>OW964550.2:49316883-50524026 GCA_943138885.2 Tholera decimalis | reverse complement strand
CTAACCTAACCTAACCTAACCTAACCTAACCTAACCTAACCTAACCTAACCTAACCTAACCTAACCTAACCTAACCTAACCTAACCTAACCTAACCTAACCTAACCTAACCTAACCTAACCTAACCTAACCTAACCTAACCTAACCTAACCTAACCTAACCTAACCTAACCTAACCTAACCTAACCTAACCTAACCTAACCTAACCTAACCTAACCTAACCTAACCTAACCTAACCTAACCTAACCTAACCTAACCTAACCTAACCTAACCTAACCTAACCTAACCTAACCTAACCTAACCTAACCTAACCTAACCTAACCTAACCTAACCTAACCTAACCTAACCTAACCTAACCTAACCTAACCTAACCTAACCTAACCTAACCTAACCTAACCTAACCTAACCTAACCTAACCTAACCTAACCTAACCTAACCTAACCTAACCTAACCTAACCTAACCTAACCTAACCTAACCTAACCTAACCTAACCTAACCTAACCTAACCTAACCTAACCTAACCTAACCTAACCTAACCTAACCTAACCTAACCTAACCTAACCTAACCTAACCTAACCTAACCTAACCTAACCTAACCTAACCTAACCTAACCTAACCTAACCTAACCTAACCTAACCTAACCTAACCTAACCTAACCTAACCTAACCTAACCTAACCTAACCTAACCTAACCTAACCTAACCTAACCTAACCTAACCTAACCTAACCTAACCTAACCTAACCTAACCTAACCTAACCTAACCTAACCTAACCTAACCTAACCTAACCTAACCTAACCTAACCTAACCTAACCTAACCTAACCTAACCTAACCTAACCTAACCTAACCTAACCTAACCTAACCTAACCTAACCTAACCTAACCTAACCTAACCTAACCTAACCTAACCTAACCTAACCTAACCTAACCTAACCTAACCTAACCTAACCTAACCTAACCTAACCTAACCTAACCTAACCTAACCTAACCTAACCTAACCTAACCTAACCTAACCTAACCTAACCTAACCTAACCTAACCTAACCTAACCTAACCTAACCTAACCTAACCTAACCTAACCTAACCTAACCTAACCTAACCTAACCTAACCTAACCTAACCTAACCTAACCTAACCTAACCTAACCTAACCTAACCTAACCTAACCTAACCTAACCTAACCTAACCTAACCTAACCTAACCTAACCTAACCTAACCTAACCTAACCTAACCTAACCTAACCTAACCTAACCTAACCTAACCTAACCTAACCTAACCTAACCTAACCTAACCTAACCTAACCTAACCTAACCTAACCTAACCTAACCTAACCTAACCTAACCTAACCTAACCTAACCTAACCTAACCTAACCTAACCTAACCTAACCTAACCTAACCTAACCTAACCTAACCTAACCTAACCTAACCTAACCTAACCTAACCTAACCTAACCTAACCTAACCTAACCTAACCTAACCTAACCTAACCTAACCTAACCTAACCTAACCTAACCTAACCTAACCTAACCTAACCTAACCTAACCTAACCTAACCTAACCTAACCTAACCTAACCTAACCTAACCTAACCTAACCTAACCTAACCTAACCTAACCTAACCTAACCTAACCTAACCTAACCTAACCTAACCTAACCTAACCTAACCTAACCTAACCTAACCTAACCTAACCTAACCTAACCTAACCTAACCTAACCTAACCTAACCTAACCTAACCTAACCTAACCTAACCTAACCTAACCTAACCTAACCTAACCTAACCTAACCTAACCTAACCTAACCTAACCTAACCTAACCTAACCTAACCTAACCTAACCTAACCTAACCTAACCTAACCTAACCTAACCTAACCTAACCTAACCTAACCTAACCTAACCTAACCTAACCTAACCTAACCTAACCTAACCTAACCTAACCTAACCTAACCTAACCTAACCTAACCTAACCTAACCTAACCTAACCTAACCTAACCTAACCTAACCTAACCTAACCTAACCTAACCTAACCTAACCTAACCTAACCTAACCTAACCTAACCTAACCTAACCTAACCTAACCTAACCTAACCTAACCTAACCTAACCTAACCTAACCTAACCTAACCTAACCTAACCTAACCTAACCTAACCTAACCTAACCTAACCTAACCTAACCTAACCTAACCTAACCTAACCTAACCTAACCTAACCTAACCTAACCTAACCTAACCTAACCTAACCTAACCTAACCTAACCTAACCTAACCTAACCTAACCTAACCTAACCTAACCTAACCTAACCTAACCTAACCTAACCTAACCTAACCTAACCTAACCTAACCTAACCTAACCTAACCTAACCTAACCTAACCTAACCTAACCTAACCTAACCTAACCTAACCTAACCTAACCTAACCTAACCTAACCTAACCTAACCTAACCTAACCTAACCTAACCTAACCTAACCTAACCTAACCTAACCTAACCTAACCTAACCTAACCTAACCTAACCTAACCTAACCTAACCTAACCTAACCTAACCTAACCTAACCTAACCTAACCTAACCTAACCTAACCTAACCTAACCTAACCTAACCTAACCTAACCTAACCTAACCTAACCTAACCTAACCTAACCTAACCTAACCTAACCTAACCTAACCTAACCTAACCTAACCTAACCTAACCTAACCTAACCTAACCTAACCTAACCTAACCTAACCTAACCTAACCTAACCTAACCTAACCTAACCTAACCTAACCTAACCTAACCTAACCTAACCTAACCTAACCTAACCTAACCTAACCTAACCTAACCTAACCTAACCTAACCTAACCTAACCTAACCTAACCTAACCTAACCTAACCTAACCTAACCTAACCTAACCTAACCTAACCTAACCTAACCTAACCTAACCTAACCTAACCTAACCTAACCTAACCTAACCTAACCTAACCTAACCTAACCTAACCTAACCTAACCTAACCTAACCTAACCTAACCTAACCTAACCTAACCTAACCTAACCTAACCTAACCTAACCTAACCTAACCTAACCTAACCTAACCTAACCTAACCTAACCTAACCTAACCTAACCTAACCTAACCTAACCTAACCTAACCTAACCTAACCTAACCTAACCTAACCTAACCTAACCTAACCTAACCTAACCTAACCTAACCTAACCTAACCTAACCTAACCTAACCTAACCTAACCTAACCTAACCTAACCTAACCTAACCTAACCTAACCTAACCTAACCTAACCTAACCTAACCTAACCTAACCTAACCTAACCTAACCTAACCTAACCTAACCTAACCTAACCTAACCTAACCTAACCTAACCTAACCTAACCTAACCTAACCTAACCTAACCTAACCTAACCTAACCTAACCTAACCTAACCTAACCTAACCTAACCTAACCTAACCTAACCTAACCTAACCTAACCTAACCTAACCTAACCTAACCTAACCTAACCTAACCTAACCTAACCTAACCTAACCTAACCTAACCTAACCTAACCTAACCTAACCTAACCTAACCTAACCTAACCTAACCTAACCTAACCTAACCTAACCTAACCTAACCTAACCTAACCTAACCTAACCTAACCTAACCTAACCTAACCTAACCTAACCTAACCTAACCTAACCTAACCTAACCTAACCTAACCTAACCTAACCTAACCTAACCTAACCTAACCTAACCTAACCTAACCTAACCTAACCTAACCTAACCTAACCTAACCTAACCTAACCTAACCTAACCTAACCTAACCTAACCTAACCTAACCTAACCTAACCCAGTCACACGGCACCCCCCGCCGCGATCAGATCATTTTTATAACGCTCCGCGCTCGAAAAATACAAGTTGAGGTATTTTTCGCGAAAACCTATAAGAGTTATATATCGTTGGATGCGCGCTGCCGAGACGCACGCAATCGTGAAAAAATTTTGTGAAAAAAGTGGAAAATTGTGCCCCAAAAGTGCAAAAAACCGTGCGGAAAAACATTCAAAACCCGACGCTGCCCGATTTTGCGCGGGCACTTGAAAAACTGAGACTGCAGCTAGGTGCGGGATAAAAAGACCTATCTCTGGACACCTCACTCGGGGTATTCCGTCCAGAGGTGCCAGAGATAGCACCGAAAACAGTCAGCCACGAGGAGTGAAAACGGTGTTCCCGAGGGTGCGAACCGAATCCCGGAGCACACATCGCAGGCGACGCAGACGAGGTGCCGGGCGGCGGAAAAAGAACAAGGAAATTTAGTGTGGAGGACCCTTGAAACGTGCATATAAACTTTTTCTAAACTTAAAAAATCTATTCCTGGAAAACCAGGATAGATATATTGCTTCCTATAGTTTTAAAAAATTAGGCTTATTAAATTGTAACTAGTGTTAAATTTTCATAATTATAGCTTCAGTAGATTCTTAGATATTTAGATTTTAGTTTTTAAAAAATCGGGGGTTGGAAAATACCACCCCAACCTCATTTTGAAAATTGTACATAGTAACGTTAGGGGTACTGCCACAGGAATAGTCTTATTTCGTAATTTTATCTGCAGTTATAAGTTACAAAAAAGTGGAATATTGATAACACCAGAAACATAATATTTACAAATCAGTAAATTAAGGGTTGAAGGAGGGGTGTTTTACGCCTGGATTTTGGTACGTCGCAGGGGCGGGGCAGACCCACTTCCGAGCCGAGTCCCGGATTTTTCAGTACACGGGAGGTCTGATTACCACAACATTTGCGGTTGTGAAAGTGGGAACAACACACTTTGACGCTCCCTCACAAGCGTACCCCTTGGCCGAAAAATCCGGAACGCGGGTCGGGAGAAAGGGGAATCTTCCCCGCGTCTGTGGACGTGTCGGAAATCCACGCGTCACAAGCAGAAACTAAGATTTTTACCCCCGAAGTTGAGGGAGTGCTCGGCTAAAACTGTAAAAATAACTTTGTTTTCCCACAAGACCTGGGTCATAAGCCGCTACCCTCAACTTTCTCCGTAAAAAAGAAGCTTCTGGAAAATAAAAATTTGTTACAAATTAATACACCGCACTCAAATCCGCTTACATACAAATTAACACCAACTTACAAAGTGTGAAAAATCCCTTGCCTCTAGTTCGGAAATTTCGGAAATTTCACCAACCGGGAATCGAACCCGGTACCCAAAAATTGAATATCTCGGAAACTAGACGAGATAGGCGAATTTGGACCCCAGATTCGGCCTGTGTAGTGTCGTTAGACACGACACTAAGGTGAAAACCGTAGACGAGATATCGATCCCCCCCCTTATTTTCCTCTTTTTCCCAACTTTTCTTTTTCCTACCTCTTGCGGGCCATATCTCGGAAGCGAGAGGAGATAGCGCCAAACCGACTTCGAAATTAGCCTTTGTGGTGTCGAAGACACCACGGCATAAGTCGCATAAGAGGTTTCCTTTCCCCCTTTTTTGGACCCCCCCCACCCCTTATTTCAAATAACGATATCTCGGTAACTAGGAGGCATAGGGATTCTTAGACTGCAGATTTAGACTTATTGATTTTAACTTTTTTTTTTATTATTTTATTAGTATCTAGTTAGTTATTTTATTTTGACTTTACCCCCCTATACAGGGTTAAACGTTAAGTAGTATATAGTTAGATTTTAGATTTTAACTGGCGAATTTTACCCCCCTATACAGGGCAGACATAGACATAGACATTGACTTAATATTATATTATTATATTTTATTTTATTTTATTTTAGATTTTAAATTTTAATTTAATTATTGACAATTTTCCCCGTGTACGCCGTGCCCTTTACACACGAGCCACACACCACACAAAATATGATGTCTGGAATTCGCACCCCAGTTACAGGGAGAGGATCGGGAGCTGGAGCCAGCAGACCAAGTGGGTCTGTGTCGCCTACCCATCCGGACAACGGGGGGCCCTCCGGAGCGCGCGAAGCGCCGAAGGGGATATCCCTGAAGTTCGGTGGGAAAGCCGCTCCCGCCACTACTCCCAACCCAGCAAGCCCGCCTGGACAGACGCTGGATGCCGCCAAGACCTTCATCCGGAGACCGGAGAGGAAGAGGAGGTCCATAGACCTCATGGACTCTTACGTCAAACAGGGCGACAACTACTTAAACCTGTCCAATGACAAACTCCTCCAGGAGGTCATGAAGACCTTTGAGGATATCCCGTCCAGAGTGAGGGACTATTCTCAGATGCGTCGGGACATCAAGACCTTCCTGGAGGTCCAGTCGGACAGGGGTTTGCGGGTCCTGTTTGAGGTAAGTAGGCGAGTAAAAATCTTAGAAACTAAAGTCTTAGAGTCTAAAAAAGCTCCACTCACCACGCCTACACCCCCCGAACTGAGGGAGGTTTTGGATAGGCTGGAAGGGATGGAGTCGAACCTAAATATGCGGCTCAACGACCTCCAAGAGGAAGTGACGAAAGGAGTAGAAGATATGAAGACTGAATGTAATAACTGCGGCTTCGACATCCTCGATAAGGTCATTGGTCGGGTCGACGAGGTCGGTCTGAAGACCGACGAGGTCGGTTTGAAGATCGACACCGTCCAGACGAGTATGGACAACACGATGGAAGGGGTGAGGACCTTCGGTCGTTGTATGGTCAGCCTCGAGGACCAGATGAATGGCCTTGGCAGGGACGTCGCAGCAAGGACTGATAGGATAAAGGAGGTCATACGGGAGGTTGTGGTCGAACCGAAAACCGACCCGCCAACGTACGCCAGCGTCACGGCAGCCAAACCCTGGCACCGGCCGGCTCTTCACTCGGTGGCGATCACCTTGGAGGGCAGCCAGGAGACTGCGGACGAGGTGCTCGCCAGGGTGAAGAAGGCGGTCGATGCCAGGGTAACTGGCCTCAGAATAAATAAAGTACGCAAGGCGAAAAACCAGACGGTAATACTGGGGTGCGACTCTGAGGAGGAACTCCAAAGAGTAAGGGATAGGATCAAGAGCCAAGGCGGAGGACTGACAGTGGCGCCTATGCAAAATAAAAACCCGCTCGTCGTCCTAAAGGACGTCTTTTTGGACAGCGAGGACGACGAGCTGGTAAAGGCGATCCACTCCCAAAATGAAAATATATTTAGGGACCTAGACCAGCAAGATAAAGAAATGGTAATAAAATATAAGAAGAGGACGAGGAACCCCAGGACGGCGCACGTTGTCGTCCAAGTCAGGCCCAAGGTATGGCAAAGGATGACGGAGGCTGGGGCCCTCTACCTTGACCTGCAAAGGGTCAGGGTTGAGGACCAGTCCCCGCTCATCCAATGCACGAAGTGCTTGGCATTCGGACACGGCCGGAAATTTTGTACCGAGAGTGCAGACAGGTGCAGTCACTGCGGGGGTCCGCACCTTCGCGAGAAGTGTGCGGAGTTCATTGCGGGCAATGAACCGCGGTGCTGCAACTGCCTGCACTCGAAGTTCCAAGGGACCGGCCACAACGCCTTTAGCGTGGAGTGTCCGGTGCGCAAGAAGTGGGACTACCTGGCTCGGACGACAACGGCGTACGCCTGAGCCGTTTCTGGGGACGTACAACACACACGTTACATGCACAACACGCACATTAACACACAAGACATACAAAACATATATTAAATATATAGTAATATATGAAAACACGCACAAAATACAAAACATGCACTACACTCAACACGAAAACACAAAAAATTGTTGTTTTGTTTTGTCCTTTTTACATTGTTGTTGTTTATATTTGTTTGCAATTATATTACAATTGTTAAGCGAAATAAGCACGCAGTCCGGAAATACAAGCGAAACAACAAACAATAAGAAAGGTAATAAATATTGTATTATCAGAATATATATATAGTATTGCCTTAACACACAAAACATTACACATTGTAAAGCACATAAAATTCAAAATGAAAACTGTTCACGTGGTGTGTACCCTAGGTCGGCTAATTAATTACACAAGTTGTTTATGTATGTTATTTAGATTGCTACTAATGGTACTTTAAAGTCTGTGTATAAGTTAAATAGGCAAATCATGTTTTAAAACTGGAAAATATAGTACCGTAGCTGTAATAGATATTGGTATCTAGCACAACAGTCAAATAGTACTCATCTGTATGATAGTAGTTTACTATACTAAACCTCTTCTTATATATACGCAACTATGTCAACGAATAAGAGATAAGATGTAACTTTTTACTAACAAAATAAGCATGTAAGATAAAGGATTGATATATTGTTATTTAAATCAGAATAAAATAGAAATGTAATAGAACAACTAGAATAAGTACATGTTTAGATATAATAATAGTTTTAACATTTTTTAAATTTTTAACAACCATGTAAATAAAATAAGGTGTCACATTAATTACCATACCCTAAATAAATAAAATGATGAAATAGAATAGACTAACATATGCGGGAGTCCCACCCGGCGAAGTATGAAAGGTTGAATGAAAGAAAGATATAGTATGAAGAATGAAAGTGCGAAAGGCATAAAAGAAGAACTAGAATGAATGAGTTATATAGATAAACAAGGTCCTGGTGGTCTCATGACCGGGGAAAAGCTGTAAAAAAAAAAAAAAAAAAAAAAAAAAAAAAAAAAAAAAAAAAAAAAAAAAAAAAAAAACCTAACCTAACCTAACCTAACCTAACCTAACCTAACCTAACCTAACCTAACCTAACCTAACCTAACCTAACCTAACCTAACCTAACCTAACCTAACCTAACCTAACCTAACCTAACCTAACCTAACCTAACCTAACCTAACCTAACCTAACCTAACCTAACCTAACCTAACCTAACCTAACCTAACCTAACCTAACCTAACCTAACCTAACCTAACCTAACCTAACCTAACCTAACCTAACCTAACCTAACCTAACCTAACCTAACCTAACCTAACCTAACCTAACCTAACCTAACCTAACCTAACCTAACCTAACCTAACCTAACCTAACCTAACCTAACCTAACCTAACCTAACCTAACCTAACCTAACCTAACCTAACCTAACCTAACCTAACCTAACCTAACCTAACCTAACCTAACCTAACCTAACCTAACCTAACCTAACCTAACCTAACCTAACCTAACCTAACCTAACCTAACCTAACCTAACCTAACCTAACCTAACCTAACCTAACCTAACCTAACCTAACCTAACCTAACCTAACCTAACCTAACCTAACCTAACCTAACCTAACCTAACCTAACCTAACCTAACCTAACCTAACCTAACCTAACCTAACCTAACCTAACCTAACCTAACCTAACCTAACCTAACCTAACCTAACCTAACCTAACCTAACCTAACCTAACCTAACCTAACCTAACCTAACCTAACCTAACCTAACCTAACCTAACCTAACCTAACCTAACCTAACCTAACCTAACCTAACCTAACCTAACCTAACCTAACCTAACCTAACCTAACCTAACCTAACCTAACCTAACCTAACCTAACCTAACCTAACCTAACCTAACCTAACCTAACCTAACCTAACCTAACCTAACCTAACCTAACCTAACCTAACCTAACCTAACCTAACCTAACCTAACCTAACCTAACCTAACCTAACCTAACCTAACCTAACCTAACCTAACCTAACCTAACCTAACCTAACCTAACCTAACCTAACCTAACCTAACCTAACCTAACCTAACCTAACCTAACCTAACCTAACCTAACCTAACCTAACCTAACCTAACCTAACCTAACCTAACCTAACCTAACCTAACCTAACCTAACCTAACCTAACCTAACCTAACCTAACCTAACCTAACCTAACCTAACCTAACCTAACCTAACCTAACCTAACCTAACCTAACCTAACCTAACCTAACCTAACCTAACCTAACCTAACCTAACCTAACCTAACCTAACCTAACCTAACCTAACCTAACCTAACCTAACCTAACCTAACCTAACCTAACCTAACCTAACCTAACCTAACCTAACCTAACCTAACCTAACCTAACCTAACCTAACCTAACCTAACCTAACCTAACCTAACCTAACCTAACCTAACCTAACCTAACCTAACCTAACCTAACCTAACCTAACCTAACCTAACCTAACCTAACCTAACCTAACCTAACCTAACCTAACCTAACCTAACCTAACCTAACCTAACCTAACCTAACCTAACCTAACCTAACCTAACCTAACCTAACCTAACCTAACCTAACCTAACCTAACCTAACCTAACCTAACCTAACCTAACCTAACCTAACCTAACCTAACCTAACCTAACCTAACCTAACCTAACCTAACCTAACCTAACCTAACCTAACCTAACCTAACCTAACCTAACCTAACCTAACCTAACCTAACCTAACCTAACCTAACCTAACCTAACCTAACCTAACCTAACCTAACCTAACCTAACCTAACCTAACCTAACCTAACCTAACCTAACCTAACCTAACCTAACCTAACCTAACCTAACCTAACCTAACCTAACCTAACCTAACCTAACCTAACCTAACCTAACCTAACCTAACCTAACCTAACCTAACCTAACCTAACCTAACCTAACCTAACCTAACCTAACCTAACCTAACCTAACCTAACCTAACCTAACCTAACCTAACCTAACCTAACCTAACCTAACCTAACCTAACCTAACCTAACCTAACCTAACCTAACCTAACCTAACCTAACCTAACCTAACCTAACCTAACCTAACCTAACCTAACCTAACCTAACCTAACCTAACCTAACCTAACCTAACCTAACCTAACCTAACCTAACCCAGTCACACGGCACCCCCCGCCGCGATCAGATCATTTTTATAACGCTCCGCGCTCGAAAAATACAAGTTGAGGTATTTTTCGCGAAAACCTATAAGAGTTATATATCGTTGGATGCGCGCTGCCGAGACGCACGTAATCGTGAAAAAAATTTGTGAAAAAAGTGGAAAATTGTGCCCCAAAAGTGCAAAAAACCGTGCGGAAAAACATTCAAAACCCGACGCTGCCCGATTTTGCGCGGGCACTTGAAAAACTGAGACTGCAGCTAGGTGCGGGATAAAAAGACCTATCTCTGGACACCTCACTCGGGGTATTCCGTCCAGAGGTGCCAGAGATAGCACCGAAAACAGTCAGCCACGAGGAGTGAAAACGGTGTTCCCGAGGGTGCGAACCGAATCCCGGAGCACACATCGCAGGCGACGCAGACGAGGTGCCGGGCGGCGGAAAAAGAACAAGGAAATTTAGTGTGGAGGACCCTTGAAACGTGCATATAAACTTTTTCTAAACTTAAAAAATCTATTCCTGGAAAACCAGGATAGATATATTGCTTCCTATAGTTTTAAAAAATTAGGCTTATTAAATTGTAACTAGTGTTAAATTTTCATAATTATAGCTTCAGTAGATTCTTAGATATTTAGATTTTAGTTTTTAAAAAATCGGGGGTTGGAAAATACCACCCCAACCTCATTTTGAAAATTGTACATAGTAACGTTAGGGGTACTGCCACAGGAATAGTCTTATTTCGTAATTTTATCTGCAGTTATAAGTTACAAAAAAGTGGAATATTGATAACACCAGAAACATAATATTTACAAATCAGTAAATTAAGGGTTGAAGGAGGGGTGTTTTACGCCTGGATTTTTGGTACGTCGCAGGGGCGGGGCAGACCCACTTCCGAGCCGAGTCCCGGATTTTTCAGTACACGGGAGGTCTGATTACCACAACATTTGCGGTTGTGAAAGTGGGAACAACACACTTTGACGCTCCCTCACAAGCGTACCCCTTGGCCGAAAAATCCGGAACGCGGGTCGGGAGAAAGGGGAATCTTCCCCGCGTCTGTGGACGTATCGGAAATCCACGCGTCACAAGCAGAAACTAAGATTTTTACCCCCGAAGTTGAGGGAGTGCTCGGCTAAAACTGTAAAAATAACTTTGTTTTCCCACAAGACCTGGGTCATAAGCCGCTACCCTCAACTTTTTTCCGTAAAAAAGAAGCTTCTGGAAAATAAAAAATTTGTTACAAATTAATACACCGCACTCAAATCCGCTTACATACAAATTAACACCAACTTACAAAGTGTGAAAAATCCCTTGCCTCTAGTTCGGAAATTTCGGAAATTTCACCAACCGGGAATCGAACCCGGTACCCAAAAATTGAATATCTCGGAAACTAGACGAGATAGGCGAATTTGGACCCCAGATTCGGCCTGTGTAGTGTCGTTAGACACGACACTAAGGTGAAAACCGTAGACGAGATATCGATCCCCCCCCTTATTTTCCTCTTTTTCCCAACTTTTCTTTTTCCTACCTCTTGCGGGCCATATCTCGGAAGCGAGAGGAGATAGCGCCAAACCGACTTCGAATTTAGCCTTTGTGGTGTCGAAGACACCACGGCATAAGTCGCATAAGAGGTTTCCTTTCCCCCCTTTTTTGGACCCCCCCCACCCCTTATTTCAAATAACGATATCTCGGTAACTAAGAGGCATAGGGATTTTTAGACTGCAGATTTAGACTTATTGATTTTAACTTTATTTTTATTTTATTAGTATCTAGTTAGTTATTTTATTTTGACTTTACCCCCCTATACAGGGTTAAACGTTAAGTAGTATATAGTTAGATTTTAGATTTTAACTGGCGAATTTTACCCCCCTATACAGGGCAGACATAGACATAGACATTGACTTAATATTATATTATTATATTTTATTTTATTTTATTTTAGATTTTAAATTTTAATTTAATTATTGACAATTTTCCCCGTGTACGCCGTGCCCTTTACACACGAGCCACACACCACACAAAATATGATGTCTGGAATTCGCACCCCAGTTACAGGGAGAGGATCGGGAGCTGGAGCCAGCAGACCAAGTGGGTCTGTGTCGCCTACCCATCCGGACAACGGGGGGCCCTCCGGAGCGCGCGAAGCGCCGAAGGGGATATCCCTGAAGTTCGGTGGGAAAGCCGCTCCCGCCACTACTCCCAACCCAGCAAGCCCGCCTGGACAGACGCTGGATGCCGCCAAGACCTTCATCCGGAGACCGGAGAGGAAGAGGAGGTCCATAGACCTCATGGACTCTTACGTCAAACAGGGCGACAACTACTTAAACCTGTCCAATGACAAACTCCTCCAGGAGGTCATGAAGACCTTTGAGGATATCCCGTCCAGAGTGAGGGACTATTCTCAGATGCGTCGAGACATCAAGACCTTCCTGGAGGTCCAGTCGGACAGGGGTTTGCGGGTCCTGTTTGAGGTAAGTAGGCGAGTAAAAATCTTAGAAACTAAAGTCTTAGAGTCTAAAAAAGCTCCACTCACCACGCCTACACCCCCCGAACTGAGGGAGGTTTTGGATAGGCTGGAAGGGATGGAGTCGAACCTAAATATGCGGCTCAACGACCTCCAAGAGGAAGTGACGAAAGGAGTAGAAGATATGAAGACTGAATGTAATAACTGCGGCTTCGACATCCTCGATAAGGTCATTGGTCGGGTCGACGAGGTCGGTCTGAAGACCGACGAGGTCGGTTTGAAGATCGACACCGTCCAGACGAGTATGGACAACACGATGGAAGGGGTGAGGACCTTCGGTCGTTGTATGGTCAGCCTCGAGGACCAGATGAATGGCCTTAGCAGGGACGTCGCAGCAAGGACTGATAGGATAAAGGAGGTCATACGGGAGGTTGTGGTCGAACCGAAAACCGACCCGCCAACGTACGCCAGCGTCACGGCAGCCAAACCCTGGCACCGGCCGGCTCTTCACTCGGTGGCGATCACCTTGGAGGGCAGCCAGGAGACTGCGGACGAGGTGCTCGCCAGGGTGAAGAAGGCGGTCGATGCCAGGGTAACTGGCCTCAGAATAAATAAAGTACGCAAGGCGAAAAACCAGACGGTAATACTGGGGTGCGACTCTGAGGAGGAACTCCAAAGAGTAAGGGATAGGATCAAGAGCCAAGGCGGAGGACTGACAGTGGCGCCTATGCAAAATAAAAACCCGCTCGTCGTCCTAAAGGACGTCTTTTTGGACAGCGAGGACGACGAGCTGGTAAAGGCGATCCACTCCCAGAATGATAAGATATTTAGGGACCTAGACACGGATGAAAAAGAAATTCTAGTAAAGTACAAGAAGAGGACCAGAAACCCCAGGACGGCGCACGTTGTCGTCCAAGTCAGGCCCAAAGTGTGGCAGAGGATGACGGAGGCTGGAGCCCTCTACCTTGACCTGCAAAGGGTCAAGGTTGAGGACCAGTCCCCGCTCATCCAATGCACTAAGTGCTTGGCATTCGGACACGGCCGGAAATTTTGTACCGAGAGTGCAGACAGGTGCAGTCACTGTGGGGGTCCGCACCTTCGCGAGAAGTGTGCGGAGTTCATTGCGGGCAATGAACCGCGGTGCTGCAACTGCCTGCACTCGAAGTTCCAAAGGACCGGCCACAACGCCTTTAGCGTGGAGTGTCCGGTGCGCAAGAAGTGGGACTACCTGGCTCGGACGACAACAGCGTACGCCTGAGTCGTTTCTTGGGACGTACACCACACACATTACATACACAACACGCACATTAACACACAAGACACACAAAACATATATTAAATATATAGTAATATATGATAACACGCACAAAACACAAAACATGCACTACACTCAACACGATAACACAAAAAATTGTTGTTTTGTTTTGTCCTTTTTACATTGTTGCTGTTTATATTTGTTTGCAATTATATTACAATTGTTAAGCGAAATAAGCACTCAGTTCGGAAACACAAGCGAAATAACAAACAATAAGAAAAGGGTAATAAATATAGTATTATCAGAATATATATATAGTATTGCCTTAACACTAAAGCACATAACATTGCATAATAACAACTATTCACGTGGTGTGTACCTAATGTAAAACCTACAAATAAATTGTACTTAGTACGAATCGGTAATTGGTTTGCTGTAAATAGTACTTGTAAGACTGTTTACAAGTTAAACAAGTAAGTAATATTTTAAAAATGGAAACATAGTGCTATGTAATGAACTACAGAGTTGAAATGTGTACAAGAAAGAGATGTATTATATTGTATTACATAGAAGTAGCTTAACTACTTAGATATGTAAATAACCTGATAGTAAATTTAAGTAGGAAATAATATGTATTAAAATAGGAAAACTCTTGTATAGATAATTTAGATATATAAATAACCTGATAGTAAATTTAAGTAGGAAATAATATGTATTAAAATAGGAAAACTCTTGTATAGATAATATAGCAATAAGATTTTAGTTTATATAAAAGTAGCACATAAGAATACAGTTTAAACCTGTGTAAATAAAACAAAATTGTCCAACTAATTATCCCTAAACAAATAAATAAAAAAAAAAAACAAACAGAGTAGATTAGCATAGCGGGAGTCCCACCCGGCCAAGAAAGAAAGGTGATGGATGAAAGAAAGATATAGAATGAGGCATATCAGTGCGAGAGGCATACAAGCGAGAACTGGAATGAATGAGAAAAATAGAATGACAAGGTCCTGGTGTTCTCATGACCGGGGAAAAGCTTTAAAAAAAAAAAAAAAAAAAAAAAAAAAAAAAAAAAAACCTAACCTAACCTAACCTAACCTAACCTAACCTAACCTAACCTAACCTAACCTAACCTAACCTAACCTAACCTAACCTAACCTAACCTAACCTAACCTAACCTAACCTAACCTAACCTAACCTAACCTAACCTAACCTAACCTAACCTAACCTAACCTAACCTAACCTAACCTAACCTAACCTAACCTAACCTAACCTAACCTAACCTAACCTAACCTAACCTAACCTAACCTAACCTAACCTAACCTAACCTAACCTAACCTAACCTAACCTAACCTAACCTAACCTAACCTAACCTAACCTAACCTAACCTAACCTAACCTAACCTAACCTAACCTAACCTAACCTAACCTAACCTAACCTAACCTAACCTAACCTAACCTAACCTAACCTAACCTAACCTAACCTAACCTAACCTAACCTAACCTAACCTAACCTAACCTAACCTAACCTAACCTAACCTAACCTAACCTAACCTAACCTAACCTAACCTAACCTAACCTAACC
Source organism: Tholera decimalis (assembly GCA_943138885.2). NCBI lineage: Eukaryota > Metazoa > Arthropoda > Insecta > Lepidoptera > Noctuidae > Tholera > Tholera decimalis. The sequence goes on along the minus strand of OW964550.2, from coordinate 50,508,003 downwards.
TAACCTAACCTAACCTAACCTAACCTAACCTAACCTAACCTAACCTAACCTAACCTAACCTAACCTAACCTAACCTAACCTAACCTAACCTAACCTAACCTAACCTAACCTAACCTAACCTAACCTAACCTAACCTAACCTAACCTAACCTAACCTAACCAGTTCCCCCCCAGCTCTGGTAGCGGTCGGATCATTTTTAAAGACGCTCCGTACTCAAAAATAAGAAAAAGTGGTATAAAGTTGTGCGATTTTGACAAGTGAGGTGTCATTGTGTGGGGCAAGTTAAAACCTATATGCCCATGTGCTTTTTTATACCTGGATTGCAGTGCAAATCAGTGAAAACCTGAAAAACATCTACATTTTAGGTTAAGTACAGAAACAAAAACTTAAATCAAAAACGCCGGCAAACCAAGATCATTGACCCCCCCCTTTTATTGTGAAAAGGGGTGGAAGTCGGTGCTGCGCACCGCCCTGACTACCCAGAAACCCTGAAAATCCAGAGCCTCGGGAGCTACACTGAAAAAACTAAAAACACGTGCTACTGAAAAAACGGAAAACGCCGAGCTAGACGTCTGAAACTTTGCAGCCCTTTTCTCCCTAGAAGCCACATACGGTACAAAGAAAAATTTTTTACATTCCTACGATACCCGATTTTTAAAAGCATCTTAAAGTTATAAACTTCAGACTAAAATATCTCCGGTTCCCATCAACATTTCGAAGAAATTCAACTGCTATCTTTGGCGCGCTCGTTAGTTTAATAGAGACTCTAAGTTTTAGATTTTTTGAGTGAACAGTTTTAAAATTATAAGGTTTTTCCTGAAAAAACCACATTTTCGAAAAAATGTTGACCTTGTAAATTGTTTTCATATTTTTTATTTATTGTAAATTGTAGCGCTTAATTTAAGGATAATTTAGACATTTTTTCCAAAATTTTCCGACCCGCGGTTCCAGAGTTATTAAATTTTTACTGTTTTTAGGCCATAATTCGAAATTTAATAATAAATAACTATTTTTGACACCAGGACAGGTTCCAACACGTCTGTTGGGACCCATTTAAGCCCAAACTCAGGCTGTATACCTTATAAATTGAGAGATATGCAAAATTTAACCATTTTGTATATTTTGGTTTAAAATTTCAACGAGCTATATCTCGGGAGCCGCTGGGACGAGAACGCTCGGATTTTTGCTAATATTTGAAGCACTTTGTAATCTTTAATAGTAATAAGGTTTCAGGACTTTTCAGCCTAAAAAATTTTTTGTGACTGAAACCGTTTTCAGGAGATACCTGAAGTGGTGCCGAGCTGTACATTCAAAACCCGGACTTTTTCTGACGAAGGGTTCCGAAGTTACGGGCCTTCAAACCTGACATTTGACAGTTCGGCGGCCATCTTGTTTAACTTTAAGACGCAATTACTCGTGAACCGAGAGTCGTGGGAGAGTGCGGTTTTCGGAGAATTGCTTAGGGGCCACTTGCCTTTCACACCCCGCGTTTTCAGGCGATTAGAAGCAAAAAATTTTCAGCCTCCTGAAAACGGTTTCAGCGTATAGCGGAGTTCAGGCCAAATTGGAAAAGTCCAAACTCGGGCATTCTGCGACTGCCTGAAACGGAGATATCACCGGTCAAAGTTTGACTTTGACAGCTGAGCCGCCATCTTTTTACGAAGTGAAACACCCATATCTCCGCAACGGGGGGTCGTAGAAGGTCGGGGTTTTCACTGGGAGTATCAGCAGATTATAGGGAATAGAACAGGACACTTTTCAGGAGTTTTCCTGAAATAGAAAATTTTCAGCCTGAAAACCATCTCAGTGGATTGGTCTCACCGAGCCAAGTACGGAAAGCCCAAACACCGGTGTTTTTGGGCCGGTGGTTCCGGAGATATCCACTTGTAACCAGATTTTGGCCGCCATCTTGGCAAATAAACCAAATTTTCAAGCTTGGATATCTCCGAGACCCCTTGGTGTAACCGCATCGAGTTTGGGTTTGATTGAAAGGGCTCGGTGAGAGCTATCCATTGGACTTAGGCAAACGACTCTACATAGAGTTTTTAAAAAACAGTCACCCTATATTTGAAAAATTTTGACTCCAAAAATTTTATTTTTGTTTTTGCTTGACTTTTCACTGCCTGACCCGTTCTTTTGAACATTAGGGAGTCCCTAGAGTTAGGTTAGGCCTTTAATATAGTTTTAAGTGACAGTGTTTTGAGCCTATTGGCCAAAACACATAGTTTTTAGGAGTTTTGTATTTTATTTTATTGTACTTTAAGTGTGAAATAGACCCACATTATCGATGCTTGACCGGTTCTATTGAACCAAAGGCTGACCGTGTCAACTCTAGAAGACATACGGAAAGACTATAGAAGATCTAAACGATCCTAAGCACACTTCTAATTCTTTTACATACACTTTTATTATTGTAACTATTATTATAATATTATTGTAATCGTGACGCAAAACCTCCGAGATGATCGGAATCAGAACCCCACTCAAGGCCAAGCCAGCTGAGGTTGAAAAATCACCGAAGGAATTGACATCACCTCCGAAGGTGAGACGTAGTAATGATGTATGGGAGGCCGTGGGACCCTCTAACGCGAATCCAAATATAACACCTCCTCCCGTAGTCATCAAGACGACGCAGGCTGGCCCTGCGAAACCTTCACTGAAGCCTCCTAACCCGAAGCTGGTACAGGTGCACTCACCACCGAAACCACAGTACGCCGACCGATCGGCTGAAGCGAGGGCCTGCCTCACAAAGGCAAAAGTTATGCTAGGCTCCTCCAGAAATACAAGCCGAGAGATAAAAGCCGGCGTAATCGAGGCGCTGGATCGACTATTTCAGCTGGTCAAGGAGGCTGAAAAGGCTGCCAAAATCAAGGGAGTGGGGCCCGAGAATTCGCGGCCCGAAAGCGCAGCCGACCTCACCTATACAAACCAAGCCGAACCAATCAAAGACCACAGCCACCTCGAGGCTCAAATAAAGAGCCACTCATTGCTGCTGGAAAGTCACAGCAGGAGGATGGAGGAGCTGAAGGCAGCAATTGAGCAGCACAAAGAGGCTATTGAGAGCGGAGCCGCCACCACTACTTATGCGGGTGTGACTGCAACCCATAGCGGAAAAGCGAACCCTATGCGAAGTACGCTCCACTCAATTGTAGTCACCTCGACAGACGAGACGGAGACTGGAGACGAAGTGCTGGAGAAAGTGCGGAAGGTGGTGGACGCAAAGGAAGGATGGGTAAAGGTGGAGAAGGTGAGGAAGGCGAAAGACAGGAAAATTATAATGGGCTTTGAAACAACGCAAGAAAGAGATAAATTAACGGGAAGACTAGCAAAAGAAAGCCAGAACCTCCATGTCGAGGAGGTGAAAAACAAAGACCCCTTACTGATTCTAAGAAGCGTCCTCTCTGTTAATTCAGACGAGGACGTTCTAAAAGCGCTGAGAAATCAGAACCGGGATGTTTTTCGCAACCTCGACAAGGAGGAAGACAGAGTAGTGGTGAAGTTCCGGAGGAGAACAAGGAACCCACATACCTGTCATGTTGTGGTCAGCGTCTCACCAATCATATGGAGACGAGCAATGGACGTCGGATGCCTGCACGTGGACCTCCAGCGAGTAAGAGTGGAGGACCAAACCCCGTTGGTGCAGTGTACGCGATGTCTGGGCTACGGGCATGGCAGACGATTCTGTAAAGAATCGGCGGACTTATGTAGTCACTGCGGCGGCCCGCACCTGAAGTCAGAATGCGGCGACTTTTTAACGGGCGCCCCACCTAAGTGCCAGAACTGCACAAGGGCCAAGCTCGGGGACGTCGGCCACAACGCCTTTAGCTTAGAATGTCCGACACGCCGGAAATGGGACGAGATAGCTAGATCAACCGTAGCATATTGCTAAGGGCACCCAGGGCAACCCAAACTCCTACAGAATGTTACAGGTCAACCTCCAGAGGAAAAAACTGGCAACAAACGAGCTCCTATTGGAAGCCGTTAAGCGTGGAGTCGCCGTCGCTCTCCTCCAAGAACCATATGTGGGAGGGGCTAGGGAAATGAGGAACCATAGAGGCGTTCGGATCTTCCAGAGCACAGATACTGGAAGTGGGACTGTCAAGGCCGCAATAGCGGTCTTCGATCAAGACCTTACAGTCACACAGTACCCGAAACTCACCACGAATAACATCGCCGTGGTGGGGATCCAGACCAGTGCCTGGAAGATCACGCTAGTCTCCTTTTACTTCGAGCCAGACCAGCCAATCGGACCATACCTCGAGCACCTCAAACGCGTTGAGGAAAAGGTAGGTTCCAGAATGTGGGTTCTCGGGGGAGATGCAAACGCCAAAAGTACCTGGTGGGGAAGCTTGACCATCGACCGCAGAGGTGAAGAAGTGTCTGGAGTCCTCGATGAGCTGGACCTGAACATACTCAACAGAGGGGAAATTCCGACCTTCGACACGACCAGAGGGGGGATTCGCTACTGCAGCCATGTAGATATTACAGCATGTTCTACGGATATTCTGGACCTGGTGGATGACTGGAAGGTAGATGAGGGCCTCACGAGCTCGGACCATAACGGCATTGTATTTAATATAAAATTAAAAAGGTCCAAAGGTATACAAATTCAAAGAACTACAAGAATCTATAATACAAAAAAAGCAAATTGGTCTGAGTTTCGTAAGAAACTCGACCAATTAATGCAAGATAATCAAATAAACAAAATAGAAATAGATAAACTAAATACAGCTGACCAAATAAATTCACTTACTAAATTATACACTACCATTATAAAAGAAGCATGTACCTCATCAATGCCAAACAGGAAACACAGGGAAGTACTCACCTTGCCGTGGTGGTCCGAGAAACTCGAGGGGATGAAGAAAGCAGTCGCCACCATGAAGCGCAGAGTAAGGAATGCTGCACCAGCCAGAAGATCGAAGGTCGTTGAAGAGTACCTGAAACGGAAAGTTGAGTATGAAACAGAAGCAGCAAAGGATGAAATCGAGAGCTGGAAGAACTTCTGCGCAAGACAGGACAGGGAAGGGGTTTGGGAAGGTATCTACCGGGTGATAGGAAGGACTAAGGGAAGGGGAGAGGACCAGCCACTAATAAAGGACGGGGAGGTGCTGGATGCCAAAGGTTCAGTCGAACTGCTGGCGAAAACTTTTTACCCGGAAGACCACCCAGGCGATGACAGCACCTGCCACCGACACATCAGAGAAAAAGCCGAGGCCGTGAATGTTGGAAGGCAAGATGAGTCATGCGAGCCACCATTCACGATGGCCGAACTAATGGCAGCGTGCGGGTCATTCAACACCAAGAAAGCACCAGGAGCAGACGGCTTCACGGCAGACATTTGTTGCCAAGCTATTGGGGGTGCCCCTGCGATAGCCTTGGCTCTCTTTAATGGCTGCCTGAGAACCCACCACTTCCCCGAAATTTGGAAAGAGGCAACGGTCGTCATTTTAAAAAAGCCCGGAAAGACCGACTACAGCACCCCGAAGGCGTACAGACCAATCGGCCTATTACCGATTTTCGGCAAAATATACGAGAAGATGTTGATGGCCCGCCTCAAATACCACCTGATACCCAGGATGAGTACTCGTCAGTACGGATTCATGCCCCAGAGAAGCACCGAGGACTCCCTCTATGCACTAATGCAACACATACGCGACAAGCTAAAACAAAAGAAAATAATAGTACTAATATCATTGGACATAGAGGGAGCCTTCGATAGCGCATGGTGGCCAGCCATAAGGATCCGTCTGGCTGAGGAACAGTGTCCTGTGGGCTTGAGGAGGGTCATCGACAGCTACCTCACAAACCGAAGGGTCAGGGTCAGGTACGCAGGTGAAGAGTACTGCAAGGCTACAAGCAAAGGCTGTGTCCAGGGTTCCATCGGGGGACCAATACTGTGGAACCTGCTGCTGGACCCGCTGCTAAAGAGCCTGGAAGCTAGAGAGGACTACTGCCAGGCCTTTGCGGACGACGTTGTGCTGGTTTTCGATGGTGACACAGCGCTGGAGATCGAGGGACGTGCCAATGCCGCTCTCGAACATGTTCGGACGTGGGGCGTACAAAACAAGCTAAAGTTTGCCCCTGCGAAAACTAACGCAATGGTGATAACTCGCAAGCTAAAGTACGACACCCCGCGCCTGAGCATGGGCGGGATCGACATTGCCATGTCCAAAGAGATCAAAATCCTGGGTGTCACCATCGACAATCAGTTGACTTTTAACGCGCACGTCGCAAAGATATGTAGGAAGGCAATAGGAATCCACAAGCAGCTAGCCAGGGCAGCAAAGACCAGCTGGGGGCTCCGCCCCGAAGTCATCAGAACAATATATGTGGCCACCGTAGAACCAGTCATCCTGTACGCTGCCAGCGTATGGGCTCCAGCCGTCGAGAAGCTGGGCATAAGGAAGCAGTTGGGAGCGGTTCAGCGTGGCATCGCACAAAAGCTATGCAAGGGATACAGGACGGTCTCCTTGAACTCCGCGCTGGTGCTGGCTGGGTTACTACCCCTCGACCTGCGAGTTCGCGAAGCGGCATCGTTATACGAGGCCAGGAGAGGGGTGCCCCAGCCAGCACTTGGCGACAGGGAGGTCGAGCAGGCCGCCTCAGCAATGGAAGCTCCACACCCTGCAGAGCGCGCTGAGCTGGAGCTCGTAAGCCTGACGAACCAAGAGCAAGTAGCTGCCCAGAGCGAACTTGAAGTTCGTATCTACACGGACGGGAGCAAAATAGGGGGCAAGGTTGGAGCGGCACTATCCTTTTGGAACGGTGACGCCGAAACCAAAACCCTGAAGATTGCTCTCCCACACTACTCCACCGTATACCAGGCTGAGCTTCTGGCGATATGCGTCGCAACCAGGGAGATCCGAAAGCACAGTGCGCGATCGTTTGGAATTTTCAGCGACTCGATGGCGGCCCTCCAAACGATTCAGAACTACAACCGACACCACCCCCTAGCAGTAGAGACGAGGGCTAACCTTAGGTCCCTGTCTACCCAAAACAAGGCTGTTACCTTGTTTTGGATCAAAGCACATGTGGGGTTGGAAGGGAACGAGAGGGCCGATGAATTAGCCAAGAGAGCCGCTGAAGGTTCCAAACGGAAGCCCGACTACGACCTCTGTCCGGTTTCATACGTCAAGCGATGCATTCGAACGGCAACCCTTGATGTGTGGAACCAGCGATACACCTCCGGAGAAACCGCCTCAGGGACAAAATTGTTTTTCCCGAATGCGGTGGCGGCGTACAGGATTGTCAGGAAGCTAAAAATAAGCAGCGTCACTACCCAGATCTTGACGGGGCACGGTGGGTTCTCCGAATACTTGAATCGCTTCAAGTGCAAGGAGAGCCCATCGTGCATCTGCGATCCTGAAGTCGCTGAAACGGTCCCACATGTATTATTCTGCTGTCCCGTATTCGACAAGGAAAGACTTGAGGCCGAGCATGTACTCGACACCAAACTAGATGCTGAAACCGTGTGGCAAATTATGGAGGGAAAAAAGAGACAGTTGTTCTTAGATTACTGCGTAAAAATATGCGAAAGAGTAATAAAAAGAAATAAAACAGTTTAAGAAATAGATGTTTGCATAATATTATATAGAATATTAGGGTCAAGCATTGATAACATAAGGTATACAATTGAACAAGAACACCAGACAAATAGGAATAACATATATGTTGCCCATACGGTTTAACTAGAAGCGTAAGTAGTCGTTATAAACTTTATAGATATAAGAATAGTTAAAATATGATCGCTGTTTAATCTACAAATGTATAAATATTAAAAACTAGAAATAGAAGTAGTCCTAAGATATATCTAATTAGAAGATATAGAAATAGATAAATAAGCTGGCTGTAAAACCAGATCATATGTAATAGAAATAAGAAATAGGAATAAGCTAGAATAAGAATCAGTGTAAAAAATTAATAAAACCATTGTGTCGATGTATTATCCCTGGAATAATAAAGAGAAACAGTACAGAATAGGGAAGTAGAAGGGCGTCCTACCCTTAGAGATAGAAGATGAAAGAAAACGAGAAAGAAACAAGTATGAGGAATGAAATTGCGAGAAGAAAAATAGTGAGAACTGGTATGAACGTACAGACGAGCATAGGCTCCGATCATGTTGGAGGTAGTGTCTCAATGCCCTGTGATGACGGGTGCATTTAAAAAAAAAAAAAAAAAAAAAAAAAAAAAAAAAAAAAACCTAACCTAACCTAACCTAACCTAACCTAACCTAACCTAACCTAACCTAACCTAACCTAACCTAACCTAACCTAACCTAACCTAACCTAACCTAACCTAACCTAACCTAACCTAACCTAACCTAACCTAACCTAACCTAACCTAACCTAACCTAACCTAACCTAACCTAACCTAACCTAACCTAACCTAACCTAACCTAACCTAACCTAACCTAACCTAACCTAACCTAACCTAACCTAACCTAACCTAACCTAACCTAACCTAACCTAACCTAACCTAACCTAACCTAACCTAACCTAACCTAACCTAACCTAACCTAACCTAACCTAACCTAACCTAACCTAACCTAACCTAACCTAACCTAACCTAACCTAACCTAACCTAACCTAACCTAACCTAACCTAACCTAACCTAACCTAACCTAACCTAACCTAACCTAACCTAACCTAACCTAACCTAACCTAACCTAACCTAACCTAACCTAACCTAACCTAACCTAACCTAACCTAACCTAACCTAACCTAACCTAACCTAACCTAACCTAACCTAACCTAACCCAGTCTCACGGCGCCCCCCGCCGCGATCGGATCGTTTTAAAGTCGCTCCGCGCATAAAAATTCGCAAAGTGATATTTTTTCGTGATAACCATAAAGTGTCATATATCGTTGGATGCGCGCTGCCGAGACGCACGCAAATGTGAAAAAATTTTGTTAAAAAAGTGGAAAATTGTGGCCCAAAAGTGCAAAAAACAGTGCGGAAAAAAACGGAAAACGCGACGCTGCCCGATTTTGTGCGGGCCGTCAAAAATCCGAAACTGCAGCCAGGTGCCCCACGACGAGACCTATCTCTGGACACCTCACTCGGGGTATTCCGTCCAGAGGTGCCAGAGATAGCACCGAAAACAGCCAGCCACGAGGAGGGAAAAAGGTGTTCCCGAGGGTTCGAACGTAATCCCGGAGCACATAACGCAGGCGACGCAGACGAGGAGCCGGGTGCCAGAGAAAAAACAGGAAGAATTAACGTGGAGGACCCCCAAAACGTAGTTACAAACTTTTTCATAAATTAAAAAATCTATTCCCGGAGAACCGGGATAGATATAGAAATAAATATAGTGTTAAAAAATCAGGCTAAATTAGTAGTATCTAGTGTTAAAATCTTGTTATTATAGACTCAGTAGTTTTTAAGTAATTTCGGTTTTAGTTTTCAAAAAATCAGGGGGTGGATAATTCTACCCCAATAACTCTTTAAAAATTTTTAAATAGTAACGTTAGGGGTACTGCCACAAGAATAGACCCAAATTATAAATTTATCTGCAGTAATAAACCACAAAAAAGCGGAATATTGACAAGACTAGAAAGAATAATTTTATAAATTAGTAAAATAGGGGTTGAAGGAGGGGTGTTTTACGCCCGGATTTTTGGCACGCCGCAGGGACGGGGCAGACCCACTTCCGAGCCGAGTCCCGGATTTTTCAGTGCACGGGAGGTCCGAAAACCACAGCATTTGCGGCTGTGAAAGAGAAAACAACCCTCTTTGACGCTCCCTCACAAGCGTACCCCTTGCCCGAAAAATCCGGAACGCGGGTCGGGAGGAAGGGGAAACTCCCCCGCGTCTGCCGACGTGTCGGAAGTCCGCGCGTCTCCAATAACACCAAAGTTATTGGCCCCCGAAATTGAGGGATAGTTAGGCCTAAACTACATATATAACTTTGTTTCCTACAAGACCTGGGTCATAAGCCGCTACCCCCAACTTTTTTATATAAAAAGGAAATTTCTGGAATAAAAATTTTTTCATATATTAATACTTTTCACCACACAATCCGCTTGACATACACAAACACCAACACACAAGTCCAAAAAATCCCTTGCCTCTAGTCCGGAAATTTCGGAAATTTCACCAACCGGGAATCGAACCCGGTACCCAAAAATTGATTATCTCGGAAACTAGACGAGATAGGCGGATTTGGACCCCAGATTCGGCCTGTGTAGTGTCGTTATAAGGTGAAAACCGCAGACGAGATATCTATTCCCACCCTTAATTTCCATTTTCCGCAACTTTTCCTTTCCTTACCTCTTGCGGGCCATATCTCGGAAGCGAGAGGAGATAGAGCCAAACCGACTTCAAATTCAGCCTTTGTGGTGTCGAAGACACCACGGCATAAGTCGGATAAGAGGTATCCTTTCCCCCCTTTTTGGACCCCCCCCCACCCTTTATTCCAAATAACGATATCTCGGTAACTAAGAGGCATAGGGATTTTTTGACTGCAGATACAGACTTATTGATTTTAATTCTTTATTTTATTAGTATTTAGTTAGTTTTAATTTATTTTGACTTTACCCCCCTATACAGGGTTAAACGTTAAGTAGTATATAGTTAGATTCTAGATTTTAACTGACGAATTTTACCCCCCTATACAGGGCAGACATAGACATTGACATTAATATTATATTATTATATTTTATTTTATTTTATTTTAGATTTTAATTTTAATTTAATTATTGACAATTTTCCCCGTATACGCCGTGCCCTTTACACACGAGCCACACACCACACAAAACATGATGTCTGGAATTCGCACCCCAGTTACAGGGAGAGGATCGGGAGCTGGAGCCAGCAGACCAAGTGGGTCTGTGTCGCCTACCCATCCGGACAACGGGGGGCCCTCCGGAGCGCGCGAAGCGCCGAAGGGGTTATCCCTGAAGTTCGGTGGGAAAGCCGCTCCCGCCACTACTCCCAACCCAGCAAGCCCGCCTGGACAGACGCTGGATGCCGCCAAGACCTTCATCCGGAGACCGGAGAGGAAGAGGAGGTCCATAGACCTCATGGACTCTTACGTCAAACAGGGCGACAACTACTTAAACCTGTCCAATGACAAACTCCTCCAGGAGGTCATGAAGACCTTTGAGGATATCCCGTCCAGAGTGAGGGACTATTCTCAGATGCGTCGGGACATCAAGACCTTCCTGGAGGTCCAGTCGGACAGGGGTTTGCGGGTCCTGTTTGAGGTAAGTAGGCGAGTAAAAATCTTAGAAACTAAAGTCTTAGAGTCTAAAAAAGCTCCACTCACCACGCCTACACCCCCCGAACTGAGGGAGGTTTTGGATAGGCTGGAAGGGATGGAGTCGAACCTAAATATGCGGCTCAAAGACCTCCAAGAGGAAGTGACGAAAGGAGTGCAAGAGATGAAGCTTGAGTGCAATGAATGCGGCGCCGACATCCTCGACAAGGTTATCGATCGGGTCGACGAGGTCGGTCTGAAGACCGACGGGGTCGGTTTGAAGATCGACACCGTCCAGAAGAGCGTGGACCACACGACGGAAGGGGTGAGGACCTTCGGTCGTTGTATGGTCAGCCTCGAGGACCAGATAAGTGCCCTTGCCGGGGATGTCGCCGCCAGGACAGACAGGCTAAAGGAGGTCATGCGGGAGGTTGTGGTCGAACCCAAAACCGACCCGCCGACATACGCCAGCGTCACAGCAGCCAAGCCCTGGCACCGACCGGCTCTTCACTCGATGGCGGTCACCTTGGAGGGCAGTCAGGAGACTGCGGACGAGGTGCTCGCCAGGGTGAAGGAGGCGGTCGACGCCAGGGTAACTGGCCTAAAAATTAATAAGGTACGGAAGGCGAAAAACCAAACCGTAATACTGGGGTGCGACTCAGAGGAGGAGTTCAAGAAAATTAAGAATAGGATCGAGAGCCGAGGCGGAGGGCTAGTAGTGGCGCCCATGAAAAATAAAAACCCGCTCGTCGTCCTCAAAGATGTCTTTTTGGACAGTGAGGACGACGAGATGGAGAAGGCGCTCTACTCTCAAAACGAACATATATTTAGGGATTTAGACGTAGAGGAAAAGGAAATTAAAATAAAATACAAGAAGAGGACCAGAAACCCCAGGACGGCGCACGTTGTCGTCCAAGTCAGGCCCAAAGTCTGGCAGAGGATGACGGAGGCTGGAGCCCTCTACCTTGACCTGCAAAGGGTCAAGGTTGAGGACCAGTCCCCGCTCATCCAATGCACTAAGTGCTTGGCATTCGGACACGGCCGGAAATTTTGTACCGAGAGTGCAGACAGGTGCAGTCACTGCGGGGGTCCGCACCTTCGCGAGAAGTGTGCGGAGTTCATTGCGGGCAATGAACCGCGGTGCTGCAACTGCCTGCACTCGAAGTTCCAAAGGACCGGCCACAACGCCTTTAGCGTGGAGTGTCCGGTGCGCAAGAAGTGGGACTACCTGGCTCGGACGACAACGGCGTACGCCTGAGCCGTTTCTTGGAAAGTACAACACACACATTACATACACAACACGCACATTAACACACAAGACACACAAAACATATATTAAATATATAGTAATATATGATAACACGCACAAAACACAAAACATGCACTACACTCAACACGAAAACACAAAAAATTGTTGTTTTGTTTTGTCCTTTTTACATTGTTGTTGTTTATATTTGTTTGCAATTACTATAATTGTTAAGCGAAATAAGCACGCAGTCCGGAAACACAAGCGAAACAACAAACAATAAGAAAAGGGTAATAAATATTGTATTATCAGAATATATATATAGTATTGCCTTAACACTAAAGCACATAACATTGCATAATAACAACTATTCACGTGGTGTGTACCTAATGTAAAACCTACAAATAAATTGTACTTAGTACGAATCGGTAATTGGTTTGCTGTAAATAGTACTTGTAAGACTGTTTACAAGTTAAACAAGTAAGTAATATTTTAAAAATGGAAAACATAGTGCTATGTAATGAACTACAGAGTTGAAATGTGTATAAGAAAGAGATGTATTATATTGTATTACATAGAAGTAGCTTAACTACTTAGATATGTAAATAACTTGATAGTAAATTTAAGTAGGAAATAATAAGTATTAAAATAGGAAAACTCTTGTATAGATAATTTAGATATGTACCTAAATAACCTGATAGTAAATTTAAGTAGGAAATAATATGTATTAAAATACGAAAACTCTTGTATAGATAATATAGCAATAAGATTTTAGTTTATATAAAAGTAGCACATAAGAATACAGTTTAAACCTGTGTAAATAAAACAAAATTGTCGAACAAATTATCCCTAAATAAATAAATAAAAAAAATAAACAGAGTAGATTAGCATAGCGGGAGTCCCACCCGGCCAAGAAAGAAAGGTGATGGATGAAAGAAAGATATAGAATGAGGCATGTCAGTGCGAGAGGAATACAAGCGAGAACTGGAATGAATGAGAAAATTAGAATAACAAGGTCCTGGTGTTCTCATGACCGGGGAAAAGCAAAAAAAAAAAAAAAAAAAAAAAAAAAAAAAAAAAAAAAAAAACCTAACCTAACCTAACCTAACCTAACCTAACCTAACCTAACCTAACCTAACCTAACCTAACCTAACCTAACCTAACCTAACCTAACCTAACCTAACCTAACCTAACCTAACCTAACCTAACCTAACCTAACCTAACCTAACCTAACCTAACCTTTTTTTTTTTTTTTTTTTTTTTTTTTTTTTGACGCTGAGAAATGACAGTTACGCACTTCCGCTCGCTGGGGGGGCGAGACGGGGAGTGTGGGACTCCCTGTCGCATGACGGCGACAGTATACCCACTAAAACTCAGCGGTGTTCCCTCCGGCGCCTTGTTGGGAGGGCTGTGGGAGACGTTCTGCGTCCACGGCCCTCTGGCGTGTGCCCGCCTAGATGGCGGGCCCTACGTGCCCCCCGGGCTGGGGGGCGACGGGAATGGCCGGGAACACCTGGCCACTCCCGTCCGGCGCTGGTGAAGGCGCGTGCGATGCAGGCAGGGGTGCCCCCGCACCCGTTGCCTGCTGGCCTCCACCAGGGAGGAGTCGGAGGTGCTCGTCATACTGACGTCTTCTCCGACCCCTCCTCCGCCTGCGGAGCGCCGGCGCGAGGGGGTCGTCCTCGCGCGCGCGCTCCGCCGCCTCCTTCTGCGACATGACCTGTTCACAGAAGGAGGCTACCGCCGCCCAGGACCCCTCGTCCCCCAGCATGGCGTTGATCACGCCGGGGAGCGAGAGGTCCGGCCCGATCGCCGCAACGAGGTCGCGGCGCGGCTCCGACCACGACGGGCACCCCTCAAGGGTGTGCTGCGCCGTGTCCACCGCCGCGCCGCAATCGCGGCACGACGGTGTCTCCTCCCGACCGATGCGGTGCAGGTAGGCCCCGAAACATCCGTGGCCGGTCAGCACCTGCGCCAGTCGGAAGGAGACCACCCCGTGCGACCGATCGAGCCACTCTTGCAGGAGCGGCCCGATCGCGTCGAGTGTGCGGCGACCGAATACCGCGGTGGCGAGGTCCGTCGACCAATGCCGGACGACGGCTTCCTTCGCCTCCCGCCGGACGGCCTCCCTCTCACGCGGGGCTGGGCGCTCTCCGCTCGCCCGCCGCCCCGCCGTCCACTCGTACACTCTGGCGAGCACCCACGCCTCGAGTTCCCAAGGCGGGGTGCCCGCCAGAGCGCACGCCGCCGCGAAGCCCACCGTACGGTAGGTCCGCGCCACCCGCTGGGCTATGGCCCTCTGCGGGGCCCGCAAGGCCGCGGCGTTCTCCCTCCTCCGGAGGGAGTCCTCCCAGATGGGGGCCCCGTAGGTGGCCATACTCCTCAGGATGCCGGCGTAGAGTCGCCGGCATCGGACGCTGGGCCCCCCCACGTTGGGGAGCAGCCACGAGAGGGCGCCCGCGGTCTTCAGCAGGCGCGCCGACAGCCCGCGGAAATGCGGGCCGAAGCGCCACCTGCTGTCAAGCACGAGGCCCAGATATTTCATCTGGGCCCCGACCGCGATGCGGACGCCCTCCACGTGGATGTGGGCGTCGGGCGGGGGGCGCTGCCGCTGCCGGGGACCGTGGAAGTACACGGCCTCGGTTTTGTGCAGCGCCACCGTCAGGCCGAGGCGGCGGATCCTCCCCGCGATGAGGGAGCCGCCCGCCGAGGCCAAGTTGGCCGCCTCTCCGAAACTCTCCCCCCGGGCGGTGAGGAGAGTGTCGTCCGCGTAGCAGACGACCCTAACGCCCCGGGGGAGAGTTCCCCGCAGGAGCCAATCGTAGCCGACGTTCCAGAGCAGGGGCCCCACGACCGACCCCTGTGGGACGCCGGCTTCGGCGGGATATCGCCGGACTCGGCCAGACCTGTCCACCAGGAGGACCTCCCTGTCCTCCAGGTAGCTGGCCAGCAGACGCCGCAGGTATGGAGGCACTCCGTGGAAGCGGAGCGCCTCCATGATGGTAGAGTGGGGGATCGAGTTGAAGGCGTTGGCTATGTCGAACGACACCGCCAGCAACCCGTCCCCCGCCTGCATCGCCTCCTCCACCTGCCCCTTGAGGCAGGCCAGTGCGTCCACCGTCGAACGCTCAGCCCGAAAGCCGAACTGAGCGTCCGACAAGTCCGGTCCGACATCCCGCAGGTGCTCCTTTAGGCGGGCGGCGACTATCCCCTCGAACATTTTCCCGACGTCTGCCAGGAGCATGATCGGCCGGTATGCCGAGGGGGAGTCCGCCGGGCGGCCCTCCTTGCGAAGGAGGCACAATAGGCCCTCCTTCCACGGTTTCGGGAACCTCCCCGACGCGAAGCATGCGTCGAAGAGGTCCCGAAACCGCGCCTCCATTTGGGTGGCGGCGATCGCCACCACCCTTGCGGGGACCCCGTCGGGGCCCGGAGCCTTCTTCCCGGCGCGGGCACGGTCGATGGCCGCGCCGAGCTCCGACTCCGTGACCGGCGGGGCCTCCTCCTCCTCCGCAAAGTGCGGCGACAGCGGCGGCGGCGGCGGCGGAGCCATCACTGGTGGGGTGAAGTTGCCCCTGCGCGGAAACAGGGACCGCACCACCCCGTCCAGGAGGGAGGGCTCCAGGGTCTCGGCAACGGGGGGGCCGAAGGGGCGCAGCTTGCTGCGCGCCACCTTGTATGGCCTCCCGAAGGGGTCGTTGTCGAGACCCTCCAGCATCTCGGCTCTCGCCGAGTCCTTGGCCGTGGCGATGGCCCGATCGAGGACCGTCTTGGCCTCTACGTATGCCTCGTAGAGGCGGTCCTCGTTGGCCAAGTCTCTGCGACGCCGCCGCCGACTCCGCGTGTAGGCCCTCCTGGCCCGCACGCACGCTGCACGGAGCTCCGCCAGCTCCGCCGACCACCAGTACACGGCCCGTCTGGCTGGCGGCCGGCGAGACCGAGGCATGCTGGAGTTGCACACCTCGGTCAGGGAATCCCCCAGCTGCCGCGCAGCGGTGTCCACGTCCGGACCGGCGGCGGGCGGCGACAGCCAGTCCTGGATGAACGCCGCCTCCGCCGCCGCCTCCCTGTCCAGGTGGGTCAGGGCCCACCGCGGGAACGGCGATTGCCCCGACCCAGCGGACTCTCCGGAGCCCCTGGCGGAGACGATGTCGAACCGCACGTAGCGGTGGTCCGACAAGGTCTCCACCAACTCCACCCGCCAGTCCACGACGCGGGCGGCTATCGCGGGGGTGGCGAACGAAACGTCCACCACCGACCCTCCCCGCTGCCGCACACACGTGTGGACCGCCCCCCTGTTGAGCAGGGAGACGCCGGACGTGGCCGCCCAGAGCTCCACGGCGCGACCTCGGACGTTGCACGAGGCGGCCGGGTTGCCCCAGGCTGCCGACTTGGCGTTCAGGTCGCCCAAGACTACGACCTGACGCGGCGCCGCCCTGCCGACCACGGCGGCCAGGACCCCGAGAAAGTCCTCGAAGTCCTGCAGGGAGCGGTTTGGGGAGAAGTACACGGCCACGAGGGCCGAGTCTCCCCACGCGGCGGCCACGTATCCCGGTCCCCTCTCTAATAGCGAGAGGGGAGGGGAGTCCGTGGAAGACCGCGCCGCTAGTGCCACCAAGCCGTCCTCGTCGCCCAGCCAGCTGCCGGGGATCGAGTACGGCTCGGCGACCGCCACCACGTTCACCAACCACTCGGCCATGACTTGGACCACCAGATCCTGGGCCGCTTTACAGTGGTTGGTGTTCGCCTGGAGGAAGCGATGACGGTCGACCCTATCCATCGATCGTCATTGCTCCCCCCTCTGTTGCCGCCGCTGGAGCTGCGGCGGCGACGACGACGGCGGTGGCGGCGGGGGCGGCAGGTCGGACCTGCGCCTGCACCACTCCCTTTTTGACGGGGGGCTTACAGCTCCCGCCCGCCATCTTGTGGTCGGCAGGGCGGCCACTGGCGGCGCACGTCACGCAATGCGGCGTGGCGGCGCCGCAGGCGGCATTTTTGTGCCCCTGGAGCCCGCAGCGGTAGCACGCGTCCCCCCAGTCGGCCTTGGAGGGACACGTGGCCCGGGTGTGGCCGAGTGCGAAGCACTTGAAGCAGCGCATCGGGCCGTCTTCAAGCGCTCGCACCACGGCCGTGCTCAGGCCCAGGGGCAGCCGCCCCTTGGTCGCAGCGAGGAGAGCCCTGGCGGCGACGATGGGGCACTCCACACGCGTGGTGCCCATGCCGCGGCGGCCAGGCCTGATGGGCCCGCATCTCACCGCGCTGACGTCGCAGCCACCCGCCGCCGCAACGGCCGCCACCACGTCCTCCCTGGTGGCCGAGTCATCGACGTCGGTCACCTCCAGGGGTGCGGTCTTTACGGGCCTGGCGACCGTTGCCGCGTCCGCTATGACCTCCCGCAGTTTATCCGCGAAGAGGTCGGCGTTACTCTCGCGCCGCTCCCCCCCGAACTCGAAGATTCGGGCCCCGGTCATGGTCCGCCGGCAGGTTATGTTGCTGATCCCGAGTCGGGTGGGATCAGCGTTGGTACGGGCCCGTCTGAGGACGGACTCGTACGTCGCCCCCCGCTCCGCGGCCTCCGGGGTGATTTTCACCACGACGGCCGCGGTTCGGGGAGGAGGAGGCAGTTTCCTGCCGGCGGCTGGAGCCGTCTTGGCTGGGGGAGCGGTCGCTGCGGGCGCTGCGGACGCTGCGGGCGCTGCGGGCTTCCTCTTCTTGCCCTTCTTGACCACCTCCGTCCACGACATGTTGGCCGGGGTGGTGGAGGGAAGAAGGGCGTCCTGTTTCATCTGGGGAGGGGCCGGCTGGGTAGCGGAGGAGGGCCCGGGCACCGGCTCGGGCGCTCCCTCTGGGCTCGTGGTGGTAGGGGCTTGCGGAGGAGGAGGAGCCGCTTTGCTCCTCTTGCCCCTGCCTTTGCCCTTCCCAGTGGGTTGGGCGCCCGCTGCCGGGCCCGCCTGGGGCACGGGTTCCGGGTCCGTCTGAGGCGAACTCTTGTCCGCCGCTAGCGGCGGGCGGAGTCGCCTTTCCGGCAGGAGCCGGTCCTCTATGCCCGCGAGGCAGGCCCTAGTAAAGTTTCTCTCCTCCGCTATGACCCTCCTAATAATTTCCTCCAGGTTGGAGGAGGAGGAGGAGGAGGAGGAGGAGAGGGGGGCCACCGCTTCTGGTGCCCGTTCCGCCTGGATGGGCCGGGCCGTGGCCTCAGCCAGCTTCTTGTGCAGCTGGCTGACCTCAAGCTGCAGGCGGTCGACGCGCGCCTGCAGCTGCCGTGTTTCTTCTGACGCAGTGCGCTGGGCCACCTCCTGGATGATAGCGCGCATGCTCGCGGCCCGGCACTTGAGGGCCTTCTGAAAGGTGCCCTTCAGGTGGGAGGACTTGGTGGCGATCTCAATGATCTCCCCCTCATCCTCCTCCGCCATCTTCTCCAGCTCGCCCAAGGAGCGGTCCGCGTACTGGAGGAGGGACGCGCCGTACCCGGACTTGGCCCGGGCAGCGCGCGCCTGCTGCTCCTTGGCAGCGACCCGCTCCTCGAGGTCCTGCTGGGCCTGCGCCCGCTTGGCCAGGTTCGGGCGGCGCTCGGCCTCCAATAAGCCCACATCGTGGGTGCAAGGCGAGGTGGAGGTCAAGGAAGGGCTCGAGGCCCTTTTAGACTTCAGCTTCTTCTTCGTCCTAGCTACGGCCGATCCAGAGGAGGTCTCGGACTCAAACTTCCGCTTCGTACGGTCGTATTCAGCCGCCGACGTGCCTGCATTGGAGTCGTCGGAGTCCGAAACCTCGTCTGGCCTGCAAAAGAAGCTGGCCGCAGATGGTGCGCGGTCAGCTTCCGACGCTGAAGCGCCGTCGGCGTGGCCCTGAGAAGGGCCGTTTAGATCGTCCTGAGAGGAGCGATGTGATAAAAAGCGCCCTGAGGCGTCACGGCTTGGTTTCTTTTTCATCTTATCGTAGACACACAGCAATTAAAATAAAATCCGGCAGGTAAAACAGTATTTCAATAAAAGTCTACGATGTCACAGCGCACTTTAGCCGCCGGTCTGCCACTCCGTTACGGTGGTCAGACACGGCGTTGCCCGGGGGATACTGCGTGGAAGTATGCGCTGTGGGGGATCCCCCAACCTAACCTAACCTAACCTAACCTAACCTAACCTAACCTAACCTAACCTAACCTAACCTAACCTAACCTAACCTAACCTAACCTAACCTAACCTAACCTAACCTAACCTAACCTAACCTAACCTAACCTAACCTAACCTAACCTAACCTAACCTAACCTAACCTAACCTAACCTAACCTAACCTAACCTAACCTAACCTAACCTAACCTAACCTAACCTAACCTAACCTAACCTAACCTAACCTAACCTAACCTAACCTAACCTAACCTAACCTAACCTAACCTAACCTAACCTAACCTAACCTAACCTAACCTAACCTAACCTAACCTAACCTAACCTAACCTAACCTAACCTAACCTAACCTAACCTAACCTAACCTAACCTAACCTAACCTAACCTAACCTAACCTAACCTAACCTAACCTAACCTAACCTAACCTAACCTAACCTAACCTAACCTAACCTAACCTAACCTAACCTAACCTAACCTAACCTAACCTAACCTAACCGACTTTACCCCCCTATACAGGGTTAAACGTTAAGTAGTATATAGTTAGATTTTAGATTTTAACTGGCGAATTTTACCCCCCTATACAGGGCAGACATAGACATAGACATTGACTTAATATTATATTATTATATTTTATTTTATTTTATTTTAGATTTTAAATTTTAATTTAATTATTGACAATTTTCCCCGTGTACGCCGTGCCCTTTACACACGAGCCACACACCACACAAAATATGATGTCTGGAATTCGCACCCCAGTTACAGGGAGAGGATCGGGAGCTGGAGCCAGCAGACCAAGTGGGTCTGTGTCGCCTACCCATCCGGACAACGGGGGGCCCTCCGGAGCGCGCGAAGCGCCGAAGGGGATATCCCTGAAGTTCGGTGGGAAAGCCGCTCCCGCCACTACTCCCAACCCAGCAAGCCCGCCTGGACAGACGCTGGATGCCGCCAAGACCTTCATCCGGAGACCGGAGAGGAAGAGGAGGTCCATAGACCTCATGGACTCTTACGTCAAACAGGGCGACAACTACTTAAACCTGTCCAATGACAAACTCCTCCAGGAGGTCATGAAGACCTTTGAGGATATCCCGTCCAGAGTGAGGGACTATTCTCAGATGCGTCGGGACATCAAGACCTTCCTGGAGGTCCAGTCGGACAGGGGTTTGCGGGTCCTGTTTGAGGTAAGTAGGCGAGTAAAAATCTTAGAAACTAAAGTCTTAGAGTCTAAAAAAGCTCCACTCACCACGCCTACACCCCCCGAACTGAGGGAGGTTTTGGATAGGCTGGAAGGGATGGAGTCGAACCTAAATATGCGGCTCAACGACCTCCAAGAGGAAGTGACGAAAGGAGTAGAAGATATGAAGACTGAATGTAATAACTGCGGCTTCGACATCCTCGATAAGGTCATTGGTCGGGTCGACGAGGTCGGTCTGAAGACCGACGAGGTCGGTTTGAAGATCGACACCGTCCAGACGAGTATGGACAACACGATGGAAGGGGTGAGGACCTTCGGTCGTTGTATGGTCAGCCTCGAGGACCAGATGAATGGCCTTAGCAGGGACGTCGCAGCAAGGACTGATAGGATAAAGGAGGTCATACGGGAGGTTGTGGTCGAACCGAAAACCGACCCGCCAACGTACGCCAGCGTCACGGCAGCCAAACCCTGGCACCGGCCGGCTCTTCACTCGGTGGCGATCACCTTGGAGGGCAGCCAGGAGACTGCGGACGAGGTGCTCGCCAGGGTGAAGAAGGCGGTCGATGCCAGGGTAACTGGCCTCAGAATAAATAAAGTACGCAAGGCGAAAAACCAGACGGTAATACTGGGGTGCGACTCTGAGGAGGAACTCCAAAGAGTAAGGGATAGGATCAAGAGCCAAGGCGGAGGACTGACAGTGGCGCCTATGCAAAATAAAAACCCGCTCGTCGTCCTAAAGGACGTCTTTTTGGACAGCGAGGACGACGAGCTGGTAAAGGCGATCCACTCCCAAAATGAAAATATATTTAGGGACCTAGACCAGCAAGATAAAGAAATGGTAATAAAATATAAGAAGAGGACGAGGAACCCCAGGACGGCGCACGTTGTCGTCCAAGTCAGGCCCAAGGTATGGCAAAGGATGACGGAGGCTGGGGCCCTCTACCTTGACCTGCAAAGGGTCAGGGTTGAGGACCAGTCCCCGCTCATCCAATGCACGAAGTGCTTGGCATTCGGACACGGCCGGAAATTTTGTACCGAGAGTGCAGACAGGTGCAGTCACTGCGGGGGTCCGCACCTTCGCGAGAAGTGTGCGGAGTTCATTGCGGGCAATGAACCGCGGTGCTGCAACTGCCTGCACTCGAAGTTCCAAGGGACCGGCCACAACGCCTTTAGCGTGGAGTGTCCGGTGCGCAAGAAGTGGGACTACCTGGCTCGGACGACAACGGCGTACGCCTGAGCCGTTTCTGGGGACGTACAACACACACGTTACATGCACAACACGCACATTAACACACAAGACATACAAAACATATATTAAATATATAGTAATATATGAAAACACGCACAAAATACAAAACATGCACTACACTCAACACGAAAACACAAAAAATTGTTGTTTTGTTTTGTCCTTTTTACATTGTTGTTGTTTATATTTGTTTGCAATTATATTACAATTGTTAAGCGAAATAAGCACGCAGTCCGGAAATACAAGCGAAACAACAAACAATAAGAAAGGTAATAAATATTGTATTATCAGAATATATATATAGTATTGCCTTAACACACAAAACATTACACATTGTAAAGCACATAAAATTCAAAATGAAAACTGTTCACGTGGTGTGTACCCTAGGTCGGCTAATTAATTACACAAGTTGTTTATGTATGTTATTTAGATTGCTATTAATGGTACTTTAAAGTCTGTGTATAAGTTAAATAGGCAAATCATGTTTTAAAACTGGAAAATATAGTACCGTAGCTGTAATAGATATTGGTATCTAGCACAACAGTCAAATAGTACTCATCTGTATGATAGTAGTTTACTATACTAAACCTCTTCTTATATATACGCAACTATGTCAACGAATAAGAGATAAGATGTAACTTTTTACTAACAAAATAAGCATGTAAGATAAAGGATTGATATATTGTTATTTAAATCAGAATAAAATAGAAATGTAATAGAACAACTAGAATAAGTACATGTTTAGATATAATAATAGTTTTAACATTTTTTAAATTTTTAACAACCATGTAAATAAAATAAGGTGTCACATTAATTACCATACCCTAAATAAATAAAATGATGAAATAGAATAGACTAACATATGCGGGAGTCCCACCCGGCGAAGTATGAAAGGTTGAATGAAAGAAAGATATAGTATGAAGAATGAAAGTGCGAGAGGCATAAAAGAAGAACTAGAATGAATGAGTTATATAGATAAACAAGGTCCTGGTGTTCTCATGACCGGGGAAAAGCAAAAAAAAAAAAAAAAAAAAAAAAAAAAAAAAAAAAAAAAAAAAAAAAAAAAAAAAAAAACCTAACCTAACCTAACCTAACCTAACCTAACCTAACCTAACCTAACCTAACCTAACCTAACCTAACCTAACCTAACCTAACCTAACCTAACCTAACCTAACCTAACCTAACCTAACCTAACCTAACCTAACCTAACCTAACCTAACCTAACCTAACCTAACCTAACCTAACCTAACCTAACCTAACCTAACCTAACCTAACCTAACCTAACCTAACCTAACCTAACCTAACCTAACCTAACCTAACCTAACCTAACCTAACCTAACCTAACCTAACCTAACCTAACCTAACCTAACCTAACCTAACCTAACCTAACCTAACCTAACCTAACCTAACCTAACCTAACCTAACCTAACCTAACCTAACCTAACCTAACCTAACCTAACCTAACCTAACCTAACCTAACCTAACCTAACCTAACCTAACCTAACCTAACCTAACCTAACCTAACCTAACCTAACCTAACCTAACCTAACCTAACCTAACCTAACCTAACCTAACCTAACCTAACCTAACCTAACCTAACCTAACCTAACCTAACCTAACCTAACCTAACCTAACCTAACCTAACCTAACCTAACCTAACCTAACCTAACCTAACCTAACCTAACCTAACCTAACCTAACCTAACCTAACCTAACCTAACCTAACCTAACCTAACCTAACCTAACCTAACCTAACCTAACCTAACCTAACCTAACCTAACCTAACCTAACCTAACCTAACCTAACCTAACCTAACCTAACCTAACCTAACCTAACCTAACCTAACCTAACCTAACCTAACCTAACCTAACCTAACCTAACCTAACCTAACCTAACCTAACCTAACCTAACCTAACCTAACCTAACCTAACCTAACCTAACCTAACCTAACCTAACCTAACCTAACCTAACCTAACCTAACCTAACCTAACCTAACCTAACCTAACCTAACCTAACCTAACCTAACCTAACCTAACCTAACCTAACCTAACCTAACCTAACCTAACCTAACCTAACCTAACCTAACCTAACCTAACCTAACCTAACCTAACCTAACCTAACCTAACCTAACCTAACCTAACCTAACCTAACCTAACCTAACCTAACCTAACCTAACCGAGGTCATGAAGACCTTTGAGGATATCCCGTCCAGAGTGAGGGATTATCCTCAGATGCGTCGGGACATAAAGACCTTCCTGGAGGTCCAGTCGGACAGGGGAATGCGGGCCCTTTTCGAGATAAGCAGGCGAGTCAAGAGCTTAGAAACGGCGCCCAAATCTCCACCTACAAGGACAAACACCACGCCCACACCACCCGAACCGCAAGGAGAGATCCTGGAAAGGCTGGCGAAGGTGGAGGCTAGTTTGTCCGAGCAGCTCACGGAATTTGAGGAGAGGCTCTCGAAAGGATACTTGGACATGAAAGACGAGTATAATAATTGCGGTTCCGACATCCTCGACAAGGTCTTCGATAGGTTCGACGAGGTCGGTACAAAGATCGACACCGTCCAGACGGGCATGGACCACACGACGGAGGGGGTGAGGACCCTCGGTTGTGCTGTGACCAGGCTCGAGGACCATATCGTTGACCTTGGCGTGGAAGTCAACGTCAGGACCGACCGGATAAGGGAGGCCATGCGGGAGGTTGTAGTCGAACCTAAAACCGACCCGCCGACGTACGCCAGCGTCACGGCAGCCAAACCCTGGCACCGGCCGGCTCTTCACTCGGTGGCGATCACCTTGGAAGGCAGCCAGGAGACTGCGGACGAGGTGCTCGCCAGGGTGAAGAGGGCGGTCGATGCCAGGGTAACTGGCCTCAGAATAAATAAAGTACGCAAGGCGAAAAACCAGACGGTAATACTGGGGTGCGACTCTGAGGAGGAACTCCAAAGAGTAAGGGATAGGATCAAGAGCCAAGGCGGAGGACTGACAGTGGCGCCTATGCAAAATAAAAACCCGCTCGTCGTCCTAAAGGACGTCTTTTTGGACAGCGAGGACGACGAGCTGGTAAAGGCGATCCACTCCCAAAATGAAAATATATTTAGGGATTTAGACATAGAAGAAAAAGAAATAGCCATCAAATACAAGAAGAGGACCAGAAACCCCAGGACGGCGCACGTTGTCGTCCAAGTCAGGCCCAAAGTCTGGCAGAGGATGACGGAGGCTGGAGCCCTCTACCTTGACCTGCAAAGGGTCAGGGTTGAGGACCAGTCCCCGCTCATCCAATGCACTAAGTGCTTGGCATTCGGACACGGCCGGAAATTTTGTACCGAGAGTGCAGACAGGTGCAGTCACTGCGGGGGTCCGCACCTTCGCGAGAAGTGTGCGGAGTTCATTGCGGGCAATGAACCGCGGTGCTGCAACTGCCTGCACTCGAAGTTCCAAAGGACCGGCCACAACGCCTTTAGCGTGGAGTGTCCGGTGCGCAAGAAGTGGGACTACCTGGCTCGGACGACGACGGCGTACGCCTGAGCCGTTTCTTGGAACGTACAACACACACGTTACATGCACAACACGCACATTAACACACAAGATATACAAAACATATAGTAAATATATAGTTATATATCTAAACATGCACAAAAATCAAAACATGCACAGCACAACACCCCCCAGAACACAATCACAAATACAGATATATAATATATATTATAAATATATAAGCATATATCAAAACACGCACGAAACACTAAAACATGCACTACACACAAACCGAGAACACATACAGAACAACAAACACTTGAAACAGGAAAGGTAATAGATATCATATTATAAGAATATACATATATTATTGCCGAAATAACGAGGAATAAATAAACACACAGGAAATTCATGTGGTACGTGACCCAAATAGAACAACTTAGCTTAACTTTACTTAGCTGTACAGCTATTAGACTATAGTTAAATCCTACTCTTGTAATTGATTGCTGTATTAGAAAATAATGTTAACTAGATCAACATCGAAAGTATATTAGAGTGTAATAAAATGTAAAGTACAACACCTTGTGGTAGACTATTATTCAGACCCTACTTCTTGTTTTTATATTTTGTTTTAGAAAATAATATTAAGTAAATAAAAATTGGAAATGTATTAAATTAAACACATGTATAGACTTAAGATAGAAAATAAAACTTGGATTGTAGAATAATAGCATGTAAATAGGTATAAGGAAAAAATAATAAGATGTTTATTTTATATAAAGTAGTACATAGAAATATAAAAATTTTTGTACAAACTATGTAAATAAATAAAACAAGGTTGCACACTAAATACCCATACCCTAAATAAATAAATTTACAAAACAGAACAGATTAGCATATGCGGGAGTCCCACCCGGCGAAGTATGAAAGGCTGAATGAAAGAAAGACATAGAATGAAGAATAAAAGTACGAGAGGCATAAGAGATAGAACTGGAGTGAATGAGTAAATTAGATAGACAAGGTCCTGGTGTTCTCATGACCGGGGAAAAGCAAAAAAAAAAAAAAAAAAAAAAAAAAAAAAAAAAAAAAAAAAAAAAAAAAAAAACCTAACCTAACCTAACCTAACCTAACCTAACCTAACCTAACCTAACCTAACCTAACCTAACCTAACCTAACCTAACCTAACCTAACCTAACCTAACCTAACCTAACCTAACCTAACCTAACCTAACCTAACCTAACCTAACCTAACCTAACCTAACCTAACCTAACCTAACCTAACCTAACCTAACCTAACCTAACCTAACCTAACCTAACCTAACCTAACCTAACCTAACCTAACCTAACCTAACCTAACCTAACCTAACCTAACCTAACCTAACCTAACCTAACCTAACCTAACCTAACCTAACCTAACCTAACCTAACCTAACCTAACCTAACCTAACCTAACCTAACCTAACCTAACCTAACCTAACCTAACCTAACCTAACCTAACCTAACCTAACCTAACCTAACCTAACCTAACCTAACCTAACCTAACCTAACCTAACCTAACCTAACCTAACCTAACCTAACCTAACCTAACCTAACCTAACCTAACCTAACCTAACCTAACCTAACCTAACCTAACCTAACCTAACCTAACCTAACCTAACCTAACCTAACCTAACCTAACCTAACCTAACCTAACCTAACCTAACCTAACCTAACCTAACCTAACCTAACCTAACCTAACCTAACCTAACCTAACCTAACCTAACCTAACCTAACCTAACCTAACCTAACCTAACCTAACCTAACCTAACCTAACCTAACCTAACCTAACCTAACCTAACCTAACCTAACCTAACCTAACCTAACCTAACCTAACCTAACCTAACCTAACCTAACCTAACCTAACCTAACCTAACCTAACCTAACCTAACCTAACCTAACCCTCAGAATAAATAAAGTACGCAAGGCGAAAAACCAGACGGTAATACTGGGGTGCGACTCTGAGGAGGAACTCCAAAGAGTAAGGGATAGGATCAAGAGCCAAGGCGGAGGACTGACAGTGGCGCCTATGCAAAATAAAAACCCGCTCGTCGTCCTAAAGGACGTCTTTTTGGACAGCGAGGACGACGAGCTGGTAAAGGCGATCCACTCCCAAAATGAAAATATATTTAGGGACCTAGACCAGCAAGATAAAGAAATGGTAATAAAATATAAGAAGAGGACGAGGAACCCCAGGACGGCGCACGTTGTCGTCCAAGTCAGGCCCAAGGTATGGCAAAGGATGACGGAGGCTGGGGCCCTCTACCTTGACCTGCAAAGGGTCAGGGTTGAGGACCAGTCCCCGCTCATCCAATGCACGAAGTGCTTGGCATTCGGACACGGCCGGAAATTTTGTACCGAGAGTGCAGACAGGTGCAGTCACTGCGGGGGTCCGCACCTTCGCGAGAAGTGTGCGGAGTTCATTGCGGGCAATGAACCGCGGTGCTGCAACTGCCTGCACTCGAAGTTCCAAGGGACCGGCCACAACGCCTTTAGCGTGGAGTGTCCGGTGCGCAAGAAGTGGGACTACCTGGCTCGGACGACAACGGCGTACGCCTGAGCCGTTTCTGGGGACGTACAACACACACGTTACATGCACAACACGCACATTAACACACAAGACATACAAAACATATATTAAATATATAGTAATATATGAAAACACGCACAAAATACAAAACATGCACTACACTCAACACGAAAACACAAAAAATTGTTGTTTTGTTTTGTCCTTTTTACATTGTTGTTGTTTATATTTGTTTGCAATTATATTACAATTGTTAAGCGAAATAAGCACGCAGTCCGGAAATACAAGCGAAACAACAAACAATAAGAAAGGTAATAAATATTGTATTATCAGAATATATATATAGTATTGCCTTAACACACAAAACATTACACATTGTAAAGCACATAAAATTCAAAATGAAAACTGTTCACGTGGTGTGTACCCTAGGTCGGCTAATTAATTACACAAGTTGTTTATGTATGTTATTTAGATTGCTACTAATGGTACTTTAAAGTCTGTGTATAAGTTAAATAGGCAAATCATGTTTTAAAACTGGAAAATATAGTACCGTAGCTGTAATAGATATTGGTATCTAGCACAACAGTCAAATAGTACTCATCTGTATGATAGTAGTTTACTATACTAAACCTCTTCTTATATATACGCAACTATGTCAACGAATAAGAGATAAGATGTAACTTTTTACTAACAAAATAAGCATGTAAGATAAAGGATTGATATATTGTTATTTAAATCAGAATAAAATAGAAATGTAATAGAACAACTAGAATAAGTACATGTTTAGATATAATAATAGTTTTAACATTTTTTAAATTTTTAACAACCATGTAAATAAAACAAGGTGTCACATTAATTACCATACCCTAAATAAATAAAATGATGAAATAGAATAGACTAACATATGCGGGAGTCCCACCCGGCGAAGTATGAAAGGTTGAATGAAAGAAAGATATAGTATGAAGAATGAAAGTGCGAGAGGCATAAAAGAAGAACTAGAATGAATGAGTTATATAGATAAACAAGGTCCTGGTGGTCTCATGACCGGGGAAAAGCTGTAAAAAAAAAAAAAAAAAAAAAAAAAAAAAAAAAAAAAAAAAAAAAAAAAAAAAAAAAAAAAAACTAAACCTAACCTAACCTAACCTAACCTAACCTAACCTAACCTAACCTAACCTAACCTAACCTAACCTAACCTAACCTAACCTAACCTAACCTAACCTAACCTAACCTAACCTAACCTAACCTAACCTAACCTAACCTAACCTAACCTAACCTAACCTAACCTAACCTAACCTAACCTAACCTAACCTAACCTAACCTAACCTAACCTAACCTAACCTAACCTAACCTAACCTAACCTAACCTAACCTAACCTAACCTAACCTAACCTAACCTAACCTAACCTAACCTAACCTAACCTAACCTAACCTAACCTAACCTAACCTAACCTAACCTAACCTAACCTAACCTAACCTAACCTAACCTAACCTAACCTAACCTAACCTAACCTAACCTAACCTAACCTAACCTAACCTAACCTAACCTAACCTAACCTAACCTAACCTAACCTAACCTAACCTAACCTAACCTAACCTAACCTAACCTAACCTAACCTAACCTAACCTAACCTAACCTAACCTAACCTAACCTAACCTAACCTAACCTAACCTAACCTAACCTAACCTAACCTAACCTAACCTAACCTAACCTAACCTAACCTAACCTAACCTAACCTTTTTTTTTTTTTTTTTTTTTTTTTTTGACGCTGAGAAATGGCAATTACGCACTTCCGCTCGCTGGGGGGGCGAGACGGGGAGTGTGGGACTCCCTGTCGCATGACGGCGACAGTATACCCACTAAAACTCAGCGGTGTTCCCTCCGGCGCCTTGCTGGGAGGGCTGTGGGAGACGTTCTGCGTCCACGGCCCTCTGGCGCGTGCCCGCCTAGATGGCGGGCCCTACGTGCCCCCCGGGCTGGGGGGCGACGGGAATGGCCGGGAACACCTGGCCACTCCCGTCCGGCGCTGGTGAAGGCGCGTGCAGTGCAGGCAGGGGTGCCCCCGCACCCGTTGCCTGCTGGCCTCCACCAGGGAGGAGTCGGAGGTGCTCGTCATACTGACGTCTTCTCCGACCCCTCCTCCGCCTGCGGAGCGCCGGCGCGAGGGGGTCGTCCTCGCGCGCGCGCTCCGCCGCCTCCTTCTGCGACATGACCTGTTCACAGAAGGAGGCTACCGCCGCCCAGGACCCCTCGTCCCCCAGCATGGCGTTGATCACGCCGGGGAGCGAGAGGTCCGGCCCGATCGCCGCAACGAGGTCGCGGCGCGGCTCCGACCACGACGGGCACCCCTCAAGGGTGTGCTGCGCCGTGTCCACCGCCGCGCCGCAATCGCGGCACGACGGTGTCTCCTCCCGACCGATGCGGTGCAGGTAGGCCCCGAAACATCCGTGGCCGGTCAGCACCTGCGCCAGTCGGAAGGAGACCACCCCGTGCGACCGATCGAGCCACTCTTGCAGGAGCGGCCCGATCGCGTCGAGTGTGCGGCGACCGAATACCGCGGTGGCGAGGTCCGTCGACCAATGCCGGACGACGGCTTCCTTCGCCTCCCGCCGGATGGCCTCCCTCTCAAGCGGGGCTGGGCGCTCTCCGCTCGCCCGCCGCCCCGCCGTCCACTCGTACACTCTGGCGAGCACCCACGCCTCGAGTTCCCAAGGCGGGGTGCCCGCCAGAGCGCACGCCGCCGCGAAGCCCACCGTGCGGTAGGTCCGCGCCACCCGCTGGGCTATGGCCCTCTGCGGGGCCCGCAAGGCCGCGGCGTTCTCCCTCCTCCGGAGGGAGTCCTCCCAGATGGGGGCCCCGTAGGTGGCCATACTCCTCAGGATGCCGGCGTAGAGTCGCCGGCATCGGACGCTGGGCCCCCCCACGTTGGGGAGCAGCCACGAGAGGGCGCCCGCGGTCTTCAGCAGGCGCGCCGACAGCCCGCGGAAGTGCAGGCCGAAGTGCCACCTGCTGTCAAGCACGAGGCCCAGATATTTCATCTGGGCCCCGACCGCGATGCGGACGCCCTCCACGTGGATGTGGGCGTCGGGCGGGGGGCGCTGCCGCTGCCGGGGACCGTGGAAGTACACGGCCTCGGTTTTGTGCAGCGCCACCGTCAGGCCGAGGCGGCGGATCCTCTCCGCGACGAGGGAGCCGCCCGCCGAGGCCAAGTTGGCCGCCTCTCCGAAACTCTCCCCCCGGGCGGTTAGGAGAGTGTCGTCCGCATAGCAGACGACCCTTACGCCCCGGGGGAGAGTTCCCCGTAGGAGCCAATCGTAGCCGACGTTCCAGAGCAGGGGCCCCACGACCGACCCCTGTGGAACGCCGGCTTCCGCGGGATATCGCCGGACCTGGCCAGATTTTTCCACCAGGAGGACCTCCCTGTCCTCCAGGTAGCTGGCCAGCAGACGCCGCAGGTATGGAGGCACTCCGTGGAAGCGGAGCGCCTCCAGGATGGTAGAGTGGGGGATCGAGTTGAAGGCGTTGGCTATGTCGAACGACACCGCCAGCAACCCGTCCCCCGCCTGCATGGCCTCCTCCACCTGCCCCTTGAGGCAGGCCAGTGCGTCCACCGTCGAACGCTCAGCCCGAAAGCCGAACTGAGCGTCCGACAAGTCCGGTCCGACATCCCGCAGGTGCTCCTTTAGGCGGGCGGCGACTATCCCCTCAAACATTTTCCCGATATCCGGCAGGAGCACGATCGGCCTGTATGCCAAGGGGGAGTCCGCCGGGCGGCCCTCCTTGCGAAGGAGGCACAACTGGCCCTCCTTCCACGGTTTCGGGAACCTCCCCGACGCGAAGCATGCGTCGAAGAGGTCCCGAAACCGCGCCTCCATTTGGGTGGCGGCGATCGCCACCACCCTTGCGGGGACCCCGTCGGGGCCCGGAGCCTTCTTCCTGGCGCGGACACGGTCGATGGCCGCACCCAGCTCAGACTCCGTGACCGGCGGGGCCTCCTCCTCCTCCGCCCCGTGCGGCGACGGCGGCGGCGGCGGCGGCGGCGGCGGCGGAGCCATCACTGGCGGGGTGAAGCTGCCCCTGCGTGGAAACAGGGACCGCACCACCCCGTCCAGGAGGGAGGGCTCCAGGGTCTCGACAATGGGGGGGCCGAAGGGGCGCAGCTTGCTGCGCGCCACCTTGTATGGCCTCCCGAAGGGGTCATTGTCGAGACCCTCCAGCATCTCGGCTCTCGCCGAGTCCTTGGCCGTGGCGATAGCCCGATCGAGGACCGTCTTGGCCTCCACGTACGCCTCGTAGAGGCGGTCCTCGTCGGCCAAGTCTCTGCGACGCCGCCGCCGACTCCGCGTGTAGGCCCTCCTGGCCCGCACGCACGCTGCGCGGAGCTCCGCCAGCTCCGCCGACCACCAGTAGACGGCCCGCCTGGGTGGCGGCCGGCGAGACCGAGGCATGCTAGAGTTGCACACCTCGGTCAGGGAATCCCCCAGCTGCCGCGCAGCGGCGTCCACGTCCAGACCAGCGGCGGGCGGCGACAGCCAGTCCTGGATGAACGCCGCCTCCGCCGCCGCCTCCCTGTCCAGGTGGGTCAGGGCCCACCGCGGGAACGGCGATTGCCCCGACCCAACGGACTCTGGGGAGCCCCTGGCGGAGACGATGTCGAACCGCACGTAGCGGTGGTCCGACAAGGTCTCCACCGGCTCCACCCGCCAGTTCGACACGCGCGCGGCCAGCGCAGGAGTGGCGAAAGTGACATCCACTATTGAGCCACCCTGCCGCCGCACGCATGTCTGGACGCTTCCTCTGTTCAGGAGGGAGAGCCCAGAGGAGGCCGCCCACATCTCCACTGCCCGCCCGCGTGCGTCGGTGGCCGGGTTGCCCCAGGACACTGACTTGGCATTCAGGTCTCCCAGTACGGAGACCTGACGCGGCGCCGCCCTGCCGACCACGGCGGCCAGGATTCCGAGATAGTTCTCGAAATCCTGCAAAGGGCGGTTTGGGGAGAAATAGACGCCCACAAGGGCCATCTCTCCCCACGCGGCGGCCACGTATCCCGGTCCCTTCTCTAATAGCGAGAGGGGAGGGGAGTCTGTGGAAGACCGCGCCGCTAGTGCCACCAAGCCGTCCTCGTCACCCAGCCAGCTGCCGGGTATTGAGTAGGGCTCGGCGACCACCGCTACGTTCACCAACCACTCGGCCATGACCTGCGCCACCAGGTCCTGGGCCGCTCTGCAGTGGTTGGTGTTCGTCTGGAGGATGCGGTAGTCGGAACCCACTATTCCAGCATCGCATTACCCTCCTCAGCCACCGCTGCTGAAGCTACAGCAGCGACGACGGCGGCAGCGGTGGCAGCAACAGGGCGAACCTGCGCCGGCACTATGCCCTTCCTCGCGGGAGGCTTGCAGCTCCTGCCCGCCATCTTGTGGGCAGCGGGGCGGCCACTGGTGGCACACGCCGCGCAGTGTGGCGTGGCTGCGCTACAAGCGGAACTCTTGTGTCCCTTCTGCCCGCACTGGTAGCAGGAGTCTCCCCAGTCGGACTTGGAGGGACACGTGGCTCGGGTGTGGCCGGACGCGAAGCACTTGAAGCAGCGCATAGGCTGGTCTTCAAGTGGCCGGACTGCGGCCGAGCTGAGCCCCAAAGGCAGCCGCCCCTTGGTCGCCGAAAGGACGGCCCTAGCTGCGGCGATCGGGCACTCGACGCGGATGGTGCCCATGCCGCGGCGGCCGGGCCTGATGGCTCCACCCTTTACCGCGCCAGCGACGCAGCCTCCAGCTGCGGCAACGGCCGCCACCACATCCTCTTTGGTGACCGAATCATCCAGATCGGCCACCTCCAAGGCTGCAGTCTTTACAGGCCTGGCGACCGTTGCCGCATCCGCGATGACCTCTTGCAGTTTTGTTGCAAAGAGGTCCGCGTTTGCGCCGCGCTGCTCCCCCGAGAACTCGAAGATCCGAGCCCCGGTTAGAGTTCGGCGGCACGTGATGCCGCTAATCCCCAGCCGGGAGGGGTCCGCGTTGGTACGAGCCCGTCTTAGGACGGACTCATACGTCTCTCCCCGCTCCGTGGCCTCCGGGGTGATGGTCACCACGACCGCCGCGGTTTTGGGAGGAACCAGCTTCCTCCCGCCGGCTGGAGCCTTTATCTTCGCTGCAGCAGTCGCAGCGGGCTTAGGGGTCGACTTTTTCCCCTTTCCCCCCCTGACCACTTTCGTCCACGGCTGGTTGGACGGAGTGGTGGAGGGAAGAAGGGCGTCTTCCTCCTGCGAGCTCCGGGGCGCCGCTGCAGTAGCAGACGACCCAGGCGCCTCCTCCGCGCTCGTGATGGGCGCGTGAGAGGCCGTCGTGCTCCTCTTGCCCTTGCCCTTGCCTTTGCCCTTGGAGGGCTTCGAGGCCTGAGGCAGCGCACCCGATGCCGCGCCCTCCAAGCGCGTAGGCTCCGGCTCCACTGACGGCGGACTCTTGTCCGCCGCCAGTGGAGGGCGGAGCCGCCTTTCTGGCAAGAGCCGGTCTTCGATGCCCGCGAGGCAGCTCCTGATGAAGGTCCGTTCCTCCATCACCACCCCGCGGATTATTGCCTCAAGGCCGGCGGGGGAGGAGGAGCCTCCTTCCACCGGACCTGGGGCAGATTGGGCAGGACGGGCCGTGGCCTCAGCCAGCTTCAGGTGCAGCTGGCTGACCTCCGCCTGCAGGCGATCCACCCTCGCCTGCAGCTGCCGCGTCTCTTCCGTGGCCGTTCGCTTCACCAGCTCGGTGACTATGCCATACAAGCTGGCAGCCCGGCATTTGAGGGCCTTTTGAAAGGTCCCCTTTAAGTTGGAGGACCTTGAGGCGACCTCCATGACCTCCTCTCTGTCTTCCTGCGCCATGCGCTCCAATTCCGCCAGGGAGTGGTCAGCATATAGTACGGTGGACGCACCATAGCCAGCCCTCGACCGGGCGACTTGCGCCTTCTTCTCCCTGGCGGCGACCCTCTCCTCTAGGTCCAGTTGGAGCCGCGCCTTTTCCATCGACCCCAGCTGGCGTTGGGCGTCCGCGAGCCCCAGAACATGGGTCGCCGGCTCTTTGGCCCTCGAAGGCCCCGAGGTCGAGGAGCCCCCGGACCCATCGTTCTGCGATCGCTGCCGCTTCCGCAGCTGCGACCGCTTCTGCGAAAGACGGTCGTCCGCATCTGACCCTTGCGAGTCATTATCGGACGACTCGTCCGCCCTCCGGAAGAAGCCAGTCGCAGAAGGCGCGCGGCTGGCCTCTGACGCCGAAGCGTCAGAGTGGCCCTGAGAAGGGCCTTTGGGTTGGCCCTGAGAAGGGCCTTTTGTTTTTAAAAAACGCCCGGAGGCGTCCCGCGATTGTTTTGGCATGATGGCCTCGGCAAGTTCGTAGTCACAAGGCAGATTAAAATACTCTCAGGCAATAAAACAGTATTAAAATTGTAGACTACGAAATCACAGCGCACTTTAGCCGCCGGTCTGCCACTCCGTTACGGTGGTCAGACACGGCGTTGCCCGGGGGATACTGCGTGGAAGTATGCGCTGTGGGGGATCCCCCAACCTAACCTAACCTTTTTTTTTTTTTTTTTTAACGGGGGGAAATCCTCATGGACTACCTCCGCCTGGGGAATGGCGGAGGGGTGTGCCGGATTCTTACCGGCTAAAACCACCCCGGTGTCTCCTCACACGTGCGTGGGGGGCCGCGGGAAACCTAATTCTTCCGCAGCCCCGCACTAGTGCTGGTCGGGTCTGTCCCGGCCTCGCCTCCTGCACGGGGTAGTGAGGTGTTGAACTACCCCGTGCATCGCCTCAGAGGCGCGCGCCGACACCCGCGCGCGCCTGCGACTCGGGTCCACTAACCTTTTTTTTTTTTTTTTTTTTTTTTTTTTTTGTCGCTGAGAAATGGCAATTACGCACTTCCGCTCGCTGGGGGGGCGAGACGGGGAGTGTGGGACTCCCTGTCGCATGACGGCGACAGTATACCCACTAAAACTCAGCGGTGTTCCCTCCGGCGCCTTGTTGGGAGGGCTGTGGGAGACGTTCTGCGTCCACGGCCCTCTGGCGCGTGCCCGCCTAGATGGCGGGCCCTACGTGCCCCCCGGACTGGGGGGCGACGGGAATGGCCGGGAACACCTGGCCACTCCCGTCCGGCGCTGGTGAAGGCGCGTGCGATGCAGGCAGGGGTGCCCCCGCACCCGTTGCCTGCTGGCCTCCACCAGGGAGGAGTCGGAGGTGCTCGTCATACTGACGTCTTCTCCGACCCCTCCTCCGCCTGCGGAGCGCCGGCGCGAGAGGGTCGTCCTCGCGCGCGCGCTCCGCCGCCTCCTTCTGCGACATGACCTGTTCACAGAAGGAGGCTACCGCCGCCCAGGACCCCTCGTCCCCCAGCATGGTGTTGATCACACCGGGGAGCGAGAGGTCCGGCCCGATCGCCGCAACGAGGTCGCGGCGCGGCTCCGACCACGACGGGCACCCCTCAAGGGTGTGCTGCGCCGTGTCCACCGCCGCGCCGCAATCGCGGCACGACGGTGTCTCCTCCCGACCTATGCGGTGCAGGTAGGCCCCGAAACATCCGTGGCCGGTCAGCACCTGCGCCAGTCGGAAGGAGACCACCCCGCGCGACCGATCGAGCCACTCTTGCAGGAGCGGCCCGATCGCGTCGAGTGTGCGGCGACCGAATGCCGCGGTGGCGAGGTCCGTCGCCCAGTGCCGGACGACGGCTTCCTTCGCCTCCCGCCGGACGGCCTCCCTCTCTTGCGGGGCTGGGCGCTCTCCGCTCACCCGCCGCCCCGCCGTCCACTCGTACACTCTGGCGAGCACCCACGCCTCGAGCTCCCAAGGCGGGGTGCCCGCCAGAGCGCACGCCGCCGCGAAGCCCACCGTGCGGTAGGTCCGCGCCACCCGCTGGGCTATGGCCCTCTGCGGGGCCCGCAAGGCCGCGGCGTTCTCCCTCCTCCGGAGGGAGTCCTCCCAGATGGGGGCCCCGTAGGTGGCCATACTCCTCAGGATGCCGGCGTAGAGTCGCCGACATCGGACGCTGGGCCCCCCCACGTTGGGGAGCAGCCACGAGAGGGCGCCCGCGGTCTTCAGCAGGCGCGCCGACAGCCCGCGGAAGTGCGGGCCGAAGCGCCACCTGCTGTCGAGCACGAGGCCCAGATATTTCATCTGGGCCCCAACCGCGATGCGGACGCCCTCCACGTGGATGTGGGCGTCGGGCGGTGGGCGCTGCCGCTGCCGAGGACCGTGAAAGTACACGGCCTCGGTTTTGTGCAGCGCCACCGTCAGGCCGAGGCGGCGGATCCTCTCCGCGACGAGGGAGCCGCCCGCCGAGGCCAAGTTGGCCGCCTCTCCGAAACTCTCCCCCCGGGCGGTTAGGAGAGTGTCGTCCGCATAGCAGACGACCCTTACGCCCCGGGGGAGAGTTCCCCGCAGGAGCCAATCGTAGCCGACGTTCCAGAGCAGGGGCCCCACGACCGACCCCTGTGGAACGCCGGCTTCCGCGGGATATCGCCGGATCTGGCCAGATTTGTCCACCAGGAGGACCTCCCTGTCCTCCAGGTAGCCGGCCAGCAGACGCCGCAGGTATGGAGGCACTCCGTGGAAGCGGAGCGCCTCCAGGATGGTAGAGTGGGGGATCGAGTTGAAGGCGTTGGCTATGTCGAACGACACCGCCAGCAACCCGTCCCCCGCCTGCATGGCCTCCTCCACCTGCCCCTTGAGGCAGGCCAGTGCGTCCACCGTCGAACGCTCAGCCCGAAAGCCGAACTGAGCGTCCGACAAGTCCGGTCCGACATCCCGCAGGTGCTCCTTTAGGCGGGCGGCGACTATCCCCTCAAACATTTTCCCGATATCCGGCAGGAGCACGATCGGCCGGTATGCCGAGGGGGAGTCCGCCGGGCGGCCCTCCTTGCGAAGGAGGCACAACTGGCCCTCCTTCCACGGTTTCGGGAACCTCCCCGACGCGAAGCATGCGTCGAAGAGGTCCCGAAACCGCGCCTCCATTTGGGTGGCGGCGATCGCCACCACCCTTGCGGGGACCCCGTCGGGGCCCGGAGCCTTCTTCCTGGCGCGGACACGGTCGATGGCCGCGCCCAGCTCAGACTCCGTGACCGGCGGGGCCTCCTCCTCCTCCGCCCCGTGCGGCGACGGCGGCGGCGGCGGCGGCGGAGCCATCACTGGCGGGGTGAAGCTGCCCCTGCGTGGAAACAGGGACCGCACCACCCCGTCCAGGAGGGAGGGCTCCAGGGTCTCGACAATGGGGGGGCCGAAGGGGCGCAGCTTGCTGCGCGCCACCTTTTATGGCCTCCCGAAGGGGTCATTGTCGAGACCCTCCAGCATCTCGGCTCTCGCCGAGTCCGTGGCCGTGGCGATAGCCCGATCGAGGACCGTCTTGGCCTCCACGTACGCCTCGTAGAGGCGGTCCTCGTCGGCCAAGTCTCTGCGACGCCGCCGCCGACTCCGCGTGTAGGCCCTCCTGGCCCGCACGCACGCTGCGCGGAGCTCCGCCAGCTCCGCCGACCACCAGTAGACGGCCCGCCTGGGTGGCGGCCGGCGAGACCGAGGCATGCTAGAGTTGCACACCTCGGTCAGGGAATCCCCCAGCTGCCGCGCAGCGGCGTCCACGTCCAGACCAGCGGCGGGCGGCGACAGCCAGTCCTGGATGAACGCCGCCTCCGCCGCCGCCTCCCTGTCCAGGTGGGTCAGGGCCCACCGCGGGAACGGCGATTGCCCCGACCCAACGGACTCTGGGGAGCCCCTGGCGGAGACGATGTCGAACCGCACGTAGCGGTGGTCCGACAAGGTCTCCACCGGCTCCACCCGCCAGTTCGACACGCGCGCGGCCAGCGCAGGAGTGGCGAAAGTGACATCCACTATTGAGCCACCCTGCCGCCGCACGCATGTCTGGACGCTTCCTCTGTTCAGGAGGGAGAGCCCAGAGGAGGCCGCCCACATCTCCACTGCCCGCCCGCGTGCGTCGGTGGCCGGGTTGCCCCAGGACACTGACTTGGCATTCAGGTCTCCCAGTACGGAGACCTGACGCGGCGCCGCCCTGCCGACCACGGCGGCCAGGATTCCGAGATAGTTCTCGAAATCCTGCAAAGGGCGGTTTGGGGAGAAATAGACGCCCACAAGGGCCATCTCTCCCCACGCGGCGGCCACGTATCCCGGTCCCTTCTCTAATAGCGAGAGGGGAGGGGAGTCTGTGGAAGACCGCGCCGCTAGTGCCACCAAGCCGTCCTCGTCACCCAGCCAGCTGCCGGGTATTGAGTAGGGCTCGGCGACCACCGCTACGTTCACCAACCACTCGGCCATGACCTGCGCCACCAGGTCCTGGGCCGCTCTGCAGTGGTTGGTGTTCGTCTGGAGGATGCGGTAGTCGGAACCCACTATTCCAGCATCGCATTACCCTCCTCAGCCACCGCTGCTGAAGCTACAGCAGCGACGACGGCGGCAGCGGTGGCAGCAACAGGGCGAACCTGCGCCGGCACTATGCCCTTCCTCGCGGGAGGCTTGCAGCTCCTGCCCGCCATCTTGTGGGCAGCGGGGCGGCCACTGGCGGCACACGCCGCGCAGTGTGGCGTGGCTGCGCTACAAGCGGAACTCTTGTGTCCCTTCTGCCCGCACTGGTAGCAGGAGTCTCCCCAGTCGGACTTGGAGGGACACGTGGCTCGGGTGTGGCCGGACGCGAAGCACTTGAAGCAGCGCATAGGCTGGTCTTCAAGTGGCCGGACTGCGGCCGAGCTGAGCCCCAAAGGCAGCCGCCCCTTGGTCGCCGAAAGGACGGCCCTAGCTGCGGCGATCGGGCACTCGACACGGATGGTGCCCATGCCGCGGCGGCCGGGCCTGATGGCTCCACCCTTTACCGCGCCAGCGACGCAGCCTCCAGCTGCGGCAACGGCCGCCACCACATCCTCTTTGGTGACCGAATCATCCAGATCGGCCACCTCCAAGGCTGCAGTCTTTACAGGCCTGGCGACCGTTGCCGCATCCGCGATGACCTCTTGCAGTTTTGTTGCAAAGAGGTCCGCGTTTGCGCCGCGCTGCTCCCCCGAGAACTCGAAGATCCGAGCCCCGGTTAGAGTTCGGCGGCACGTGATGCCGCTAATCCCCAGCCGGGAAGGGTCCGCGTTGGTACGAGCCCGTCTTAGGACGGACTCATACGTCTCTCCCCGCTCCGTGGCCTCCGGGGTGATGGTCACCACGACCGCCGCGGTTTTGGGAGGAACCAGCTTCCTCCCGCCGGCTGGAGCCTTTATGTTCGCTGCAGCAGTCGCAGCGGGCTTAGGGGTCGACTTTTTCCCCTTTCCCCCCCTGACCACTTTCGTCCACGGCTGGTTGGACGGAGTGGTGGAGGGAAGAAGGGCGTCTTCCTCCTGCGAGCTCCGGGGCGCCGCTGCAGTAGCAGACGACCCAGGCGCCTCCTCCGCGCTCGTGGTGGCCCTTTAAGTTGGAGGACCTTGAGGCGACCTCCATGACCTCCTCTCTGTCTTCCTGCGCCATGCGCTCCAATTCCGCCAGGGAGTGGTCAGCATATAGTACGGTGGACGCACCATAGCCAGCCCTCGACCGGGCGACTTGCGCCTTCTTCTCCCTGGCGGCGACCCTCTCCTCTAGGTCCAGTTGGAGCCGCGCCTTTTCCATCGACCCCAGCTGGCGTTGGGCGTCCGCGAGCCCCAGAACATGGGTCGCCGGCTCTTTGGCCCTCGAAGGCCCCGAGGTCGAGGAGCCCCCGGACCCATCGTTCCGCGATCGCTGCCGCTTCCGCAGCTGCGACCGCTTCTGCGAAAGACGGTCGTCCGCATCTGACCCTTGCGAGTCATTATCGGACGACTCGTCCGCCCTCCGGAAGAAGCCAGTCGCAGAAGGCGCGCGGCTGGCCTCTGACGCCGAAGCGTCAGAGTGGCCCTGAGAAGGGCCTTTGGGTTGGCCCTGAGAAGGGCCTTTTGTTTTTAAAAAACGCCCGGAGGCGTCCCGCGATTGTTTTGGCATGATGGCCTCGGCAAGTTCGTAGTCACAAGGCAGATTAAAATACTCTCAGGCAATAAAACAGTATTAAAATTGTAGACTACGAAATCACAGCGCACTTTAGCCGCCGGTCTGCCACTCCGTTACGGTGGTCAGACACGGCGTTGCCCGGGGGATGTAGTATGTGCTGTGGGGGATCCCCCAACCTAACCTAACCTAACCTTTTTTTTTTTTTTTTTGAAGCTGAGAAATGACAATTACGCACTTCCGCTCGCTGGGGGGGCAAGACGGGGAGTGTGGGACTCCCTGTCGCATGACGGCGACAGTATACCCACTAAAACTCAGCGGTGTTCCCTCCGGCGCCTTGTTGGGAGGGCTATGGGAGACGTTCTGCGTCCACGGCCCTCTGGCGCGTGCCCGCCTAGATGGCGAGCCCTACTTGCCCCCCGCGCTGGGGGGCGACGGGAATGGCCGTGAACACCTGGCCACTCCCGTCCGGCGATGGTGAAGGCGCGTGCAATGCAGGCAGGGGTGCCCCCGCACCCGTTGCCTGCTGGCCTCCACCAGGGAGGAGTCGGAGGTGCTCGTCATAATGACGTCTTCTCCGACCCCCCCTCCGCCTGCGGAGCGCCGGCGCGAGAGGGTCGCCCTCGCGCGCGCGCTCCGCCGCCTCCTTCTGCGCCATGACCTATTCACAGAAGGAGGCTACCGCCGCCCAGGACCCCTCGTCCCCCAGCATGGTGTTGATCACGCCGGGGAGCGAGAGGCCCGGACCGATCGCCGCAACGAGGCCGCGGCGCGGCCCAGACCACGACGGGCACCCCTACACCTCCAGGGTGTGCTACGCCATGCCCACCGCCGCGCCGCAACCGCGGTACGACGATCTCCCTCTCTTGCGGGGCTAGGGCGCTCTCCGCTCGCCCACCGCCCCGCCGTCCACTCGTTCACTCCGGCGAGCACCCACGTCTCGAACTCCCAAGGCGGGGCGCCCGCCAGAGCGCGAGGTCCGGCCCCAACGCCGCAACGAGGTCGCGGCGCGGTCCCGACCACGACGGGCACCCCCCACACCTCCAGGGTGTGCTGCGCCGCGTCCATCGCCGCACCGCAACCGCGGCACGACGATCTCCCTCTCTTGCAGGGCCAGGGCGCTCTCCGCTCGCCCGGCACCCCGCCGTCCACTCGTACACTCCGGCGAGCACCCACGCCTCGAACTCCCAAGGCAAGGCGCCCGCCAGAGCGCGAGGTCCGGCCCTATCGCCGCAACGAGGTCGCGGCGCGGTCCCGACCACGACGGGCACCCCCACACCTCCAGGGTGTGCTGCGCCGTGTCCATCGCCGCACCACAACCGCGGCACGACGACCTCCCACTCTTGCGGGGCTAGGGCGCTCACCGCTCGCCCGCCGCCCCGCCGTCCACTCGTACACTCCGGCGAGCACCCACGCCTCGAACTCGCAAGGCGGGCACCCGCCAGAGCGCACGCCGCCGCGAAACCCACCACGCGGCAGGTCCGCGGCACCCGCTGGGCAACCTAAGTTGCTTTTTTTTTTTTTTTTTTTTTTTGGACTACCGGGTACACCCGGCCTCCTCACCGTCCACTCGTAACACTCCGGCGAGCACCCACGCCTCGAACTCCCAAGGCGGGCGCCCGCCAGAGCGCATGCCGCCGCGAAGCCCACCGCGCGGCAGGTCCGCGCCGCCCGCTCGGCTAGGCAAGGCCAGGCCAGGCCAGGCCACCCAAGACGACGGCCGCAGGGGCCGCCGCCGTTCCGGGCAACCCAGCCCAACCCAACCCAGCCCAACCCAACCCAGTCCCCCCCCCACAGCCCCCGCAGCGGCCGGAACGCTCCACGTGCACTCCAAACAAACGCACAAAGAGTGTAAAAACAGTGACGTGAAACAATTTTTACAATTAAACTAAAATAAATTTAAATTAAAATACGACTCGGACTTGACCTCTGTCAAACTATGTTAGGGTGTCAAACAGAAGGATAAAAATGTAAAAAATACTAAATATTTAAATGTTTTAAAATTAAATTAAATAATTAAAATTAAAATACAACTCGGTCTTGACCGTTCCCGAAACCTCTCCGGGTTACTCTCTCCTACAGCACATCGAAAACCCCGCAGTCCTAGCCCTCTTCGTTTGTTGGTTTTAGATGATTCTAGTTTAGGGGTTGCAACCCCTAAAGGGCCTTTACCTTATCCCTGTCGATGGGTAACCGATTGATATTTAATAGTAAGCCGAAATGGTAGTAGTTAAGATTTAAAATTTC
The DNA here is from genome assembly GCA_943138885.2 of Tholera decimalis. Lineage (NCBI taxonomy): Eukaryota > Metazoa > Arthropoda > Insecta > Lepidoptera > Noctuidae > Tholera > Tholera decimalis. The sequence goes on along the minus strand of OW964550.2, from coordinate 50,464,746 downwards.
TTGTATTAATTTTTTTCCCAAATTTTTAATTTTAGGGGTAGGGGGTTGGAAACCTAGGGGTTGGATGCGGGGGAGGATTTTATGCAGTGGGTTCAAGGGGGAACGAAATTTTTATTGTTTTTGGGCCAGGACTCACGGATTCCGAGATACGGGGCATTTTCTGGAGACAGGTTAGAGACCTAAATACCTAAACAAATACCTAAACAAACTTATTTTTGCCGTTAAGCGGCTTAGATAGGTATTGTTTTTTTTTAAAGTCATTTAAAACTTCCCTTGTTGTCCGATTTCACCGGGAGTGGTCTCGGGTTCCGGAGGATTAGTGGGACCGTGCTGCCCCGTTAATTCTCGGGGGTGGTTCCCTAAACAAATCTTTTATTTGAGTCCCCCAAAGTGAGGGGTAGTTCTTTCTCAACTACTTTAGTTGGTTTCGACCTTAGGATCGAGATATCGATGTCGGGAAAAATACTAGGGTGTATCTCGTCGGGGGTGGTTTTCGGAGGTGCCACCAAAATGGTAGACCCTAAGATCGTTTCTCGTAAGGGAACGAATTTGATGTTATTTTACGATATCTCGATCCTCTGAGCCTCCAGGGGTGTACAAACTTATCTGCTGATGGCGGCCGAAACCTTGTTTCACCTTAAATTCTATATTAAATCTAAACTTAATCCTACTTACGATTAAAAAAATTTTTTTTTTTTTTTTTGTTCCTCAAAAATTTGTTGTTCAAAGAACGAACTGTCACACTGTCGTTCGCTCATTTAAACTAAACCTATCTATATTGTTCAAAAGAACAAGTCGGCAGTTAAGGTCACAGATTGCAATTACTTAAACGTAAAATGAAAATACAATAAAGAATTTATAATAAAAGTAAAATTTTGAAATGCGACTCGGACTTGACCGCGACTCGGTCTTGACCGCTTCCGAACAGGTCTAGGTCAAGTTAACTTAGAGGTCAGTAAACCTAGAAGTGTACAATAATATAAAGATCTTAAAATTAAAAGAAAAATTTAAATAAAATAAAACTAAAATACGGTTCGGTCGTGACCGTTTCCCAAGTCTAATATATACAAATAATTAAAATAAAGAAATAAAGAAATCCGCAGTCAAAACCTTTCCACGCCTCGTACTTTCCGAGATATCGATGTTTGGTATGTGAGGGGTTGGGGGGGGGTCGAAAAAGGGGAGGAGGGTACCTCTTATACGACTAAGGCCTGCCGCAGACGTCCGGTTTCCTGATCAGGTTTCCTGATCAGGAATTCAGATTCGGAATTCCGTGAGACTAGCGCATACGTCCGGTTTTTTTCATTCGGAATTTTACGTATAGAGACCAGTGTTACCAACTTAGTTCGACCCCCCTTTTAGTGGCGAAATGATGCTTTTAGTGGCTGGTGGTTTTTTCTAGTGGTCAAGTAGAATTCAGTTTCAATTACTGAAAGTGCTATTACTCAACTACTAAGCCACTAAAACTTTACGAAATATATTATTTTTACTTCATTAATGTACTTAATTTACTTTTACTGCGTAGGCACAATAAAAGTGCAGAACTTATGGCAAGAGTTGATGATCTATGGCGACAAATCTGTTCACTCTCAAGTTTTTATCGGTATGACATGATGAAAATCTGTATGGATACCGAGAAATCTGTCTGGCAACACTAATCTGAAATGAAATTTCCGTGCGTGTGCGGCGGCCGAACCAAAATGTACGCCAGCGCTGCGTTCGGAATGACGTCATCAGGTTTTTTCCGTTCTTACATTCCGGAACGCATCGAACCGAACGTCAGGTTTTTTCCGTCCGGAAAAAATAAGAATAGTGTGCGCCTTGTTGAACATTTTGTATGTAAGTAGAGCATTCAGGTTTCCTGATCAGGTTTCCTGATCAGGAAACCTGATCAGGAAACCGGACGTCTGCGGCCTGCCTTATGCCGTGGTGTACACCACCAAGGCTGAATCCGAAGTTGGATCGGCTCTATCTCCTCTCGTTTCCGAGATATCGCCCGCAAGAGGTAGGCAAGGGGAAAAGTTGATGAAAAAGGAAAATGGGGGGGGGGGATCGATATTCCGGTTACGGTGTTCACCTTAAGGACGTAAGTTCGAATCTGACGTAAATAAGCTGTTTTTGGGTGCCTTTTCCGACTAATATAAAGAAATTCAAACAAAACTAACAGTTGCAATAGATAGATTACTTCTTTATCTCCAAAGCAGCCGTGTTTAAAATACAAAAAATATGGTTTTTAGTATTGTAAACACGATTTTTCAAAACCTCTGCATACAAAGTTGAGGAAAAAGAGTTAAGTTTAGGATTCTTTTTCTGCTAAACATTTACATATTTTGATTCTTAAAAAATACCACAGGCTAGCAGATATAATTACCTCAAAATGAGCCTTTTAATAATAACGAAAATGTAACAAATAGCTTCACAAAAAAATAAAATCCCTTTTAAATTTTTCACATATTTTGCTACAGCGCATGAATCTTAACTGGTCGCATTAAGGGTTATTTTCGTTGGTCACTGTTTAGATTTATTGGACAGAAAAGTGAAAAGAAATTTTAATACGCGGTCAGCCGCCTTCGTGAGTGGACGCTATGTCGCTTGTCAACAGAAATTTGTCTAAAAATAGATCGCTGTACGAACACAAAATAATTCATAATACGACACAATACTTATTTCGATACTTTACGCATTTTATATGAGCAACTTGAGAAAGTAAGTTTTTTATCTATTGTTTGGGACTTAGAATAACAACGCATAGAAGGATAGTACGAGTGCAAAAAGTGAGGCAACTAAAACTTAGCCATTTGTGGCTAACTTTGCTCGACGAGCTGTCAGTATTCAAGGTCAAATTCTGCCGAACAGAGCTCGCGAGTAAATAATTTAAAACGACCGTTTGTAGCGTAAAGGGATGTCATAGTCCTTCAGGAAAACAAAAAACGTGTAATCAAATTACATTTCACAAGTAAATACTTACATTTTATACATTATATTTAAGTAAATCGACCATCAAACAAAAATTCTAATAACCTAACTTATCACAATTCAATGTTGCTATCCGTGAGGAAAAAAATACCCATATTGATTTCTTTTGTGCTTATTTTTGTTTAAAAAAATATAGTTTTGGCGGCAATTATGTATGCGTCAAACTAAACTATATTTATTTACAGCTATAAACTATATTTATTTACAGCTTATAGCTACTACCTACAGTGTTTTATAACTAAAAGTTACTGTTAGTTCGAAGAGTGGCATCATAAAGATGACAATTTTATTGATTAAGATTTTTTTCATTTAAGTAATGTTCTCTATAATATTTTTCTATTTCATAAATACAACACATACTTTTAATTGATATCAAACGAGATTTTTCAAGCAATTAATACATTTCTATAATATCATAATATCACTATAACACATTACACATCAAACATTCTAAACGCAATAAACGATATCTCATTTCGTTTACCTTCCGTAAATATATGTCATATAAGTCATATTACATGAAAAAACATCATCTTATTTAGTTTCATAACATAAAATACTTGATTTGATCCAGCAACATAATAGTGCGTTTTCCCATTTTTGTGGTAATGGTACTGGTAATGGTATCACTGAAAGCTATATTTGTGTGCGTTTGAAGAACGTAGACACATTCGGCTCACGCACACAAAGAAAATAAAGTGGACACACGAAATCGCTCGTGTTTTGTTCTAGACGCCTCTTCTATGCGTTGTTATTCTAAGGTTTGGGAATAATTGTTATCTTTTTTGAACAAATGTCTAAACCCAAGATGATACCGATTTTTTTAATGGGTGCAAACGACTCGGTTTTTTTTAAATGTATGTTCCCCGATTACTCGTAACTAGACCGATTTGAAAAATTATTTTTATTATTTGAAAAGCACCTGGTAGGTATATTTCCAGGTGGTCCCATCGTCATCAAGTCAGGATCTGATGATGGAATCCTGTCGAAATCGAGGGAACTCTTCAAATATTATTATTTTTTAAAGTAACTTGTGTAGTTGCTCTCGGAAAATACAATTCGGTGAAGTGGAACTGATGATGAAGACCACAGACGGCTACCGGAACTACTCAATTATAAGTATTTCATGGGTTGCGATTCGATTACTAGAATATGGTTGTTAATCACTTTATACTTGTTAAAATGTATATGGTGAAGTTGAGCTGATGGTGAAATACCTGAAGAACTCCTCAAAAATGAACGGCTCTGCATCAGGAAAAGCAATATTTTGTAAATGGTGATAAGTAGTTAACATTTAGGCTTTTGTAACTAGGTAAAGCACTAGTCGACAAACCAAAACACTAAAAACAAAAAAAAAATACTTCCCACTTGTTATTTTTGGAAATCTGTCTTATTTTTAGTTAAAATGATTTTTTTCATGATATTTTTTATTATATATTTATATAATAAACATTATATATATATATATATATAGTAGTAAGTAACTATAATGATATAATATAAGTAATATGTATATTTATTTGACAAAAAAATACTTACAAATTTCTTAAAACTAGCTTATTTACATTTTTTGCAACTACGCCAAATAACTTTGTTTTTCATAGTGTTTTTTTTTTTTTTTTTTTCTTTGATATTAATTCAAGTTACCGGGTCAATTATACCACATTTTTAGTTTTAAGTTATTTCTCGCGGCGTTGACATTTTAGACTTTCTTTCTCCTATAAAAAAATGTAAATGTTTCTTATTTTATTCAACAAAATATTTACAAAATATCTAAATCCATACTAATATTATAAATGTGAAAGTAACTCTGTCTGTCTGTGTGTTACCTTTTTACGCCTAAACCGCTGAACCGATTTAGATTAAATTTGGCGTGGGAATAGTTTAGGACTCTGGGAAGGACGTAGGATAGTTTTTATCCCGAAATTCCTACGGGTTCGGGATTTACGCGGGAACCCCCTTCCACGCGAACGAAGTCGCGGGCAGAAGCTAGTAAGTATAATATAAAAGTACTTTCAATAAAAAAGAAATCATAAAAAGATATGATGAGACCCTGGGTTTGATCCAAAATACTGACGGTTACCAATCCGATTCTTTACTAAACACGCTAATAGAACGTTAGTAACCCGAATTGAAATAACTGACCATATTCGACCGTATTAGGTTTTATTTTCGTTACGGAATTTCTTGATTCGGTTGCCGCGCTCAAAGCCCGCGATAAAAGCTATGCAATAGCTTAAAAATATTCTTAGGTTCAGTTCCATGTATGAGGAGCCCCCCTTAAATTTATATATTTTTGTCTATCAATCGGAAAGCGGTTCAACTCGGCGGAACAGAATACATCTACCTACCAAGTTTCACATGTAGGTAGTCATAACAGTTTCGGAATAAAATGGCTGTGACTTACGGACGGACGGGCAGATAGACAGACATGACGAAACTATAAGGGTTCTGTTTTTTGCCAATCGGCTACGAAACCATAATAAAAAAAAAACTGCACATTTACATCTTGTTGTCAAAGAGATCCAGTACCAGTCATCGAAGTGTACCTACAAGTCACTCCAATAATTTCATGACATCAAACAGCACACAAAATAAAAGCAACCATGAAGCCATTAAAAAAAAATTAAATAATCTAAAGTATCAAAATGACTTTACGTACCCATAATTCGCGGAGCTATTCGTACGTTTGTGTGTGTTTGAGCCTTGTCTATGTAGTAATGCGATTTGATACCTATCAATTTTGAACATGCGTCCTTAATGTCGTGTCTACGACACTACACAGGTCGAATCTGGAGTCCAAATCCTCCTATCTCCTCTAGTTCTCGAGATATTCAATTTTTAAGTCCCGGGTTCGATTCCCGGTTGGTGAAATTTCCGAATTTAGGTGAAAAAAACTTTCCAACTTTATATGTAGGTGTCGGTTTTGGGTCTTAAACTTTTTGTCTATTGCGGAATAATGTTTTGAAATTTAATCTAGAAATTTCTTTATTTTATAAAAATAAGTTGGGGGTAGCGTGTTTTGCAATGTTACTTTTGCTGTTTTTCCCGGACGCCGCCTCCACTTTGGGGGTCGATATCTCGAGTTTTACTTGAGACGCTCGGGTTCTTGAGGTTTCCTCTGAAGCGGGGGGAGTTCCCCTTTCTCACGACCCGCGTCCCGGATTCCCCGATTAAGGGGTTCGTCTGTGAGAAAGGGACAAATGGGGTTGTTCACGGTTTTGCAACCGCAAAGTTTGTGGTTTTTGAACTTCCCCTGCACCGAAAAATCCGAAACTCGGTCCGAAAGTGGGTCTGCCCCGTCCCTAAGTCCTCTCAAAAATCCAGGCGTACACCTCCCCTCCTTCAACCCCCAGTGTGCTATTTCAAAATTTATGGGTAGTATGCTTTCCCTATTTTTGTGTTTTTGACTGTTAATTTATGTAAATAATCGCACCTTCCAAAACAATTCCTGTGGAAGTACCCCTGACGTTCGTAATTAGAAGTTTTAATTAAATGTTGGTGCAGAACTGACCAACCCCCGAATATTTTAAAAACTAAAACCTAAATATCTTAATATCTACTGAAACTATGTTTATAAATTTTAAAACCTAAATAGAACTATTGTAAACTAATTTTTAGAGTCTATAAGGAACACTTTATCTATCCCGGTTTCCCGGGAATAGATTTATTGAAATTTAGAAAAGTTTCAAACTTGGGTTTGGGGGTCCTCCACGGTGATTTTCCCGTTGTTTCTTGCGTCTCCCCCCTCCTCGTCTATGTCGCTCACGAGTTATGGTCCCGGGTCCAGTCCGAACCCACGGGAACCTTGGCCACGTTCCACGCGGCTGGATATTTTCTGCTCTATCTCCGGCACCCCTGTTCGGATTATCCCGAGTGAGGTGTCTGGAGATAGGTCTCCTCGCTGCGCACCTAATAGCAGTTGCCGTTTTTTGAGTGTCCGCTGAAAATCGCGCCCTAACCTAACCTAACCTAACCGAGTCTCACGGCGCCCCCCGCCGCGATCGGATCAGTTTTGGCTCGCTCCGCGCAGGAAAAATCTTAAAAATAGTGTTTTTCGCAAAAAAGTATATGTGTTGCATATCAATAGAAGCGCGCTGCGAAGACGCAAGTGACTGTGAAATTTTTATAGTGATTAGTGGAAAATTGTGGCTATAAAACGCAAAAAAACTGTGCGGAAAAACTTTCAAAGCCCGACGCTGCCTGATTTGGTGCGGGCACTTAAAAATCTGAAACTGCAGCAAGGTGCGCGAAGACGAGACCTATCTCCAGACACCCCACTCGGGGTAATCCGAACAGGGGTGCCGGAGATAGAGGCGAAAACCTTCAGCCGCGAGGAGCGAAGTCGGTGTTCCCGAGGGTTCGCACGGGACCCGAGGCCGTTATCCGGAAGCGACACGGACGAGGAGCCGGGAGATAGAAAAATAACGGGAAGATACAGTGTGGAGGACCGCCAAAAAGCAGTTAGGGAGTTTTCCATTTTTTTAAAAATCTTTTCCCGGGAAACCGGGAAAGATAGGAAGTTTCTGAAAGACTCTAAAAATTAGGTTAAATTAGATATACTTAGATTTTAAATTTCACAGTTATAGCATTAATAGTTTTATAGATATTTAAGTTTTAAAATTCAAAAAATCGGGGGTTGATAAATACTACCCCAATATTTAATTAAAGTTGCTATTCTTAAACGCTAAGGGTACCGCCGCATTAATAATCATATTTAATAATTTTATTGTATATATTAGCCTTAGAAACTTCAAATATAAGTATTAAATAACTCTAAAATCAGTGCTGTGACTGTGTGCCGCCTCCTTTTGCGACATCACATCCTCGCAAAAGGAGGCGACCGCTGTCCAGGCGCCCTCGCTCCCCAGCATGGCGTTGACCACGCCGGGAAGCGAGAGGTCCTGCCCAACCACCACGGTCAGACCGCGGCGCGGCTCGGTCCAGGCTGGGCACACCTCGAGGGTGTGCTGCGTCGTGTCCTCCGCCGCGCCACACTCGTGGCACGCCGGGGTTTCCTCCCTCCCGATCCGATGCAGGTGCGATCCGAAACAGCCATGGCCGGACAACACCTGCACCAGACGGAACGAGAGGAAACCGTGGGAGCGCTCGAGCCAGCTCCGCAGGGCCGGACCGAGCGCGTCCAACGTCCGGCGGCCGAAGACGGCGGTGGCGAGGTCCTGCGTCCAGTGATGGACGATTGCGTCCTTCGCCTCGCGGCGCACAGCCTCCCGCTCCTCGGAGACGGGGAGCTCCCCGAGCGCCTTTCGGCGCGCCGTCCACTCGTACACTCTGGCAAGCACCCACGCCTCCAGCTCCCAAGGAGGGGTGCCGGCCAGAGCGCACGCCGCCGAAAAGCCCACCGAGCGGTAGGCCCTCGCCACCCGCAGTGCAATGGCCCTTTGGGGCCTGCGGATGGCGGTCGCATTCTCCCTCCTGTGGAGGGAGTCCGCCCAGATTGGGGCCCCGTATAAGGCCATGCTCCGCAATATATTCGCGAATAGGCGCCGGCATTTCGCATTGGGCCCTCCCAGGTTCGGGAGCAGCCACGAGAGGGCGTCCGCAGCCTTCAACAGGCGCGTCGACAGCCCGCTGAAATGCGGGCCGAAGCGCCACCTGTCGTCCAGCACCAAGCCCAGATACTTCATCTGGGGCTGGACCTCTATCCGGACGCCCTCCACTACGATGTGGGCATCGGGAGGGCAGCGCTGCCGGGGTCCGCGAAAGAACACGGCCTCCGTCTTGTGCAGCGCCACCCTCAATCCGAGGCGGCGGATCCTCCCTGCGACCAAGGACCCGCCAGCCGACGCCAGACAGGCCGCGTCCGCGAAGCTCCTCCCCCAGGCAGTGAGGAGAGTGTCATCCGCGTAGCAAATGACACTCGTGCCCTGGAGGAGGGCTCCCCGCAGGAGCCAATCGAACCCGATGTTCCACAGGGGGGGCCCCAGCACCGACCCCTGCGGAACACCGGACTCTGCGCCGTACCGCCTTACCGTGGCCGTCCTGTCCACGAGGAGGACCTCTCTGTCCTCCAGGTAGCTGGACAGGACGCTCCGCAGGTATTAGGGCACTCCGTGATACCGGAGCGCCTCCAATATCGTCGAGTGGGGGATGGAGTTGAAGGCGTTGGCAATGTCGAATGACACCGCCAGCACTCCATCCCCCGCCTCCACCGCCTCCTTCACCTGGTCCTTCAGTAGGGCCAGCGCATCGATCGTCGAACGCCCTCGATGGAAGCCGAATTGGGCGTCCGACAGATCGGGCCCTACCCCCCGCAACAGGCTATCGAGCCGGGAGGCGACGATCCCCTCGAACAATTTACCGACCTCATCGAGAAGGACGATGGGCCGGTATGCCAGGGGGGAGTCCGAGGGGCGTCCCTCCTTTCGGAGGAGGCAGAGCTGCCCCTCCTTCCACGGCTTCGGGAACCTCCCAGCCGTAAAGCACGCACTGAAAAGGTCCCGAAGCCTGCCCTCCATTTCGGAGGCGGCAATCGCCACCACCCGTGCGGGGACGCCGTCCGGTCCGGGGGCCGTCTTTTTCGCGCGAAGGCCGAGAACCCCCGCGTAGAGCTCCGCCGCCGTCACCGGGGGGACCTCCTCCTCCTCCGGCGAAGCCGCTCCTTGCGGGGGGTCCATCATCGTTGGTGGGGTGAAGTCGGTCCTGCGCGGAAACAGGGACCGGACCACCCCATCCAGCAACGATGGCTCGAGGGTTTCCGCCAGTGGGGGACCATACGGGCGGAGCTGGTTCCGTGCCGCCTTGTATGGTCTCCCATACGGATCCCTGTCGAGACCCTCGAGCATCTCGGCCCTCGCCGAGTCTTTTGCAGCGCCCATTGCAGACTTGAGGACCGCTTTCGCCTCTAGGTAAGAGGCGTATAGGCGGTCCTCCTCTGCCCGAACTCGGTTTTGGGCGCTGCGCCGACGGCTCCTCGTGTAGGCCCTTCTGGCCGCCACGCAGGTGGCCCGGAGCCCCGCCAGCTCCTCCGTCCACCAGTAGACGGCGCGACGGGGAGGCGGACGGCGAGACCGAGGCATGCTGGAGTTGCACACCTCGGTCAGGGACCTCCTGAGCCGGACCGCGGCGGTGTCCACGTCCGGGACCTCAACAGGGGGCGACAGCCAGTCCTGGAGAAAGGCCGCCTCCCTGGCTGCCTCCCGGTCCTGGCGGGTGAGTGCCCACCGGGGGAAGGGAGATTGCCCAGCGCGGACCATCCCCCCCCCTCGGGTGGAGATGTCGAACCGCACGTATCGGTGGTCTGACAGGGTCTCCACCAACTCTACCCGCCAGTTGACGACGCGGGCGGCCAGCGCGGGGGTGGCAAACGAAACGTCCACCACCGACCCACCCTGTTGCCGCACACACGTCTGGACCGCCCCCCTGTTGAGGAGGGACACGCCGCATGAGGCCGCCCAGAACTCGACGGCGCGCCCCCGGACGTTGCAGCCGGAGGCCGGGTTTCCCCAGGACGCCGACTTGGCGTTAAGGTCGCCCAACAACACGACCTGGCGCGGCGCCGCCCTCCCTATGACTGCGGTGAGGATCTCGAGGAAATCCTCAAAGTCCGAGAGAGGGCGGTTTGGGGAGAAATAGATCCCCACTAGGGCCATGTCTCCCCACGCGGCGGCCACATATCCCGGTCCCCTCTCTAAGAGCGAGAGGGGAGGGGAGTCTGTGGAAGACCGCGACGCCAACGCCACCAAACCGTCCCGGTCGCCCAGCCAACGGCCAGGGACCGAATAAGGCTCGGCGACCACCACCAAGTCCACCAACCACTCAGCCATGGTCTGCATCAGCAGGTCCTGGGCTGCCCTGCAGTGGTTGGTGTTCGCCTGAAGAATACGATGTCCGACTCTATCCATCAGTCGGACATCGTTTCTCCTTCTGCAGCCGCCGGAGGGACGACGGTGCTAGCATCAGCAGCAGGCCCGTTCAGCCCCTGCGCTTTGCCCCGCTTAGGGGGAGGATTGCAGTTCCTCCCCTTCATGACGTGGCCGGCCGGGCAGCCACTGGCGGCACATACCGCACAGTGCGGCGTGGCGGCCTTGCAAGCGGCGGCTTTGTGGCCCTCCTTGCCGCACCGAAGGCATGCGTCCGTCCTGTCCACCGTGGACGGACACAGGGGCCGGGTGTGTCCGATGCCGAAGCACCGGAAACACCGCAGAGGCTGAGCCTCGAGTGCCCGGACTGCACCCGAGCTGTAGCCGACGGTGAGCCGTCCCTTGGCAAGGACGGCTTTGGCAGCGGCGATTGGGCACTCGAGCCGGATGGTGCCCATGACGCCGCGGCCGGGCCTTATGTCTCGGCCTCGGACCGCGTCGACGCCACAGCCCCCTATCGCTGCGACCGCCGCCACCACCTCCTCCTTGGTGACGGAGTCGTCAAGCTCGGCCACCTCTATGGCCGCCGTCTTCACCGGTCGGGCCACCTTGGCCGAGTCAGCGATGACCTCCTGCAGCTTGGCTGCGAAGAGGTCCGCGTGGGCACTTCCCTCCGCCCCCGGGAACTCGAAAATACGAACCCCGGCTTGGGTCCGCCGGCAAGACACATTGCCGATCCCCAGTTTGGTAGGATCGGCGTTGGCACGCGCCCTTACCAAGATGGAGGCGTAGGTCTCCCCTCGCCCCGCGGCCTCCGCGGTGAGCGTCACCACGACGGCCGCGGTTTTTGGGGGGACCAGCCGCCCCTTTCCCCTCCCTTTCTCTTTCTCCTTCTCCTTGCCGGCCGTCTGCGACCGGCCAGGAGCAGTGGTGGCGGGGACGGCAGGGGCGACCGTCGCCGACCTCTTGCCCTTGCCCTTCCCCTTCCCCTTGCGCACCTCCGTCCACTCGTTGGACGGGGTGGTTGAGGGGAGGAGGGCGTCCGCCTGGGAGGAGGAGGACGGCCCCGGCTCGCTCCGCCTCTTGTCCGCCTCAAGCGGCGGTCGGAGGCGTTTCTCCGGCAGGAGCCGGTCCTCTATACCTGCCAAGCAGGCTCTTGTGAAGGCCCTCTCCTCCATCACAACCTTGCGGATGGTAACCTCAAGGTTGGAGGAGGCGGGGGCCCCCGCCGCAGGGCTCGTCGCGGCTTGTTTGGGCCGGGCCGTGGCTTCCGCCAGCTTCTGATGAAGTTGGCTGACCTCCAACTGCAGGCGATCGACCTTCGCCTGCAGTTGCCGCGTCTCGTCGGTGGTCGTCCGCTGCACCAGCTCCGCTACTACCCCGCGCATGCTCGCGGCCCTGCATTTCAGGGCCTTTTGCAGGGTGCCCTTTAGATTTGAGGACTTAGAGGCGACCTCCACAATCTCCTCTTTGTCCTCCTCCGCCATTTTTTCCAGCTCCGCTATTGAGTAATCCCCGTAGAGGATACGGGACGCACCGTACCCAGACTTGGCCCGGGCGATGTGCGCTCGCTCCTCCTTGGCGGCAACCCGCTCCTCCAGCTCTTGTTGGAGCTGCGCCCGCCGAGCCAGGTCAAGCTGGCGTTGGGCGTCCGCGAGCCCAACAACATGCATCGCCGGCTCTTTGGCCTTCGAAGGCCCCGAGGTTGAGGAGCCCTCGGACCCAACCTTCCGCGGTCGCTGCCGCTTCCGCGGCTGTGACCGCTTCGCCGACAGAGGGTCGTCCGATTCCGACATTTGCGAGTCGTTATCGGACGACTCGTCCGCCCTTCGATAGAAGCTCGCCGCAGAAGGCGCGCGGCTGGCCTCTGACGCCGAAGCGTCGGAGTGGCCCTGATAAGGGCCTTTGGGTTGGCCCTGAGAAGGGCCTTTGGGTTGGCCCTGAGAAGGGCCGTTTTTCTTTAAAAACCGCCCGGAGGCGTCCCGCGTTTGTTTCGGCATTTCCGATACGGCAGGTTCGTAGTCAAGCAAGGCAATAAAAACACACTCAAGGCAATAAAAACAGTATTAAAATGGTAGACTACGAATTCACAGCGCACTTTAGCCGCCGGTCTGCCACTCCGTCACGGTGGTCAGACACGGCGTTGCCCGGGGGATACTGCGTGGAAGTATGCGCTGTGGGGGATCCCCCAACCTAACCTAACCAAACCTTTTTTTTTTTTTTTTTAAGGTGTCTCCTCACACGTGCGTGGGGGGCCGCGGGAAACCTAATTCTTCCGCAGCCCCGCACTAGTGCTGGTCGGGTCTGTCCCGGCCTCGCCTCCTGCACGGGGTAGTGAGGTGTTGAACTACCCCGTGCATCGCCTCAGAGGCGCGCACCGACACCCGCGCGCGCCTGCGACTCGGGTCCATCAAATAGGGGGCGGGGGACTTCCCCAAGTCCCTCGCCCCTGGACCCATTCATGGGGGCTGGAAAAGGGCGTTGTCCGCCCTTCCCCTGCGCCCGGTGCGCCTTCTGCGGCCAGGGAAGGGAGTGGAGATCTCCCTCTCCCTTTCCGCAGTTTCCTTCTGCGACATCACGTCCTCGCAGAAGGACACCACCGCGTCCCACGACTCTGCGCTGCCGACCATACTCTGCACTACGGCCGGCAGCGACAGATCGCCTCCTACTTCATTTGTGAGGACACGGCGCTGCTCCTCCCAAGCTACACACTCGGCGAGCGTGTGTTGCGCCGTGTCCTCCCCGCAATGGACGCAGTGGTGGCACCGAGCGTCCGGCTCTCTGTCTATGCGGCACAGGTACTTGCCGAAGCAGCCGTGCCCCGACAGCACCTGTGTCACTCTAAAAGACAGGGAGCCGTGCCTTCTCCCGAGCCAGTCGTCGAGTACTGGCCGGATCGCCTCGACGGTAGCGAGGCCGACGGTAGGGCGCAGAAGCCTCTGCCGCCATTCCGCCACCAAGGCCTGACGGAGCTCCTCTCGGCGCAGCGCGATCTGCCGCTGCACCGGCCTCGAGCCCCGTGCCCGCTCTTCCTCGCGCCATCGATACAACGACGCGAGTACTTTCGCCTCTAGGTCCCAGGGCGGGGATCCGGCCAGGACGCAAGCCGCCTCGTAGGAAATCGTGCGGTACCCGCGGACGACTCTGACGACCATCACCCTCTGCGGTTTGCGCAGAATGGCGAGAGTGCCGGCCGTCATGTCCAGCGCCCACACAGGGGCCGCATACAGGGCCATGGAACCTAACCTAACCTAAAAAAAAAAAGAAAAAAAAAAAAAAAAAAACAGAAAAGGTTAGGTTAGGTTAGGCCCCACGCACGTGTGAGGAGACACCGGGGTGGTTTTAGCCGGTAAGAATCCGGCACACCCCTCCGCCATTCCCCAGGCGGAGGTAGTCCATGAGGATTTCCCCCCGTTAAAAAAAAAAAAAAAGGTTAGGTTAGTTGACTGCCAAAGGCGGTCGCAAAGGGCCGACGATACGTACCCCGAGTTCCGAAGCTGTGACGCTCACGCTACAGCCTGGGGCTGCGGAGCGCGGCGTAACGTACCAGTCGGTCATTGCCGAGGCCAAGGCCAAGATCAAATTATCTGATCTTGGCCTCCAGTCCGTCACCCTTAGGCAGGCTGCTACGGGTGCGCGGCTCTTCGAGGTGGCTGGTGCTGCGAGCGGCAGTGCCGAAAAGGCGGACGCTCTGGCCGCCAAGATGAGGGAGGTCCTCAACTCCGAATGAAAACTGCAGAGGTGCGGATTTCTGGTCTGGATGACTCCGTGACCTCTGAGGAGGTGGTGGCGGCCGTTGCCCAAAGTGGAGAGTGTCCGCCGGGCAATGTACGGGCTGGCGATATACGCGCCGACGCCACCGGACTCGGCGTAGTCTGGGTTCGGTGCCCTGTGGCGTCGGCGAAGAAGATCGCCGAGAGCGGCAGATTGCTGGTAGGCTGGGTTGCAGCGAGGGCGAAACTCCTGCAGCCCCGGGCTTTACGGTGCTTCCGGTGCTTGGAGAAGGGGCACGTCCGGGCAAAGTGCACCGCCGAAACTGACCGTAGTGATCTTTGTTATCGCTGCGGTCAGCCCGGCCACAAGGCGGCCCAGTGTTCCGCGGCACTCAACTGCATCTTGTGTTCGGATGCAGGGAAGCCAGCGGGACACAAAGTGGGCGGAGGGGCCTGTGGCGCGCCTGCCAGCAAGGCCAAAAAGAAGAAAAAGAAGAGGAGCACCAAACCTGCCGGGGAAACCTCGCCTCCCCCGCAGGCTAGTAGCTCCGCGGCCGACTCCCGGCCCAGGACCGTTGCCGAGGGAATGGAATGTTAATAATGCTCCAATTCCATTTTCTCCAGGGCAACATCAACCACTGTGCCAGAGCTCAGGATCTCCTACTCCAGAGCATGGCACAGTGGTCGATTCACGTGGCTGTGGTCGCCGAACCGTACTTCGTCCCCGCCCGTCACAACTGGCTGGGATGCGCTAACGGTTCGGTGGCCATTATTGGCGAGACTCTGACCGACCCGTCTCGGGGCCGCGGCTGGGTTGCTGCGGTCTCGGGTGGCATCGTCATTGTGGGGGCGTATTTCTCTCCCAACAAGAGTCTCGCCGACTTTGAGGGTTTCCTTGTCGAGTTGGGCGCCGTCGTAGGCCGCTATCACCCTCGTCCCGTTCTGGTGCTCGGGGATCTCAACGCCAAGTCATCGGCGTGGGGATCTCCGGTCACTGACCTTCGGGGCGAGGTGCTAGAAGAGTGGGCGGTGACGACCGGTCTGGTCGTCCTGAATCGGGGTTCGGAATACACGTGCGTGCGGCAGCGGGGCGGGTCGATAGTGGACGTCTCGTTCGCTAGCCCCTCTGTCGCCGGCCGAGTCCGCGACTGGCGTGTCGCCGTGGAGGTGGAGACGCTGTCGGACCATCGGTATATCCGGTTCGACGTCTCTGCCCAGACCGCGAGCGGCCGCCATCCAACAACCCCGATTAACGACGGCCCGCGTTGGGCGCTTAAGCGCATCGACAGGGAACTTCTCGAGGAAGCTACATTAGTCCAGTCCTGGACCTGGGAGTCGACGACGGACGGCCCCGTCGACGTTGAGGCGGTGGCGCTGTGGTTTCGGGTGGCGATGACGCAGATCTGCGACGCGTCCATGCCCCGTGTCCGCCAACAGTCCGCAAGGCGCCAGGTGTACTGGTGGACCGCCGAGATCGCGCAATTGCGCGTAGCGTGCGTTGCGGCTCGCCGCCGGTACACCCGATACCGGAGACGACGTCGACGGGATTCCGCCGAGGAGGACGCGCTGTATGAGGTGTACCGCGCGTCCAAGGAGACTCTGTGGCTGGCCATCGGCGACTCAAAGTCGCGCGCCAGGGAGGAGCTGCTGGGGTCCCTGGATCGGGATCCGTGGGGGCGCCCCTACCGTTGGGTACGGAGCAAGTTGCGTCCCTGGGCGCCTCCACTGACGCGAAGCACGGAACCCCAGTTACTAGAGGCGGTGGTGTCGGCCCTCTTCCCAGGGTGACCGGAACACGTTCCCCCGGCGATGGCTTCGCCCTCAGCCACAGACTCTCCAGAAGAAGAGGAGAGCACCGATGTCCCCGAGGTGACGCAAGCAGAGATGGGAGCGGCCGTGTCGCGACTCCGGGCTAAGAACACAGCGCCCGGACCCGACGGAGTGCCTGGTCGAGCTCTCGTCCTGGCTCTGAAGGAGCTAGAGCCCCAGCTGAGGAGGCTTCTCACGGCATGCCTCGAGCAGGGTCAGTTTCCCAGTGTGTGGAAGGAGGGGAGGCTGGTCCTCCTCAGGAAGGAGGGGCGCCCCGCGGACTCGCCGTCCGCGTATCGGCCCATAGTGCTGCTTGACGAGGCGGGCAAACTTTTTGAGCGTATCATTGCAGATCGCCTCGTCAGCCACTTGTGCAGGGAGGGGCCGAACCTGGACGACAACCAATTCGGTTTTCATCGGGGGCGCTCCACCATAGACGCCATCATGCGCGTGAGGGCCCTGGCGGAGGAGACGGTGTCCCGGGGTGGGGTGGTGGTGGCGGTGTCTTTAGACATCTCCAACGCATTCAACACCCTACCCTGGAGTTGAATTCGGGAGGCCCTGAAATACCATCGCGTGCCTCCCTACCTCCGCCGTACAGTAGGGGCTTACCTGGAGGGTAGATGCGTCACCTATCGGGGACGTGACGGTGCTGGTCGGCACCTCAAGTCGTGCAGTGTTCCACAGGGATCGGTCTTGGGACCGCCCCTGTGGAACATCGGCTACGACTGGGTGCTGAGAGGCGAACTCCCGCCGGGCGCCGACGTGACGTGTTATGCGGATGACACGCTCGTAACTGCCCAGGGGAGCTCGCACAGGGAAGCGACGTTGTTAGCCACGGCTGCGGTGTCACAGGTGGTGAACCGCATCCGGCGCCTGGGCCTGGAGGTGGCCCTGAACAAGTCGGAGGCCATGGTGTTTCATGGCCCTCGACGGGCGCCGCCGCCGGGATCACACATCGTGGTCAGCGGGACCCGGATAGCTGTCGAGTCCACCATGAAGTATCTGGGATTGGTGCTCGACAGCCGATGGGAATTCGGGCCCCACTTCCGGCGGCTGGTGCCCAAGTTGATGGGCGCAGCGGGCGCGCTTTCAACGTTGCTTCCCAACCTGGGGGGCCCGAGCGCCGCCTGTAGGCGGTTGTACGTGGGAATCGTGCGGTCCATGGCCCTGTATGCGGCCCCTGTGTGGGCGCTGGACATGACGGCCGGCACTCTCGCCATTCTGCGCAAACCGCAGAGGGTGATGGCCGTCAGAGTCGTCCGCGGGTACCGCACGATTTCCTACGAGGCGGCTTGCGTCCTGGCCGGATCCCCGCCCTGGGACCTAGAGGCGAAAGTACTCGCGTCGTTGTATCGATGGCGCGAGGAAGAGCGGGCACGGGGCTCGAGGCCGGTGCAGCGGCAGATCGCGATGCGTCGAGAGGAGCTCCGTCAGGTCTTGGTGGCGGAATGGCGGCAGAGGCTTCTGCGCCCTACCGCCGGCCTCGCTACCGTCGAGGCGATCCGGCCAGTACTCGACGACTGGCTCGGGAGAAGGCACGGCTCCCTGTCTTTTAGAGTGACACAGGTGCTGTCGGGGCACGGCTGCTTCGGCAAGTACCTGTGCCGCATAGACAGAGAGCCGGACGCTCGGTGCCACCACTGCGTCCATTGCGGGGAGGACACGGCGCAACACACGCTCGCCGAGTGTGTAGCTTGGGAGGAGCAGCGCCGTGTCCTCACAAATGAAGTAGGAGGCGATCTGTCGCTGCCGGCCGTAGTGCAGTGTATGGTCGGCAGCGCTGAGTCGTGGGACGCAGTGGTGTCCTTCTGCGAGGACGTGATGTCGCAGAAGGAAACTGCGGAAAGGGAGAGGGAGATCTCCACTCCCTTCCCTGGCCGCAGAAGGCGCACCGGGCGCAGGGGAAGGGCGGACAACGCCCTTTTCCAGCCCCCATGAATGGGTCCAGGGGCGAGGGACTTGGGGAAGTCCCCCGCCCCCCTATTTGATGGAGCCGAGTCGCAGGCGCGCGCGGGTGTCGGCGCGCGCCTCTGAGGCGATGCACGGGGTAGTTCAACACCTCACTACCCCGTGCAGGAGGCGAGGCCGGGACAGACCCGACCAGCACTAGTGCGGGGCTGCGGAAGAATTAGGTTTCCCGCGGCCCCCCACGTACGTGTGAGGAGACACCGGGGTGGTTTTAGCCGGTAAGAATCCGGCACACCCCTCCGCCATTCCCCAGGTGGAGGTAGTCCATGAGGATTTCCCCCCGTTAAAAAAAAAAAAAAAAGGTTAGGTTAGTTCCCCCCCGGCTCTCGTGGCGGTCGGATCGTTTTTGACTCACTCCGCGCACGAAAAATCGTTAAAGTAGGTTTTTTCGAGAAAAAGCACAAGTGTGATATATCGATAGAAGCGCGCTGAGAAGACGGACGTGATAGTGAAATTTTAATTGTGAAAAGTTGAAAATTGTGGCCAAAAACGACAGAAAAACAAGTGGGAAAAAGTTTGAAAACGATACCCTGCGACTTTATACGGGACTTAACATCAGAGACTTAATACGCGCCGCGTCGCACACTACAATGTCAAAGAATATTCCCCCACCTAGGCGAGCAGTCAAGCCGGCGCCGCCCCCGACTGCTCCGCAGCGCGTAAAGCCAAGGGCTGCCGGAGTGGTGGCTGGATCCGGTAGCGGTGCTGTGGTGCAGGCTGAGTCCACCCATCCATCTTCGCAGCCGCTGGAGCTTCCGGACCCTTCTGGTCGCGAGCAGTCTGCGCCTTCCTGCGCGGAGCCTCTTTCGGAACAGGACCATGTACCTTCGGAGTCGGAACAAATGCCTCTCTCCTCCACTCCCATAAGACCTGTAGTTAAATCAGTACCATCTGACCTACGCATACAGGCGCAGATAAGGCAAGCAACGGCTGCTGGCTCAGTGGAGACGGAGACGCTTCGGGACACCGAAACTATGGGCGTGGATATTGACAACTGTGACTCGGATGTATCGGTTAACTCCTGCGACTCCACTAGGACAGCGGACGGGAGAAGAATTGTGCTGAGTGAGATGCCGCGCCAGGCAGGTGCTGTCCTGCAGAAGGCCAAACTGGAGCTGGAGAGCTCGGGAAATCTCAAAAGGGAAATAAGGGAAAATGTAGTGTCGGCCTTACACCTCATGTATGAGATGATCCTGAAACTTTCGGACTCGCGTAACCTCCATATGGTAGAGGCAACTAGGCTAAAAGAGGGCATAGCCAAGGACAGGGAGCGACGTGCCCAGAAATACGCTCGTGCGTTGGAGGTGGCTCTGGTAGACTATAAAAATCTTGAGTCTCAAGTCGAAAAGCTGACAAAAGACATCGATGCTCTGCGTCATATCCTTCTTTTTGACGCATGTGAGCCTATACAAAAACTGAGGCAGGAGGCGGCAGCAGCGCTCAGAGAGTCGCCTCAAATGTTGAGCTCTGTGCTCGCAAAGGTGGCGGAAATGTCCACCGAAATGGAGCCGCTGAGAGCGGCACTCCACTCAGCGCGGCCTTCACGTGCGCTCAAGTATGTGGAGCCTGACCCGGTACAGGGTCCCAACATGGCTGACCTCCATGCAGAGCTCATGTTCATCCGGCAGGAGCTGGAATCACTGGGACGTCGCCCCGTGGAGGTGTCAGATGTGGGTCATAACGTCTCCATAGACCAGGTTAGGGAGGCAGTGCAAGAAGTAATTAGGGGCGCTCCTTCTCAGCCCTCACCCTCCGCAGGTGACCTTTTGCAGATCTTGCAGGTGTGTTCGGGAACGCAAGAGGCTTTGGGGAAAGTGCAGAATGGCTTAGACGCGCTTCAGAGCGCGCTGCCGTCTAAGGAATCGACGAATATTTTGGAGACAAAGATAGACAACGTAAAGCAGGAGATAATTGAGCTCCGGGACACCACGCTGGAGACGGCTGCGCCAATAAGGACGACAGTTGAGCACCTGCGTGGACTGATGGAGGCCCATGCGGATGCAGAGTGCTTCCATAGACAACCTGTAGAAGCGACCCCAATGGGTCACCAGAGGCCCGCGAAGACTTACGCGGAAGCGATCAATACGCCGAGACACAGCCTCATCGTTGAATCCATTGACCCCCGACACACCAGCGATGACGTCATCAAGTGCATTAAAGCCAAGGTCGATGTCGTCGCGCTCGGGGTGGGGGTGAGCAGTATTAGAAAACTGAGGAACCAAAAGGTCGCCATTGGCTGCACATCGGAGCGGGACAGAGCGGCGCTCAGCAACGCGATTAAGGGGGCTGAAGAGGGATTCGCGGTGGCTAATCCCCCACCACGGAACCCGTTACTCCGGTTGACAGGCGTCATAAATGACTTGGACAATGCTAACATCGTTCTGGCAATGTTCAAGCAAAACGCCAACCTTGTCGAGGGCTTGTCACCTGATCTGATGCACGCAAGAGTCGTCAAGAGGACAAAAGGCAGAACACCTGCCATGACAAACGTTATATTGGAGGTGAGCTCGGGCCTGTGGCAGCGCTTGGAAGGGCAGCGCGTCAAACTGGGCTACCAGATGGTTTTGGCGACCAACCAGTCCCCAGTTGTGCAATGTTACAACTGTTTAGGATTCGGACACATGGCGAGAGACTGCAAATCGCAACTCAGGTGTGGTCACTGTGCGGAGGAGCACGACACCCGAGACTGCTCCAGCCGCTCCCTGCCTCCTCGCTGCATAAACTGTCACAACAGCAGGAAGCACAACAGTTCCCTACACCCAGCCTACTCCAGCGTATGCCCAGAGTGGTCCAAATGGGACCGTATATCTAGGTCGGCAATCAACTACTGCTAAGGGCACCCCATGCTGCATAAAGTTTATGCAAGTCAACCTCGGACGAGGTCTAGCTGCAACCAGAGAAATGCTCTGCAGTGCCTCGAACAACGGCACGGACATTCTGCTTGTACAAGAACCTTACGTGGGCGCGAAAGGCACTCTTTCAACACCAAGTGCTACTATACAAGATGTTCGAGGCACCAAGGATTCTCCAGCGAAATCGGCAATAGTGGTCGTCAACCCAAATCTGGCCTTTGTTACAAACCAAACCCTTAATTGTCCCAACATAAGTACAGTAGTCCTGAGAGTAGGGCATCTCCTCATAGGCTTGATTAATGTTTACCTAGAAGGCGACGTAGACGTGGACCTGCACCTCAGGAAAATCCAACGGGTTATTGCTGAGATAGGCACTGACAACATTATTCTGGCCGGTGACATCAATGCGATGAGTCCCTGGTGGGGATACGTTGCTGAGGACGCCCGTGGAAGAGCGGTAATGGATCTGGTTGCTCAAAACAATATGAGCATAGTAAACCAAGGTAGCGAGCCAACCTTTCACATTTTTAGGGGTGGAAAACTTTACTCCAGCATTGTGGACGTCACTGCTTGTAGCGACTCCATTCTTTCTAAAATAAGCAACTGGAAGGTGGACGTAGAGTCAGCAAATCTCACCGACCACAGAACCATCACCTTCGATCTAAACCTGGGAAAAGAGGAGCCGCGCATGAAACATCCCTCAACAAGGATCTATAATACCAGAAAGGCTAAGTGGACCCTTTTTTCCGATACACTGTGCAAGGCAATGGCAGAGATGGGACTCACGGAAGAAGAAATTGGTAGATGTGAGGAGCCAAATCTACTGGAGGAATTCGTCCTCAAATATAATAGGGCCATCACTAGAGCCAGCGACGAGGCGATTCCAAGGCTCGCGGAGCAGAAACCAAGGGCAAAACCGCAATGGTGGACGGAAGAACTAGAATCAGAGAAAAGAGTGGTCAAAGCGCTACGTAGGAAAATACATACAGCAAACGCCAGACGAAGACCTTTCTGTATCTCTGACTACCAAAAGGCCAGAGAACTATTCAAGAATAACATAGAATTAACTCTTACGGCAAGCTGGAAGGAGTTCTGCACCAGACAGAAGGAAGAAGATGTTTGGAGTTGTTCTCAGCGTATTATTACCCGGTGCTCGAACACAAGCCGTATTCAATCTAGCCTTTTGCGGGATCCTCTTACCGACACAATCATGTCAGCCGAATCGTCAGCCGAACATCTCGCGGCAGCCTTTTTTCCGGCAGATGATCATGAGACAGACTCTTCAGCTCATAAAACCATACGGGAGGCAATCAGTGTCCAGATCAGGCAGGCAAACCATGAACGGAACCTCCAGCAGCAAAAAACACCGTCATTTACCCACACCGAGCTCCAAAAAGTATACTCTGTAATGAATCCGAAGAAGGCGCCAGGAGCTGATGGATTTACAGCAGACATATGCTATAAAACATATTTAGCTCAGCGGGATCTACAGTTGGCCTTATTCAACAATTGCCTCAAGGTCGGATACTTCCCTACCGCCTGGAAAGAGGCCAGGATCAGAGTGATACCAAAGCCCGGCAAGCCCGACTACACGACAGCTAAGTCTTACCGACCGATCGGGCTCCTCCCAGTAATGGGCAAAGTGTTGGAAAAACTCGTGGCTAACAGACTCACCTGGATGCTTGAGAGCGAAGGTCTCCTGAGTAGGAGGCAGTATGGATTCAGACCGCAATGTGGTACGGAAGACGCCTTGTACGACACTGTAAACTACATCCGCGCAGGTGTTCGTGCCAAGAAGATCGTCGCCATCGTCTCACTGGACATAGAAGGCGCTTTCGATAACGCTTGGTGGCCAGCCATACTGCAGCAACTGCAAAGCAAAGGCATAGACAGGGAAACCTTGAAACTTATTGACAGCTACTTATCGGATCGCAGTATTACGCTGGAATACCTGACGCATGTTGTCTCCAGACCAACCACCAAAGTCTGTATCCAGGGATCAATATGTGGTCCCATTTTTTGGAACATCCAGCTGGACCCCCTTATGGTTGCTGCTGAAAAGATCAAGGCTCATGTCCAGGCATACGCAGATGACCTGGTTGTCCTTGCACAGGCGGACTCAGGGGCAGAGCTCCAAGCCATTGTGAACGAGGCGCTCGGACTCATTGCAGAGTGGGGAGAAAACCATAAAATGAGATTCGCAGCACACAAGACTCAGGCTATGGTTGTGACCAGGAAGCTAAAGTTCGAGGAACCAAAGTTTCTCCTCCTTGGAACACCGCTGGAGAACACCGGCCAACTTAAGCTCCTCGGCCTTACCATAGACGCAGGACTGAACTTTCTCCCACACTTGGAGGAAGTAACAAGGAAAACGACTAACCTGTTCAAGATGGTGTCTAGGGCAGCACGAGCACAATGGGGACTTAATGCGAACATCCTGAGGACTATCTACAATGGCGTGATAGAGCCCATAGTTACGTATGCGGCCAGCTCATGGGCGGAAATTGCGAATAAGAAATACGCGCAAAAGAAGCTGGACAGTATTACCAGGATGTTCGCTATTAAGAGCCTCAGCAGTCCTAGCAAGAGTGCTTCCGCTCAACATGAGAGCTGTGGAATACCTGAAGTTGTACGAAGTTAAAAGAGGAAGGCCCCTGGAAGAACTCCCTGGCAGGAAGTTGGAAACACGCGTGCACCCATCTGAGCTCCCACACCCTGCTCTTCGTACCGTTCTCGGGTTCAGACATATCTCGGACCACAAGGATCTCGAGACTATTGAAAATCAATGGCCCCGGCTTTACACAGACGGCAGCAAAATCGAGGGAAAAGTTGGCGCCTCGGTATCATGCTGGAACGAGGAGGGGGAAATAATTAAATTTGAGCTGAAGTTGGGCAATTTTTGCTCCGTGTTCCAAGCTGAGATGGTTGCCATCCTCAGGGCGCTGACCTACGCTCGTGAGAGAAAGCCCCCAACCTCAGCCAATATAATTTTAGATTCCAGATCTGCCCTGGAATCTATTTCAGATCCGAACACCGGGAACCCTATAGCACTCCAGATACAGCAAGGTATTGCTGAAGCCAAGCGCGCAGGAACGGAAATCCAGTTATATTGGATTAAGGCACATGCGGGAATACCAGGAAACGAGAGGGCGGATGAATTGGCAAAACATGCCGCTCTTCCACCTACCCGCGCCGCAGTCGCCGCAGTCTCTGAAACGACCGAACTCCTCCAGCCGCAGCTGATGACGTCACCCGCATGCAGCGGACGCTGTGGCTAGCGCAGCGCGACTGACGTCATTCGCATCCACGGCGCGCAGTGTTGCCAGAGTTATAATTTAGACAGAGAATCTCTGTCAACGGTTTATAATAAAATTACTTGTTCTCGTATAAATAATTACTTGCTTATTCGCTATTATAGCACCTACAGATAAAATTACACAAAAGAGCAAAATTCCAATACCAAATACAGATTTTGTACAGATTTTTTAAATCTTCGGTACAGATAATGCTTTCAAAAATCTGGCAACACTGCAAGTGCGATGCGTGCGGCTACGGGAACGACTGCAGCGACTGCGGCGCGGATAGATGTGCGAGGCCATTAACAAAAAGCGATGACTGCGGGGACTGTAGAGACTGCGGTGCGGCTAGGTCTGCGTTCACCTTTAGTCTCCTGTACGCGACACGCGGGCAAATCAGCCATCTTTGGGCTAGGGTGAGAAGGAGAAACTTTAAAACAAAAGTTACAAGCATGTAATCTTTGTCTGATTACACCTCTAGAAGAGAGGATCCAATATTTTTGGCGCAACAGAGAACTAAGAAGGCTTACACCGGCATGACAATAAGTGCGATGATAATAATCTATTAGTACATGCGTAAAATTATCATGTTTAGGTAAAAGAGCGGGATGCTGAGCTTCATAAGGAAGGTTCGCATTTGACAATCTGCCGCCGATTCTAATTATATTATGCTCGTCTATGAAGAGATCGAGTTTTTAAATTGTAAGCGAAGCTTTTAACTTTTAATTTCGTCATAAATATCTTTATATTATACATATTTATGCTGAATATGTTCAATTTTTTTAAATATTGTTACGAAAACAAATCATTTACAGTTTCATTTCACCCAGTTAACTCGAGTTACTTAACTCGAGTAAGTAGAATTTCAACTCGAGTTGTGTTTATTCCGAGTTGGCACATCACTACACGGCCTTAACCGGCACGTCAGAGTTATCCATGAAGTATCTAACTTCATGGAGTTATCCATAGACACTGACTTTGAATACCTATGGACTTGCCCTAAATACGAAATTAGCGTGCATAGAATCGGGCAAATAAGATGGCTGCCGTTCGTAGTGTTGTAACTGTAAGCAACATGCGCAGCTGTTATCGATATTTAACCTTCATGAATTTGTTTAATTTTTTAACCAACTTCAAAATAGGAGGTTCTGTATTCGACCACTATATACGTATGTTAGTATGCCCGCGATTTTTTCAAAACTACTGATCCAGTCTCGATGCAGTTTTCGTTGTTTGAAGGTATATTTCCCAAGGAAGGTTTAAGTATATAACACATCAGGATCTGATCAAGGTCTTCGGTGATGGGTGATGGAACTTTCAATTAAATAATTTCCCGCGATTGCTGCTCTCGTATTTCTATGTACTGTTTAGCATATTATGCCTATTAATATCTGCACTGCTGAGTCATATACCTTCCCTACGGATAAGCAATGTATCTAACGAGAATGGGCTAGTCAGAACCCAATACGCAAGCTCAGTGCGGATTAGTGCGAAGGGTATGTTGGTCAAGGGCGGATCCAGGTTTGGTGCGGGGGGGGGGGGGTCACATAATCGTGGTCAAGTCACAAGAAGTTATAATTTGTATTTCCTGACTCCGCTGCCACTTCACCATCTGCCGATATTCATTTACAACGATAGAAACTAGAGTATTATTGTAATGTAGGTAGTTTATAATAGTTTATATTAGTTAGTTTGTAAGTATGTAGGTAGATCTAAGTTGTACAGTTGTCAGTCCAATTATAGCTCTGTTGCGGAACGCTTGACTTTTATTTAACAACTCCCGAATATCACAGTGGCGACGAGGATTACATTCGAACAAGTTCGCGTGTGAGGCGTAGTGTATGGTGGATATTTCCGATTTACCGCGAGTGTACGAACAGTAAATAGGTACAATGTCGATCGGAAAAATTAACGAATTCGAGACAAAGTCCGGGGCGTGGTCGGTGTATGTGGACCGGTTAGAAATGTTCTATAAAGTCAACAAAATCGTCGAGGACATGAAATTGCCCACTCTAATAGCCGTTATGGGGGACGAGGCATATGAATTGCTGTGCAATCTGGCAAGTCCCAAGAAGCCAGCGGAGTTGGCATATGACAGAGCGGTTGACTTGATGCGTCATCATCTCGAACCAACGCCGTCGGTACTCGCAGAACGTTATCGGTTCAGGCAAAGAAGACAGGCTAGCGAAGAAAACGTAGCCACGTACGTGGCCGTACTCAAGAAACTGTCAAGACATTGCAAATTCAAAGAAAGTTTGAACGAGAATTTGCGGGATCAGTTCATTTGCGGCTTAAGGAGTGAAGTTATTCGACAGCGGCTTTTTGCGGAAGCCGACAGTATCGTATACGGACGCTGTCAGGTTGGCGAGTTCGTTAGAAGCGGCGGAGCGGGACGCGACCGCGGTGGAGGCAAAGGCGCCGGTCAGCGAAGGTGACTTCACGGCAGGCGGGGCACTGCCGCGGCAGGCGGGGCACTGCCGCGGCAGGCGGTGCACGCGCTCGCCAGCAGCGGAGGTGGCGGCGGCTCGGGACAGCGGACGCCGCGGGGCGCGCGCGTGGTGCGCGGCGGTGCGGCGCAGGCGGCGGCCGCGCGGCCCAGCCCCGCGACAAGCTTGCGGCCGCAGGCTGGCGGCCGCGGCCGGGCTAGCGGTACTGGCCGGGCAGGGAGCTGTACGGGGTGCGGAGCGACGGAACACTCGTATTCTGAGTGTCGATTTCGAAACTACGTGTGCAGCGGCTGCAAGCAACCGGGACACCTGCGACGCGTGTGCCCGGACAGGGCGGCGAACGCGAGCACGGGTCCCAGGCGGTCGCCAGCGTACTACGGGGATGCGCGTGAGCACCTGGCAGAGGAGGAGAGGTCGACAGAAGAGGAAATCCATAATCTGTGTTTGAACGATTACAGAGCGGTAAAGTGCCCATATGTATAGATAACGTTAGTATTTCTATGGAAGTCGATACTGGTACTGCGGTATCGTGTATTAGTGAAGCAACATATAAAAAGTGTTTCAGTGCTCATAACTTAGAACCTAGTAATTTAGTATTAAATTTTTATGATGGCTCAAAAATTAAACCCGTCGGAATGTTTAAATCGATTGTAGTATACGGGGATTGTAGTAAACAACTGGAATTATTTGTAATTGGGGGAGGTACCACATCATTACTGGGCCGACAGTGGTTAACAGAATTAAAAATAAAGATTCCCGTTTTTAGCGACTGTAATAATGTAAATGGGAAAGAAGTCAACATGTCTAATGAGATTAATGTATTGTTAAATAGGTATAAAGAACTATTCAGCGGCGGGTTGGGGCTGTACACTGGAGGCAAGGCAACCTGACTCTCCGCTGAAGCCTGAGCGTCTACAGGTACCTCATTAATCGGCTGAGCTGGTGACGACACTACACGCGGCGACACCAACCGATCCGCCGACCCCTCCGATTGAGCCCGCTCATCACTTCCACTGCCTTCTTCCTGGTTACCAGCCGACTGAAAATCTGTGTCTGATCGCTCCGTAATACTGGGACCACTAGAAACTAAGGATAATCTATTGCCTGTTCTCCTACGTAACTGGTCAATATGACCAGACCATATGAGAGACGGGCTAACGGCTAAGATTATTAAACAAGCATACAGAGTAAGCGGGGCCGAGATGCTGGTGATGTACTCAGCCTGCATTAATGAGGGTGTCTTTCCGAATATTTGGAAAACAGGGAAGCTAGTTGTCTTGCCAAAGGGCAATGATCGGCCGCTCTCGGACCCAAAGGCGTACAGACCGGTCACCCTTCTCCCAATTTTGGGGAAGATACTGGAACGCCTCATAATCACGTGCGCTCCTTGTTTATACCGTAACATTTCAGAGTCGCAACATGGTTTTTCGAGGGGCAAGTCGACGGTCACGGCGCTCAATGCGATCTCTGACCGCGTGGCGAACTCCTCGGAAAACTATGTTCAAGTAGTATTGCTGGATATCTCGGGGGCATTCGACAACGCCTGGTGGCCCATGATACTGACGAAGGCGAAGCAAGGCGGGTGGCCAAACATTTACAGAATTTTGGTGAGTTACTTTACCAACAGACGCATTGGGCTGTTCATGGGCGGCCAGGCGGTGTGGATGCAGCTCACTATGGGTTGCCCCCAGGGATCGGTACTTGGACCGCCGCTTTGGAACCTCCTGCTAGATGACATCCTGAGGCTGCCATGGCCGGTTGGCGTGAGTGCAGTCGCATACGCGGACGACATCACGGTCGTAATTGAGGCGCCGAGTCGGGCGGCGATCGAGCGTAACGCCAGGTCGTCGCTGGAGGCGGTTTCCGCTTGGGGGAAGCGGAACCGTCTCACGTTTTCTGCTGCAAAGTCGCAGACTTTGACCCTGAAGGGCAAGTTTAAATGTCCCCCTACAATACGCATGGACGGCGCCTCGATTGCGCACGTGACGAATGCCAAGTTGCTGGGCGTTGTAGTCGATGAAGCGGGCTCCTACGTGCCGCATGCTAGTTTGGCCGGCCAGCGGGCTGTGAACGCCTTCGGGAAGATGTCGAGGATCTCTGCGTCTTCCTGGGGCGTCAGGTATCGAGCCCTAAAGATCCTGTTTGCAGGGACCTATGTGGCGATTGTGACATATGCTGCGGCCGTATGGTGGCGGAGTGTTGGAAGGTACGCAGTGCGGAGTACACTGCTCCGCACGCAGCGCCCAGCACTAATACTTCTAACGAAGGCATACAGGTCGGTAAGCACTGCAGCGCTGCCCGTGTTGGCGGGAGTGCTGCCGGCTGACCTAGAGGTCTGTCGGGCGGGACGAGTCGCGCAGGAGGGTTCCGGGTTGGTTGGCAGGGAGCGTAACGTGGTTGTCAGGGGAGTGAGGGCGGAGGTCGTGGCCCAGTGGCAGGAGCGATGGCGGGAATCCAGTGATGGGAGGGAGCTGTATTCGTTTTTCCCGGATGTAGTGGATCGGTTGTCGTACGGATGGGTGGAGCCGGAGTACGTTGTCTCACAGATCCTGACAGGACATGGGAGCTTCAGAAGCCGCCTTCACAGGATGACGCTCAGTGAGGTCTCCTTGTGTTTCTGTGGGCAGGCAGATGAGACTCGGGACCATGTTCTGTGGGAGTGCGAGTTGTATGACAACGAACGGGAGGAGATGTTGGGAGGCTGGAGTCGTGAGTCGGCAGGTCCAGTATACCATGGTCAGCTTGTAGATAGTCCAGAGGGCTTTCAAAGGTTGAAAGCCTTCGCTCACAAATGGCATGTCATAAGAAAAGGACTGGATCTACAGCAGGGTTAGGTTGCTCGGAAAGCAAAGTGGTCTGCTCGAGCGCGAAGTAACGTTTTGTGGTGTGCACACCCCAGAAAGGGGAGAAGTGACAAAAGCAGAAGGGACAGGACAAGAGAGTATGGAGTTTACAAAGCACACTCCGGTAGAGCAACCTGGAAAAAAAAAAATCCCAGTCACGCAATTGCCGGAGTGTGTCTCCAAAGGTCCGTATGCCGCAAGGCGGGTAGGACCTACAGCGGTGGGAGATGGGATTATGGTCAATATGCCTATGGACTATTTCCCCATTTTGACCCTGGACTCGGTAGTCGCTAGGACCCCGAGTATCTACTACTCGACCGGGAATCCATCGCTCGCCTTTTAAGTACTGTCGGTACCATACCTCTTCCCCTTCACCCCCAATGCACCTGTTCGCCCCTTCCGCCAATTCAGCCTGTCGTTTTTGTGCTCGATGTACCTTGTTTTCCCTGTCCGGTTTTATGGTATCTATGGTGGGTATTTATGGTAAATCATTGCTGGGCTTTCTCCGGTCGTCGAATGTTCGACATTCCTATGATGCATTAAATATGTCCACAATGCCCTATCTATATTATGCTTCTCTGATATAGCCTTTTTTATGACACGTTTTAGTAATCTAACCGCATTTTCTGCTAATCCATTTGAAGCGGGATGGTAAGGAGCCGTAAATATATGTTCTATACCGTTAGCCTTTGTGATTTCATGAAATTCTTTTGATGCGAACTGTGCACCGTTATCACTCACTATTTGTTTAGGTAAACCCCATCTACTAAACAACTCAGTTAATCTATCTATGAGACTAAAAGCTGAAGTACTTGAAACATTGAAAACCTCCACCCATTTAGATGTGGCATCCACTATAACGAGGTATGTTCTACCGCCTATAGGTCCCATGTAGTCAATATGTATCCGGCTCCACGGTCGAATTGGCCAGGGCCACATGCGCGGGGCCTGCCGAGGCGGCGCGTCCGCGTGGGCTGCGCACACCTCGCACGCCCGACACATGTGTTCCACTGCTTCATCCACCCCGGGCCACCATACATAACTACGTGCTAAAGCTTTTGATTTCACAATCCCCATATGTGGTTCATGCAACATTAGTAGCACTTTACTTCTACACGCTTCCGGTACCACTAACCTGTGCCCCCACATGGTACACCCTAGTTCTTCATAAAGTTCATTTCTCCTATTAAAATACGGTTTTAAGTTGCTCAAGTCACATTCATTAGGCCAACCATCTCTCAGATAACTCAATATTTTTGACAATTCCGCATCGCGCATTGTTTGATGTTTAATTTCATTATAATCTAATAACAATGACTGTTGCACGAAATGCAGATAGGTTTGCTCCGGCTGCGGTTGTGCGACCCTACTTGTATGTTTACTGGGTTCAGTCGGCTGGTAACCAGGAAGAAGGCAGTGGAAGTGATGAGCGGGCTCAATCGGAGGGGTCGGCGGATCGGTTGGTGTCGCCGCATGTAGTGTCGTCACCAGCTCAGCCGATTAATGAGGTACCTGTAGACGCTCAGGCTTCAGCGGAGAGTCAGGTTGCCTTGCCTCAAGTGCCACAGACACCACAGCGTGCCCTTAGACAGTGTAGGTTTAAGGTACATAATTATAAGGTTTTGACTAAGTGTTAAGGTTTAGTTAAGGCAGTAAGTTAGATATTAAGTTATTAATTATTGATAATTAGTAAGTATGTATTAAATTAGTAGGGAGGAGTGTAATGTAGGTAGTTTATAATACCTAGTTTATATTAGTTAGTTTGTAAGTATGTAGGTAGATCTAAGTTGTACAGTTGTCAGTCCAATTATAGCTCTGTTGCGGAAAGCTTGACTTTTATTTAACAACTCCCGAATATCACAATTATCTAGTAACAATGTTTAAAAAATTTAATTAGTGGTACACCTAGGTCTTGGACCCAACCCAGGGGGGGGGGGGGTGTCATGACCCCATGAACCTCCCCTGGATCTGCCCTTGATGTTGGTATCTCAAGTAACGAAAAAATGAGACACTATAAAGCATAAAATAAAAATATTTTGACAAATATTTAACAGACTTGTGAGTAGTAGTGTTTTTGTTTGTTTTGAATTCGGTAAATTTTTTTGTTAAAAGGTTTTTTATTAGAATTAGCTTCGTAAAAGTAATGCAGCTGAAGTGACGAAAATGTTAGAAGTTGTGGGTCCTTTATGTTTCATCGTCCCTTTTTTACACTGGCTCTCTTTCTCTTCAAACCGAAAGACGATAGTGGATGCACTGCTGCTATGCGGCACAAATTGAAAAGACAGACGGCCAAGTTCTGGAGTGTTCTGTGAGTGTAAGTGGTGATCGGGAACTGAAAGACGTTGCATTGGAAGGCCTCCTAATAGGTGGATCGACCTAGTCAAGGCTGCGGGAGTCCGGTGGATGCGAGACGCACAGAGCCGAACAGTGTGGTGACGCTTAGAGGAGGCCTATGTCCAGCAGTGGACGTAAAATAATAACAATGTTTTATGTAAAAAAAAAACTTTTATTCATTTCTGAACAAAATTAACTTATTGAAATAGTTTCTATAAGAAACTTTGTCGTGTTTGTTGTTTTGTTGTGTTTTTGTTGTTTCTATAAGGGTCTTTGTCTTTGTGTGTGTTTTTTGCATGTTAACGAAATCTTATGTAGATAGATAGATAGATAGATAGATAGATAAAACTTTTATTGGACAACAGAAGACACAACACACAAAAGCACATGAACATAATTATAACACATAAATTACAGAAAAAAAGAACAGAACAAACGTATACAACCAAAAATATAATAAATGAGAAAGAAAAGAAAACATACTTAAAAATGTAACACAAAACATTGGTGTGGTGTGTGTCTCCAAATTGCACCAAATGGGAGTTCAGCTCAGCATGTGCCAGGCAAATATGCCTGACGCTGGTATTCTGCTGGATCCCAGTAGCCGTACTTACGGACGTCGAGCAGGTGGCGTACAGTAAAATAATAAAATTAACATTAGAGTAAAGCTAGTGTTCTGGAATTGTTTGTGTAATATTTATGTAATACTTATTATAATTATTTGCATAATATTAATAAACAATTTTTTTTATACAGAGGCATTTCCGATACTGGCATTAAACTGATGTTGCGGGAAAATATATTAGAATAAATTTTTAGTTCATGATTTTTACTAACATAAAATACAAGTTGTTTTATAAATAAAAATATATATATCTGAAAATAAATAAATAAATTGGCTGTTATCATCATTGTCAATGTTATGTCAATAAAGGCTTTTATTATAGATTTAACAAGCAACAACCTGTGGTTGGTGTTATGCTCCATGTTGAGCGGCAAGTATAACATTTTTTTACTATCGTAAAACTCCGTCAGAAACTTAAAAATATATAAATAATAGTTTTCTGGTATCCCCTGGTTCGTGAGGTGAGGTTTAATTAAATTTTCAGTTTTCTTTATAATATTTACGACTCCAAGAGATGCGTACTGAAGGCCACCTCGAGACTTCTGGAAGGTCAAGCTGTTATTGTTTTCTCCTCTAATTAGCAGCGATAAACATAAGTCACATTTTATCTGTCGTGACAACTTTCGCGCTACAAAACCTGCAATATATTCCAACACACATTCTGTGTATTCATCGACGTTCATTCCTAAATATTCAATATCAATATTCAATATATCTATACTAATATTATAAAGCGGAAAAGTTTGTTAGTTTGTTTGTTTGTTTGTTTGTTTGTTTGTTTGCTTGAACGCGCTAATCTTCGAAAGTACTGGGTGGATTTGGATGAAATTTGGAATGGAAGAAGCTTGAAGCTTGAGGAAGGTTATAGGCTACTTTTTACCCGACTGCAAAAAAGGAGAGTTATGTTTTTACCGTGATAGAATCCACGGGAGCGAAGCCCCGCGAGAGTACTAGTATATTATAAAGCTGAAGAGTTTGTTTGTTTGTTTGTTTGTTTGTTTGCTTGAACGCGCTAATCTCAGGAACTACGGTTCTGATTTGAAAAATTCTTTCAGTGTTAGATAGCCCATTTATCGAGGAAGGCTATAGGCTATATATCATCACGCTAAGACCAATAGGAGCGGAGCACTAATGAAGAATCTTTCAAAATTGGGGGGCTTTTTTTCCACGTGAACGAAGTCGCGGGCGGAAGCTAGTATTCAATATAAGAATCGTAAAGATCATTATGGTCTTCCAGATATTTTGACAAAATCATTTCTAGACGTCAAATCATTAATAGAATTAACTGGGTTTTTGCTTGAGCATGTCAATATACTAATTTGCTCAAGAGGAATGCAATTACCAACTCCACCATCTCGAATTTCTGCTCTAATCAATAATTTTTTGTACGCAGCCCGAAATTGAACCGCATTGAGGTTATTATTAAAACCACCCCTGGCTCTAATAGCCGAAAAGAACAGTTCCAGGTGGTCTTGGCTAATTTTATACAGTGGGATATATTTTAACATGCATGTATCTTCAACTAAATGCTCGTAAAGTGCCAACGTACTTTTCATGTTGATAATTAAGCCAATAAATCCAGTTTTTCTTCGTGATTTTACTACCAACTCTCCTGAAGGAAGCTTTAAATTATTTATATACTCACTAGCACTTTCAAACAATGCTCTTATAAAGCCAATATTTTGCGGACACATGGCTGTCTTCCAACCCAGTGGCCGAATCGAGTGACTGTTGAGTACATCAAAAACATCGTTCATAATATTAATAAAGTTTACAGTGCCACTGCAGTGTTCGAACTCCTTTATTTTTAATTACACACATCAAAAGTGTCTAGGGATCAACATATATTTTTGCAATAACTTTTCTCCTGATTGATATTAATTAAAATTTTCTTTAAGGATTCATCAAATAAAGTGTTTTCGTTTGTCACAGTAACGATAAACCAAGTCACCTTTGCATTAATAAAGAAATTTGCCATTTTCCTAATAAAGGGATTTTTGACATTTGAACCACTAACATTAAAGTTCGAAAAAAAGACTGAAATAACAGTTTTCTTTAAAATTTTATTGGGTAACTTAAACAATTAATAATCCGTGTTTCTACCGCGAACACTAACAACACAAGAACATCGGTTTGGCATACTCAAAATGAGTTCATCCAAATCACGCTGTGGAATGGCCGCCCATGTTCGTTGCAACAACAAAAAAAGGTCTTCTTGCGACTGGATACCCTCCATATTCGGCAGAGCTCTTCTCTGTAGCATATCCCATGCATGCTCAATCGGGTTCAAGTCTGGCGACTGAGCAGGCCAGAGCAGGACATTGATGTTAGCTGCGGCGAGAGTCTGTCTTACAACTCTTGCGGTGTGCGGTCGTGCATTATCATGCATTAACTGAAATAAGGGACCGATTTGCACTTGTAGAGGAACGATGACGTCAGATACAATCGTCTCAGCATAAATTTGAGCGTTGAGGTTGCCTCTGATCCAAATCAACTCAGTTCTTCCGCCGATCCAAATACCCGCCCATACCATGATGGTTCCACCACTATAAGGATGGACTTCCTGGCAGGATTTTAATCGCTGTTGGCGTCCAGGGGTTCTCCAGTGTCGTATACGTCTTGTATCCGGTCTCATACCAAAACGAGACTCATCAGAAAAGCACACGAAACGCCATTGTTCTTCTGCCCAATTTCTGTGTTCAAGAGCCCATTGATATCGAATCCTACGATTGTGCATTGCTATAGGTGGTACCCGTAGCGGTCTTCGGGAATGAAGGTTCACTTCATGCAAGCGGTTTCTGACTGTTTGGTCGCTAATTATGTTCCCTGAAGAGTGATGAAGCGTCACGGCTAACATCATGGTGGTTATTGTTGGAGCTCTTCGAGTTAAGATTTGAATGTATCGGTCTTGTCTCCGTGTGCTGCAGCGATACCGTCCTCCATGGCGCTCAGCCACGGTACCAGTGCTTCGGTAACGTGTCCAAAGTCGACTGATAACACTCTGACTTGTATTCAGAGCTAAAGCCACAGTACGTTGCCGGGAACCAGCTTCTATCATTCCCACGGCTCTGAGCATTTCTTCCCTGCTTAAATGACGTCGCCGCTCCATAATAACGTTGGTTTTAATCAGTAGTAGGGAAACAGTAGCACTAATAATGTCTTCAATGCGTTGTATGTTTTTATAGGGAAAATATTGACAGCTGATTTTCATCTTTTACTCGAATTTGATTAACAGTTCCTGTTTCAAATTATGAAATGCACCAAAAAGGATCTATATAAATTTATAAAATCATAAATTTATTACAAAGCCACATCTCAATCTCAAGAAATCTGCATAAAAATGCTTGATCCCTAGACACTTTTGATGTGTGTAGTTGCAGCAGAATGCAAGAGCATCTGCCACAGAGCTGCTGAATAGTTGTGTCGCGAGCTTCACCTTCATTTTTTGTTTTTCAAACGAAATGTGGGCTCTCCCAATTTTAGTCGCCAGATGAAGACCTTTCTGTTCTTGTAAATTTAGAAGCCGCACCAAATATACAAAATTAATTTACCGACCCATTGAGTAATTAAAAACCCGTAATTCCCCAAAAGCATTTCTGATAAGTTTGATTGCATGACATGGGTCAATGAAAGTGTGGATAAAGCTGTGGTGGCTTTCAAATTTGGTTGTAGTTTGGTCCTTCAGAACATTACACCCCAAAGATGTGAACATGCTGAAGTTACCAGCCAGACCATCGCAGGTGATACTAACCACTTTAATTCCAGCATCTTGACAAAGTTGTATTGCTGTATCCACAAGGACAGCCTTCTGCTCTCCGATAAGCGATACAATAAAAAAATATCCAATTGGCAACTTCCACGAGCCATTAATGCACGTTACTAACAATACTAAACATTGGCTGGCTTCTTCCACACTGTCACTGTTAACATCATGACCGCAATTAACTCGACCATAAAACTTTTGTGCCTTTGGATCTCAGGTAAGACATTTTCGAATAGCCATCTCATCTAGTGTTAAGGCACAAATCACAGGGTGAAGACTTTCTACAGCTTTTCTATGTAATGATTCAAAAGCTTCTTTTGTAAAACCAGGTTCGGCATTTACATGTTGGTACCATTTACTTAAAGTGCGAGAGTGTGGCAAACAAGTGTTGTAGGTGCTTCTTATAAAATCATACGCTTTTGGAGAAAAAAATGAAGCGTAAGGGCGAATTTTCTTAATTCTTCAGGATATTTTTTTTCTAAAGGAAGACTTTTAGATTTAGCAATTTGCCTTTTAAGAAACTCTTCCGGCCCTGCACATTCATCCAGAATGAAACTTTCTTCATTATTTATGAATTTACGTTTCTGAAGATCTTTAATAATATTAGAATAATGAGCAATTTTTGCATCCCGTCTCCGAACTTTTTCGTTTAAACTTTTCACTTTATGCTTTAATAAATGACATTTCTTTGCGAGATACTTTATTTTATCATTTTGTAGCTGGATCTGAAACATACGAATTAATATATAATTATAATATCAATACTCAATACATTTATTTGCAACTAATCTTAACCATTGTACTGTCGTAATTAGGTAGCAATTATTTTTCAACCCCTTATTTCGTTAGTACATATTATTTCTCCATCTGTCCACAGATGAAGAAATAATATGTACACAGCATTAAAAAATAAAACATATCCAAAGTCATTTTGGGAAGTTTACTAGAAGTAATAAAAT
Organism: Tholera decimalis; assembly: GCA_943138885.2. Taxonomy (NCBI): domain Eukaryota; kingdom Metazoa; phylum Arthropoda; class Insecta; order Lepidoptera; family Noctuidae; genus Tholera; species Tholera decimalis. The sequence goes on along the minus strand of OW964550.2, from coordinate 50,427,335 downwards.
TATCATAATCCTTTTTGTTACATAACTCTGTTAACTAAAAAAAAATAGATAAATGACAAACTATTTTGACTAAGTAGCTATTACTGTTCCTTGACTTTAAAATACGTGATTTTGTTGCATGTGAATAGTCAGTTGGGAACTAAGAGAAAACAATCATAAAACAATATAATTATCCGTTTTTGTTTAAATACTAGTCATATTACAGGTGGCACTTATTCGGCAAAATTTTCTTGCGCTAACTCCAACTTCAATGCGCGTGTAGATTTATTTTGTTTTTCTCGCAAAACAGTTTCGCTTATTTTATTGGTAATCTAAAACAATTCAAAGGATTTTCAATTATTAAAAATAAATAAGACTTAAAAAAAATTAAGTTATATTTATAAAATGTATCCTTACCATTACACTTGAAGGAAGTTGTTGTGACGAACATTGTAGTGAGGAACATGGACGCGAGGAGTAAAGCTAAGGCTGAAAAAAAAGTCACATAATTGAATTACTTATTTTACATATTTCAATCATTGAAATTTAAAATACTGCCAATACAAAAAGAATTTAACAAGACATTGATGATGAAATTACTGTTGTATGGAATTTTTGTTTAAAACATACCAGCATAGTCGATGTGGGCACTGCACCGTTTTGTAACCTTGTCACATCGAGGGTCCTATTAAAACAAGATTCGTCAAAGTGCATGGAACAGATATGCCACATTTTATGTTTTGGGTTTATATTTTCAAAACCAATAGCATCTATCCATTTCTTTTTTAAACTTTCGTTTACAGGAAACCTGTGGTTTAAAATATCATTTCAATGTATTTCACACACTGTGTCAATATTATCGATACTTATCCGCGCGAATATCTCACATCACTAGCCTTACATACCAATACCAAGTATTATTTATTATATGTAAACAATGCAACGAAATAAAGAAAATAATAACGTTTTAAGTCATACCAACATGACTCCGGTTGAAATAAAATTCAAAAAGATCATCTAGTAATCATTCTAAATATTCGGCTGGATTATTGAAAACTAGTTACTAACCTGTGCAGAGTCAAATTAGGCTGATTTTTGTTTTTTCTCGCACCACACTGCTTTACACAACACGAGGGCATGATTTTCCTATTATTTTCTAAACTCAGAACACCGAAATACTTTTTATCTATACGTATTTTTTTATAAAACATAAAAAATATATTTAGCAAGCAACGGTTTGACAGCGCAACTACCCCAAATCCACAGAGTACTTTGGGCACTCAATATGGCGACGGGTCACGAATAGACCATGATTTTGACGTCTGATAAAAGTGCTGCCAAATTTGTACTTTACAAACATTTAGATGTCTCTCTTTTCATATGCATCTCTTGGTTGGTTAAAAAGAGACAAAACGCTTTTTGACGTGTGTGTGTCGATTGGATAGATATTTGTATAACTATTATTCATATAGCAGAATATACCATCTCCATAGGTAGGTAATATTCCCATCTCAATGTCCATAGATATAGAATTTTTATTAGTGGTATGATTAAAGACCTAAACCGTAAATAAATGTAATTTTTTAGTCTCAAGTATTAGGTCCCGAATTATTTTTTTTACTCTAGCCACACTTGGAATAGCCCTTGAAGGTATGTCGTTGATTCGACAGTTGTAGTCCAATGACTAAAGAAACTCTATGGACTTGATATACCTACAAAATGAACGTGCCATACCTACAATAACTGGTATTTCAAAATGGCGGATTGAACTAGTGACGCTACTCAAGAATCAAAAGAATTTTATCGATATATTTAAAATATCTACTTACCACCTACGTCGACGACGACGACGTTTACTGATTTCTCTTAAGATTGAGTAATAAAATTATAACTTTCAGCGTCTTTTTGGATTACGTATTTTAAAAGGATTCGACTTTTCGATGAAAGCTGGCTTTTTTTCGAAATCGCGGTTTGTTCCATACAAACACACTTTTACGCTTCGGCGTACCATGTTACTGGACATTTTTTGTTCGTCTGTGAGTCCTCTCCCCATAAATATCAATTTCATTGTGCCCCGCGATTTCGAAAAAACATCAATATGTTGGCGGGTCACATCGGTTCTATTCCCTTTACGTGCAGCTGTAAATCTACATACATACTATGCTTATGGCATAATCGATTAGCTGTCAACATTTATTTTTATTTTATTTATTTATTTATTTTCGCATTTTATCTGTGAAATTGGTTGTTGCCCTGCACTGGTTGATGGTGATCACCGGGGTGATTTTGGTTAGGTACGAATCTAACACTCCTTGTTCTTTTCCCCAAAGGTTCAGGTGCCTTTTGAAGGTACCCTCCCGATAACAAAAAAAAGATATCCCAGTGCAGAGTAAAAGCCTCCCTCCCCTCGCCTTTTTCCAAACAATCGTATCTGCTGTTAGAGCATCCAACCAGGAAATTTAAAAGCAAAATACACGGAATGCAATAAACTAAGTTGGTATCCATTGATTATTTCTTAGCTATCTATTCGGATTGCTCATGACCATGAGTACATTTACATCTATTCTATGCTCAAATACCTAAACCTTGCTGCAACGAGATATAAGACTGGGCTAGTTATTTTGCATACCCTGCTGGCCTTCTACAGTATGTAGATTTTAACTTTCAACAGTTTAGTAGTAAAAATGCTGGAGTGCTTAGGTAACCGCCTTGTCTTCATAAAACAACTAAACCCGCCCTTAGGCTTCTGAATGGCTTCACTCAAAATGTTTTCCATCACCGTCTTACAGATTTCGGGCGGTTTATGGGAATTTATTTAACACAAAAAACCCAATAACACTTCAGCCGACCTGGGAATCGAACCCAGAACCTCATGCTCAGCAGTTGAGCTTGCAACCACTAGACCAACGAGGCTTTCTTGTAAAGGTGAACGGATTGTTGCTAGGTGGTATTATAGTATGAAAATAATAAAAAAAAACGCAAGATTATGATTAAATTATCTCTTTATAAAGCACTCACAATTTACATTTTTAATATTTTCTACAAAACTAAAACTAAATTATTTTAAAAAAAAACACTTAAAACTATAAAAATGGCAGTTCACGAGTATCGGGAGCAAGATCCAAGCTACTAGTGGTTAACTCCCCAGAAAAAAAACCTCATCGCAATAAAAGCTGTTTCGAGTACTGCCTTCTGTATCAAGCACTTTATCCAGCCATGCAACGCCAGCTTCGACAGATGGTCGACGAAGTTTTTCGCTATCAGCCCATTGCCGAATACGATAATGACAGTCGATTGCACATTCCACATATCAACAACCTCATAGACTAAGTCGAGACACTTTATATGTTTCTCTTTCTCAGCTTTCACAAGGTTCTCGTCATGTGGGATGGTAACATCGATTATTATTGTGTGGCGCACTAATTTACATTTTTCTTAAAAAAAATTAATAATCTGGATTGTGTGAGCCTGGAACAATTAAAAATAATATATTTAAAATTAAAAGCTTATCAATTTATATTTAAGAGATACTTATGCAATGAGAATTAGGTGTTGTAACGAAACACATCATACCGGTATATATGTAACTCCATGTTTCGAGACGACTCCAGCACAGGATCCAGATTTATTTTCATTATCAGGCAAATGAAGTGTCTAAAAAATAATAAACATGTGAGTGAACAAATACCTCTAATAATTATATAGTAAACTACTTTTTTTATGAAAAACAGCTGTTCTAAATGTTTATTTATTTAACTTAGTTTTACTTAAGTAAATTTAATAAATAAATAAGTTTAATTTGATTCATAAAATTTTATTTCATTAAATTGGGTGTTAAAAATTTTAAATCTTTTATCATGTTGGCCATTAATTACTATGGTTTATTCAGTAGGTAAGCCTGAAGAGAGATTTTTTTAATTTGTGATTTAATAAAATACGATTATTGCAATAAAAAGCATTTCGCCTTTCTTCAATCTTAGGCAATCTAAAAGTAATATGTTCATTTTATTTATACATTGTGCAATCAATACAGACCCGTTGGTATAGTGGTCAGTGGCCCTGACTGCTGTGCGCAAGGTCGTGGGTTCGATTCCCACCTAGGACAAATGTTTGTGTGATGAGCACGGTCATTTGTTCTTTGTCTGGGTGTAATTTATCTATAATATGTATGTATTTAGAAATATATATGTATGTTTATCAGTTGTCTAGTACCCATACCACAAGCTCTGCTTAGTTTGGGACTAGATGGCGTTGTGTGAAAAAAAAGTTGTGGAATATTAATAGTTTGATTTTCTTAGATAAAATTAGTGTTAAATTTATCGACACGTAAATCACCATTGCTACAAGTACAACACTAATTCTCAAACAAACAAAAATGCTTTTACGATATTTGAGTGAAATAACTGCAAATATATGAAAATAAACAGGGATTTTGATAGAATTTTTCATCTTATACCGTTTACAGAAAGCACACGTGTTTAACTATACAAATAATATGGAAAATCTTTTAATTATGTAGTACGTACTGATGTAATGTTATATTTGCCGGTTTTGTCCTTGTTTTGTTTGTGCAACCAATAATACTGCACCGCGGCATCTTCCTACATACCGATTATCACCTCTGAATACAGTTATTCACATAAAACCACTGATTCACAACGAAAATTATCAAAATACATCCACAAACAACGCTGTTTGACAGATCACCTACCACACGACCGGGATTCAGTAATGGCGAACTTGCCGCAAATCATTGAGGTAATATGTACTACGTACTTTTTTTTTTTTTACGTGGTAAAATTATCAAATAAGTCCTCCCACTCCGGGCAGGGTTCCCACCCTGCCCGGAGTGGGAGGACTTATTTGATAATTTAAAGTCTGACAGTCCCTCCCGGGACTGTCAGACTTTTACTGACTAAAATCCACGGTGTTCCTTCAATAGCCCTTTACGTACCGGGGCCACGGTAACGGGATGAGTCCCAAGACCCCGGCAGGCTTCGGCCCTCTACGGGGTGGCCTTTGATACGCGCCATCATTAAGACGCAATATAATCCCGTTGACCTTGCTCAAACGGGCGCACACAGACACATCACAGAGAATGCCCCGCGCACCCCCTCATTTGGGGGGGTGAAGCAGATGAAGTGGGACACGAGTAGTCCCGCCTACTGCGGGGTGCACCGCGCGAATTTCGTCGATGCGTGTTTTTCATTACATTTAACATCGTAATTTCGCGGCTGGTTTACAGAGCTCGAGTGGTCCAGTGTGTCAACGTTCGGGTTTCGCGCCGCGTTTCCGCGGCGATCACCAAGATCGAATCTCATTCGCGGTATAGCTTTTTGTTGTCTTATTTATTAAATATTATGTATTTATAGATATTTACATATTTTCGTGTTGTTATTATTTTAAAATATGTGCATAGTTATGTTCTCTTATTTTTTATTTAAATCATTAGGTTATCAAAAAAAAATTTAGCAAAAAAATAGAACCGACTTCCATATAAAACACTACAAAGGCAAAAATAACTTTAATTTCGGTAGTCGGTATCATTTGTTTTGTAGTTTCTTTTATATTTTTGACACCGCCTTCCGAAATTAAAGTTATTTTTGCCTTTGTAGTGTTTTTATATGGAAGTCGGTTCTATTTTTTTGATAAAAATTTTTTTTCACGCTTTTTAGTGGGACTGTTTGTAATTTATCTAGTTACAAAAGCCAAAATGTCAACTACTTATCACCTTTTACAAAATATTGCTTTTCCTGGTGCAGAGCTGTTAATTTTTGAGGAGTACTCCTGGTACATCACCATCAGCTCTACATCACCATATGCATTGTGATGAGCATAAAGTGCTTAACATCCGTACTCAAGTAATCGAATCGCAATCCACGAAATACTTATTATTGAGTAGTTTCAGTGGCCATCTGTGGTCTTCATCATTAGTTCAACTTCCCCAAATGGTAATTTTCAAAAGCAACTGCTCAAGGTACTATAAGAAATACCCAAAACGCTATAGGTGTGCCTATAATATTTGAAGAGTTCCCTCGATTTCTCCAGGATCCCAACATCAGATCATGATTTCGTAACAATGAGACCAACTAGAACGTATACCCTTTCAAACGCAAAAAGAATTTTTCAAATCGGTCCAGCCGTCTCCGAGTTATGAGGTAACATACATAAAAAAAAAGTTCTAGACGAATTGAGAACCTCCTCCTTTTTTTTTTGAAGTCGGTTAAAAACAATAATTTTTATTCCTATAGATATTTTATTTCAGAATCAAGAATAATAATGAAAAAAAAAAAAAAAACATCCAAAAAGTTTGATGGTGGATTCTGAAGAAAAATAATATACAGGGTGTTACAAAAGAGTTTAAGTAATACCAAAGGAGGTTATTGTACTCATAATTATGCACAAGTTTTACTATGGCACCAGCTCTGAAGTCGCAATAAAAACAGCTGTTTCAATTATTTTTTTCCAAGTGAATAAACTTTTTGTATAAAATAGCAGTTTATTTTCGTTATTTTTATTTTCGCAATATACGGTTTATAAGAATACAGCGTGTGAAGTGAACATACCTACGGATGCGAGGAGAGACGAATGAAAGGGTGGGATACGGACTGGGTGGATGGATGGACAGGTGAACGAACAGGAAGGATACATAAAAATTAAACAAGCTAATTATTATAATTTTATTTTGTGATTTTTTGACGTATTTACGCATACGGAGCGCAATGTTAATACACAAATTTTGGAAAAAAATTACTCAAGTCACAAATCTTCAAAATTTAGTTTTCTACTACAACAAGTTTTGTTTTTAGGCATCCAAAACAAATACTGCCTTGTATGTGCTCGTGCAGAGAAAAAACAAACTGCTGCACCGGAACAGTTTGCTTTCATTCCATTTCGCTTTTGTCTTTTTTGTCACTTTTATCTCTATCTGTATTTTCATCTCTATTTTTTACGTATGGTTCACGAATTTTCATATTTCTTGAAATTCGGAGATCAAGTAGCTCAGGTAAAATACAGTCTCAATAGAACTTTTTCAATTTTTCTTTCATTTCTCTTTCCCAAAATGTATCATCTCTTTGAATGATTTCCGTCTTCAGCTTTTCTTTTTCATTCTCCCATACGGCAAACAAACAATATTTTTTTTGGGTTACGTGTAGTAGTCCTTGAACTTGGTAATACCAAGCATGTTTTTTGTTGATGGCTAGTTCACTAGTTTTTGTTTTTTGCCAGAAGTTTACTTTTTTATTTTCAATTGCTGCTGCTAGGCCCATTTTGTGGGCTGTCAAAGGACACTTTACTTCAACAACAGTATTTTCTCCAATTAATCCATCAGGCGTTGCACCCAAGAAACATAGTTCTTGGTCTATAAATAAACCACAGGGTCTAATCGTTTTGCGCTCTTGTACAGCCAATTGTGCAAGTGCGATTTTTTCATTCAATTGGCCATGTCTAATAGATTTCACGTGGTCAATTTTGTTCCGATAAAGAATATCTTTGACTAAATTAGCACATGGTGTATTAATACGCCTTTTTATAACTCTGCTGAAATTGGATGCAGTCAATAACGATCTCTCATCTCTAGCCATTCTCCACTATCACTTTGTAAAACAGTTTTTCTTTCAATTGTCGCTCGTTCCAAATCAGACTTTTTAATTTTTTTCATAAACTCGTTTTTCAGTTTATCCAGTATTTCTATATCGGGCTTTTCACAGGACTGGCCATAATCCTTATCGTCTTGTTTTTTACTGAAAACAAGCCTTCTTTTTCTTTTTATATATCTTTTACTAATGAGTTTTTGTTTCTTCTTTCTTTCTTCCCACAGTTTCAGTTTGCCTCTTGGGCTCTTATTGGTAATTTTTTTATAAAGCTTCGAAAGTGCATTTTCTTCATTGAACGACACTGCTGACGCAATGCATCGCGTCTGATATGAGTTTTTGAGGGAAAAATTAACTCTTTTTCCTCCTACATATTTTGCTATGATGCTATGATAGCGTTCTACAACGTTACTGTCCACGTCATGAAGTAAACTTCGAGCATGGCCAGCAATACTTTGTATCATTATACTAATTCTCTGCCACAAAGAACTTAGCTGAAAGTCACTTGGAACATCATTTTGCTCCAAATCTCCCGTTTTTTTGCAGAAATGTGTTTTGCATTCAAGGTGGTTTCCAAAAGCGTGATGATGTGCTTGTAAAATGTCCTCAAATAATTTTTGCTCTTCTGGGCAGGGATCATTTTTATTTTTTTGTATTGCTTTGGTTATGCAGGATCTCATGCTCAAAACTCGCGATATGGTCAATAATTTTCTGTGACTTTTTAAATATTTGGTTTCAGTTTCAATGTCATCATTTTGTTACAAAAATTCCTCAGTAAATGATTTCTGCATTCTACTTTTTCGACGGTAATATCAAGGTAAGGTCTTGCCTGCAAAATTTTGGAATAAGTACTTGAGTCACCATCAGATATTAGTCGTCCGTAAATCAAACCGTGGGTAGCTAATGACTGCTTAAAACCTTCCACTATAATTTCGCTCTCCATTCCTGTGGACGGACCGGAATAGTTTTTCGAACATAAATGTTCAGGCACTGTTGTTTTTTTCTTTTCGGCACGATCACAATGGTAGCAATATTTATTTCGGACTCCCAAATATAAAAGTTTGCCTGTTTTTCTACCTATGATTGCAGCAGCGCCGGATAAAGCTGAATATTTTTTTTTTGTACGACCTTTTACCGTACACACCATCTGCTATCACATCTATGATAGGCGTACCATTCTTTGTGACCCTTCCTTCTTCTTCTGCCTTCTGCTATAGCCATAATTTTCTCTCCCTCAGCTGCTTGATCCATGGACTGTTGTGTCAGTTGCTGCCAGTTTTCCGACAGTAATTTGTGGTTCTTTTGGTATGTTTTTTTGGGAAATCATTGGCAAATTCATGGCTGATGAAAATTCTTGTAGCTGAGAATGACCACAACCAATAGAAATTGCACCAGCTACAGCACATGTATTTATTAATAAACAATTATCATTGTCGTTAATGATAACAAATTGTTGTTTACACATTTTACATAAAAAAGTAAATTTGGAAGATAAGCCGTGAAGCTTTTCACCAACTAACTCAAGAGAAGATAGCCCGCAGTGTAATGGTCCGTGATTTGAGATCTCACACAACTTTTAAAAAAAATAGGAAACATTAATAATCCTGCGTCCAATTTGTATGTTCTTTTTAGGAGTATAGTTTTCCGTCTGTAAAAATAAATGAATAATTTTTTTTTTTATACCATAAAACATTGTTTTAACTTAAAATAATTTTAAATAAGTATGTTTTCACGGAATAACTTACTTCTGCACTATAATTTAACCCATCAGTTTCTTGGTTTTCATGTTGGACATCACAATGACTTTCTTCAGTAGCACTAGCCACCTAAAATTGAATTATACCATTTTTATTTATAAAACTAATTCTACACAACTCGCAAAATTATGTTACTGTAACGTGCGGTTGAAGTTTTGAATATTACCTGTGTATTAAAGGTTTCTTCTAGTACTTGCTCAGATGAATATGTACTTTTATCAATAACTTCACGACCGTGATCATTCTGTGATGCCACAGTTTCCAATCTAAAAATACAAGTTTGTGGTAATGAAATTCATTACAAATTAAAGCGGGACATTATTTACCATGTTTGTTATTTGTTTCGAGTTTCGATTGTGAAACAACTGAAAAAAATTGGCCAAGTGCAAGTCAGACTCACCCATGAAGGGTTCCGTAGTAACTATAATAATATAATATAACATGTATATTAATTTGACAAAAAAAGACCTTACAAATTTCTTAAAACTAGCTTATTTACACTTTTACAACTACGCCAAATAACTTTGTTTTTCATAGTGTTTGTATGAATCATAAAGTTATATTTGCGGTTTTAGAAAATATGCTGTAATACAAAAACTGCTAACCCGATTTCGTTCAAACCGATTTTGGTTGAAAGTGTATATCTACAGACATATATTTTTTTAGATTTTTCACTCCATTATTATAGAAGTTAGAGGGGGGGGGGGGAGGGAGAGACACATTTTACCACTTTGGAAACGATTTACTTTATGAAAAAGTGGTTTTAGAAACTTCAATCTCATTTTTTAAAGACCTGTCTATAGATATCACACACGCATAGGTTTCATGTAAAGAAATATTTTCAGTTTTTAGTTCCATATATGGGGAGCCTTCCATGTAGGGGAGGTTCCATGTATTTTAATTATTTTTAATATTTTTTTTCTCAAAGTCGGATAGCGGTTTATCGGAAGACGGACGGACGGACAGACAGAAACAGACAGACAGACATGACGAAACTATAAACAACAAATACAGGGTGGCAGGGACATCTACGCGCAACCGCTTACCATGGATTCAGTACATGATTCTGGACCCCCCTGTGTTGATAGTTTTCGTCGGCTTTTTCTTAATTTCATAAAATTACGAAAAATCCGACGCAGTAACAAAACAGTAAATTCACTTATTTCAAACAGTAATGTAAACAAAACTCGAAAAGGCTACCTGATTAGTTATGTTGATCTCGCAAATTAACCCTAGCAAAACAGCTGATCAGGTAGCTCTTTCGAATTTTATTTACATTGCTGTTTCAAGTGAAACAAGTGAATTTTATATTTTAATTAACAATGATTTTATACAGTTTTCAGTAAAAAAATACTGAAAAATCCTGAAAAATTAAAAAAAAAACGACGATAGATTCCAACGCAGGGGGTCCAGAATCATGTACCGAATCCCTGGTAAGCGTTTGTGCGTCGATGTCCCTGCCACCCTGTATATTACTTGTGCCAAAATATAGTAGTAAATATCCCGTTTTAAGACAGATTTAGTGACCATGTCAATTTTAAAACTACGTGAAAAGGTCAATTCTAAATTTTCTAGTTCTGTGGTTCAGAAGTTGGTACATTTTAGATTTCATTTTTTAGGGTTCCGTAGCTGAATGGCAAAAAACGGAACCCTTATAGTTTCGATATGTCTGTCCGTCTGTCTGTCTGTCTGTCTGTCCGTCCGTCCGTATGTCACAGCCATTTTATTCCGAAACTATTAAGACTATACATGTGAAACTTAGTAGGTTATTCTGTAAACCGCTTTCCGATTTTAAGAAAAAATAAAATAAAAAATATTTAAAATAAAGGGGGGTCCCCCATACATGGAACTAGAAATGAAAATATTTTTTTTTATGAAACCTATGTGTGTGTGGTATCTATGGACAGGTCTTTAAAAATGATATGAGGGTTTCTAAGACCGCTTTTTCATAAAGTCAATCGTTTAAAAGATGTAAAAAGTGTGTAAAATGTAAGTAAGTGTAAGTGTGTAAGTGGTAAAATGTGTGTCCCCCCCTCTAACTTCTATAATAATGGAGTGAAAAATTAAAAAAAAAAATATGTCTGTAGATCTTAATGTAAACTTTCAAACAAAATTGGTTTGAACGAAATCGGTTCAGCAGTTTTTGAGATACAGCATATTTTCTAAAACCGCAAATATAACTTTGTAATTCATACAAACACTATGAAAAACAAAGTTATTTAGCGTAGTTGTAAAAATGTAAATAAGCTAGTTTTAAGAAATTTTTAAGGTTTTTTTCATTCGTCAAATAAATATACATATTATATTATATTATTATAGTTACTACGGAACCCTTCATGGGCGAGTCTGACTCGCACTTGGCCAATTTTTTGTATTCATTTCGTAAAATTGTTGAGCTACAAATAAAAGATTAGGCAACTAACATTCATAGTTAGGGACATACCTATTCTCTTACTTAGTTATGTATGACAATAAGCAACATCTGAATTTTCAGATCAATCAGATATTTTGTCATGCACATTACTGCCCATATCAATAAACCGCGGTCTTGAAACAAAATGTTTCTTACTTTGTTTTATTCTTTATTATAGCCTAGATAATGTGTCGATACTTACTCATTGAAAATAACTTCGGCGTTGACATTTTCGACTTTCTTTCTCCTATAAAAAAATGAAAACGTTTACTTTTTTATTCAACAAAATACTTACAAAAATATCTAAATATAATATAAAAGTACTTTCAATAAAATAGAAGTGACAAAAAGACAAGTTAAGACCCTAGGTTTGATCCAGGACACTGGCGGTTGCCAATCCGATTCACTACTATACACGCTAATAGAACTTAGGAATTGTAATGAAATAACTGACCGTATTCGAGTAAAATAAAGTGCTCAATACTGAGACGGTTCCAATAATGTGTCATAATATTTTAGAAATAATTTAGTAATCTAAAATATTCTTACCTTTTAACATCGTTCATATGTACGGCGTTTGATTTATATGAACGTTTTTTAGTCCTTTTAACTGGCTTCACTTTATTTCCCATATTTATAAAATAAAATTGAAATCAAGTTACGCTATTTTAACCTGAAGTATTTTATATTTACAAGAAAGAAGATTATTTATAGAAAATTGATATAAAAATGAATTTATAAATAAAATAATGAATTTACAGACGAAACTACAATAACTACAAACAATTCCAAGTCGAAATAAATCGGCGAGAAAAGCGACACGTCCATATAGCAACAGGCGTTGGCCGGCACTGTCGGTACACAGGCGTTTACGCACACATGCGTACGTATTATATTGCGAAATAATAATACGCGATTTACGGAAAATGTATTGATTGGATTAAAAAAATAAAACACTATTTCGTTAGTATGTTTCTTGTTGAATAATTTGTCAAAAAATCAGAATGATCGTATGTATTTTAATATGGTTTTTATTCGTTAAAAGATTTTTTTAGAGGTATCTTTGTGATTTTTTTCTATGAATTAAAATTTGTTGTATTATGTTTTCAACACACTACTTAACTAGATTATATCCTGAAGAATATCATATATTTTTCTGATTGTGTTAACTGCAGTGAATCATATACTTTAACGAATTATAAAACTCGCGTTTAAACCTATTTTCGCGTCTGGAGGAGCCTTAACAAATACACAACCATTCGCTTGAAACACGAAGCTAAAACTGATCAGACCAGTAATTATTTATCGAAACGGCAAAAGTTAACTAAACTTATATTGTTCAGGCCTCAGGGGTGACTAAATAGACATAATTATGTATATTATACAAAATATACATATCAGTACAATGAAAATAATTAAAAATAAACTTAATACATGTCTATATGCGTCAGTTTGTAACTAATAATCGTTCCAGATTGATTGTTATTATTACTGTTAATTGAATGTGCAGTTTTCTCGTGGTCCTAGTAGTATGTAATGTAACTCTCTTCCAATAAACAGTAATAATAATAATCAATTTGAGAACGTGAGACTCTCGAGTATCATTTTATATGTAATTTTTTGTTGATCTATGTGTCGCCACCCATACATATCACATTCGACGTTTAAAATTTTATATGTTTTTAGTACTTGTAAACGTGTTTCATTATATAAATATACAAAAACAAAAGTTTGTTTCATTTTAAGTACTTTTAGGTTAAATTCAATTAATAATTAAGTATGAAAAAAGAGTGAGAATGAAGTTGCTAGGTATAAAGGTATGTCACTTCTATAGTCAGCAGTTTAATCTATATAAGTGACATGTCATAGCAGAACGTTGAACGAAAAGCGTAAGCGCTATGTAAATCGCGGCGCTTCCGACCTTTTGGTCGCGAGAAAACTACACCTTAAGCCGGCTCTACACGTTGGCCAACACAGTGGCGAATGTAGTGGCCAGTGCCTATTCGCCAACGTGTAGAGGGGGTGTTTGTGCATCTTGGCTTGTATTGGAATGATGGCCGACGAGTTGGCGCGAGATCCGTGTGGTGTCGGTTTTTTGCAAAAGATCATAGGGTTGTTGGCCGAGTATTGGCTACCGCGTCCACACGTTGGCCGCGCGTTTAGTATGCTACGAGCTCCCAGAACGATCGCACGCACCTGATTAAACATTTTAACCGACTTCAAAAAAAAGAAGGAGGTTCTCAGTTCGACTTGAACTTTTTTTTTATGTATGTTACCTCATAAATCGAAGTCAGCTCGACCGATTTAGAAAATTCTCTTTTCATTTGAAATGGTATACTTTCTAGTTGGTCCCATTGTTATGAAATCAGGATCTCATGATGGGATCCTGGAGTAATCGAAGGAACTCTTCAAATATTATAGGCACATCTATAGCGTTTTGGTTATATCTTATAGTATCTTGTGCAGTTGCTCTCGAAAAGCACCATTTGGGGAAGTGGAACTGATGATGAAGACCACAGATGACCACCGAAACTACTCAATAATAAGTATTTCATGGATTGCGATTCGATTACTTGAATATGGATGTTAAGCACTTTATGTTCGTCACAATGCATATGGTGATGTAGAGCTGATAGTGAAGTACCAGGAGAACTCCTCAAAAATTAACGGCTCTGCATCGGGAAAAGCAATATTTTGTAAAAGGTGATAAGTTGTTGACATTATGGCTTTTGTAACTAGATAAATTACAAACCGACCCACTAAACAGAGCGAAATTTTTTTTTTTAATTTTTAAATTTTTTTTTGGCGTTGTAGTGTTTTGATATATGTAAGTTGGTTTTATTTTTTGTTAAAAAGTTTTTATAGTCACGCGTCGCTAACAACTAGTGTAAACAAAATGTCAGTAATGACTAATAACGAAGAAACTTTTCGGTTTATAGAGCTCTACCAACCCATAAATTGTTTGTGGAACCCAAGAAGCAACAGTTAGCGCCTTAATATCCATTTTAATAAATACGTCCGCACATTGGCCTGAACCGTAGCTAACTGAACGACCTTCCAACGTGTGGACGCTATCACGAACTCTTGACCAATATGCTGGCCACTACATTCGCCACTGTGTTGGCCAACGTGTAGAGCCGGCTTTAGAAGCGCTCTAGCGCTGCGTATTTTAATTGTTTTGTTATACGACTAATTATTGTTTCAGCGCTGCAGCGAACTTTAGTTTAAACTCTTGCCAAAATGGAACATATCCTTTGCTTAGGATAGCTCCTCTAGTACGTAGTACATATTACCTCAATGCCGCAAATAGGTATTTTGAGGACGACTACGAAAAGAGTTGCCAGAATGATAATCATGAAAACTAGTGTTATCTCTTTTTGCTCATATAAACAACCATAAGCAAAAAGAAGATGACAGTATGTTTAAGTCTGGGTTATAGAAATCTTATCTTACTAATATCTTACTTCTTACTTATCTTACTTCTTACTAATATTATAAATGCGAAAGTTTGTGAGGATGGATGGATGTTTGATAGAATAGATAGATAGAATACACTTTATTGTACACCAAAATTTAAACACACCTATTTAACAATATTGCTTATTCTATGGTAACAATGGCGGTCTTATCGCTGAAAGCGATATCTTCCAGACAACCTTTGGAAGGACTTTAAAAACTTTTAAATTAAAGTGGGGAGGGCTAAATTAGTGTACTAACTACATTACTCATAAAAACAGAGAAACAAAACTATTTAAATATTAAAATAAATAAATGTATATGCAAATATATATATATGCATATAAATACAATGTAATACATAGATAATTAAATAATACAATAGGTACATATAATGTGTTCTTTAACATCAAGTGGTAAGAAAACAAAAGAATAGTCATAAATTGGAATGAAAATAATTAGCAACCGAGCTTTTAAAAGTAGCCAGTGACTGAGCTTGTCTTACAGACACCGGCAATGCATTCCACAAACGAATAGCTTGCACCGTAAACGATGAGCCATAGAATTTAGTGAAATGTGCAGGCATTGAAAGTCTCAAATTCTCCGACGATCTCAAATCTCTTACATGTGTGTCATGAAGGAACTTAAAGCGTTCTTTGAGATAAAACGGGGTTGCGGGATTGAAGAGAATACTGTAAAGTAATGATAAAATATGTGCATTCCGGCGAAGGCGGATCGGCAGCCACTTGAGTTTAATGCGAAACTCAGAAACATGATCATATTTGCGCAAACCAAATATGAATCTTATACAAAAATTTTGGAGTCGTTCAAGCTTATCTAGCTGCACTTCAGTAAGATCTGGATAACTTGCTTCAGCATAGTCGAGAACAGGGAGAAGAAGGGATTGGGCAAGCGCAATTTTAGTCGCAGTCGGCAGGAAATTGCGCAATCTGCGTAAAGACCCCGCAGAGGCAAACAGTTTGCGGCTTACTTCTTGCAACTGAGGACCCCAAGACAAATCCCTATCAATATAAATACCTAGGTCTTTTACTGAGTCACAGTAAGGTATAGCAGCTCCATCAAAAACGATTTGAGGAAGGGTCACCCAGTTAATTTTGGAACGTAGCCTAGGGCTGCCAACAATAATGACTTGAGTCTTGGCAGGATTAACCCTCAAACCATGATTCAAACTCCAATCAGAAATACGCGCTAAGTCTTTATTCACAATCTTCACCGCCTCAGACAGTTCTTCAACGAGAGCTTGCGAATAAATTTGCAGATCGTCAGCATAAAGGTGATAGGATGAGAGAAGATCATTTGAGATAGAATTTATAAATATGGCGAAAAGAAGAGGAGAGAGAACGCCCCCCTGTGGTACGCCAGCAGTAGTATTGCACCATGAAGATGATGTACCTTCAATGCAAATACGTTGTTGGCGGCCACACAGGTAACTACGAAACCAATCAATTGCTGTTGGAGATATGTTAAGAGAGCAGAGTATACCGAGCAGTACATCAAAATCGACAGTGTTAAAGGCGTTACTGAAGTCCAGTAACGAAAGGACAGTCAACTTCCTATTATCCATACCTGATCTGATATCGTCAGTAATTTTAACTAGAGCTGTGGTAGTGCTATGTCCTGAACGAAACCCGGATTGGTACAAATTTAGGAGTTGGTTTTTACAAAGGAAGGCACTAAGTTGATTGTGGATAAGGCGTTCGAGGACTTTGGATAGGAACGGTAATATGGAAATAGGGCGGAAATCAGAGAATGAAACAGGATTAGACTTTTTAGGGAGAGGAGTTATCTGAGCTTCTTTCCACAAAGATGGGAAAACACTTGAGGATACGGAATAATTGAGGACATGGCAAATGACAGGAAGAATTTCGTCCAGGATAGGGAGTATCATCTTACGGCTAATACAGTCATTACCAACGGCATTTGACGTTATAGATAGCATGCTCTTCTTAACATCACAACTGGTAAATTGATTAAAAATAAAAGGAGAATAATTGGGAGTGGGAAGAGAAGAAAGATTATTTAGAGTATTGGTTTTAACAGCACCATTGAAGCTGCAAGAGGTGGAAAAATGTTGATTGAGCGATTCAAGGTCTATATCCTTAGGAATAGACTCTTGACGTGACTTCCCAATTCCCATAGATCTAAGAAATTTCCAGACTTTAGCTGGATCACCGTTTTCAACGGACTTATGAATGTGGCGGCGTTGGGC
Source organism: Tholera decimalis (assembly GCA_943138885.2). NCBI lineage: Eukaryota > Metazoa > Arthropoda > Insecta > Lepidoptera > Noctuidae > Tholera > Tholera decimalis. The sequence continues at coordinate 50,409,905 of OW964550.2, read as the reverse complement.
ATCCCTACAAACCAAGTTGCTGCGATTTCGGATAGCGACGTATTTTTCTCGACTTTCTCGACTAGGTCTGCACTTGAATTTAGACTTTGCTGCTGCCTTTCTTTGTAAAATTACTTTCACGTCTTCAGTTAGCCACGGAGCAGGTAGATGCTTAATCTTTACCAAACGAACAGGTGCATGCACGTCATAAAGCTTGTTAAGATTGGAATTGAGGAGGTTCACTTTGTCATCAATCGACTCTGCATGAATAAGATCAGACCAGTCAATATTGCTAGCATTAGTTTGTTACTCTTTCACGCAAAAACTACTGAACGGATCTGAGTGAAATTTGGCAAGTAGACAGTTTACATCCTGGAATAACACATAGACTACCTTTTATCCCGAAATTCCCACGGGATCGGGATTTTACGCGGGAAAACCCTCCTACGCGAACGAAGTCGCGGGCAAAAGCTAGTACAACATATTTGTATAACTATTTTTCCTATAAACAATCACTTCAGGCCTGTGTTGTAGTCACTGACGTATAAATCATATGGACTTGAAATGTTTGACTATAGGAAAAACAGTTATACAATTATGAGGTATATCGACGCCAAAATCATAAAAATACTGGCATTTCTTTTTAACTTTCGTAATTTTGCGTAAATGAAAAAGGATAGTAGTATTTTTGACAGTTACTTTAATGGCAACCCTTCACTCCAGCGTCATTGAAATACCTATTTGCGGCCGAGTCGCCATTTTATCCTCTCGCTGTTTGGTACCAAAGTTGGGTACGTCAGCTGTCAAAAGCTCTTGAGCTGTGCTTTTAATTTGTGAATTTTGGAGTAATTTGCTGTGTTCTTCCGTTTGAACTCGGTTCTATAGTGGAAATCGTCAATAGCAAGATGCCCAATTGCAATATAATCGGATGTGGCAATAAAAGAAGCGGAAATCACGCGAACATCACTTTGCACCAGTTCGTACTAAATTTCAGCTGAAATATCTTTAGATTTAGATAATAAACAAAAGATTCTGCATTTGTTAAAGAGTTTCAACAATAAAGCATTCATAATTTCCATTTTATCTTTATTTTCAACAGTTGTACTTCATAAAATCATTATTTAATTATTAAAGGAATAGAGTAGTGCATTTAGACACTTTTATATTTATCGATAATGCTCTTTTATGGTTCTTTATTGGTTTTTTGTTTTACTTTCAAGGCTGCCTACTAAAAAAGGAAAAAAGAAAATTTGGTTGGAAACAACAAGATGTCAACAAAAATAATCCATATTTGACCTCTTCACTTTGAAGAATCATGTTTCAACCGGACACTGAATAAAGTAACATTGCGTGCGTGTAATTGAGGTATACTTCATGAATTTGACATTCAAATATTATGGGAGGAAATCTATGGAAAGAATATCTCATAGGAATTACCTGAACAAAATTGTATTGTTCAGAAATGAGTGAGATTGATTTGCTTAATATACTTTATTATAATTATTGTTGACTTTTAATTAAAACCCACAATCATCTGCATTTTAGAAAAGGTAGGTGTTGAAAACTTAACATTAAAAACAGTTTGCAAAACATTTTTTAAATTTTCAGGTTTATGTTCCCCCAAAAGTGACCCCCATATTCAACATTAATTTATATACGTTACACGTCCATGTTTGGGTCACAGAAATTCATATTATGTGTAGGTACTAAAATTCAACTAAATCGATCCGTTAAATTCGGAGCAAATTGGCTGTGACAGACGGACGGACAGACAGCAACTAGTTACCTTTATAGAGATTCTTTAAGGGTTCCTTTTTAACCGACTATGCGACGCATAGGAGGGTAATGTATTTATCAATCTATTTATGTATGTATGTTTGTTCTTCTGTGGCGCTCTAGAGCCCAAACGCGTGGACCGATTTTGATGATTCTTACGTCAATTGATTCGGCTTTATCTTGTGAGTGTCACTAAAGACATGACAGTTGTGGTGTCTTCACACCTTGTGGTGCCCTGGCCCTCAGGAACATAAGTATGGGTGTCCAATGAATGTAAATACCAACTTGTAATAAAAACTTTACTTTTTTATTCGCACACAACATGGGTACATAGCAAGCATGGAGCGGAAGAGAAAGTGTTGCCACTTTTTCAAATATTACTCCAATATTGTTTCCGGATACACATCAATATCCCCCTCACAAATTTAAACGCTGGGGTGGTTTCCTAATCCTAGTTGAATGTCTTATAACTACTGTCTCATCAGCTACATTCTTATTTTCTACATCGGTTAACACTAACTCTTTACTAACATCACTCTTTACAGGATTTGCCATATCTGACATCGCAGTGTCACAACTCGTAGACTCAATAGGTGGTAAATTTTCCTGACTAGGTAAACTTACAGAGTTATCATTTCCCGTTACAATAGGTGGTAAGTATTCCTGAATAGGTGATGACAACGACACATCATTATTTTTAAAGTTACTTTGAATAGAGTTAGGAAACAAGTTATCTGATGCATGAATAATCTGATCTACATGTCTCTTCCAAATTAAATTATCTTCAGTTTTACACAAATAAGTTCTCTTGCCTACTACCTCATCTATTCTAGCTTTAACAAATTTCTTCTTATTAGGATATCTATAATCTCTACAGTACACAATATCTCCTTCTACAAATTCTTCCTTCCTTTTCCCCTCTACTATCATTTTATTGCTATTTTTCTTATTATTATTTAACAAGTCAAATCTAGTTTTTAGTTTTCTTTGAAACATTAATTCAGATGGTGTCATACCTGTGGTTATATGTATTGAATTCCTATAGTGAAAAAGATACCTGTTCATTAATGTTTCAAAAGATACTTTATAATTATTACTATCTTTCAATGACTTTAACAAAGATGACTTAAAATTTCTTACAGCATTTTCAGCAAAACCATTTGTAGCTGGATGAAATGGAGGAGATGTTTCATGGTGAATACCATTCTTACTTAGAAATTCTGAAAATTCTTTACTACAGAAGGTAGCAGCATTATCTGTCACAACAAATCTAGGCAAACCAAACCTACTGAAACATTCCCTAAACTTTTCTACCGTTAATTTAGAATCTAAGTTTTTCATTATGAAAGCTTCTGGCCACTTGGAGTAAGTATCAATAATTAACAAAACCATTTTATTGTCAATAGGCCCTAGAAAATCTGCATGAACACGTTCATATGGAAAATTAGGCGATTATCACACTGCCACGCACCACGCTGCATGTTGCGTGACTGCGTGTTTTAATGTTACTTGTTAGTATCTCCGTTTGTATAGAAAACATGCACAGTCCAACACACTGAAAACGCAACCACGCGCGTTCATGCGGATCACGCGCATACACGCGGAGAAACATGCACCCCCGCACGTAGGTGCGGGGTGAGACGCAAGGTATGGCACACCGAATCCCGCAGTGCCGCGCGTGATTTTGAATGGGCGTGATGTGTGTGTTTGAAAATGGATCTCGATATCGATCGATTTATATTCGAAATCGAAAACCACCCAGCTATCTAGAATATGAAATGTGATGAATACAGTGACAGAGCGCAGAAGGTGAAACAATGGGAGGAAGTAATAAATATGTTTACTGATAATAATGCATCGGTTGAAGAAAAAAAAAAAAGAACGGTAAGTTGTTTTAATTTTTTTATTTACTACAAGTTAATGATAGGTAAATTACAATTATGAACGCTGCAGCTAGTTTAAGCATATTTGTTTTGCCACGGCAAAGGGTCAATATTAACAAAAAAATCTGCTAAATTATTCCTTGCGTCACTTCCGCGTGTACCTGATAGAACTCTAGCCCTCGGAATTTCGCACATACCCTATGTATCACCATTGAATACTATTTCGTTGAAATTAACACCATGCCTTTCTCTTACGAAATTGTGAAGCAAACAGCACGCTTTGATAATTTTTATTGCTAAATTTACGTTAACATCTAATGGTCGTTGAAATATTCGCCATTTGTGAGTTAAAATTCCAAATGCACATTCTATATACCTGCGCGCTCGGCTCAAACGATAGTTAAATATTCTTTTAGTAAAATTCAAGTTGGTCCCCGGATATGGCCTTAATATGTGTTCAGAAATGCTAAAAGCTTCATCGCCTATGAAAAAATATGGCAGATCATTGGGAACTCCCGGAATATTCGATTCTTTTGGTATATTAAGATTAAATTCCCTAAGTTTTTTGTAAAATATTGAATTCTGAAAAACAGTACTATCGCTACATTTACCATACGCACCAACATCGATGAAAATGAATTTATAATTAGAATCACAAATGGCTAATAACAATATTGAAAAAAAAAATTTGTAATTGTAATACAATGATCCTGTTAAGGATGGTTTGTAAACTCTGACATGTTTTCCATCAATAGCTCCAATCACATGAGGAAAATTTGCCCGTTGTTGGAAACCTTCAGCTATGCTTAACCACGCTTCAGTCGTGAGCTCAGGAAAACATTCTGCTCTCATGAAGTCCCAAATGGCTGTGCAAACTTCTTCCACGATTTTTCTGATGGTTGATAATCCTATTCTGTGGCTGAAATGAAGCTCAGTAAACGAGCAACCGTTTGCTAAGTATCTGAAATATAAGTTTTTTTTTTTTGTTTTAGGAAAATTACTTCAAAAAAGGTGGAGAACGCTTCGTGATGGTTTTGTTAAACAACGGCGGGAACTAGCTACTACCAAAAGCGGATCAGCTGCTACGCATATAAAATACAAATATTATAATCAACTCTTGTTTCTCTTACCAGTAGTATCAATGAATAAAACGCACAACAGTATGGCAAATCAAGAAAACAATGACCCAGTTGAAGAGCAACATGGTAGTAACATAATTCCACCGAAACCAAAGAAAACCAAAAACAGTGACCCAACAGATAAAATTGGTAGTGAACTTTTGAACGTTTTAAAATCTACGTTGCAACGAAAGACTGATGAAGAAGATTCTGATCGACAATTTATGTTGTCATTGGTTGACGATTTTAAAAGGCAAAGATTAAAGCCAAGGATAAAGATAAATATAATAAAATGTATCTTGGAAGCACAAAATGAGGAAGGTAATTTCCAACAAGTACAAGGCGCCGATTATTATGAATACGGCACTTATTCAAATCAATATGGTGGTTACTACACTAAACCTCACAGAGAATGTACGGAAAATACGCGTCCAAGTAATCAGCCCACCTCATCCAGTTTTACTCTACCAGCTGAAGAATATATTGAAAGAAACTTTTCCAATAATCAGCAATCACTTGTGGAAAACTCCACATTGGCAATGGAAGATCAAATATCTCCAATGTCCGTAAATACTCAAAATTCCGAGGAATCTGAACTTTTACCATTGTTCGAAAATTAAAACTACCTAATACGCTACAAAAAAAAACCTAAGATATAAGGTACAAAAAGTTAACAAAATAAATATTACTGGGATCTTAATTATTATAGTAACTGCGATTACTGGCTTACTTAAAGGCTAAGAACTTTTTTTGTGAACTGTATTCGTGATTTCATGAATGAAAGCTGTAATTAGTAGAGTAGATACATTAAAAATAAGTCGAATGGCTATCTCGTGGGTTCATAATTGTGATTAACAAGAAGGTAGTTATTTGTGATTTTAGAAATTAAAGCTGTGATTAGTAGAGTCATTAAAAATTAGTAGAATATCTATTTAGTGGTACTATCTAATTGTGATTAGCAAGTAAGTAGTTATTTGTGATTTTAGAAATTAAATCTGTGATTAGTAGAGTCATAAAAAATTAGTAGAATATCTATTTAGTGGTTCTATCTAATTGTGATTAGCAAGTAAGTATCTAAACACTTCCAAGAATGAAAGCTGTGATTATAATAGTAGACTGATGTGTATTAGATAAGTAGTAATTAATATTCCATAACAGTGACTGCAGTACAAATTTTGATAAATAAACGCGCAATAAATCAAAATCACTAGTTTTATTCGTATATAATAGCCTGGGTTTAACTATAATAATATCGATATAGTTAATATGTATTTAGAAAATTGAAATTATTTACTTACCTCAATGCTACCCAAAGCTTCTCTTCTGGCGTAATACAAAGACGAAAATTTGTATCTCTTCCACTAATACCTGTTCGAATTTTGCTGAGCAAATAATCAAAAGATGTTGTTGACATACGCGTGTAGTTGAAGAATTTCTCTTCATATTTTCTAAGGTCCCAATAATTTTGAACAAATGACCCATTTAAAGATCTTGTTTGTAAATAAGGTTGTACCCAGTATCTTCTATAGGCACGATTTCTTTTAATTTGACCGTACAAAAACCAAACAGTTAGTATAATGGCAGCGTCCTGAATGAGTTCCACACTATTAACCATTTTTATCAAAACTATCGTGATGCTCAGTACTGCACGACCACCACAGAGAACGACGAATAAATGAGAGCCGCCGTGCGTGAATCTACAAAACGCACCTACGCGCGTGAGTGCGCAAAAAACCCGCACGATGATGCAGATCTGCACTCCCGCAGGAACGCGCGTAGGTGCGTCGACACGCAATATGCAGCATGATGCGGGGCAGTGTGAAAATCGCCTTAGTCTTTGGCCATGAAATAACAGTTGACTTAGGTGGTTCTGGTCTGGCTGACATACAAACATCACAATTCTTTACAAAATTCTCAATATCACTATCTAAACCAGGCCACCAAAAATAAGACCTTGCATTTGCTTTCATTTTGACTACACCCTCATGAGTTGAATGTAATTCTTTTAATAAATTTAACTGTAACTTTTTAGGTATTACAACTCTGTAACCCCACATAATAACATTTTGATCAATGTACAGTTCACTTTTTCTTTGAAAAAATGCTTTTAAATTATCATTTTGTGGCATGTTAGTAAACCCATACCTAATCATATTATAAACTGAACTAAGCAATGAATCTTTTCTAGTCTCCGACCTTACAGTCTGTAAATCAATAATGTTCTGCTGTTCTACAAAATTTATGTAATCACACTCACTTTTACCTTGATTTTCATAATTTAATGGTAATCTAGACATACAATCTGCTTTTACATTAGTTGAACCTGAAATATATTTAAATGTATAATCAAAATTGGCTAGGTATATAGACCATCTCTGCAACCTACCTGCAGCCATTTGTGGGAGACTTTTGTTCTCACCAAATAATGCCTGTAAGGGTTTATGGTCAGACTCAAGTTCAAACTTCATACCTATTAAATATTGATAAAACTTATTTACTGCCCAATAAATAGCTAAAGCTTCTTTATGAATCATTGAGTACCCCTTTTCAGCCTTTGAATATACTCTTGAAATGAAACTAATAGGTCTATCAGAACCATCTGGCATTATATGGCTGAGCACAGCACCTATACCATTTTGAGATGCATCACATGAAAGTCTTAAGGGTAAGTCTCTATTGAAATGCACCAAAATATTATCAGAAACTATCTCCTTTTTTATTTTTTCAAAGCTACTACTACAATCTTCTGACCATAAAAATTTCTTATCTTTTTGTAGCAAACCATAAATAGGTTTTAATGTCTGAGACAAATGTGGAACAAACTTAGAATAATAGTTTACCATACCAATCCAAGACCTAACCTCACTTACATTGATTGGTGGTGGTGCTTTCAAAATAGCCTCTATTTTTACTTTGTCCTTTTTTAATCCCTCCTTGGAAATAACATGACCCAAATACTTAACTTCTTCTTGAAAAAATAAACATTTAGACTTATTTAACCTAATTCCTACCCTTTTAAATCTTTTCAACACTTCTCTCAAATTATCTAGATGCTCTAAGTCATTACTCCCTGTAATTAACACATCATCTATGAAATTAACTTCACCCTTAGCACCTAACAATACTTTTTCCATTTTTGCTTGAAAAATCGCACTGGCAGGCTTGGTACCATACGGAAGTCTTTTTAATTTATAAATGCCTTTTGGTGTCGACCAGGCTAGTAACTCACCTGTATCACTATCCACTAATAAATGATTAAAAGCATTACGAAGATCTAACTTTGTGAACCTTTCACCCCCTTGTAAAGCTATAAAAATTTCTTCAATACGTGGTAATGGATGGTTAATGTCTTCTAAATATTTATTTATAGTTATTTTATAATTAGCACATAACCTGAGACTACCATTTTCCTTGATAACAGGGACCAACGGTGTACCCCATTTGGAAGTTTCTACCTTCTCCAATACACCTTCCCGCTCCAACTTATTTATTTCCTGATCAACTTTTTCCTTGAAAGCATGTGGAACTGGTTTAGGTTTGTGAAATATAGGTTTAGTGTTCTCCTTTAAGTCTAATCTTATTTCTTCCCCTTTTATTACTCCTAAACCACTATTAAAAATTTCTGAGAACTCATGCAACAAATTGTCCAATTCACCCTTCTCCATTGTATTAATGGCTAAAATATTTCTATTACTAAAATTAAATTTCTTTATTAAATCTCTGCCAAGTAACGTTTTGCTCCCATTTCTTACTACAAACAGTTCACCTTTAATTTCTGTGTCTTGATACTGTATACATGCCTTAATTTTACCTACAGGCTTTATGATCTCACCATTGTATGTCCTTAACTCAACATGTGTTTCATTTATCTTAATGTTAGAAAATTTTTGCTTATATATTACTTCTGGAATACAGGAGACCGCTGCCCCTGTGTCCAGCTCCATGTCTATAGGTACATTATTAATGATGCATTTAAAAATTATAGGAGAAATATAGTCTACATTTCCATACTGAGAGAAGTTAAAAATATCTAAATTTTCGTTATTATTACTACTGTTGTGTACCTCTACAATATTTGTTGGCTTAGATTTACACACATTAGCTAAATGTCCCACTTTTTTACAGATTTTACACTTATAGGATTTGTATTTGCACTTAGCAAATGAATGATTACCTTTTCCGCAATGAATGCACTTCAACCCTTCTGTCTCCATTTGGCTCTTCTCCTTGTTAGGTCTTTTTGTTGCTTGTTTGTAACCTCCTTGGTTCCTCAGAGTTATTTTGTTTACTTGAGCCCTCTCCTGGAGTACAGATTCCTTGTTCAACGCAATTTCAATTAATTCTTTTAGTTCCTTCTTTACATCTTCTTCACATAATCTTTCGTAAACTGGTCCTTGCTTCATTCCAGTTACAAATTTATCTTTCACGCGTTCTTCTACGTTTTCAAAATTACAATCAGCCGCCGCCTGTCTGACGCGGGCATACCATTTGGTGACGCACTCTCCTTCCTCCTGCCTCATCCTATCAAACGCAGTTCTTTTCCTATAATATGATGTCCTAGGCTTGTAACGCATTTTGAGCGCTGTTTCCAGCTCTGCGTATTTCTTTTGTTTCGGTAACATAGGATGCACGATGCTCTTCAAAACTTTATAGGTTTTTTCGTCAATCATAGTCAGTAAAGTTGCCACTTGCCTTTCAGCATTTATTGTGTTGGCTGTAAAGTATTGCTCCAAACGCTCCAAAAAACAATCAATGTCTTCGCCTTCCGAAAATGGTTTAAGCACGCCGGCATTCGACGCTATCGCCGCCATGGCGAGAAAAAAAAAAGTTTTGCACTTTGCTTACTGTGTTTTCGTAATCTCGTCGCCAAAATGTGGTGTCTTCACACCTTGTGGTGCCCTGGCCCTCAGGAACATAAGTATGGGTGTCCAATGAATGTAAATACCAACTTGTAATAAAAACTTTACTTTTTTATTCGCACACAACATGGGTACACAGCAAGCATGGAGCGGAAGAGAAAGTGTTGCCACTTTTTCAAATATTACTCCAATATTGTTTCCGGATACACATCAACAGTAATCAAAATTCAATATGGTGGCAACCAGACGCCATATTGTGATAAATAAAAAACTTAAGTCGACTAACTATGTCAAGTGGGGAATCCATAGAGTACTATAATACTACGGGGGAATCGTTGAATAGGTTTTTGAGGCTGAATGGTCTTTAGACCGATGCCTGCCTTTATAAAGGCGAACAAATAAAAAAAATATGAATAGGTTTTTGAAAATCATCTTGAGATTTCTAAAATCGTTTTTCATTTTAAATTACCATTTAGAATCTATAACGATTTAAAATTGGTCAGCAACCATGCTCACTTAAATTTTCATAAAACTGTAATATCATAAAGTTCTTAGATAATCGTATAAGTAATATGTAGAAAATAAGTATTATTATAGAATTCTTAAAATCGAATAAAAAACCCAGAATTTTTGGTACTGCTTTGAAAGATAATTTTAACGACCGTTACTGTGAGAGGAGACATAATTAGTAGTAACAACACTAACATATAGGGTTGGTAACACCGCAGACACCGGAGAGACGCTCTAATGGTGAACGCAGACCTAACCGCACCGCAGTCTCTACAGTCCCCGCAGTCATCGCTTTTTGTTAATGGCCTCGCACATCTATCCGCGCCGCAGTCGCTGCAGTCGTTCCCGTCAGTGCTGCCAGATTTTTGAAAGCATTATCTATCCGAAGATTTAAAAAATCTGTATAAAATCTGTATTTGGTATTGGTATTTTGCTCTTTTGTGTAATTTTATCTGTAGGTGCTATAATAGGGAATAAGCAAGCAAGCAATTTATACGAGAATAAGTAATTTTATTATAAACCGTTGACAGAGATTGTCTGTCTACTTTATAACTCTGGCAACACTGCGCGCCGTGGATGCGAATGACGTCATCCGCGCTGCGTGCGGGTGACGTCCAGGGTTGGATTTTGTACTATAATTATAGTATTTATACTATAATTTCGCCGTTTGTACTATATACTATCCACATCTAAGGATAGTACACTAACATACTATAATTTAAAGTTTGCTCCCGAATGCTTAGTTTTACGTCATAATTATGAATATTCCGAGCGAATTCCGATCTTTCAAGGTTTTCTGTGTTGTTGTTCGGGGATTCCCCGATTATCTTCCGAAGTACACTTCTCTCTTTCCCAGGGTTAGATTTTGTATTTAAAATGCCATTTTATTGTCTTGTGACGCTATCAAAAGCAGTAGCAAAAGTGGAAATTTTACTGATTTTATTCCTACTGGGGATATGTTGATGAGATTAAATGCCAAGGATGAAGATTGAAGTAATAGTAATATTCAAGAACTGATAAACTTAGAAGAGGAGTAAATTTTGCCTTAACGGGTGTTGATTTTAATGACTATTATATGTTAAATTAAAAAAGAAATGAAAGTGTACTATATTCTTTTTATAAATACTATCCTTTTCATTTGTTTGTACTATCTTTTCCAACATACATAAATCCAACCCTGGTGACGTCATCAGCTGCGGCTAGGGGAGTTCGGTCGTTTCAGGGACTACGGCGACTGCGGCGCGGGTAGGTGTGCGAGGTTGCATAGAACTTCATATAAAGAATTCGAATGCAAAGACTGCGGCGCGTGCGGTGCGGCTAGGTCTGCGTTCACCATAAAACATAGTGTATTACATACTCTTTGAGACGCTCTGGATCGCGGCACGAGCTGTAACTGTAATGTACAATAATTATACTAATAAATGGTATAAACCATATAAAAAGGTGTTTAATTATAAAACAAACATCATACATGGCGCTGAGGATAACTAAAAATTGCCGCTGAACAAAGTAAAAAGAGGTAAGAGATGGAACAACTACAACCGCCGCCGCCATTATCTTTGGTTGGGTCGAAATCGAAAAAGAGAAGTTTCGAAAACTGGAAACAGCGGTTTGACCTATATTTTCTCGCCAGTGGAGCAGATACACGTCTAAATGATGAACAGAAAAAAGCTCTATTATTACACTGCATCGGTGAAGAGGGTCTGCTAATATATAATAGTTTCGAGGACAAGGCGAGCATATCATACAATGAGGTACTCATACGTCTGGAGAAAAACTGTAGTCCACCTACAAATGAAACGTATAACAGATATCTATTCTTCTCAAGAAAACAAAAAACTGACGAACAATACGAAGAATACCATACAGCACTAAAATCTCTCAGTTTAGATTGTAACTTTGGAACCTTAAAGGATAGTCTTATAAAAGATCAAATAGTACTTGGAATTACTGATGGTAATATCAGAGAAAAATTACTAAGAATACCAGACCTGACACTTGACAAGTGCATGAGTATATGTAAAGCCGCACAAGTGGCTCAAAGTCAAATAAAAACTTTAAATAGTGAATTCTCAAATGAAGTAGGTGCAGTAAACAAAGGAACATACAGTCGCCTATCAGCAAATAAACGAGAACCAAAAGCCAGGGGTCGTAGTAGAACTCCAGGTCAAGCAAGTTATGGTGCGCGAGGAACATCCAGTGGCAGACAATCAAATTATCAAGAAAGGTCAGGTGAGCATTTTAAAAAAGATGCCAGTACATCAAGACCATGTAGAAAATGTAATAAGTTTCATGGTTATGGTAAATGCCCAGCATACGGTAAAAAATGTATAAAATGCCATAAATTTAATCATTTTACTTCATGTTGTACTTATAAATGTTCAGTAGTCAACAGTGAAAATATAGAACAGCTTAGAATAGATACAGTTTATGCAGTAAACTCAGTAAGCAAGGAGTGGTATATAAATATACAAGTAAATAACAAATATATGAAATTTAAAATTGATACAGGTTCTCAAGTGGATATCATAAATAGAAATACAATGAATCAATTAAAATTGCAACTAAATACATGTAGGAATATAAGATTGACAAATTTTGATGGATCTGAGATCAAAATACTTGGAACTTGTGATACAAAATTAAGATACAACAACAGTGACTGTTTATGTAAACTCTTTGTAGTGGATTTTAACACACCCAGTATTTTAAGTTACTCAACTGCAGTAAAGCTTGGTATTATTAACAGGGTAAAGTTGGTAAATAAAAGTGACATTGTGTCAGAATATAGTGAATTATTCACTGGTTTAGGTGAGTTAAAATATGAATATGATATTAAATTAAAGGAAAATTGTGTACCAATTGCAGAAAGACCTAGAAAAATTCCATTTAAATTACAAGATCAAATTAAAAGTGAATTAGATAAATTAGTAAAGTTAGGTGTCATTAGAAAGGTAAATGAGCCTACTGAATGGGTTAATTCTATGGTTGTGGCAAAGAAAAACGATGGTTCTATCAGACTTTGTTTAGATCCACAGAATTTGAACAAATGTATAATCAGAGAAAGATTTAAAATGAGTACTTTTGAGGAATTAGTCGCTAGAATGCCTAATGCCAAGTATTTTTCGGTGCTAGACGCCTCTAAAGGATTTTACATGATTAAATTATCAAAAAAGAGTCAAATATGCGCATACAAGGTTATGACTTAGATATTAAATATAAACCTGGTAAAGAACTCCTAGTGGCTGATGCATTATCTAGGGCATATGTACAAGATAACATATGTAATCAGGATATTGATGAAAAGATAGAAATGCATGTCTGTATGATTATAGAAAATTTAAATATTAGTGAGCAAAAATTAAAAATATTTCAAGAAGAAACAGCTAAAGATGAAAACTTGGTATTGCTTATTAATTATATTCAAAATGATTGGCCTAAATATTCTGATATTCCATTTCAATTAAAGTTTTATCATTCTATTAAAGAAAGCTTATATGTAGCTAACGGTTTAATATTCAAAGATTCAGCTTTGTTAGTACCAAAATCATTACGTTCTGACATGTTAAAGCAAATTCATTACAATCATATGGGTTATGAAAAGTGTAAAAATAGAATAAAAGGATTGTTATATTGGCCACATGTGAATAAAGAAATAGAAGATATGATTAAAAATTGTGACATCTGTTTACAGTTTCAAAAAAGTCATAGTTATGAACCATTAAAATTAAGAGAAGTTCCCAATAAACCATGGAGTACAATAGGAGCGGATATGTTTTTCTTAAATAATAAAATATTTTTATTAATAGTAGATTATCTTACTAAGTATGTAGAGATAAGTGTATTAAAAAATCAATCAGCGGAGGAGCATATAAAAGCTTTACAAACATCATTCTCTAGATGGGGAATCCCTGAATTATTATATACAGATGATGGAGCTCAATACAGAAGTTCTGTATTTGTAGATTTCTGTCAGCAATTTGGGTTTAAACATAAGACATCAACACCTTATTATGCTAGGTCTAATGGGATGGTTGAGCGCCACATTCAAACAGTTAAAAGGATGTTAAAAAAATGTATATTAGAAAATAAAAATATTGATTTAGCTATGTTAGAATACAGGAATACGCCTATTGATAATGAGTTAAAGTCGCCAAATGAGATGATGATTGGTAGACAAGTAGCTTCTTTGTTACCTGTGAATAGAAATGGTTATGAAACAAAGTATAAGAAAATAAAAAACTATGTACAAAAGAAAAATGAAAGATATAAATTGTATCATGATAAGAAATTTAAGGGTAAAGGAATAATATTCTTTAATGGACAAAATGTTTATATTAGAGATAGAAATAAGAATAAGTTAATCCCAGGTAAAATTGTAAAAGAAGGGGATAAAGATAGATCCTATGTAATATTATTGGAAAATGGGCAGAAAGTTCTGAGAAACAGATATAATATATTTAAAGGTTCAAAATATAGAAAATTTAATGTTAAAAATACATATGATTATGATGATGAGGACCTAGAATGTATAATACAAAATAACACATTAAATGAAAGATGTTATGATAAGGTAACGAATGTTAATGTAACAGATGATGACTGTACTGAGAATTTAGCTTTTAGAGATATAGACTTTAATAATTGTAACAAAGATATTATGAATGACATTGTGGAAAATAATGATAATTTAAATTTTGAATATGTTAATTGTGATGTGGATAACTTTGTAGATTGTCTTGATGAACAGACTGATCTTGGAGCTAATAATGACATAGTAAATAGTAAAGCCAAGAAGTCTGTTACATTTAATTTTGACAATATTGTTGTAGAAAATAAAAAAACTAGAAGTGGTCGAATTGTTAAGAAACCAAATTATTTGCATGAATATTGTAATGATTAATTATTTTAAGAAAAGAGAAGGGATGTGAGAGGAGACATAATTAGTAGTAACAACACTAACATATAGGGTTGGTAACACCGCAGACACCGGAGAGACGCTCTGGATCGCGGCACGAGCTGTAACTGTAATGTACAATAATTATACTAATAAATGGTATAAACCATATAAAAAGGTGTTTAATTATAAAACAAACATCATACAGTTACCTAAAGTGTTTTAAATTACCTAATAGGTACAGTGGGAGAAAAATAATTCTAACTAAAAACTGTAAAATAAAAAAGTAAATATAAAAAATTTAAAACCCGACTGCGTTAAAAGCGATCTTTAAAAAACATGACCTAATCTCATGCAGTCGGAGGCAACAGGTGTTTATTTGTTTAGTTGTTTTTTACCTTGAGGTTTGGAACCTTAAAAATAATGATTATGGTGGTTCCGTCAATGTAGCCCGTGAAATTAAATTTTTTATACGTTTTTTGCAAATTGCAGCTCATAGATCTGATGTATTAGGTCGTATGTTAATCAAAATGTGATAGGTATGCGCTGTGCGACAAAAATTTGATTATTATTAAAATTTTATGATACTTAATTATTTTTTATTACATTTCAAAGGCCTAAGCTAGAAAACTTTGGGGTATTTTTACTCGTAGATATTGTACTGTGAAAACTTGAAAACATTTCACGATCTTTTATCGATGTTATTACCTATATAGAAATATCGATAGGGGCTGCCCTATTAGCCGCCATTTTATCCTCTCAATAAAGTGTAGGTATACACGTTTTTCTTGTAGGTATGCCAAGTCCATATGATTTATACGTCAGTGGTTGTAGTCGACCCTCTGACTAAGGAAAAAAAGAGGACATGTCATAAACATTCTATACGAACAGTAGTTATAGGAATATGATGCATTTCGACGGCATAGTTACTGATATATCGGCATCTCTTTTTAACTTGTGAGAGTAATCATATGTAAAAAAGGACAACATTAGTTTTATCATTGCCAAAAATGGCAACATAACTTTGGTGATGTCGCAAAATACCTAACTGCGGCCGGCCGCCATGTTTTGTCACAGCCAACAACAAGTACATCACTTGTCATCGCGACTTGCTTGTTTCAGTGTTTTTAAGAAAATTTGGTGATAATAGGCGAAAATTGTGCTTGTTTATAGTGTAAGAACTTGCATAATACTGCATTTATCATGGGTAGGTGCAGTGTGATAGGCTGCCGCATGAAAAGCAACAAAAACATCCCAATAAAACGTTGCACAGGTAAGTAACCGAATTCATTCAAATTATCTTGTTTTTTTCTATTATTTTGAAAGATTTTGCTATTTTTGGGAAAGTTTATAAAGATACACTTGCTTTTCTGTAATTATTTACTGTTTTACTGTTGATATTATGTGATTTTTAAGCAAATCATTTGTTAGTAAACAGAGAGTTAGAGTTACGGTTCGGAATCTTCAATTTATCGATAAAACATATCGACAGGTGAATATTATTTAACTCGATTTCTTTTTATGATTTTAGATTGCCGACATGTAAAGAAAGAAAAGAACAGTGGCTGTATATACTTGGGATTGAAAATTTGAATACTACAACCAAGCATATTTTTATTTGTTCCCTGCATTTTGAAGATAAATGTTTTAACCGAACTTTAAATATAACAAGACTGCGCGATGATGCTTTGCCTTCAAGTGAATTATTGGTAAGTTTTGAAAATAGACAAGTTTATTGTGTTTACCTACTTACTGACAAGTAACCAATCCAACCCAGTTGATGGAGAGAGAGGAGGGACGAGAAGCATGTTAGCAACAGCAGTGCTATATTGCTGAAATACTGGTATAAAGTTTCAGGTTTAAATACACATCAGTCAGAATAAATAGATAACTTTTTTTTTCTGAAAATTATAAAACATCCTTAAAATTCTCGTACAGACTGAATCAAAACCTAATATAAGTTATATGATTTTAATTATCCACCTCCTCACACAGATTAAGACACATATACCTGCACTATTTTTACTCCTGATATAGTCATAGCAAAAGGAGATAGATAATGATTAATTTTTGAAAATGATACATACATATATCAGGTTATAAAATGTTGTCTATGTTAAAATGCAAGCTAAACAAATGTGAGCGTGAGTTAGTGATTAAATTCGCAATGTAAATATTATTAAACATTTATGGTTATTCTTTGTATAGTTACCAGCACAATTTGACGAGTGTGAGGAACAACGATCTGTTCCTCGCAGGGTGTTGGAAGAGAAACCTGTTTGCAGCACTTCTAACAATGCAGATGTAAGTGTAATATTTCATAATAATTATGTTCCTTATGGTAATTACCATGCTATCTTGACTTTTAAATACAAACTCACTCAATATAAAAAATTGTTGTTATTTCTTTACAGTTACCAGCCCAATTTAATGAATGTGAGGCACAACATTTTTTACTCACAAAACACTGGAAGAGGAGCCTGTCTGCAGCACTTCTAGCTATGCAGATGTAAGTGTTCTATTCTATAATATGTTACTGTATGTACTGTGGGCAGCGTAACTGGTAATTTCAAATTAATTTACGGCAAAAACTTGAACGAAGTTGCAGAAAACTAGAAGTTAATGCGTTTTTTTTTGTTTCAGGATAAAGCGCTTGAAATTATTCAAAAATTAAAATCAAAATGTGAATATCGGAAGAAAAAAATTAAAGCATTAAATGAAAAAGTGAGAAGACAGAGTAAGAAAATCCAGACTATAATCTACATCTGTGCCAAATTTCATAAAAATCCGTTCAGCCGTGATTGAGTAACAAATATCCATCCATACAAACAAACTTTCGCACTTATAATAATATTAATAAGTAAGGATTGTGTGGTTTGTATTTTTTTTGTTCTTTGTTTGTTCAACATGCTCATGTTTTATTAATGTGTATATTTGTATAAAATTTGCGCAACGTGCTCTTATTTGATTATTGTGTATACATATTTGTATTTTAGAACTTAAGTATGACTGGGATAAACGGCTTTTATAGGTTTCAATAAATCTGTGTAAAATGATAATTTTTGTTTTCAACCGACGACAAAAAGAGGAGGTTATCAATTCGACGCGTATATTTTTTTTTTTTTTTTTTTTTTTTTTTAATGTATGATCATCGATTACTCGAAGACGGCTGAACCGATTTGGAAAATTCTTTTTTTGATTGAAAGGGTATACTTCGATACTGGTCCCATTTTCATAAACGTCAGGATCTGATGATGGGATCCTGGAGAAATCGAGGGAACTCTTCAAATATTATAGGCACACCTATGTCGTTTTGGGTATTTATTATAGTAACTTGTGCAGTTGCTCTCAAAAAGTACCATTTGAGGAAGTGGAACTGATGATGAAGACCACAGATGGCCGCCGAAACTACTCAATAATAAGTATTGAGTGGATTGCGATTCGATTACTTGAATATGGATGTTACTCACTTTATGCTCGTCACAATGCATATGGTGAAGTAGAGCTGATGGTGAAGTACCAGGAGAACTCCTCAACAATTAACGGCCCAGCATTGGGAAAAGCAATATTTTGTAAAAGGTTATAAGTAGTTGATAATTAGGCTCTTGTAACTAGGTAAATTAAAAATAGACCAACTAAAAAGAGTGAAATAAAAACTTTTTACCAAAAAATTAAACCGACTCCCAAAAAACACTGCAAAGTGAAAAATAACTTTAATTTCGGAAGTCGGTGCCAAAAACGAAAATACAAAACTAAAGACACCGACTACCGAAATTAAAGTTATTTTTCACTTTGCAGTGTTTTTTGGGAGTCGGTTTAATTTTTTGGTAAAAAGTTTTTATATTATGAATGATCGAGCCATGTAGTAGTACTTAAATAAAAAAAAATAATGTTAAGTTATATTATTAGTTAATAAAAATAAGTATAGTCTGACAAACGATGAAAACAAACCGTATTTTGTATTTATTTATTCTTTTCATTGGTAATTATAGACCTTAGGTACAGGTACTGCAGTCGTGGTATGCTAATCAGTAATAGTGATACTCTAATAAGGCTCCTACACATATGCCCCGGCACAAGTCGCAGAAACTAGAAGTCCGCACGAAACTCAATCTTAATTCCAAGCGCTAAGTAACCCTGAGCCGCGCGCGGCATCCTCCCCAGCCGGCGGCACTGTGTGTAGGAGGTTTTTTACTCGCACCCACTATGTTGAGCGTGGTCGCCACAGTTGTTCTGGCCGCAATTTCGGTCGCATACTACGCTCACAGGAAAAAGCGAGCAATGAACACAGCGATCATAAGGCTACAGTTTTTTATTCGTGATCGCCGCGGTGGCAACTGGGAATAAATGGGATAGACATACCACACCATAGTAAAATTTGTTTTATTATGAACATACCTGTACAAGTACAGAATACAGATAGTTAATTTAATTGCAGTAGCATCTATTCAGTATCCACTTGCTCTGCCTGCCATGTAAAGTGACACTCTTCGAGCGTGTGCGTTTTTATAGCTCACATTACCACGTAGATAAAACTGAAGAAAGCTAAAAAAACGAGTGCATCTGGATTGGGGGCCTATTTTTTTAATCCTTGCGAAACGAAATAAGACTTATAGGGAAATTAGTTAAAAATAGTAAAAACTTACAGCAAAGGGCCATGAATTTCATAAACGTTAAACTCATTTTCGACAATTTTGAATTCTGTAAGCAACGTGCAATTCAACTATCGATGTTATAATGCGCGCAGCTCTACGGCAAGCCGCCATTTTTGTGCCAGACTCACAATAGGTATGCACGCTTTTTTCGTAGGTATTTCATGTCTATTCTTTTTTCCTTAGTCTGAGAGTCGACCTCTGACTAAGGAAAAAAAGAGGACATGGCATAAACATTATATACGAACAGTAGTTATAGGAATATGATGCATTTCGACGGCATAGTTACTGATATATCGGCATCTCCTTTTAACTTGTGAGAGTAATCATATGTAAAAAAGGACAACATTAGTTTTATCATTGCCAAAAATGGCAACATAACTTTGGTGATGTCGCAAAATACCTAACTGCGGCCGGCCGCCATGTTTTGTCACAGCCAACAACAAGTACATCAGTTGTCATCGCGACTTGCTTGTTTCAGTGTTTTTAAGAAAATTTGGTGATAATAGGCGAAAATTGTGCTTGTTTATAGTGTAAGAACTTGCATAATACTGCATTTATCATGGGTAGGTGCAGTGTGTTAGGCTGCCGCATGAAAAGCAACAAAAACATCCCAATAAAACGTTGCACAGGTAAGTAACCGAATTCATTCAAAATATCTTGTTTTTTCTATTATTTTGAAAGATTTTGCTATTTTTAGGAAAGTTTATAAAGATACACTTGCTTTTCTGTAATCATTTACTGTTTTACTGTTGATATTATGTGATTTTTAAGCAAATCATTTCTTAGTAAACAGAGAGTTAGAGTTACGGTTCGGAATTTTCAATTTATCGATAAAACATATCGACAGGTGAATATTATTTAACTCGATTTCTTTTTATGATTTTAGATTGCCAACATGTAAAGAAAGAAAAGAACAGTGGCTGTATATACTTGGGATTGAAAATTTGAATACTACAACCAAGCATATTTTTATTTGTTCCCTGCATTTTGAAGATAAATGTTTTAACCGAACTTTAAATAAAACAAGACTGTGCGATGATGCTTTGCCTTCAAGTGAATTATTGGTAAGTTTTGAAAATAGACAAGTTTATTGTGTTTACCTACTTACTGACAAGTAACCAATCCAAACCAGTTGATGGAGAGAGAGGAGGGACGAGAAGCATGTCAGCAACAGCAGTGCTATATTGCTGAAATACTGGTATAAAGTTTCAGGTTTAAATACACATCAGTCAGAATAAATAGATAACTTTTTTTTTCTGAAAATTATAAAACATCCTTAAAATTCTCGTACAGACTGAATCAAAACCTAATATAAGTTATATGATTTTAATTATCCACCTCCTCACACAGATTAAGACACATATACCTGCACTATTTTTACTCCTGATATAGTCATAGCAAAAGGAGATGGATAATGATTAATTTTTGAAAATGATACATACATATATCAGGTTATAAAATGCTGTGTCTATGTTAAAATGCAAGCTAAACAAATGTGAGCGTGAGTTAGTGATTAAGTTCGCAATGTAAATATTATTAAACATTTATGGTTATTCTTTGTATAGTTACCAGCACAATTTGACGAGTGTGAGGAACAACGATCTGTTCCTCGCAGGGTGTTGGAAGAGAAACCTGTTTGCAGCACTTGTGATGTAGATGTAGATGTAAGTGTAATATTTCATAATAATTATGTTCCTTATGGTAATTACCATGCTATCTTGACTTTTAAATACAAACTCACTCAATATAAAAAATTGTTGTTATTTCTTTACAGTTACCAGCCCAATTTAATGAATGTGAGGCACAACATTTTTTTCTCACAAAACACTGGAAGAGGAGCCTGTCTGCAGCACTTCTAGCTATGCAGATGTAAGTGTTCTATTCTATAATATGTTACTGTATGTACTGTGGGCAGCGTAACTGGTAATTTCAATTAATTTACGGCAAAAACTTGAACGAAGTTGCAGAAAACTAGAAGTTAATGCGTTTTTTTTTTGTTTCAGGATAAAGCGCTTGAAATTATTCAAAAATTAAAATCAAAATGTGAATATCGGAAGAAAAAAAATAAAACATTAAATGAAAAAGTGAGAAGACAGAGTAAGAAAATCCAGACTATAATCTACATCTGTGCCAAATTTCATAAAAATCCGTTCAGCCGTGATTGAGTAACAAATATCCATCCATACAAACAAACTTTCGCACTTATAATAATATTAATAAGTAAGGATTGTGTGGTTTGTATTTTTTTTTGTTTTTTGTTTGTTCAACATGCTCATGTTTTATTAATGTGTATATTTGTATTAAATTTGCGCAACGTGCTCTTATTTGATTATTGTGTATACATATTTGTATTTTAGAACTTAAGTATGACTGGGATAAACGCCTTTTATAGTTTTCAATAAATCTGTGTAAAATGATAATTTTTGTTTTATTATGAATGATCGAGCCATGTAGTAGTACTTAAATAAAAAAAATAATGTTAAGTTATATTATTAGTTAATAAAAATAAGTATAGTCTGACAAACGATGAAAACAAACCGTATTTTGTATTTATTTATTCTTTTCATTGGTAATTATAGACCTTAGGTACAGGTACTGCAGTCGTGGTATGCTAATCAGTAATAGTGATACTCTAATAAGGCTCCTACACATATGCCCCGGCACAAGTCGCAGACACTAGAAGTCCGCACGAAACTCAATCTTAATTCCAAGCGCTAAGTAACCCTGAGCCGCGCGCGGCATCCTCCCCAGCCGGCGGCACTGAGTGTAGGAGGTTTTTTACTCGCACCCACTATGTTGAGCGTGGTCGCCACAGTTTTTCTGGCCGCAATTTCGGTCGCATACTACGCTCACAGGAAAAAGCGAGCAATGAACACAGCGATCACAAGGCTACAGTTTTTTATTCGTGATCGCTGCGGTGGCAACTGGACATAAATGGGATAGACATACCACACCATAGTAAAATTTGTTTTATTATGAACATACCTGTACAAGTACAGAATACAGATAGTTAATTTAATCGCAGTAGCATCCATTCAGTATCCACGTGCCCTGCCTGCCATGTAAAGTGACACTCTTCGAGCGTGTGCGTTTTTATAGCTCACATTACCACGTAGATAAAACTGAAGAAAGCTAAAAAAAACGTGTGCATCTGGATTGGGGGCCTATTTTTTTATCCTTGCGAAACGAAATAAGACTTATAGGGAATTTAGTTAAAAATAGTAAAAACTTACAGCAAAGGGCCATGAATTTCTTAAACGTTAAACTCATTTTCGACAATTTTGAATTCTGTAAGCACCGTGCAATTCAACTATCGATGTTATAATGCGCGCAGCTCTACGGCAAGCCGCCATCTTTGTGCCAGACTCACAATAGGTATGCACGCTTTTTTCGTAGGTATTTCATGTCTATTCTTTTTTCCTTAGTCTGAGGAGTCGACCACCCCTGGTTTTTGACTGTCAAAACTTCTTGCTTGACAGATTAGTGTTGGTTAGTGAACTTAGTGATGTGTCATATTAAGTGCGATTCTTTATCCCGCCCGCCGGCACTTGAAGAGTTATTAAAAGACAAAAATACTTACAAACCGATATATAAATACATTAAAAATACCATTAAAACAATTTAAAAATGAAGTGATAGTGCAGTGTTGTTATTAAAATTAAAATAAGATTTGACCTAAAGGTCCCGTTACCAGGTCATAAAATCCCAAAAAAAAAGTGCTTTTTTGTTTGGTTATGTTATTGTAATTTTAGAGAGTATTATTTTCTTTGAATTGTACAAACAAGTAACAACGAAGTACCTTACCTAAGTTCATAAAACTTAAAGAATACTTTTTATTTTTAAAGGAGTATGAGAACTGTAATAGTGATTTTTAAAGCGTACTTTCAACATTGAGCTCAGGTAATTATTTTAATAATTACGTAGTAATTAGATTTTAAGCGTACTTGTACCCCTTTAGAAAATATATGGATTGATTTAACAAGTAATTTCAACTAGAAACCGTACCCTTTACCTCTGACCAAATGTTTATGTATTTTTTTATATGAATGTTTTTATATGAATGTTTTTATTTTAAGCTTCTATTTTTATTTTTTCATTGTTAATATTTCATGGTAAGATAAGATAAGATTTGTTTATTTGCTCCAAACATGTGTACACATACAGAATAAAAATGCATGTGAGATAGCATAAAAATTAAAACAATGTTGGACATGTTTGCCTATATGATGGTGTGCAAATGTTTAAAATAATCAATCTTAAAAGTAAAAATATTAAATGACTTAAAATTAATACATCAGAATTTAATATGTCTACGCTATTGGTAAATAATGTTATAACTATAAAGTTTTTTAATCTCAGAGACAGAATTGACACATGCAAATGTCAAGTTGTGTGCGTTACCCCAGCAAAATAATGTCGAAAATAGTCATTTAAATCTTATAGATAATTAGTTGCTCAGCTTCTGTAATTGTTAAGCACATTTTTAAATTTGTTACACATATAGTTTTTTAGTTATTACACAAAAACATATTCTGCTGGGGTAACGTTTGAAACGTTACCGCAGCAAAACTTTTTTTTAAATAATGGGAATATTGAAATAAAAATTAGCTATACATTTAGTTGTCTAGACGAGGTAAATGTTACACGTTATTTTGTTTTTGTTCTTTCTTCGGCTGCGAAGTTATTCGAGATTTTGCTGGAGTAACGTTTGTGGTTTTGCTGGATCTCTGAAACGGTTAAGCGGATTCTTATCATCTTTTGTACATGACTTCTTAGGAATTAGTTTTAATTTGTTTCGCAATAAAAATAACAAAATGATATACCGTTTAAAAGTTATTTAATGAAATATAAAAACACTTCTTTAGGTCCTAACACTCTGAATATGATCTCTAAAGACTTACTTTAAACGTTATTTTGTAGCTTTTAACTACCTTCAAATGTATATGAAGTTTCATTAGTATCCTGTAGGTAATTAACAAATTATGATGATATTCATTTCTCCACGTTCACGGTCACAATGCGCGCGGAGTTATTTGGCCACCGATAAACCTGTATACGGTTATATAAACTGAATGTTATATCAATATTTAGTTGCTTAATTCAGTTATATACCTGTAAAGTTTCAGAGTAGTACATACAATAATTAACGAGATAATTAAATAAAAGTCATTAGGAACTTCAAGACCGTGGTAATCCGACCAAGTTTAGGTGGTTACAAAAAAGCGACCGCGTAGAACATTATGCTATCTTCTAAAATATGTAGGATAGTCTTACAAGTTTAGTAGAGATGTGTACACAAGTGTTAAAAAAACTACATATTTCTTGAAGAATTTTTATTTACAGGTAAAATAATAATTTTTATACTTAAAAGCAGTAATTCCTACCATTTTGTAGACAAATTTCAAATAACACAATATTTTTTCCTAGATATATACACTTCTGGACACATCTATTGGCCCACCTTAGAGTTTAGGTTTCGATGGCCCCTACCGAAATATGATTGCTAGATTGAACAAAAACTGTTGATGCAGTTTTAAACCTGATACATTTTACCATCTTTTTCGATCGTATAGTTTTAAATTTGAATTCAGAATACCATACGACATGGACCTACGCCTAACAAGTCGGATATGCGCCTTGTTAAAGGCAATTAATTTTTGAATAAAAAACATGTTTTATCAAATAAAGGTTTAATTTAATAACGCGTGTTGCCTCCATGGGCATCTACCACAGCTCTCATACGATTAGGCATAGAGTTTATCAACCGCTCTATGAAATTTTGAGGGATCATCTCCCATTCCTCTTCTATGGCAGTTTTCAACTCCTGCATCGTCTGGGCAACTGGCTGACGAGCCCTAACACGCCTTTTTAGCTCGTCCCACATGTGCTCAATGGGGTTCATGTCTGGGCTTCTGGCTGGCCAGTCCATAACTGTGATGTTCACATCCCGAAGATATTCCCTGACGATGCCGGCCGCATGGGCTCTTGCATTATCATGCATAAAAAGGAAATTTGGGCCCACATAGTCCGCGTATGGTATCACGTGAGGTTCTAAGCACTCACGAATGTATCTTTCAGCATTTAATGTTGGCAGCCGTGGTCCTGTAACAACCTCAAGTTGAGTTTTGCCGCTCGCGGATATACCGCCCCAGACAGTCCATGAGCCACCGCCATAAGCAACCCTCTCTTCAAAGCAGCATTGTGCGAAACGCTCTCCCTTACGCCGGTAGACCTTCTTCCTTCCATCATTGCCATGTAACACAATTTTAGACTCATCAGAAAAGAGTACACGGCTCCAATCTTGCTGTGTCCAATTTAAATGACTGCGTGCGAAATGAAGGCGCGCTGTTCGGTGGGCTCGCTTTAGTTTGGGCCCATTAGCTGGCTTGTGTGGTACCATATCGCGTTCTTTTAACCTTCTCCGAACAGTTCGAGCGCTCACAGATACTCCGTGGAAGTCGCGAAGTTGGTTTTGTATCTCAATGGAGGTAAGGTGACGATTTCTCAAGCTGGTCGTCACGATGAATCGATCCTGCCTTTCAGTTGTGACCCGAGATCGTGGCCTTCCTTGGCGACGAACAAAGCCGCCAGTCTCTAGGTACCTCCGATAAACATTTCGGACCGCAGATCGACTTAAATTAAGTTGAGCACTCACGTTTCTTTGGCTGTGTCCGGCCTGAATAAGTGCCACAGCTTGGGCGGCGACTTCAGGTGAAGTATCCATAGATTATTGATAGAACCTCACCTTAATGTTAAGAATAAGTAATGTTTGTTGCAAAAGCAAAGATATCAATCACTTTTTCAAGAATTAAATCCAAGTAAACCAATAAAACCAAGTTTTCTTAGTATTCGATTGTTTGATATCAACAAACAGGCTCCAAATTGTCTTTTGTTTCTTTAAATTCTGTGTTCGAAATTCAAAAAAATACTATTGAATGAAATTGTGAATGTGCCAGGTTCAAAACTGCATAAAAACTTTTTGCTCGACCTAATATAAAATTTTAGCTAGGACCAAACGAAACTGAAAATACAAGGTGGGCCAATAGATGTGTCCAGAAGTGTATTACAGATAGTTGTATTCTAAGATTAACTTAAATTATGTAAAAATCACAGATCAAAAATAAAATATTAAACTGCAGTCAAATAATCATGTAAGTCAGAATCGTCTTTAGGCATAAATTTCATATCCATAATAATTAAAACGTAGAACCATCATTCTTTCAGAAAGTTTACAGTTGGAACCATCTTTTGGCATACATTAAATAAAACATTTGATTGTGAACATACGTGGTTTTTATTTCCCTGTAAGAAACATGCAAGCAAGCATGCAGCATGCAGTTATGCTAAACGAAATTATGCAGAATTTTAACTCTGCCAAAAGTAATTTATGCCATTGTGAATTCGAATGTATAAACATTCGGCTAAATAATAATTATACATACTAAATAATTTTAATGCCTTAAAAATATTCGTTTAAGGAAGATTATACCAAGTGTGTTATGCCAAATGAATTTCGGAGTATCAAGATTCTGCCAAATAGAAGGAACCCGTGCAACTGTGCCATTGAACGGGTGCACATAATACAATATATACCTATCTAATAAGTAGCTGAAAGGTAATAATAATAATAAGGTACTAATAGTACAGATATTATAATATTGTTATGTATTTAACAGTGTACACGTCTGTACCGAAATTTTAAGGTGTATTATCCTACATATTTTAGAAGATAGCATAATGTTCTACGCTGTCGCTTTTTTGTAACCACCTAAACTTGGTCGGATTACCACGGTCTTGAAGTTCCTAATGACTTTTATTTAATTATCTCGTTAATTATTGTATGTACTGCTTTGAAACTTTACAGGTATATAACTGAATTAAGCAACTAAATATTGATATAACATTCAGTTTATATAACCGTATACAGGTTTATCGGTGGCCAAATAACTCCGCGCGCATTGTAACCATGAACGTGGAGAAATTAATATCATCATAATTTGTTAATTACCTACAGGATACTAATGAAACTTCATATACATTTGAAGGTAGTTAAAAGCTACAAAATAACGTTTAAAGTAAGTCTTTAGAGATCATATTCAGAGTGTTAGGACCTAAAGAAGTGTTTTTATATTTCATTAAATAACTTTTAAACGGTATATCATTTTGTTATTTTTATTGCTAAACAAATTAAAACTAATTCCTAAGAAGTCATGTACAAAAGATGATAAGAATCCGCTTAACCGTTTCAGAGATCCAGCAAAACCACAAACGTTACTCCAGCAAAATCTCGAATAACTTCGCAGCCGAAGAAAGAACAAAAACAAAATAACGTGTAACATTTACCTCGTCTAGACAACTAAATGTATAGCTAATATTTATTTCAATATTCCCATTATTTAAAAAAAAGTTTTGCTGCGGTAACGTTTCAAACGTTACCCCAGCAGAATATGTTTTTGTGTAATAACTAAAAAACTATATGTGTAACAAATTTAAAAATGTGCTTAACAATTACAGAAGCTGGGCAACTAATTATCTATAAGATTTAAATGACTATTTTCGACATTATTTTGCTGGGGTAACGCACACTGTCAAGTTTAGAAATAATGTTGCCTGCTCTTTTGTGCGATTCCGGTTTGTTGAATCTAACTTTTTACCCGACTGCACGATGCAAATGAGGGTAATTGTTTCACATTCTATGTAAGTATGTATCTATGTGGCATTGTACAGACCAAACTGTGCACTTGAGCCGATTTGTATAATTCTCACATTAAACAATTTGTCTTAGCATTGCGAGTGTCACTAGAGATATAACAGTTAATTATAAAAAATAGGCAAACTATATCAGTGGGGTGTCGTTGTATAGGTCTTTTTTATAAAGTTTTTTATAAAGAGAACTAGCAATGTGGGTATAATTAACATTACTAGCAATCTTGTTAATCCCTCCAACTAAGCTTAATATGCATTTGTCTGCAGTGGGTTCATGGCAATAGTGTAATGGGAGGGGTTCGAACTCGTGACTTCTCGATCAAAAGTCTGATACTATAGCCTTTTTAGGGTTCCGTAGCCGAATGGCAAAAAACGGAACCCTTATAGTTTCGACATGTCTGTCCGTCTGTCTGTCTGTCCGTCCGTCCGTATGTCACAGCCATTTTATTCCGAAACTATTAGGACTATACATGTAATACTTGGTAGGTAGATGTATTCTATGAACCGCTTTCCGATTTTAAGAGAAAATTTAAAAAATATTTAAAATAAAGGGGGCTTCCCATACATGGAACTGAAACTGAAAATTTTGTTTTTCATGAAACCTATACGTGTGTGGTATCTATAGACAGGTCTTTAAAAATGACATCAAGGTAACTAAAATGACTTTTTCATAAAGTTAATCGTTTAAAAGATATAGGTACGCTTCCAAAGTGGTAAAATGTGTGTCCCCCCTCTAACTTCTATAATAATGAAGTGAAAAATCTAAAAAAAAAACATATGTTGTAATGTAAACTTTCAACCAAAATTGGTTTGAACGAGATCGAGTCAGCAGTTTTTGAGATACAGTATATTTTATAAAACCGCAAATATAACTTTGTAATTCATACAAATACTATGAAATAATACTATGAAAAACAAAGTTATTTGGCGTAGTTGTAAAAATTGTAAATAAGCTAGTTTTAAGAAATTTTTAAGGTTTATTGTTTTTTTTTTTTTTTCAAATAATTATAGTAAGTATATTATATTTATTATAGTTACTAGGGAACCCTTCATGGGCGAGTCCGACTCGCACTTGACCAATTTTTTAGAATTTCTTTCACTGATTTTGTTTTGAGTGGGGTATCAAAATAAAGCACTTTACGAGAGGATAAAAATAAATAAGTGATTTATTTGTATAAAACTAAATAGAAATGGAAAATCATACTTACGCGCACGGCTAAGGAGTGGAATTCCCTGCCGGAGTCTGTTTCCCGATAGCTGTAACCTAGGGGTCTTTAAGTCAGAATTACTTTTAGGTAAGCGTGCTCCATCTTCAACCACATCATCACTTACCATCAGGTGAGATGTTAGTCAAATGCGAACCTAACTATTAAAAATTAAAAATTTTAGAACTAAAGAAATGATAAACTTGGAATTATTCCTTCTTCCTTGACATATAATATTGTTATTTGATAACTTTATTGTTGGCTTAACCCTCTGATGATGCTGCCGCTTATATGTTGTTGGGCGCCTGGCCAGTAAATATAATAAACTGGGCGTTTCTTCATTGGCGGGCCCGGCATCGATACCAACAACGACATCGGTGGATGCTTAATTCTATGAAATTATAGGGTGTCTCATGTCATAACAGACACGTGACAGACAGAACAGTGTCTCATTGGCCCGGCCCGACACCGACTTTAACTGCAAGGGACAACCTTAGCTGTGATGTATTTAACTTGTGATTTATTTGCAAAAGTCTATATTGTATTGAGCAGAGTAAGGGCACTAGAAGGCTCTATTTGTGCACTTGATCCGAATTAACTTCTAAATACGCTTCAACGCCACAATTCCTAGCAAGAATTAAAAAATCTTTGAAGTCTACCGTATATATAACTAAAAAGTATATAAGTAACTAAAAAGCTAAAAATAGAAAGGTAATAAACGGAAAGGTAAAAACTAAAAATCCTGACTGTTCAACTGAAA
Organism: Tholera decimalis; assembly: GCA_943138885.2. Classification (NCBI taxonomy): domain Eukaryota; kingdom Metazoa; phylum Arthropoda; class Insecta; order Lepidoptera; family Noctuidae; genus Tholera; species Tholera decimalis. The sequence goes on along the minus strand of OW964550.2, from coordinate 50,379,557 downwards.
AGAAAGAAACTAGCACATTTTTATTAAAAAAAGTGACAAGCAGGCGGGACCCGTTCCATTTTTATAAATACTTATAATTATTAATTTATTTAAAAAGAACGGCCTAAACCAATTACACTATTTAATAAAATGATAGAAATAATAACAGTTAAATAAAACAGAAACTCAGAATCACGAAAAACCTGTATTTAAACATGAGCACAGAAATATTAAACACATAATTAACTAATATCTAGAAATAATGTTGTACAAACATTATTTCTGGTCGTAACCTATTCACAACCTATTTACTCGTTATGGTTTTCTTGGAGAGGTGTGTCTCGATGGCTGCCAATACTAAAAGTGAACTGCGCCGCTGTGTTCAAAACGAAGTGTGCTAGCGCTCCCCTTCCAACGTCCGATGACTTGCCGATTGTTTCTTCACAGTGGGTAGATAGATAAAATAAGTGCGACAACATCCGGCCGTCCTGCTCACGCGTTCGTCCTCGAACAGCGTTTTGGTCCAATGAGGGAGCTGAGAACACATTAAAACATATATAAGTATCAACTGCAATTATATTATTTCTGCATATGTAAACTGCTTCAACATTAGGCTGTAGATAAGATATTCGGACCAGAGCAATAAAATTGTTAACTTAGTGGCTTGAACTAAATCAATGTTCACAAGTCATCGATCGTTAGTCGTGTATCACCACTAGTACTACAACAGCGTTCACAAAGGATGCCTGTCGTTTCCGTAGCCGAACATCCTATAAACAACCATAATATTTAAAGCGAACGCATTGGACCGCATAAATTGTAGTACAAAACAAGTTATTCAGAATGGATAATTATGCAAAATTAATGTTTAAGTTAGAATAAAAGATAATAAGAGAGGCAAACTGTACCTTATTATCACTTGGTAAGTACTTATGAATCTTTGACAACATCTGGTATGACAGCTACTCGGATCCAGGGCTTCATATTTTCCACGCAGGCAATACCATCGTACTTTTTAGAAGACCTTTCAGCTCCCCTGAGGTCCGCCACTTGATATCTATCGTGCCCCAAGATGTTCGTTACTTGAAAGGGCCCTTTATACAATGGCAATAGCTTGGTGCTTTGCCCATCATTTGTATGACTCGGAATTTTGAGTACTACTAAGTCTCCAACTTTGTAAATAGAGGGAGCCCCCTATAACTTTGCTCTTAGTGCTCTTAACAGCCGAAATAAAAACAAATTTGGTAAATGAGTCAACTATCACTAAAAGATAACTATTTTGACGAGTAGTCTTCACAAATGGACCAAGGTGATCCACGTGGAGTGTGTGGAATGGTCTAGCGAATTTCGGGATTGAGTACAACTTACCCGGTTTTTTACCGTGAATATTTTTATAGTAGATACACTGCAAGCAATTTTTAATATATTTAGAAACAGTCTTTTTTAAATGGGGAAACCAATACTTCGATTTTATTCATTCAATAGTTTTGTCTACAGCAAAATGTCCAACATGATTTGCACGAATTATATACCATATACAATTCTTTGGTACTAGCCAACGTCTGCCAAATTCGGTTCTACGGTAAACTTTGTTTCCTAATAGCTCATATTCATTAAATATTTGTTTATTCGTCTCGGCCTCACCTGACTGTAATATTTCTCTAATAGTACATATATTACTGTCTTGCAATTGAACTGCTAGCAACCAATCGCCTTCAGTGATTATGTTTATATTTTGTACCTCATTTGATAAATAGTTAGTAGAACAAATAGGGTTTCTACTTAATGCATCTACGTGTTGCATTTGTGATCCGGCCCTATGGACTACTTCGAATGTAAAATCTTGAATATATAAGACCCATCTACTTATTCGTGGAATTATTTCCTTCTTACTCAAAGCGAGTCGTACTGAATTGCAATCTGTTGTGATTTTAAAGCTCGTTCCCAATAAATAATGTATAAATTTTTGTAAAGCAGACACAATAGCTAAAAGCTCCAATTCAAAGGAATGATATTTCTTTTCATCGTCACTTGTTTGTCGACTATAGAAATGTACAGGTTTTTCGCCGCTATTTGTTAGTTGTATCATGATACATCCTATACCATCCCGACTGGCATCTGTATATAAAGAACAATGGCGAATCCTCTAACAAATTTTTGTTGGCATAATTTTGTAGCGTCTATTAATGGAAAATATACAAGAGTATAGAGTTTCGATTCATGATCATTTTTGCCTTAAGATCCACTATTAAAGGAACTCTTGAAAAAAAGATATTCGTTGAAGAAGTTTTAGAGGTTATGTCTGGCCATTATTACGTAAACCGATTTATTGGAAGCAGACTGGTACCGCAGACTTGATTATATCCATATTCAACGCTAGTGTGGAAAACATAGACCTAGTAGTGAGCCATTGTCAGTTGGCCAGGGGTCTCCCGCCCGCGATCTTACGGCAGCATGGAAAAAGTGGCTGTCGCAACCGAAGGCTGGGCACGCCGCAATCGCGGCGATAAGTCCCGTCTTTGAGAAGTGGCTGGAGAGACACCACGGCGTCCTCACCTTCCACCTGACGCAGGTGCTTACTGGACAAGGGTGTTTTGAGAGGTACCTATTTCGGATTCAGCGGGAGGACACGCCCGGGTGTCGACATTGCGTGGACCACCCGGAGAACACGGTGGAGGTGTGCCCCGCTTGGGCAGAGCTTCGCCGTTTCCTCGTTGAGGCTATCGGCAGCGGTGACCTCTCGCGCCCGCCCTGGAGCGGAGCGAGTGGGAATAGAATGCAATCGCCTCCTTCTGCGAAGCAGTAATGCTAGCGAAAGAGAAGGCCGAACGCGCGAAGGAGAGGCAACTCTCTTCCTCCAACTCACCGTCCGGTAAGGACCAGGCCCGAGTCAACGGCGCATCGTGTTCCACGCGCGCCTCAAAGAGCTGTCAGCACCAGTGACGGGGCCCCATAAGGCCATTGCCTGCCGGGGCACAATCCCGGTAATGTTATAACGAGATACCACGGACCCGGAACTTAAGGGCAGCTGAAGGAACAGGGTGTGTTTTTAGTCAGTAGTAGTATGTACAATACCTTTTGTAATACAGATCCATATAGGCCGCGGCGATCACTTTCCATCAGTCGGAACATCTGTTTGCCATCCTCAAATATGGATCTTAGTCGAATTAAATAAATAAATACTATAAAAGTAGGTAATAGGTACTTATAAAAATGAAACAATTTGGTTTATATATGTATGTATTTATTCTTCATCTTCTCTTATGATAATATCGTCCAAAAAACCTGCTGGTGTCAATAATAATAATAATAATGTCAGAGTAATAGTTGTCTGATGTCTGGCCCATCCGAGATACCAAACTACCGTCATGATATGCGCGCAACATCCGACAGTTCGTCTTCCCACTAAGCACCTGCAACATTACTCTATTATTCCTGCACGGCCGGGCACATTATTTTCTATTAATATAATTATACGTATTGCCTTCTAGAGACATGGCGTGATTTAATTTTGCCTCTAATAAGGGTTGTATCACTACTGCCTCTAAGATTGTATTCAGATGAATTCACTCACTCACTGCATACCTCAATCCTGTATCCGCCGTGGAAACGTACATGTTCACCATAATATGAACGTACTTGTCGTATTTGGTACGTTCTCAGGGCGAATAGAATGAGGTCTCTATATTCTAAGACAGGAAAGTAAACATTGTTTCTGTTTGCTGATATGTTTTGGAAATTAGGAGTTCTTCTATTCATATGGACAGCCTCAACCATACTAGCCAGATTATTTTCTAAATTCATATTTTGCCTAATTATATTTAATATTTCTTTGGCATATTCACTATCTTGCAGGCGAGCACCAAACTTATTTAGTAAAGCTGCTACTATCTGAAAGTTTTGCATCATGTGGGGAAGTGATCTATGGAAATATTCGTGCCTCAGTAATTTAAAATCTCTTTTGAAGTAACCATTGACCGCTTCCACTTATGCGGCAGTTAACACACATTATGCTAGTAGGCATTACACGACTTCCAATTGTGATATACAAATGGATGCACATACAACAAAGTCCGAATCCTTAGGCAAGCACTAGTCGCATGGAAGAACTGAGTTTATACACAGAAGCAGTTAATAATTTCAAAAGTACGGAAACACAACCGACATTACACGAGATAGCAGCAGTTGTCAATACACCTTACGCAGATGTCAATGTCATGTCGTATTATTGCCATACTTTGCTTGCAGTATGACTTTATTTATAGTATTTATTTATTCAGCAGAATTCTTAACAAAAATCTGCAATTATATTTATTATGGTTTATCAATACGCTTGTAAAGTATACTTATGCAATAAGGGCAAAGCACTTTAAATAAATTGGAGTAGATTTACTAATATATGGCAGAGAAACCAGCAGAGAACTTTCAACTGAGACAATATTGTCTAAAAGACATGAAGTCAAATTGTAAAGGAAAAAAACAATCTAACCCCTTGTGATCATATTAGTCAATTGTATTTCCAAAAAAAATATATTTTTTATTAGAGTGGGTCAGTTCATAAGCATATCTTGAAAAAAACTAAGAAATTATTTTATTAACATTTGCAAACATGACATTTATAGACGCTCAAATATTCTATTAACAATTTTTTCGCCTTTGTTCTTTATGGGTAATTTGGGATTAAAGACACTAAGTACCGCATTTGTAATTAACGCATCCTTCAACTGTGACACGGCCTGATCTTGTTGGGAGCCCCATTGCCAGATCGAATCCTTTTTTAATAAATTTGTTAATGGCTTGCAAAGGAGTGCACAGTTCCTAATAAATTTCCTAAAATAGTTAATCAAACCTAAGAATTGTCTTACTTGATGAACTGATTTCGGAATTGGGTACTTGGCAATCGCTTCTATCTTCTGGGGACTAGGGCTTATGCCTTGTTCGGAAATATCATAGCCTAAGAACGTAATTTGATTTTTGAAAAAGGAGCATTTTTCTAAATTTATAGTTAACCTATTTTTCTCGAAAATATCTAAAACCTGTTCTAAGCAAACCGCGTTTTCTTCAATATCCTTCGTAGCAATCAAAATGTCATCCATATAGCATATTACCCTCCCAAAGCGTAGATTGCCCAGAACTGTGTTCATTAGTCTTTGGAAAACCGCTGGCCCATTACATACGCCAAATGGCATTCTCAAAAATTCGAAATGGCCATCATTTGTTATGAACGCAGTTTTGTGCACATCTGCAGCTTTTATACCAATTTGATGGTAACTACTTTTAAGGTCTAAAGAAGTATAGTATTTACATCCTTGAAGTCTGTCTATAAGGTCCTCTATCATGGGCATTGGATATTTTTCTTTGACAGTGATTTTATTTAGCTGCCTATAATCTACGCATAACCTTTTTGCCCCAGATGATTTATTAACTAAAAGGGCTGGGCTAGCATATGCCGAACTACTATTTTGAATAATCCCATTTTTTAAAAGATCATCTACTATTTCACGCGTGATAGCTCTTTCAGACTCTGACATCCTATATGGGCGCTGGTAAATAGGTTTATCAGATGTTAGTTGTATTTCTAATTCGACACATGAAGTATTTCCTAAGTTCGATAAATCTTGAGCAAAACATTGAGGGTATTTTAATAATAAGTTATTCAGCGTCATCTCGTATTCCGGTGATACATAACTAGTGACTTTAATACTGCACACATTCAATGTTTGTGCACATTGAAAAGTTAAATTATCTCCAACACGAACATACATTATACTTTTATCCTCAGTAAAATTCCTTCCCACTAAAATGTCACAGCCCGAAAGTGCATCAATTACGTATAGTGTAACAATTAATTCCACAGAATCGACTGTTAGAGTAACGGATACAGCCTTGTCTACCGACGTAGATAAATCATTAATAAATCCCACTAAATTCCTAGGGTTCTTCAATGTGAAAGTTTTCAAATTCAATTGGTTTACTAACGCAGATGTAATTAAAGAGCAGTCGCTACCCATGTCAAAAAACGCACTACATTTTTCTTTGTTTATTAAAACTGGTTTGTAAAATTTTTGTTTCACCTTTGGATCAGAAATTATTTTCACTTCAACATTTTTTTCAACCTTAAGCCATGCTTTGAGATGGCAGGCTGCCTCTATGTGCCCTAGCTTTTTACAAAAAGTGCACCTCGCATCACTTTTGACAGTACAATTATTTCTTCGGTGGCCTACCTCTCCACATCGGTAGCAGGAGTTATTTGATAAGCTATTATTATTTACAGAAGGGTTAACCGTGACATCAGATATACTTGATGCTTTATGTTGCCCAGGCTGTAACGGTTGAGGAATACGCTTCAGTGGAAATACGATTCTTTCAGGGTTTTCGTAAACATCAGGCACATTAGTTTTGCCATGTAAAAAGGAAGCTAAATCGTCACAATACCTAAAGTTCCCGGCTTCGGCGGCCGTAGTTATGTTTTTATCACCTATTGAGCCTACTATTATAGATATTATATCTCGTTCTCGAAAACCTAACTGCAAGCGATCAATTTTAGACATTTGTTTAAAAAAAAATTCATACAAAGACTGATTTGCTGACGGTTTGGAATCAATTAGTTCTTTGAGAGATCTAAACATATCACTTCTTACTTGAAAGGTATCTGACAATGTTTCGCGCCATTGTTTCCACTTCCACGTGGTCCACCTAGTTTCATTTTTTTGCAAAGCATCTAACCATGTTTTTGCGGTATTTTGCAGTTTTTGAAGCGCCTGATACTTAATCATATTATTTCTGGTCGTAACCTATTCACAACCTATTTACTCGTTATGGTTTTCTTGGAGAGGTGTGTCTCGATGGCTGCCAATACTAAAAGTGAACTGCGCCGCTGTGTTCAAAACGAAGTGTGCTAGCGCGCCCCTTCCAACGTCCGATGACTTGCCGATTGTTTCTTCACAGTGGGTAGATAGATAAAATAAGTGCGACAACAAAAATTTAACACATTCATGCTTTCGTCTCACAAAATTTTAAACATTCCAACAATACTATCTTCCATTCATCTGCAAACAAACCCAGATCCGAGTTTGAGTCCAGGAGAGTGTTAAAAGCCGCAAATGTCCGAAGAATAGGCGACTTGGAGTGAGCAACTGTACGGCGAGTTGGAACAGATTTATTTTTATTTTTATTGAAAATAGGTTCGCTTTTGACCACTATCTCACCTGATAGTAAGTGACGACGCGATCGAAGATGGAGCACGCCTTTTTGGCGGATCTTGTTTCCGGCAACCCCATCGTCGTCGATCATTTTTTACTGACTTTTTCAGTAATACGCTCAGTGCACACACGCATACAGTCGTAGTTCATCCGTCCTGCACATTATGTTTATTGCAAAAGGATGTATTTTATTTGTATGGGCCGAAGTTGCCTTAAATAAATATTTTAATATAATATACTTTGTGTTACTTATACCACTGCAATGATTGTAGTTTAGTTGTTGATTCTCTATAAAATAAATAAATATGTTTGTAATGTAAGTGATTCGTATAGTGATAGTGTAAGTATCGTGAGGTGCAATAAAATTTTCTTCGTTAAGATTGTTAGTAAATTTATTTATTTATTTACTTTATGGATGACTTACAGCTAATAAAAACATAAAAATTGGCCAAGTGCGAGTCAGACTCGCCCATGAAGGGTTCCGTAGTGACTATAATAATATAATATAATATAATATAATATGTATATTTATTTGACGAATAAAAAAAACCTTAAAAATTTCTTAATACTAGCTTATTTACATTTCTACAACTACGCTAAATAACTTTGTTTTTCATAGTGTTTGTATGAATTACAAAGTTATATTTGCGGTTTACAAAGTTAGAAAATATGCTGTATCTCAAAAACTGCTGATCCGATTTCATTCAAACCAATTTAGGTTGAAAGTTTACATTAAGGTCTACAGACATATATTTGTTTTAGATTTTTCACTCCATTATTATAGAAGTTAGAGGGGGGGGACACATTTTACCACTTTGGAAGCTTATATCTTTTAAACGATTGACTTTATGAAAAAGTGGTTTTAGAAACCCTCATATCATTTTTAAAGACCTGTCTATAGATACCACACACGCATAGGTTTCATGAAAAAAAATATTTTCAGTTCTAGTTCCATGTATGGGGAGCCCCCTTTATTTTAAATATTTTTTATTTTTTTTTCTTAAAATCGGAAAGCGGTTTACAGAATACATCTACCTACTAAGTTTCATATGTATGGTCTTAATAGTTTCGGAATAAAATGGCTGTGACATACGGACGGACGGACAGACAGACAGACGGACTGACATATCGAAACTATAAGGGTTCCGTTTTTTGCCATTCGGCTACGGAACCCTAAAAAAAGGAATACATAGTCGCCAGAGAGCCAATAACAAGTCCTCACGTTTAAACTTATACTAAAATAAAGTTATAGGTAAGCATACAAACAATTGCTTGTTTATACCTAAAGCTAATTATAAATAATTAAAGTTACAATTTACACAGTAAGAATACATAATATATAAAGATTTGCTTGCAATGAGTCAACAGCATAACATAACCACTAACACTTGAAAAAGTTGAGGCTTAAGCACCTTCTTGCTGAGTTCACACTAGTTGTGAAAGGATCCAGATGATACTGCTTGCATATCTCATTAAAAGTTCTGCTTGCGCGCACAATATAGCTATTTTGCCTATAATTAGATGATGAATGAGGTATACATACGGGAGAATTATGGCCGTGCGCGCACTGCGTTGCGTTTTGGAAACGCAAAATTTGTGAACGCATACACGACAAAACACTTTTTACAAAAGTGCAATACAATATTTTGAGCGTTTTAGCATCTGTAAAGCATTTAGAAAGACGCATTATAAATCCCAGAAGTTTCGATGCTTTTTTGACTATGGCGTCAATGTGTGTATCAAAAACTAACTTACTATCTTGAAAAACGCCAAGTCACGGATAGTACTGCAAGATTTGGCCCGCCAAAGTATAAGTGGTGACCAGGACCGCACGTTTCCTAGTGTAAGTGATTACTGAACACTTTGATGGGTTGAGATCTAGTTTATTGATCCGACAATACTCTTCAAGCCGACATAAGTCAGCTTGAAGTGCCAGCATATCATCAGCTGATTCAATGGTAGCAAAAATTTTCATGTCATCGGCAAAACATAATAGTTTGGATGCATGGAGGCAAACATCAATGTCGTTCACATAGACCACAAATAAGAAAGGACCGAGCAGCCCACTGAGCACATTCACCCAGCTAGACGTATTACTAACTATAGTTATTAACTACTACCGCTTGTGACCTGTTATCAATGTAAGAAGCGAACCACCTCCACGAATGCCTATGCGTCTCAGCTTCATTATTAGGGAATCGTGGTCGATCCGATCAAATGCTTTACTGTAGTCCGTGTAAACTACATCAACCTGCTTACCATTGTCCATAGCATTTGTAATAAAATCGTTAAATAGTAAACTAAAATAAACGTATATTAACTACTGAACAGTGTTTTTTATTAATTAAAGATCAGCACGATGGCGTCAGCCGAGGCAAACGATGTGGATCGCTCAGAACTAGAGGCGGCGGACACGGCACAACAGTTGTCGACCGCACAACGCGCGCGCATCGAACGGAACCGCCTGCAGGCGCGCCAGCGCAGAGACGCGCGCCTCGTCCAGCGACGCACGTGAGCATCCCGGCCGGCTTTCCCCCCCCCTCCCCCCCGGCCCGCCTCGCTCACGCCCCGTGTGCTGCAGGGACGCGCGCCCCGCCGCCGCGCCGCTGGACAGCGGGGGCGGCTTCCTGCTGGACGAGGACGAGCCGTCGCCCGAGCCGCGCGCCTGCCCGCCGCCCGCGCCCATCGTCGACCCGGCGGCGCGGCCCGGCTGTCTCGAGTGCGACACCCGCTTCGCCCAGTCGTACCTCTTCGACACTTTCGGGCACGAAGTGTGCGACGAGTGCAGGTGAGTGCGGGCGCGCGCCGGGCCGGGGGCCGCCGCGCGCCGCTGACGCTCGCTCGCTCGCAGGGACGACGAGGGCGCGCACGCGCTGCTGACGCGCACCGAGGCGAAGGCCGCGTACCTGCTGAAGGACTGCGACCTGGACCTGCGGCCGCCGCCGCTGCGCTTCGTGCGGCGCCGCAACCCGCACGGCGCGCGCCTGGGCGACATGCGCCTGTACCTGCGCGCGCAGGTGGAGGCGCGCGCGCTGGAGGCGTGGGGCTCGGCGGAGGCGCTGGAGGCGGAGCGCGCGCGGCGCGAGGGGGCGCGCGCGCGCGGCCGGAGCGCGGCCTCGGCGCGGCGGCTGCGCGCGCTGCGCATGGACGTGCGCTCGAGCCTGTTCTCGGGCGCGCGCGCGGCGCACGCGCACGAGTTCGGCGCGGAGCAGTACGACGCGGCCGCCGACGAGTACTCGCGCGCCTGCGCCTGCGGACACGTCGAGACCTACGAGAAGATGTGACCTGCCGACTCCGATGTAGTTACGACTCCACCGCTGCCGCCATCTTTAAATCTTATCCTAGATTCGTGTGAACGTGACGTGTATATATGTATGTCGTATGTCGTCTCGCATGACGCGATATTAATATTGATGCTCACAACTGAGACCGCCGTTTTGCTATTCGCCTATGATATTTTTTTAATTCTGTTTTGTCTCGTCTCATCATCAAGTATTCAAGTATTTATTTGCAATCCATAATGTACACATACAGGTGGAATATAAATATAAGTAACAATTATGGACCCTGTCGGGCACAGCAAAATTTATAATAAGTAGTTTCGAAGAGAGGAAGAGCGCTTCGTTTATTTTTCCACAATTGATTTTTTTATTGAAAATGGGTTATTTTTGCGTATAATTATGTATATCCGTGTTTTATATTGTATTCATAAATTATTAGGGATATGTAGTTATTATTATCATTCATTTATTTTTATTGTAACATCTATTTTTTATTTAATTATACATTAATGTTAATATTGCATGTTTTACAATATCCATATTTTTTTGAAATTTTTAATTTATAAGTTAATGGATTCAAACACATTCATTATTTTAAGTCAATAATTATTTCCCTTGTTTATTAATTAAGTCAATAATTATGGCATACTTATTTATTGTTGAGTTGAGCATTATATTATTATATTTTTAAGAATTTAATATGCAATGTAATAATGTTTATAGGCGGACCTAAGTCAGTTTGACTTTCATCATGTCGGTTATACAGGGTGTGGCGTAAATAGTAGTCTACCGTTAAGGATTCGATATCCCAGATAATTAACTATAACATATCACAACTTTAACCATTTTTACTCAAGGGTTCCGAAAATATTTCCTTTCTATCTTTTATTTACGAAACTTCTAATTTTTGTTACAAATTTGGTTGTAGTTTCAACAAAAACCATTATTTTTTTATTTTGATTTCTGTCAATTACTGCTGTATACTAGAGCTATCATGAGAAGTGATGATTTTTTTATGTACATTTAGATCTTTTGAAGAAATAGTTGGTTTTGCTCTATTTTAACTGTAATTTTTAACATACCATACAAATTCAACAGCGATTCTTGTAAAAAAAAAATGTCATGTCAAAAAAAATGATTTCAAAATGGTATCACTGTAAGAGATCCTATTATTTAACAAAAATATATACAATTTTAATTGAAGAAAAGAAAATTTTCATTATACTACTTTTTAAAACTTTGTTGCGTGAATATTTACGATATTTACAAAAAAATACTCTACAGTGTCAGTGCCCATTTGTTTAAAAATGTTGAAGAGTTATTTAGACCTAACTTGTTACTTAGGTATTTGAACAAAGCATTAAAAAAACAAGACACTTTATTTATCATTTATTATTAATCTTTGTCATGATTACAAACATTAAAATTATCAATCGTTTGAAAATGTTTCTATTTCTGTCAACTTGTTAGCCAGTAATAATAATTATCATAAACCTTTTACAAATAGTATTACTTTTTTTTTGTTAAATTCAACCCGAGTACACACCTTCCCTTTGGAATCAATTTTACCCTCATAAGATAACGTCGAAAACGCGGCATATTTTAATTTATTGAAACATACTTCGCCAGCACAGGTATCTTAGGTATAATTTTTCATTTTCAACCGACGACAAAAAGAGGAGGTTATTTACAACTAGCTTTTGCCCGCGACTTCGTCCGCGTGGAATAGTTACTTTGGGCTAACGTTAAATTTAACCCCGATTTTGAAGCATTATTCATTGGCGCTCCGCTCCTATTGGCCTTAGCGTAATGATATATAGCCTATAGCCTTTCTCTATAAATTGACTATTTAATTAAAAATAATTTTTCAATTCGAACCAGTAGTTCCTGAGATTATCACGGTCAAACAAACAAACAAACTCTTCAGCCTTATATTATTAGTATAGATAGCTGTTGCCCGCGACTTCGTCCGCGTTTCCGTCGTTTTTCGTAAAAAAGTAGCCTATGTCCTTCCTCACGGTTCAGTGATTTTGATGTAACAGGCAGATTAACTTTCGTAATTTAGTAGGGAAATATAATAAGTCAATCTATAATACTGTTGAAAAATATCGCAATACGGAACCTCACAATATTATTGTTAATAGCTGTGCCCGCGACTCCGTCAGCGTGTAACTCTTTGTGTGTTATTAAGTTAATGTATTGGTAATATTGTTTAGATCACAATCAAGTACCGAAATTTTATACCTTCGGTTGCGAGACGCGTCGAGCGCGGCGACCGATTTTCAAAAATAATCCTTATAGCATGATTCAGTATTCACGCGCGATGGCTTATTATTAGCGTATTTCATGTATAACTTTGGTGTTTCTATACCGATTTATATGATTCTTTTTTATGGAATAGTTAAAAATGTTAACTTTTTCAATTAGGGGTGACTGAGAGTGTTTTTATAACACTCTCAAACTTAGGAGAATATATTGTAGCTAAGTTCTGACTTGGCTAGTTTTCATATACGAATTATATTATAGCCTTCGCAAGTTCTAAACCTGTTACTTGTCGGTTCTTATTTTATTATTCCGAAAATTTGGCTTGCTGGTAGAAACTAACCATCGAACATAATAATTCGTATATATGAACTAGCCAGGTCAGACCTTAGCTACAATATATTCTCCTAAGTTATAAGAATAAATGATATTTTATGTTGTTATAAATAAATTTCAGGACTGACCATTGAACTTGGCACCCGTTTAGATTTCACTTCTTTTGTCGTTGAACAACCAAGGCATTTATCACAATATTGAACTTGGCTCTCATTTCACATTTATGTTTTTGATGGGATATGACTTTAATTGAAAACACTGACATTGCTGGTTCCTAGAAACATTTATAAACTATCAAATATATCCTAACATCGAAATTAAAAAAACGAATTTTTCAAACAAACTAAATAGCATAAAACTATACACAAAATAGAAAACCATCAAGAAATATTGGCTCACTGACCTGTATGGTAAGAATGGCAACGCAGCGCGGTTTGCGGCGGCTGGCGACGACACCGCGTAGCTACAAACGACGTAATGTTTTGGCGCCGTTAATATTATTATTAATGCTCAATTACAATTCTTTAATTATTTCATTTTTAATTTCAATTCTTGCTGCACATTAATGATCTGCTTATGCCCGGTACCTTTGGGTATGCAGACGACAGCACAGTTGCTGAAAGATATGTATCCAGCACGCGTGCTGGTGAGTTACAGATCCAGTCTCTCCGTGAGGATATGGTTGGACGCTTGAACTTGTCCTTGAAGGCTGTCTCCGAATGGGGCGATGCCAACTTGGTCAAGTTTAATGCAGTTAAGACCCAGGCGTGTCTCTTCTCCGCAAAAAGGAGTCAATTCGAGCCGGCTCCTACTTTCCGAGGTGTAACCGGGCCGGTAACCGATCGTATCGAGCTTCTGGGGGTAACACTAACTTCCACCCTCAATTTTGGTCCGTTTATCGAGACTAAGGCTTCGGGCTATCGGTTTTCTATCGGTTACATTTCGGGGAGTGTGCGATGGAATTACACAATCTAATTCTGCTTCATCTTCGACCACATCATCGCTTAACATCAGGTGAGATTATGGTCAAATGCAAGCCTATCAACTATTAAAAAAAAAACAGACAAGAAACGGAGACTTCCTTAGGACTACAGTTTTTCCGAGACATCTGTCCCGAAATTCGGGACAACACTTAAATACATTTAAAAAAATATGTTATTTGGAATGAGTAATTCGTCTATATTTACCTTGAGTTTGCGACATAAAATAATAAATCACAGACACAGGCGTCACAACCATAAAATATTATGAATCTTTTTTTTTTTGAAGAACATTTTGTAAATGACTTGTTGATAAGAAGCTGTATACGTTTCGAAGTAAATATCTTCTTTCTAGCTCACTCTCGGATACGTTTAATGAGATTTCTAAAGTTCAAGCGTATAATTGACAAAAAAGACATTTTGTCTTTAAAATAATAAAACGGTAATTTTTATCATTTAAGCATTCTCTATAGTAGGAAGAATTCATCATTAAAAAAAACATGTGTGCAATTCACACGTGGTAGAAGTGAAACCTTCAAAAATTTACGAAATTTCAAAGGTGTACGTTTGCCCATATAAAATTTCCACGACATAAGAAACACTGTATAATGCTTCCTATCTCATTTTCTCCCACGTTAAATCTTATGAATTTATCTGTCTGTCTCTTTTTACTGTCGCTTTTTCGTTTCATAAAATTTCAAATCACAAAGACGCTAAAGAAGTTTTCACTTCAAAAAAAATCCTTCAAATTTGCCCTGGTTTGCCCATATAAAATTTCCACGTCATAAGAAACACTGTATAAGGCTTCCTAATCGTATCTCATTTTCTCCCACGTTAAATCTTATGAATTTATGTGTCTGTCTCTTTTTACTGTCGCTTTTTTAGGGTTCCGTAGTCAACAAGGAACCCTTATAGTTTCGCCATGTCCGTCTGTCTGTCCGTCTGTCCGCGGTTTAGCTCAAAAACTATTGGTACTAGAAAGTTGTACTTTGGCATGAGTATACACGTTAATGACGTCGAAAAAGTGGTAAAATAAAATTTTGAAAAAAGCAATTATTTAGGGTACCTCCCATACATGTAAAGTGGGATGATAATAATTTTTTTTCGTTCTTCCCATAGTGTGGGATATCGTTGGATAGGTATTTCAAAAATATTAGGGGTTTGGTAAGACCGTTTTTTGATTAAGTAAACCGTTTGTGACTTATCATTATCAAGCTTTAAAGTACCAATTTTCGTTAGAGTCAAGTGTCCCCCCCCCTCTATCAACTAAACGGTTATAGTTATAAATTCAAATGTCACGGCAGTAGTACTTATATATAACGAAATTTAAAGGAAAACTATCACACATAAGTGGGCTTTACAAGTTTACGAGTAATAGTCGACCAATTGTATTTGACTCGAAAATTTCGAACAACTCTACAGAAATGTCGATAGATGGCGCTAAGCGCCAGTTGTATCGTGCTAGCTTCTTGTGACGATTGAGTAGTATAGCTCTGTGTCCGTATTTAAATTCAAAACACCGGCTATGACCAATTTTACACAAATCTCTAAAAAAAATTAAAACTTTTCGTGCAAAATTGTCGGATCAGGTGAGGATTTGTATAGGAAGTCAAATTAGTTACAGGCCCGTTGGTAAAGTGGTCAGTGGCCCTGACGGCTATGCTCAAGGTCGTGGGTTCGATTCCCACCTGGGACAAATGTTTGTGTGATGAGCACGGTCATTTGTTCTTTGTCTGGGTGTAATTTATCTATAATATGTATGTATTTAGAAATATATATGTATGTTTATCAGTTGTCTAGTACCCATACCACAAGCTCTGCTTAGTTTGGGACTAGATGGCGTTGTGTGAAAAAGTTGTGGAATATAGTTGTGGAATACAGTTAGGTAGTCATGTTTGGCTTTTAGTTAGAGCATGGTACAAAACGATCAGTCAGCGAATACGACACGCACTTGGCTGTTATAAAAACTACGGAACCCTACACTGCGCGTGGCCCGACACGCACTTGACCGGTTTTTTATGGAGAAGAACCGGCAAGAAACTTCACAGTTATAGATGACGCCAAATAACTTGGCAAGGTTTTGGCGTAGTGAGGGTAAGTTCGCGCATCGTGCACTTAGTGGACGAAAAAAGTGGTCACTTTGACTGCTTGTCATTATTCTATGGTTATTGCCATCATTTATTATTAATCATATCTGTTCAGAAGAATGTTAAAGAAAGAAGAGGAATTCATTCGTTAATTCGGTATTCTAAATAAAATAGATATAATCTATACTAATATTATAAAGCGGAAAAGTTTGTTAGTTTGTTTGTTTGTTTGTTTGTTTGTTTGTTTGCTTGAACGCGCTAATCTTCGAAAGTACTGGGTGGATTTGGATGAAATTTGGTATGGAAGTAGCTTGAAGCTTGAGGAAGGTTATAGGCTACTTTTTACCCGACTGCAAAAAAGGAGAGTTATGTTTTTACCGTGATAGAATCCACGGGAGCGAAGCCCCGCGAGAGTACTAGTACATAAATACATTTAAAAGTGAAAAAAAAATGTATTAAAAAAAAAACATTAAATATGATATGTTCTCGTCGTCACAATTAGTTAATAAATCTGCTACCCCTTTTATTCTTCTTTTTTCCGGTGTCCTAAAGACAGTGACGAATGCGGAATTTCAACCTTCCTTAACTATTGTGTCTAAATGTTCTTTCTGACGTTTTAATAGTCTGCGTAAAACGATATTTGGTCCTGGCATTGTAATCAACGTAACAAAAACTAAATTTGAAACAACAACTCGTAACAAAAACAAAGGGTACAACTTTCGTGTACGCAAGTGTATTTGGGAGCGAATTGGACGAGAACTAGGTACTGACGCACCAATCGCGCGCTCGGAGCGGCGCTACGTCATACCCCGCGTCCCGCTGACAACCGCTGACACTTAAAAATCGACTTCTGCGCATTGAACGACTCTTGCCAAGTTATTTGGCGATAGCTATACCTGTCTTGTCAAGGAATATCGTGTTACTTATCTACTAAGTTTTAAAGGTCAGATAGGCAACTCCTCCATGTCAAATACTGCTAGAGCGGGGGCACACGATGCGTTGCGGCGCCGCACCGCAAAGATTTCACCGTATCGGCGTGCACACGAGCGGTGCGGCGTCGCAACGTTATGTCGCAGCGGTCAAGCGCGTCCACTTGGCATTTCCCAACAAGATGGGGGTCGGCCTTTCCAGGCTAAACGGAAGCAGCTGAGTACTTAAGGCTCTGTGCACACGATGCGTTGCGGCGGCGGTGCGGCACCGGAGCGGTGTCGCTGCGTCGTCTTATATAGTAATATCAGAGGCATGTCAGGGCGGGGGCGCACGATGCGTTGCGGCGCCGCACCGCAAAGATTTCACCGTGTCAGTGGGCACACGAGCGGTGCGGCGCCGTAACGTTGTTATGTCGCAGTGGCGCCGTAGCAGCGTTGGACAGTCTGTTAATGAAAATGGATCGTAAAAGACGTCTGTTGTTGGCCCTACTATTACGCCACCGCCGAAATCGACGTAGAAGCGTACGACGATACTGGATCTGTCCTTTTATTGCACTAAGGAACAGTGATGGACAGTTTTTTCTCCAAGAATATAAAGAGTTGCTGTTAGACGAAAAGAAGTTTTACAATTTCTTTCGAATGAGTGTGTTAAGTTTCGAATGTTTATTGAAATCTTTAGAACTACATATACGGAAACAGTACACTAACATGAGGAATCCAGTGGAGCCAATAGAAATGCTGGGCATCACTTTGAGGTAAGTAATGAAAATTATTTTTTTGAATTATAATACTTTTTAATTTTCAAAACGATCAAAAAAGGAAATGTTAATAATCATAATCAATCTTATTAGTCTTCTTAATAGTAATCTTGAGAAATCTTAATTACACATTTGCAAAATAGTACTCTACGCTGTCTTGAGATGTTTCACCTGATGTCAATAAATTATAATCTGAGCTCAAGTCTGTTGGAGTGTATGTACTTCTGTAACTTCTTGTATGATACCCGTGTGATGAAGGCTGTTGAGACGTTTGTTTAAACCTAAATGATGATGATTGTTGGGACATTGAGCCATACCGCATTTCAGTGATAATTTGTCAACCGACGACAAAAAGAGGAGGTTATCAATTCGACGCGTATATATATATATATATTTTTTTTTTATGTATGATCATCGATTACTCAAAGACGGCTGAACCGATTTGGAAAATTCTTTTTTTGATTGAAAGGGTATACTTTGAAATTGGTCCCATTTTTATAAAAGTCAGGATCTGATGATGGGATCCTGGAGAAATCGAGGGAACTCTTCAAATATTATAGGCACACCTATGACGTTATTTATTATAGTAACTTGTGCAGTTGCTCTCAAAAAGTACCATTTGAGGAAGTGGAACTGATGATGAAGACCACAGATGGCCGCCGAAACTACTCAATAATAGGTATTGAGTGGATTGCGATTCGATTACTTGAATATGGATGTTAAGCACTTTATGCTCGTCACAATGCATATGGTGATGTAGAGCTGATGGTGAAGTACCAGGAGAACTCAACAATTAACGGCCCAGCATTGGGAAAAGCAATATTTTGTAAAAGGTTATAAGTAGTTGACCTTTAGGCTCTTGTAACTAGGTAAATTAAAAATAGACCAACTAAAAAGAGTGAAATAAAAACTTTTGACCAAAAAATTAAACCGACTTTGGGAGTCGGTTTAACTAACTAACTCTCACCTTCCAAAGCAAAGTGTTAAAAACTTTTTACCAAAAAATTAAACCGACTCCCAAAAAACACTGCAAAATGAAAAATAACTTTAATTTCGGAAGTCGGTGCCAAAAACGAAAATACAAAACTAAAGACACCGACTACCGAAATTAAAGTTATTTTTCATTTTGCAGTGTTTTTTGGGAGTCGGTTTAATTTTTTGGTAAAAAGTTTTTAACACTTTGCTTTGGAAGGTGAGAGTTTGAAGGTCTGTGAAATCTTTTTTTGCTTCCTTTTCGAAATCATCAGCTTGCATTGTTCTTTTGCGGGTGATAGGAACATAACGTGAAGACTCCGGTGCAATATCACTTATAGAATCGGTGTTGGTTTCTCCAGCTACGTCTCAGCTACTGTCTGTCTCATTTTGTGCCACTTTTTGTTATAAATAAAAGTTGATTGTAAAAATGATATTTTTTCAGTTTTTTAGCGGCTGAGCCAGATTTAGAAGCTTCTTTTAACTTTTTTAAATATTTATAGAAGTTATCTTTGACACTTCTCCATTTCTTCACTATATCATTACCTAAAAATAAAATATTAACATTAAGATTACTTGAGATTTTAATATTTAAATAATCGTTTTTGTTACAGGTATCTAGGAAGTGGAAATTCACTACAAGATTTGGTGTACAAATTCAAACGGGGAAAATCTACGATTAGATATATGATTAGGAGAGGTTGTCGTGCTATATCGAAAATCTTCTTCAAGACAACATTCCCGAACTAACAGCAGAAAGACTCAAAAATATTGCATCTAGTTTCGATTTAAGGGCGAATTTTCCTCACCGCATCGGTGCCCTCGATGGGAAGCATATTCGCATGCGTAATCCTGCTAATAGTGGCTCGCTTTTTTTTAAATTACAAAGTCTTTTTCTCTATAGTACTTTTAGCTGTTGTGGACTCAAACTACAAATTTATTTTTATCGACATTGGCACATACGGTAAAGAATGCGATTCAACTGTTTTTCAAAATTCAAAACTATATGAGAAACTCATTAACAATGACCTACCATTGCCTGATCCCCAGCCACTAATTGAGCAACCAAATTATGCGTCCATATGGAGGTAACAATCTCAATGTTAAACAAAATATTTACAATTATCGTCTCAGCAGAGCCAGAAGATATGTCGAATGCACTTTTGGGATTATGGCGAATAAATGGCGCATTTTTCACAGACCGATAGACGTGTCCTATAATTTTGCTACTGACATTGTAAAGGCATGTTGTGTCCTACACAATTTTGTCGCAGATCGGGATGGTTTTCGGCAATAGGATAAATTGGCAATAACTGATGATGAATTTCACTCATTACAACCTCAAGATGAAGAGATGACAACAGCAAATGTCATTAGAGATGAATTTGCAAGCTATTTTATGAGCAACAGAGGGTCTCTACAATGGCAGTTACAGAAGATTTGATCATTATAAAAACACTAATACTCACGCGGGGCTTCGCTCCCATGGATTCTATCACGGTAAAAACATAACTCTCCTTTTTTTGCAGTCGCGTAAAAAGTAGCCAAATTTCATCCAAATCCACTCTGTACTTTCGAAGATTAGCGCGTTCAAGCAAACAAACAAACAAACTTTTCCGCTTTATAATATTAGTATAGATTAAATAATTACTTACCTATCTGGTTCTTTATATCAGGAGCAAAGTTATCATAGTCTGGAAATAAAATTTTGGCAGTTTGCTCCCATGCTTTTATTTTCATTGTTGTTATTTCACATGACACCGCTCCGGCGCCGCACCGCCGCCGCAACGCATCGTGTGCCCCGGCTCTCAGTCTATCGAGAAACGGGCCAAGAGACTCATTGGCATCAATGCACTGGTCGAGTCAAAGTTCCAGGGCCTTGAACATCGACGACGAGTTGCAAATTTATCGGTTTTTTATCAGTCACATTTCGGCGAGTTTGCGATTAAATTGCACAATCGTATTCCACCAAGCCATGAAGTTCTATTATCGGACTACGAGACAAATGGTGATGCGCCATCGTTACATGGTGGATCATCCCACCCATACGCTAAAAACGTTCTGGGAATACTTTCATTGTGCGTATAGCTAAAGAGTGGAATTGCCGTAGTCTGTGTTTCCTGATAGCTATAACTTGGGAGTTTTTATGTCAAGCCACATCATCACTTATCATCAGGTGAGATGGTGGTCAAATGCGAGCTTATTATAATTTAAAAAAGGCTAAGAAGTTGAATTGAAGATGATAATTATAACATTATTTTCAAGAACTTACCCGATATTTGTTAATAATATCTATAATATGTTCTGTGGTCGTGGGTTTTGATGTCTGTAGCTTGGTCTGACGCATCAGAGGTGAGGCTATCGCGTTGAAGAAAGATGACACCCACTGCACTGGCGATAAATTCAGACCAATCTTATTTTCGCCGTTAGGTCTGAAAGAGAAAAACAGTGATAACTTAAGCCTGCGCCGAGTAAAATAACTCAAAACGGTCTTCACAACTAAAGGAATATAACCTATAATAGTACTTTAATTACCATACAAAAATATGTAATGAACACTAGAATAAATGTGTTAGCAAACATAGTTGGCAAAATTTAAATATATTTTATAGTTTATTAAACAAAAATACATAAAGTTGGACAAAAATCCTTACAAAACATGCTCGTGCGTCGCTGAATTTTGATAGTAAACTGTTGAATTTTTTCATAAACTTCAATTCATATTATTCTCTAATTGTCATACTATCATTTACAGCTTTAACATTTCAAAAATGTCGCTTGGTTGTTTTAATTTTAATTTTTTCTTCTAATTTGCGCGCTATTTTGAACCATACGCAACGTACACCGGTCGAAATTCAGTCGTCCACGGGAGCTCAGAGAGGGGTCACGTCTCATCGTGGAGCGTTTCGCCGGTAACGATAATTCGCGATCTATTGTGTACGTATGTATTGCAGCAATCCGTTGAATAACATAAGTCATATGTACGGGCAAAAGCCTATACATATACTGTTTACTGTTTAATGTTGAGAGAGAGTAGGAAATGACTGTTACTGTTAACTGTTTAAAACTGTTTAATTAATTATTAATACAATAAATTATTATATTCTAAGTACAATGTTATAAAACTGTTGTAGACTGTTAAAATTACTGTTGACTGTTACTGTTTTTTGTTTTTTCTGAGTACGATTTATTATGCATACCCAACAATTACTTTTTAATGTTCAATATATATTACTTTAACATTTTTTTTTCAATATTTGTTTTATTATGGGAAAATGTAAAAAAAAAATATTATTAGATCAAAGTTGCCGCAAATTTAAAAAAAAGCCATTCTCATAAAAAGTACGTATTTCTATTTTGTGATGTTATTATTGCTTTTTAACCGACTTCAAAAAAAAGGAGAAGGTTCTCAGTTCGTCTTAAACTTTTTTTTATGTATGTAACCTCAAACTCGAAGACGGCTGGACCGATTTGGAATTTTTTTTTCGTTTGAAAGAGTATACTTAGGTGTATTACAAAGGTGACTTGGTTTATCGTTACTGTGACAAACGAAAACACTTTATTTGATGAATCCTTAAAGAAAATTTTAATTAATATCAATCAGGAGAAAAGTTATTGCAAAAATATATGTTGATTCCTAGACACTTTTGATGTGTGTATATAATTATACTATATAAAGCTAAATTACCACTGACTGACTGACTGACTCACTTATTGACATAATTGTTCTCCCAGATGGTGGATGGGGAGGTGGATATATTTTGACAGATTCGTAAACAAGTAACTCTCAAACCTACGGGAAAAGTGCCAAACCTCCCCTTTTCCCCCCCCCTATCGTATCTCGGAAACTACGAGACCCGTATTTTTTTCTTTTTACGGATTCGTATAGAGGAGGCTCGGTAAAGTAAAAACCATTTTTCAAAGTCCCCCCCCCGCCCCCCTTCTCCCCCCCTTTAGGCGGATCTCGGAATCTAAGAGACTTGGAACATTTTTTTTTCAGATCCATTTAGAGGGGCAATGCTTTAGTCGAAATAATTGTGAAACCCCCCCCATTTCCCCCCCCCCCTTTTTTTTTTTTTTTTTTCACAAGCACGCGAGGTGCTTGCACCTCGCGCAACACGCAAATACTAAACCCCCCATCTCCCCCCATCACCCCCCCCCTTTTTTTTTTTCACAAAAGCACGCAAGGTGCTTGGACCTCGCGCAACACGCAAATACTAAACCACCCCATCACCCCGCCCCAATTTTTTTTTCTCAAGCACGCGAGGTGCTTGCACCTCGCGCAACACGCAAATACTAAACCCCCCCATCACCCCCCCCCTTTTTTATTTTTTTTTCACAAGCTTGTGCTGCACGTGCTTGTGAAAAAAAAAAGTGGGGGGGGTGATGGGGTGAGATGGGGGGGGTTTAGTATTTGCGTGTTGCGCGAGGTAGTCAAAATACTTATGTGACCCCCCCCCCCATCTCCCCCCCCTTTTTTTTTTCTTTTCACAAGCACGCCAGGTGCTTGCACCTCGCGCTACACGCAAATACTAAACCCCCCCCTTTTTTTTTTCACAAGCACGCGAGGTGCTTGCACCTCGCGCAACACGGAAATACTAGTTATATTATATAAAGCTAAATTACCACTGACTGACTGACTCACTCATTGACATAATTGTTCTCCCAGATGGTGGATGGGGAGGTGGGTATATTTTGACAGATTCGTAAACAAGTAACTCTCAAACCTACGGGAAAAGTGCCAAACCTCCCCTTTTTCCCTCCTTCTTCCCCCCCCTATCGTATCTCGGAAACTACGAGACCCGTATTTTTTTCTTTTTACGGATTCGTATAGAGGAGGCTCGGTAAAGTAAAAACCATTTTTCAAAGCCCCCCCCCGCCCCCCTTCTCCCCCCCTTTAGGCGGATCTCGGAAATTAAGAGACTTGGAATTTTTTTTTTTCAAATTCGTTTAGAGGGGCAATGCTTTAGTCGAAATGCTTCTGCAACCCCCCCCCCTATCACCCCCCCCTTTTTTTTTTTTTTTTTTTTTCACAAGCACGCGAGGTGCTTGCACCTCGCGCAACACGCAAATACTAAACCCCCCCATCTCCCCCCATCACCCCCCCACACTTTTTTTTTTTCACAAGCACGCGAGGTGCTTGCACCTCGCGCAACACGCAAATACTAGTTATATTATATAAAGCTAGATTACCACTCACTCATTGACATAATTGTTCTCCCAGATGGTGGATGGGGAGGTGGGTATATTTTGACAGATTCGTAAACAAGTAACTCTCAAACCTACGGGAAAAGTGCCAAACCTCCCCTTTTCACCCCCCTTCTCCCCCCTCCCTATCGTATCTCGGAAACTACGAGACCCGTATTTTTTGTTTTTTACGGATTCGTATAGAGGAGGCTCGGTAAAGTAAAAACCATTTTTCAAAGTCCCCCCCCCCGCCCCCCTTCTCCCCGCCTTTAGGCGGATCTCGGAATCTAAGAGACTTGGAACATTTTTTTTTTCAGATTCATTTAGAGGGGCAATGCTTTAGTCGAAATACTTGTGCAACCCCCCCCCATCACCCCCCCCCCTCTTTTTTTTTTTTTTTTTCACAAGCACGCGAGGTGCTTGCACCTCGCGCAACACGCAAATACTTGATTTAGAGGGGCAATGCTTTAGTTTTTTTCACAAGCACGCGAGGTGCTTGCACCTCGCGCAACACGCAAATACTAGTTGTATTATATAAAGCTAAATTACCACTCACTCACTCACTCACTGACTGACTCATTGACATAATTGTTCTCCCAGATGGTGGATGGGGAGGTGGGTATATTTTGACAGATTCGTAAACAAGTAACTCTCAAACCTACGGGAAAAGTGCCAAATCTCCCCTTTTCCCCCCCTTCTCCCCCCCCCTATCGTATCTCGGAAACTACGAGACCCGTATTTTTTTCTTTTTACGGATTCGTATAGAGGAGGCTCGGTAAAGTAAAAAACATTTTTCAAATTCCCCCCCCCCCCGCCCCCCTTCACCCCCCCTTTAGGCGGATCTCGGAATCTAAGAGACTTGGAACATTTTTTTTTTTCAGATTCATTTAGAGGGGCAATGCTTTAGTCGAAATCCTTGTGCAACCCCCCCCCCCCCATCACCCCCCCCTCTTTTTTTTTTTTTTTTTTTTTTTTCACAAGCTCGCGAGGTGCTTGCACCTCGCGCAACACGCAAATACTAAACCCCCCCATCACCCCCCCCCTTTTTTTTTTTTTTTTTTTTTTACAAGCACGCGAGGTGCTTGCACCTCGCGCAACACGCAAATACTAAACCCCCCATCACCCCCCCACTTTTTTTTTTCACAAGCGCGCAACACGCAAATACTTGATTTAGAGGGGCAATGCTTTAGTTTTTTTCACAAGCACGCGAGGTGCTTGCACCTCGCGCAACACGCAGATCCTAAACCCCCCATCTCCCCCATCACCCCCCCTTTTGTTTTTTTTCACAAGCACGCGAGGTGCTTGCACCTCGCGCAACACGCAAATACTAGTTCTACTATATAAAGCTAGATTACCACTGACTGACTCACTCACTCACTCACTCATTGACATAATTGTTCTCCCAGATGGTGGATGGGGAGGTGGGTATATTTTGACAGATTCGTAAACAAGTAACTCTCAAACCTACGGGAAAAGTGCCAAACCTCACTTTTTCCCCCCCCTTCTCCCCCCCCCCTATCGTATCTCGGAAACTACGAGACCCGTATTTTTTCTTTTTACGGATTCGTATAGAGGAGGCTCGGTAAAGTAAAAACCATTTTTCAAAGTCCCCCCTCCGCCCCCCTTTTCCCCCCCTTTAGGCGGATCTCGGAATCTAAGAGACTTGGAACATTTTTTTTTTCAGATTCATTTAGAGGGGCAATGCTTTAGTCAAAATACTTATGTGACCCCCCCCCCCATCACCCCCCCTTTTTTTTTTTTTCACAAGCACGCGAGGTGCTTGCACCTCGCGCAACACGCAAATACTTGATTTAGAGGGGTAATGCTTTAGTTTTTTTCACAAGCACGCCAGGTGCTTGCACCTCGCGCAACACGCAAATGCTAGTTATACTATATAAAGCTAGACTACCACTCACTCACTGACTGACTCATTGACATAATTGTTCTCCCAGATGGTGGATGGGGAGGTGGGTATATTTTGACAGATTCGTAAACAAGTAACTCTCAAACATACGGGAAAAGTGCCAAACCTCCCCTTTTCCCCCCCTTCTCCCCCCTCCCTATCGTATCTCGGAAACTACGAGACCCGTATTTTTTTTTAATACGGATTCGTATAGAGGAGGCTCGGTAAAGTAAAAACCATTTATCAATGTCGCCCCCCCACTCCCCTTCTCACCCCCTTTAGGCGGATCTCGGAAATTAAGAGACTTGGAACATTTTTTTTTTCAGATTCATTTAGAGGGGCAATGCTTTAGTCAAAATACTTCTACAACCCCCCCCACCACCCCCCCTTTCTTTTTTTTTTTTTTTTTCACAAGCACGCGAGGTGCTTGCACCTCGCGCAACACGCAAATACTAAACCGCCCCCATCTCCCCCATCACCCCCCCCCATTTTTTTTTTTTTCACAAGCACCTCGCGCAACACGCAAATACTAAACCCCCCCATCTCCCCCCATCACCAACCCCCCTTTTCTTTTTTTTTTTCACAAGCACTCGAGGTGCTTGCACCTCGCGCAACACGCAAATACTAAACCTCCCCCATCTCCCCCCATCACCCCCCCCCCCTTTTTTTTTTTATCACAAGCACGCGAGGTGCTTGCACCTCGCGCAACACGCAAATACTAGTTATACTATATAAAGCTAGATTACCACTGACTGACTCACTCACTCACTCACTGACATAATTGTTCTCCCAGATGGTGGATGGGGAGGTGGGTATATTTTGACAGATTCGTAAACAAGTAACTCTCAAACCTACGGGAATAGTGCCAAACCTCCCTTTTTCCCCCCCCTTCTCCCCCCCCCTATCGTATCTCGGAAACTACGAGACCCGTATTTTTTTCTTTTTACGGATTCGTATAGAGGAGGCTCGGTAAAGTAAAAACCATTTTTCAAAGTCCCCCCCCCCGCCCCCCTTTTCCCCCCCTTTAGGCGGATCTCGGAATCTAAGAGACTTGGAACATTTTTTTTTTCAGATTCATTTAGAGGGGCAATGCTTTAGTCAAAATACTTATGTGACCCCCCCCATCACCCCACCTTTTTTTTTTTTTTCACAAGCACGCGAGGTGCTTGCACCTCGCGCAACACCCAAATACTTGATTTAGAGGGGTAATGCTTTAGTTTTTTTCACAAGCACGCCAGGTGCTTGCACCTCGCGCAACACGCAAATACTTGATTTAGAGGGGCAATGCTTTAGTTTTTTTCACAAGCACGCGAGGTGCTTGCACCTCGCGCAACACGCAAATACTAAACCCCCCCATCTCCCCCCTATCACCCCTCCCCTTACTTTTTTTTTTTTGTTTTTTTCGAAGAACGCGAGGTGCTTGCACCTCGCGCAACACGCAAATACTTGATTTAGAGGGGCAATGCTTAAGTTTTTTTCACAAGCACGCGAGGTGCTTGCACCTCGCGCAACACGCAAATACTAGTTGTACTATATAAAGCTAAATTACCACTGACACACTCACTCACTCACTCATTGACATAATTGTTCTCCCAGATGGTGGATGGGGAGGTGGGTATATTTTGACAGATTCGTAAACAGATAACTCTCAAACCTACGGGAAATGTGCCAAACCTCCCCTTTTCCCCCCTTCTCCCCCCTCCATATCGTATCTCGGAAACTACGAGACCCGTATTTTTTTTTTACGGATTCGTATAGAGGAGGCTCGGTAAAGTAAAAACCATTTTTCAAAGTCCCCCCCCCGCCTCCCTTCTCCCCCCAATTAGGCGGATCTCGGAATCTAAGAGACTTGGAACAATTTTTTTTTCAGATTCAATTAGAGGGGCAATGCTTTAGTCAAAATACTTCTTCAACCCCCCCCCCCATCCCCTCCCCCTTTTTTTTTTTTTTTTCACAAGCACGCGAGGTGCTTGCACCTCGCGTAACACGCAAATACTAATCCCCCCCCATTACCCCCATTTTTTTTTTCACAAGCACGCGAGGTGCTTGCACCTCGCGCAACACGCAAATACTAGTTATACTATATAAAGCTAAATTACCACTGACTGACTGACTCATTGACATAAAATTTGTTCTCCCATCAACCCCCCCCCTTTTTTTTTTTTTTTTCTTTCACAAGCACGCGAGGTGCTTGCACCTCGCACAACACGCAAATACTAAACCCCCCCCATCACCCCTCCTTTTTTATTTTTTTTTCACAAGCACGCGAGGTGCTTGCACCGCGCGCAGCACGCAAATACTAAACCCCCCCATCTCCCCCCCCCGCTTTTTTTTTTTTTTCTTTTCACTAGCACGCGAGGTGCTTGCACCTCGCGCAACACGCAAATACTAGTTATATTATATAAAGCTAAATTACCACTCACTCACTCACTGACTGACTGACTCATTGACATAATTGTTCTCCCAGATGGTGGATGGGGAGGTGGGTATATTTTGACAGATTCGTAAACAAGTAACTCTCAAACCTACGGGAAAAGTGCCAAACCTCCCCTTTTCACCCCCCTTCTCCCCCCTCCCTATCGTATCTCGGAAACTACGAGACCCGTATTTTTCTTTTTTTACGGATTCGTATAGAGGAGGCTCGGTTAAGTAAAAACCATTTTTCAAAGTCACCCCCCTTGCCCCCCTTCTCACCCCCTTTAGACGGATCTCGGAAATTAAGAGACTTGGAACATTTTTTTTTTCAGATTCAATTAGAGGGGCAATGCTTTAGCCGAAATAATTGTGCAACCCCCCCCCCCATCAACCCCCCTATTTTTTATTTTTTCACAAGCAACACACAACACGCAACACGCAAATACTAGTTATTTTATATAAAGCTAAATTACCACTGACTCACTCACTCACTCATTGATTGACATAATTGTTCTCCCAGATGGTGGATGGGGAGGTGGGTATATTTTGACAGATTCGTAAACAAGTAACTCTCAAACCTACGGCAAAAGTGCCAAACCTCCCCTTTTCCGCCCCCTTCTCCCCCCTCCCTATCGTATCTCGGAAACTACGAGACCCGTTTTTTTTTTTACGGATTCGTATAGAGGAGGCTCGGTAAAGTAAAAACCATTTTTCAGTCGGCCCCCCCCCCGCCCCCCTTTTCACCCCCATTAGGCTGATCTCGGAAATAAAGAGACTTGGAACATTTTTTTTTTCAGATTCATTTAGAGGGGCACTGCTTTAGTCAAAATACTTCTGCAACCCCCCCCCCATAACACCCCGCCATTTTTTTTTTTTAACAAGCACGCGAGGTGCTTGCACCTCGCGCAACACGCAAATACTAGTTATACTATATAAAGCTAAATTACCACTCACTGACTGACTCACTCACTCACTCATTGACATAATTGTTCTCCCAGATGGTGGATGGGGAGGTGGGTATATTTTGACAGATTCGTAAACAAGTAACTCTCAAACCTACGGGAAAAGTGCCAAACCTCCCTTTTTCCCCCCCCTTCTCCCCCCCCCTATCGTATCTCGGAAACTACGAGACCCGTATTTTTTTCTTTTTACGGATTCGTATAGAGGAGGCTCGGTAAAGTAAAAACCATTTTTCAAAGTCCCCCCCCCCGCCCCCCTTTTCCCCCCCTTTAGGCGGATCTCGGAATCTAAGAGACTTGGAACATTTTTTTTTTCAGATTCATTTAGAGGGGCAATGCTTTAGTCAAAATACTTATGTGACCCCCCCCATCACCCCACCTTTTTTTTTTTTTCACAAGCACGCGAGGTGCTTGCACCTCGCGCAACACCCAAATACTTGATTTAGAGGGGTAATGCTTTAGTTTTTTTCACAAGCACGCCAGGTGCTTGCACCTCGCGCAACACGCAAATACTTGATTTAGAGGGGCAATGCTTTAGTTTTTTTCACAAGCACGCGAGGTGCTTGCACCTCGCGCAACACGCAAATACTAAACCCCCCCATCTCCCCCCTATCACCCCTCCCCTTACTTTTTTTTTTTTGTTTTTTTCGAAGAACGCGAGGTGCTTGCACCTCGCGCAACACGCAAATACTTGATTTAGAGGGGCAATGCTTAAGTTTTTTTCACAAGCACGCGAGGTGCTTGCACCTCGCGCAACACGCAAATACTAGTTGTACTATATAAAGCTAAATTACCACTGACACACTCACTCACTCACTCATTGACATAATTGTTCTCCCAGATGGTGGATGGGGAGGTGGGTATATTTTGACAGATTCGTAAACAGATAACTCTCAAACCTACGGGAAATGTGCCAAACCTCCCCTTTTCCCCCCTTCTCCCCCCTCCATATCGTATCTCGGAAACTACGAGACCCGTATTTTTTTTTTACGGATTCGTATAGAGGAGGCTCGGTAAAGTAAAAACCATTTTTCAAAGTCCCCCCCCCGCCTCCCTTCTCCCCCCAATTAGGCGGATCTCGGAATCTAAGAGACTTGGAACAATTTTTTTTTCAGATTCAATTAGAGGGGCAATGCTTTAGTCAAAATACTTCTTCAACCCCCCCCCCCATCCCCTCCCCCTTTTTTTTTTTTTTTTTCACAAGCACGCGAGGTGCTTGCACCTCGCGTAACACGCAAATACTAATCCCCCCCCATTACCCCCATTTTTTTTTTCACAAGCACGCGAGGTGCTTGCACCTCGCGCAACACGCAAATACTAGTTATACTATATAAAGCTAAATTACCACTGACTGACTGACTCATTGACATAAAATTTGTTCTCCCATCAACCCCCCCCCTTTTTTTTTTTTTTTTCTTTCACAAGCACGCGAGGTGCTTGCACCTCGCACAACACGCAAATACTAAACCCCCCCCCATCACCCCTCCTTTTTTATTTTTTTTTCACAAGCACGCGAGGTGCTTGCACCGCGCGCAGCACGCAAATACTAAACCCCCCCATCTCCCCCCCCGCTTTTTTTTTTTTTTCTTTTCACTAGCACGCGAGGTGCTTGCACCTCGCGCAACACGCAAATACTAGTTATATTATATAAAGCTAAATTACCACTCACTCACTCACTGACTGACTGACTCATTGACATAATTGTTCTCCCAGATGGTGGATGGGGAGGTGGGTATATTTTGACAGATTCGTAAACAAGTAACTCTCAAACCTACGGGAAAAGTGCCAAACCTCCCCTTTTCACCCCCCTTCTCCCCCCTCCCTATCGTATCTCGGAAACTACGAGACCCGTATTTTTCTTTTTTTACGGATTCGTATAGAGGAGGCTCGGTTAAGTAAAAACCATTTTTCAAAGTCACCCCCCTTGCCCCCCTTCTCACCCCCTTTAGACGGATCTCGGAAATTAAGAGACTTGGAACATTTTTTTTTTCAGATTCAATTAGAGGGGCAATGCTTTAGCCGAAATAATTGTGCAACCCCCCCCCCCATCAACCCCCCTATTTTTTATTTTTTCACAAGCAACACACAACACGCAACACGCAAATACTAGTTATTTTATATAAAGCTAAATTACCACTGACTCACTCACTCACTCATTGATTGACATAATTGTTCTCCCAGATGGTGGATGGGGAGGTGGGTATATTTTGACAGATTCGTAAACAAGTAACTCTCAAACCTACGGCAAAAGTGCCAAACCTCCCCTTTTCCGCCCCCTTCTCCCCCCTCCCTATCGTATCTCGGAAACTACGAGACCCGTTTTTTTTTTTACGGATTCGTATAGAGGAGGCTCGGTAAAGTAAAAACCATTTTTCAGTCGGCCCCCCCCCCGCCCCCCTTTTCACCCCCATTAGGCTGATCTCGGAAATAAAGAGACTTGGAACATTTTTTTTTTCAGATTCATTTAGAGGGGCACTGCTTTAGTCAAAATACTTCTGCAACCCCCCCCCCATAACACCCCGCCATTTTTTTTTTTTTTAACAAGCACGCGAGGTGCTTGCACCTCGCGCAACACGCAAATACTAGTTATACTATATAAAGCTAAATTACCACTCACTGACTGACTCACTCACTCACTCATTGACATAATTGTTCTCCCAGATGGTGGATGGGGAGGTGGGTATATTTTGACAGATTCGTAAACAAGTAACTCTCAAACCTACGGGAAAAGTGCCAAACCTCCCCTTTTCACCCCCCTTCTCCCCCCTCCCTATCGTATTTCGGAAACTACGAGACCCGTATTTTTTTTTTACGGTTTTGTATAGAGGAGGCTCGGTAAAGTAATAACCATTTTTCAAAGTCGCCCCCCTTGCCCCCCTTCTCACCCCCTTTAGGCGGATCTCGGAAATTTAGAGACTTGGTACATTTTTTTTCAGATTCGTTTAGAGGGGCAATGCTTTAGTCGCAATACTTGTGCAACCCCCCCCCATCACCCCCCCCCCCCTTTTTTTCTGACTGACTGACTCACTCACTCACTCATTGACATAATTGTTGTCCCAGATGGTGGATGGGGAGGTGGGTATATTTTGACAGATTCGTAAACAAGTAACTCTCAAACGTACGGGAAAAGTGCCAAACCTCCCCTTTTCCCCCCCCTTCTCCCCCCCCCTATCGTATCTCGGAAACTACGAGACCCGTATTTTTTTCTTTTTACGGATTCGTATAGAGGAGGCAGTAAAAACCATTTTTCAAAGTCCCCCCCCCTCCGCCCCCCTTCTCCTCCCCTTTAGGTGGATCTCGGAATCTAAGAGACTTGGAACATTTTTTTTTTCAGATTCATTTAGAGGGGCAATGCTTTAGTCGAAATACTTGTGCAACCCCCCCCCATCACCCCCCCCCCCCTCTTTTTTTTGTTTGTTTTATTTTTCACAAGCACGCGAGGTGCTTGCATCTCGCGCAACACGCAAATACTAAACCCCCCATCACGCCCCACCCCTTTTTTTTTCACAAGCACGCGAGGTGCTTGCACCTCGCGCAACACGCAAATACTTGATTTAGAGGGGCAATGCTTTAGTTTTTTTCACCAGCACGCGAGGTGCTTGCACCTCGCGCAACACGCAAATACTAGTTATTATTATATCTATACTATATATAATATTATAAAGCGGAAAAGTTTGTTAGTTTGTTTGTTTGTTTGTTTGTTTGCTTGAACGCGCTAATCTTCGAAAGTACTGGGTGGATTTGGATGAAATTTGGTATGGAAGTAGCTTGAAGCTTGAGGAAGGTTATAGGCTACATTTTACCCGACTGCAAAAAAGGAGAGTTATGTTTTTACCGTGATAGAATCCACGGGAGCGAAGCCCCGCGAGAGTACTAGTTATTATACTATATAAAGCTAAATTACCACTGACTGACTGACTGACTGACTCACTCATTGACATAATTGTTCTCCCAGATGGTGGATGGGGAGGTGGGTATATTTTGACAGATTCGTAAACAAGTAACTCTCAAACCTACGGGAAAAGTGCCAAACCTCCCCTTTTCCCCCCCCCTCCCCCCCCCAATCGTATCTCGGAAACTACGAGACCCGTATTTTTTTCTTTTTACGGATTCGTATAGAGGAGGCTCGGTAAAGTAAAAACCATTTTTCAAAGTCCCCCCCCCCGCCCCCCTTCTCCCCCCCTTTAGGCGGATCTCGGAATCAAAGAGACTTGAAACATTTTTTTTTTTTCAGATTCATTTAGAGGGGCAATGCTTTAGTCGAAATAATTGTGCAACCCCCCCCCCATTTCCCCCCCCCTTTTTTTTTTTTTTTCACAAGCACGCGAGGTGCTTGCACCTCGCGCAACACGCAAATACTAAACCGGGGGGGTTCATCACCCCCGCCCCCCCCGACTTTTTTTTTTTCACAAGCACGCGAGGTGCTTGCACCTCGCGCAACACGTAAATACTAAACCCCCCATCACCCCCCCCCCCCCACTTTTTTTTTTCTGGTTTTTTCACAAGCACGCGAGGTGCTTGCACCTCGCGCAACACGCAAATACTAAACCCCCCCCCTTTTTGTTTTGTCACAAGCACGCGAGGTGCTTGCACCTCGCGCAACACGCAATTACTAGTTATACTATATAAAGCTAAATTACCACTGACTCACTGACTCACTCATTGACATAATTGTTCTCCCAGATGGTGGATGGGGAGGTGGGTATATTTTGACAGATTCGTAAACAAGTAACTCTCAAACCTACGGGAAAAGTGCCAAACCTCCCCTTTTCCCCCCCCTTCTCCCCCCCCCCCTATCGTATCTCGGAAACTACGAGACCCGTATTTTTTTCTTTTTACGGATTCGTATAGAGGAGGCTCGGTAAAGTAAAAACCATTATTCAAAGTCCCCCCCCCGCCCCCCTTCTCCCCCCCTTTAGGCGGATCTCGGAATCTAAGAGACTTGGAACATTTTTTTTTTCAGATTCATTTAGAGGGGCAATGCTTTAGTCGAAATAATTGTGCAATCCCCCCCCCATTTGCCCCCCCTTTTTTTTTTTTTTTTCACAAGCACGCGAGGTGCTCGCACCTCGCGCAGCACGCAAATACTAAACCGGGGGGGGTTCATCACCCCCGCCCCCCCCCCCACTTTTTTTTTTTCACAAGCACGCGAGGTGCTTGCACCTCGCGCAACACGCAAATACTAAACCCCCCCCATCTCCCCCATCACCCCGCCCCTTTTTTTTTTTTCACAAGCACGCGAGGTGCTTGCACCTCGCGCAACACGCAAATACTAAACCCCCCCCCTTTTTTTTTGTCACAAGCACGCGAGGTGCTTGCACCTCGCGCAACACGCAAATACTAGTTATACTATATAAAGCTAAATTACCACTCACTGACTGACTCACTCACTCACTCATTGACATAATTGTTCTCCCAGATGGTGGATGGGGAGGTGGGTATATTTTGACAGATTCGTAAACAAGTAACTCTCAAACCTACGGGAAGAGTGCCAAACCTCCCCTTTTCCCCCCCCTTCTCCCCCCCCTATCGTATCTCGGAAACTACGAGACCCGTATTTTTTTCTTTTTACGGATTCGTATAGAGGAGGCTCGGTAAAGTAAAAACCATTTTTCAAAGTCCCCCCCCCCGCCCCCCTTCTCCCCCCTTTAGGCGGATCTCGGAATCTAAGAGACTTGGAACATTTTTTTTTCAGATTCATTTAGAGGGGCAATGCTTTAGTCGAAATAATTGTGCAACCCCCCCCCATTTCCCCCCCCCCTTTTTTTTTTTTTTTTTCACAAGCACGCGAGGTGCTTGCACCCGCGCAACACGCAAATATTAAACCCCCCCATTACCCCCGCCCCCCCCACTTTTTTTTTTTCACAAGCACGCGAGGTTCTTGCACCTCGCGCAACACGCAAATACTTGATTTAGAGGGGCAATGCTGTAGTTTTTTTCACAAGCACATGAGGTGCTTGCACCTCACGCAACACGCAAATACTGAACCCCCCCCCCATCTCCCCCCATCACCCCCCCCCCCACTTTTTTTTTTTTCACAAGCACTAGAGGTGCTTGCACCTCGCGCAACACGCAAATACTAAACCCCCCGTCTCCCTCCATCACCCCTCCCCCTTTGTTTTTTTTTTTTTTTTTTTTTTTTCACAAGGACGCGTGGTGCTTGCACCCCGCGCAACACGCAAATGCTAAACCCCCCCCATCACCCCCCATTATTTTTCACTAGCACGCGAGGTGCTTGCACCTCGCGCAACACGCAAATACTAGTTATACTATATAAAGCTAAATTACCACTGACTCACTGACTCACTCATTGACATAATTGTTCTCCCAGATGGTGGATGGGGAGGTGGGTATATTTTGACAGATTCGTAAACAAGTAACTCTCAAACCTACGGGAAAAGTGCCAAACCTCCCCTTTTCACCCCCCTTCTCACCCCTCCCTATCGTATCTCGGAAACTACGAGACCCGTATTTTTTTCTTTTTACGGATTCGTATAGAGGGGGCTCGTTAAAGTAAAAACCATTTTTCAAAGTTGCCCCCCTTGCCCCCCTTCTCACCCCCTTTAGGCGGATCTCGGAAATTAAGAGACTTGGTACATTTTTTTTCAGATTCGTTTAGCGGGGCAATGCTTTAGTCGCAATACTTGTGCAACCCCCCCCCATCACCCCCCCTTTTTTTTTTTTTTTTTCACAAGCACGCGAGGTGCTTGCACCTCGCGCAACACGCAAATACTAAACCCCCCCCATTTTTTTTTTCACAAGCACGCGAGGTGCTTGCACCTCGCGCAACACGCAAATACTAGTTATATTATATAAAGCTAGATTACCACTCACTGACTCACTCACTGACTGACTCATTGACATAATTGTTCTCCCAGATGGTGGGTATATTTTGACAGATTCGTAAACAAGTAACTCTCAAACCTACGGGAAAAGTGCCAAACCTCGCCTTTCCCCCCCCCTTATTCCCCCCCCCCCTCGTATCTCGGAAACTACGAGACCCGTATTTTTTTCTTTTTACGGATTCGTATAGAGGAGGCTCGGTAATGTAAAAACCATTTTTCAAAGTTTCCCCCCCCGCCCCCCTTCTCCCCCCCTTTAGTCGGATCTCGGAATCTAAGAGACTTGGAACATTTTTTTTTCAGATTCATTTAGAGGGGCAATGCTTAAGTCGAAATAATTGTGAAACCCCCCCCCCATTTCCCCCCCCCTTTTTTTTTTTTTTTTCACAAGCACGCGAGGTGCTTGCTCCCGCGCAACACGCAAATATTAAACCCCCCCATCACCCCCGCCCCCCCCACTTTTTTTTTTTCACAAGCACGCGAGGTTCTTGCACCTCGCGCAACACGCAAATACTTGATTTAGAGGGGCAATGCTTTAGTTTTTTTCACAAGCACATGAGGTGCTTGCACCTCGCGCAACACGCAAATACTAAACCCCCCGTCTCCCTCCATCACCCCTCCCCCCTTTGTTTTTTTTTTTCACAAGCTCGCGAGGTGCTTGCACCTCGCGCAACACGCAAATGCTAAACCCCCCCCATCACCCCCCATTATTTTTCACTAGCACGCGAGGTGCTTGCACCTCGCGCAACACGCAAATACTAGTTATACTATATAAAGCTAAATTACCACTGACTCACTGACTCACTCATTGACATAATTGTTCTCCCAGATGGTGGATGGGGAGGTGGGTATATTTTGACAGATTCGTAAACAAGTAACTCTCAAACCTACGGGAAAAGTGCCAAACCTCCCCTTTTCACCCCCCTTCTCCCCCCTCCCTATCGTATCTCGGAAACTACGAGACCCGTATTTTTTTCTTTTTACGGATTCGTATAGAGGGGGCTCGATAAAGTAAAAACCATTTTTCAAAGTTGCCCCCCTTGCCCTCCTTCTCACCCCCTTTAGGCGGATCTCGGAAATTAAGAGACTTGGTACATTTTTTTTTCAGATTCGTTTAGAGGGGCAATGCTTTAGTCGCAATACTTGTGCAACCCCCCCCCCATCACCCCCCCTTTTTTTTTTTTTTTTCACAAGCACGCGAGGTGCTTGCACCTCGCGCAACACGCAAATACTAAACCCCCCCCATTTTTTTTTTTTCACAAGCACGCGAGGTGCTTGCACCTCGCGCAACACGCAAATACTAGTTATATTATATAAAGCTAGATTACCACTCACTGACTCACTCACTGACTGACTCATTGACATAATTGTTCTCCCAGATGGTGGGTATATTTTGACAGATGTTATCTAGAACAGTATCGCCCAGAACATAATTAAATTTAGTAAGGTGTTTCTTTTTGGTAAAAGTGATGTTATGACATTTAGAATAACTAAGGTAGAGTTTATTCGATGAGCAGTAGTCTACAAAACGGTCTAGGTCCTCTTGAAAAGAAATACAATCTGCTTGATTTGTTATTTTTTTATAAATCTTTAAATCATCCGCGTAAAGTAGAAATTTTGAATTTTTAAAACAGGTTTTGACATCGTTAATAAACAAAATGAACAAAAGAGGTCCTAATATAGATCCTTGTGGCACGCCTGATGTTACATGGATTGAGTTAGACTCATAGCCATTTACTCATAGCCATATAAAGCTAGATTACCACTCACTGACTCACTCACTCATTGACATAATTGTTCTCCCAGATGGTGGATGGGGAGGTGGGTATATTTTGACAGAGTCGTAAACAAGTAACTCTCAAACCTACAGGAAAAGTGCCAAACCACCCCTTTTCCCCCCCCTTCTCCCCCCCCCCCCCCCTAT
Organism: Tholera decimalis; assembly: GCA_943138885.2. NCBI lineage: Eukaryota > Metazoa > Arthropoda > Insecta > Lepidoptera > Noctuidae > Tholera > Tholera decimalis. Next base: position 50,341,541 of record OW964550.2, on the reverse strand, counting down.
CGTATCTCGGAAACTACGAGACCCGTATTTTTTTCTTTTTACGGATTCGTATAGAGGAGGCTCGGTAAAGTAAAAACCATTTTTCAAAGTCCCCCCCGCCCCCCTTCTCCCCCCCTTTAGGCGGATCTCGGAATCTAAGAGACATGTAACATTTTGTTTTTCAGATTCATTTAGAGGGGCAATGCTTTAGTCGAAATACTTGTGCAACCCCCCCCATCACCCCCCCTTTTTTTTTTTTTTTTTCACAAGTACGCGAGGTGCTTGCACCTCGCGCAACACGCAAATACTAAACCCCCCCCATTTTTTTTTTCACAAGCACGCGAGGTGCTTGCACCTCGCGCAACACGCAAATACTAGTTATATTATATAAAGCTAGATTACCACTCACTGACTCACTCACTGACTGAATCATTGACATAATTGTTCTCCCAGATGGTGGGTATATTTTGACAGATTCGTAAACAAGTAACTCTCAAACCTACGGGAAAAGTGCCAAACCTCGCCTTTCCCCCCCCTTATTCCCCCCCCCCCCCTCGTATCTCGGAAACTACGAGACCCGTATTTTTTTCTTTTTACGGATTCGTATAGAGGAGGCTCGGTAAAGTAAAAACCATTTTTCAAAGTCTCCCCCCCCGCCCCCCTTCTCCCCCCCTTTAGTCGGATCTCGGAATCTAAGAGACTTGGAACATTTTTTTTTTCAGATTCATTTAGAGGGGCAATGCTTTAGTCGAAATAATTGTGCAACCCCCCCCCCCCCCATTTCCCCCACCCTTTTTTTTTTTTTTTTTACAAGCACGCGAGGTGCTTGCACCCGCGCAACACGCAAATATTAAACCCCCCCATCACCCCCGCCCCCCCCACTTTTTTTTTTTTCACAAGCACGCGAGGTTCTTGCACCTCGCGCAACACGCAAATACATGATTTAGAGGGGCAATGCTTTAGTTTTTTTCACAAGCACATGAGGTGCTTGCACCTCGCGCAACACGCAAATACTGAACCCCCCCCATCACCCCCCCCCACTTTTTTTTTTTTCACAAGCACAAGAGGTGCTTGCACCTCGCGCAACACGCAAATACTAAACCCCCCGTCTCCCTCCATCACCCCTCCCCCCTTTGTTTTTTTTTTTTTTTTTTCACAAGCTCGCGAGGTGCTTACACCTCGCGCAACACGCAAATGCTAAACCCCCCCCATCACCCCCCATTATTTTTCACTAGCACGCGAGGTGCTTGCACCTCGCGCAACACGCAAATACTAGTTATACTATATAAAGCTAAATTACCACTGACTCACTGACTCACTCATTGACATAATTGTTCTCCCAGATGGTGGATGGGGAGGTGGGTATATTTTGACAGATTCGTAAACAAGTAACTCTCAAACCTACGGGAAAAGTGCCAAACCTCCCCTTTTCACCCCCCTTCTCCCCCCTCCCTATCGTATCTCGGAAACTACGAGACCCGTATTTTTTTCTTTTTACGGATTCGTATAGAGGGGGCTCGGTAAAGTAAAAACCATTTTTCAAAGTTGCCCCCCTTGTCCTCCTTCTCACCCCCTTTAGGCGGATCTCGGAAATTAAGAGACTTGGTACATTTTTTTTTCAGATTCGTTTAGAGGGGCAATGCTTTAGTCGCAATACTTGTGCAACCCCCCCCCATCACCCCCCTTTTTTTTTTTTTCACAAGCTTGCGAGGTGCTTGCACCTCGCGCAACACGCAAATACTAAACCCCCCCCATTTTTTTTTTTCACAAGCACGCGAGGTGCTTGCACCTCGCGCAACACGCAAATACTAGTTATATTATATAAAGCTAGATTACCACTCACTGACTCACTCACTGACTGACTCATTGACATAATTGTTCTCCCAGATGGTGGGTATATTTTGACAGATTCGTAAACAAGTAACTCTCAAACCTACGGGAAAAGTGCCAAACCTCGCCTTTCCCCCCCCCCTCGTATCTCGGAAACTACGAGACCCGTATTTTTTTCTTTTTACGGATTCGTATAGAGGAGGCTCGGTAAAGTAAAAACCATTTTTCAAAGTCCCCCCCGCCCCCCTTCTCCCCCCCTTTAGGCGGATCTCGGAATCTAAGAGACATGTAACATTTTTTTTTTCAGATTTATTTAGAGGGGCAATGCTTTAGTCAAAATACTTCTGAAACCCCCCCCCCCCCCCCATTACCCCACCCACTTTTTTTTTTTTTTTTCACAAGCAAGCACCTCGCGCAACTACTAAACCCCCCCCCATCACCCCCGCCCCCCTTACTTTTATTTTTCACAAGCACGCGAGGTGCTTGCACCTCGCGCAACACGCAAATACTTGATTTAGAGGGGCAATGCTTTAGTTTTTTTCACAAGCACGCGAGGTGCTTGCACCTCGCGCAACACGCAAATACTAGTTATTTTTTTTTTCATTATTTTTTATTAGGGATAACAAACAACATAGTATTTAAAAATTAACAAAAAAGCTTAAGATTTAGATGTAACAAATACACTGCTCACAACATTATCCACAGATTGTTATATGAAATAACTAGTTGCAAGACATCAGGCTTACAAAAAAATAAAATAAAAACTAGGGCAAACTGAATAAAACTAAACTTATAGATACATAAAAACACATTCACATACATTATAGAGTAAGCATATATACATTATAATTATGCATAATTAGCTTTAGCTTCCTTATCTTTTAAGATTGCACATACTTGCTTTTTGAAAACATTCTTATTCAGAAACATAATGTCCACTGTTTCAAATTGCTTATTATATGTGTCAACTAAACGGAACAGTGGTGAGCGCGCGCCAGAGTTAGTTCGACAAAAATTGGTAGCAAATAGGCGAGTTGACCGCACCTCACGTTTATGAACAGTACGAGGAACCAGGTAGCACAAACTGTTCACTAAATCGGTACAATCGAATTTATTGCGGCATATATTAAATAGCGTCATCATTTCGAGCAGAGTGCGTCTTGACTCTAGAGTCAACAGGTCGTATTTTAGATGAAGGGAGTGGGAAGATATTTTTTTACGAAAGCACCGGTAGTGCATAGAGCGCAGATATTTCCGTTGGATAACCTCAATGCTGTCAATGTACTTTCTGTAGTACGGATTCCAGATGGGAACTGCATATTCTAATTGTGGCCGGATTATGGACTTATATAGGCGTAGATAGGTAGAGGGACGGTGGAAATCTCTAGTTGCTCTCATTACAAATCCGAACATTTGGAAAGCCTTATTAATTATTTTGTCGACGTGAACATCTAGATGTAGCTTAGAGTCTAATTGAACACCAAGATCTCATAGACTTCTAATGTTATCTAGAACAGTATCGCCCAGAACATAATTAAATTTAGTAAGGTGTTTCTTTTTGGTAAAAGTGATGTTATGACATTTAGAATAACTAAGGTAGAGTTTATTCGATGAGCAGTAGTCTACAAAACGGTCTAGGTCCTCTTGAAAAGAAATACAATCTGCTTGATTTGTTATTTTTTTATAAATCTTTAAATCATCCGCGTAAAGTAGAAATTTTGAATTTTTAAAACAGGTTTTGACATCGTTAATAAACAAAATGAACAAAAGAGGTCCTAATATAGATCCTTGTGGCACGCCTGATGTTACATGGATTGAGTTAGACTCATAGCCATTTACTCATAGCCATATAAAGCTAGATTACCACTCACTGACTCACTCACTCATTGACATAATTGTTCTCCCAGATGGTGGATGGGGAGGTGGGTATATTTTGACAGATTCGTAAACAAGTAACTCTCAAACCTACGGGAAAAGTGCCAAACCTCCCCTTTTCACCCCCCTTCTCCCCCCTCCCTATCGTATTTCGGAAACTACGAGACCCGTATTTTTTTTTACGGTTTTGTATAGAGGAGGCTCGGTAAAGTAATAACCATTTTTCAAAGTCGCCCCCCTTGCCCCCCTTCTCACCCCCTTTAGGCGGATCTCGGAAATTTAGAGACTTGGTACATTTTTTTTTCAGATTCGTTTAGAGGGGCAATGCTTTAGTCGCAATACTTGTGCAAACCCCCCCATCACCCCCCCTTTTTTTTTTTTTTTTCACAAGCACGCGAGGTGCTTGCACCTCGCGCAACACGCAAATACTAAACCCCCCCCATTTTTTTTTTCACAAGCACGCGAGGTGCTTGCACCTCGCGCAACACGCAAATACTAGTTATATTATATAAAGCTAGATTACCACTCACTGACTCACTCACTGACTGACTCATTGACATAATTGTTCTCCCAGATGGTGGGTATATTTTGACAGATTCGTAAACAAGTAACTCTCAAACCTACGGGAAAAGTGCCAAACCTCGCCTTTCCCCCCCCTTATTCCCCCCCCCCTCGTATCTCGGAAACTACGAGACCCGTATTTTTTTCTTTTTACGGATTCGTATAGAGGAGGCTCGGTAAAGTAAAAACCATTTTTCAAAGTCCCCCCGCCCCCCTTCTCCCCCCCTTTAGGCGGATCTCGGAATCTAAGAGACATGTAACATTTTTTTTTTCAGTTTTATTTAGAGGGGCAATGCTTTAGTCAAAATACTTCTGAAACCCCCCCCCCCCCATTACCCCACCCACTTTTTTTTTTTTTTTCACAAGCAAGCACCTCGCGCAACTACTAAACCCCCCCCCATCACCCCCGCCCCCCTTACTTTTTTTTTTCACAAGCACGCGAGGTGCTTGCACCTCGCGCAACACGCAAATACTTGATTTAGAGGGGCAATGCTTTAGTTTTTTTCACAAGCACGCGAGGTGCTTGCACCTCGCGCAACACGCAAATACTAGTTATTTTTTTTTTCATTATTTTTTATTAGGGATAACAAACAACATAGTATTTAAAAATTAACAAAAAAGCTTAAGATTTAGATGTAACAAATACACTGCTCACAACATTATCCACAGATTGTTATATGAAATAACTAGTTGCAAGACATCAGGCTTACAAAAAAATAAAATAAAAACTAGGGCAAACTGAATAAAACTAAACTTATAGATACATAAAAACACATTCACATACATTATAGAGTAAGCATATATACATTATAATTATGCATAATTAGCTTTAGCTTCCTTATCTTTTAAGATTGCACATACTTGCTTTTTGAAAACATTCTTATTCAGAAACATAATGTCCACTGAATCGAATTGCTTATTATATGTCTCAACTAAACGGAACAGTGGTGAGCGCGCGCCAGAGTTAGTTCGACAAAAATTGGTAGCAAATAGGCGAGTTGACCGCACCTCACGTTTATGAACAGTACGAGGAACCAGGTAGCACAAACTGTTCACTAAATCGGTACAATCGAATTTATTGCGGCATATATTAAATAGCGTCATCATTTCGAGCAGAGTGCGTCTTGACTCTAGAGTCAACAGGTCGTATTTTAGATGAAGGGAGTGGGAAGATATTTTTTTACGAAAGCACCGGTAGTGCATAGAGCGCAGATATTTCCGTTGGATAACCTCAATGCTGTCAATGTACTTTCTGTAGTACGGATTCCAGATGGGAACTGCATATTCTAATTGTGGCCGGATTATGGACTTATATAGGCGTAGATAGGTAGAGGGACGGTGGAAATCTCTAGTTGCTCTCATTACAAATCCGAACATTTGGAAAGCCTTATTAATTATTTTGTCGACGTGAACATCTAGATGTAGCTTAGAGTCTAATTGAACACCAAGATCTCATAGACTTCTAATGTTATCTAGAACAGTATCGCCCAGAACATAATTAAATTTAGTAATGTGTTTCTTTTTGGTAAAAGTGATGTTATGACATTTAGAATAACTAAGGTAGAGTTTGTTCGATGAGCAGTAGTCTACAAAACGGTCTAGGTCCTCTTGAAAAGAAATACAATCTGCTTGATTTGTTATTTTTTTATAAATCTTTAAATCATCCGCGTAAAGTAGAAATTTTGAATTTTTAAAACAGGTTTTGACATCGTTAATAAACAAAATGAACAAAAGAGGTCCTAATATAGATCCTTGTGGCACGCCTGATGTTACATGGATTGAGTTAGACTCATAGCCTTTTACTCATAGCCATATAAAGCTAGATTACCACTCACTGACTCACTCACTCATTGACATAATTGTTCTCCCAGATGGTGGATGGGGAGGTGGGTATATTTTGACAGATTCGTAAACAAGTAACTCTCAAACCTACGGGAAAAGTGCCAAACCTCCCCTTTTCACCCCCCTTCTCCCCCCTCCCTATCGTATTTCGGAAACTATGAGACCCGTATTTTTTTTTTACGGTTTTGTATAGAGGAGGCTCGGTAAAGTAATAACCATTTTTCAAAGTCGCCCCCCTTGCCCCCCTTCTCACCCCCTTTAGGCGGATCTCGGAAATTTAGAGACTTGGAACATTTTTTTTTTCAGATTCATTTAGGTAGGCGATGCTTTAGTCGAAATAATTGTGCAACCCCCCCCCCCCCCATCAAACCCCCATTTTTTTTTTTTTCACAATCACGCGAGGTGCTTGCACCTCGCGCAACACGCAAATACTAGTCCTAATATAAACGTAATATACCAAACCTCACAGAAATAAAGAGCAACACAATATAATACATAGGCAATTAAAAATATGTCAGCTAGTAACATTTTATAGTTAAGAAACAAACAAAATATGTACCTATATTAGCAATGTTAGATAAAAACAAGACCATAAGAAAATCATAAAACACAACTTACTTATTAAATAGCTTTTTTAACCAGGTTATTAACCTCGTAAAAAAGCTATCAACATAGGTAAGTAGGTACCAATTTAATTATTTTAATAGGAGGTACATAAACTTACTTGGAAAATTGCAGATCGCCATCTATTTTTTTTAATTAAAAATAGTTTCGCCTTTGACCACCATCTCACCTGATAGTAAGTGATGATGTGGTCGAAGATGGAGCACGCTTACCTAAAAGTAACCTATTCACTCTTGACTTAAAGACTCCTAGGTTATAGCTATCGGAAACACAGACTCCGGCAGGGAATTCCACTCCTTAGCCGTACGCACAATGAAGGTATTCCCAAAACGTTTTGTGCGTATGGGTGGGATGTCCACCATGTAACGATGGCGCTTCGCCGTTTGTTTCGTAGTCCGATGATGGAACAGGCTTGGTGGAATTAGATTGTGTAATTCCATCGCACACTCCCCGAAATGTAACCGATAGACTTGCAACTCGTCGTCGATGTTCAAAGCTCTGGAGCTTTGACTCGACCAGTGCATCGTTGCCAATGAGTCTTTTGGCCCGTTTCTCTATTGACTCAAGTGCGTCCAGTTGGTACTTGGCAAATCCGTCTCAAAGATGAGAGCAGTACTCCATACACGACCGAACCTGGGCTTGATAGAGAAAACACTTAAAAAAATTAAAAAAAATAGGTCCAACAAAAACTGTGTTTGTTTGCTGATAACTTGGACAACACAGAAATTGAAATGTCAGAGTTTCGTTTTATAAACGTCTACGTCTAGTGCCGCCATTTTGCCAGCTATTATTATCGTGCGTTCGGTTTGGTCAGCGTGCTAGCTTAAACTGAACGCCGCCCGCTAGAGAACGGCGCGCCGGCCGCGGCGCCTGGGGACGGCGGCGGCGGCGTGGGGGGTATAACGGCGGCGGCGGCGCGCCGGCGCGGCGCTTATATCTACCATCAGGTGAGATAGTGGTCAAACGCGAACCTATATTCTATTTAAAAAAAAAATCCAAATAATAAACATTGTGGGAGACTGGTGCCTAAACTAGGCCAGGGCCTGTATTTCAGGACACCAGGTCTCCACCCTTTGGGTTAACATTTCAAGTGCTCTATATATTAGCGGTCAGGAGTCACCTTGTAATTTACATGTTATTAAAAGAACAATGGCAGCCACCCATACATTAATATAGCTGAGATAAAAAATTTGCGTCTTGAAATGAAAAATATCTTGTTTAACTCGGCGTCAACTTCTGAATTAGTTTGTGGAAGAATTTTTGTTCGAAAAGTCCGAGAATAATAGAAATTCAGTCATGAACTCTTGTAGGTTATGTCCAGGTCAAGTGAAAATTAAAGAAAACTGAAAACAATCGAGAGCAACACAAGGCACAATGTGCAAGCGTCTGTTAGACCATGCTGCCTATTAATTAGTTAACCATAGACTATACATATAAATATTTTTCTTGAGGGTAATGTGACATGAACAATCAACAGTTGTCAAACCAAGTTATATTTTTTTTTTACTTGGGATAATAGTCTTTTTGCCAGTCATTAATTGAAAGTAATTCATTTATTCTTACACTACAATATTTTTACCTCCCTACAAAGAACACTTCCACTTGTGTCGCTTAACTTCAAACTCGGATAAATCCACTCTAGCCTCTTAGGAGATCGGGCACGCCGCAATTGCGGCGGTAAGACCCCTCTTTGAGGAGTGGCTAGATCGGCGTCACGGCGTCCTGACCTACCGCATGACGCAGGTCCTCACCGGACACGGAAGTTTCGGGAGGTACCTGTGTCTGATGGGAAAGGAGGAAACGTCTGGGTGTCACCACTGCGAGGGTCGCCCTGAGGACACCGTAGAGCACACGGTGCAAGACTGCCCCGCCTGGGCAGAGCACCGACGTGTCCTCACGGCGGCGATAGGCGGAGACCTCTCGCGCCCGGCATTGGTCGAGGCCATGCTGCGGGGCGAGAGGGAGTGGGAAGCGGTCGCCTCCTTCTGCGAAGCAGTCATGCTTCCGAAGGAGGAGGCGGGCCGCGAGAGGGAGAGGATGGCGTCCTCCCTCCAGCCCAGCCGCAGTGGTAGACGCCCACGGCGTCGGACGTCGGCAGACGATCTCCGGCCACCGTAGGCGCGGGCATGCGGACAGCGAGTAAAGGGCAACTCGCTGTCCGACCATGGACCATGCCCGGGTCGACGGCGCGTCGTGTTCCACGCGCGCCTCAAAGAGCGTCAGCAACATGACGAGGCCCCCTCTGCAGAGGGCCGAAGCCTGCCGGGGTCGTGGGACTCATCCCGTTACCGTGGCCCCGGTATGTAAAGGGTTATTGAAGGAACACCGTGGATTTTAGTCAGTAAAAGTCTGACAGTCCCTCCCAACCTGCCCGGAGTGGGAGGACTTATTTGATAATTTTACCACGTTAAAAAAAAAAAAAAAAAAAGCCTCTTAGGAGATATTTACAAAAAAGTGATAATAGTCTTAATTTCATGAATTAAAATGCAGTATTTTGTTATTATGGTAACAGGTATTGAATAAAACGATCCTGTTTAGTAAATTCAGTATTTAACCCATTCATTCTTTCAAAAATGCAATATTTAGATTGGATTTACCTTCATTTGATATAATGGAACGCAATTTATCTATCTTTGAAAAAACTCAGTGTGGATTTATAGAATTTTGATTTAATAGATCTGGATTTATCTGGATTTGAAAATATACGATCAGAACTAGGGATGTGGTAGTGGCGAAGTCATGGTATACCATCGTCGATAGTTAAATTTTGTTAGCTAACTGAATAATACAAACAAAATAAGGACTTGTAGTTTTATTTTACAAAAATAAGAGGTAACCGATTTAAATTATTTTTACAAAATTCTATATTTCTTCTGAGTCAGTTTCTTCAATTTCTTTTTTGTGCATTGATAGGGCGACCCTATCACATTTCACTGTTAAGCACTTTTTTATAATGTTTTAATTCCACCAACGATGCCCAGTCTTGGTCAAAGTGCGTTTGAGTGCGTGCGTGTGCGTGCGTAATTTACGAACTACAATTTGTTTTGCTTCATGAACCTGAATTTGATCAGATTTTGATCCTGTATACCTACACAAATTTGACCGGACAGTTCTAATATGTACCTACTGAATATTATATCCTTACATACTTATTATGTCCAAATTATTCTGTAATAGTACCTACAACAACAAAATAATAATAATCGATAATAGTTAGCACAACACTAGTGCCAGCCCGGGATTCCAAACGACGCTTAGGTATAGGTATTTCAAAACTACCGAATTTTAGCTCTTTCCTCTTTCTTACGGCGATATTTTATATTAGGCCGCTTGCAGGCTATGCTTGGTGACACAACTTAAATAGAATTATCCATGGGAATTGGCTAAAAAACAAAAAGAAACAATAATATTGCAGGAGGGTACCGTGCTACTATCGCAATGTTTACGTCGACTGACGGCCATTTTGAACAAATGCAATTGGCTGATTGGCTTTCATGGACTTAACTACATTTGAAAAAAACTGTCTCATGGATCTATCTGATTTAGATAAAATATAATGATTTTAACTGTTTATATCTTATGAACCATGCGGATTTATGCTCAACTGATATAATTGTTTAAAAACATATTTTTTTTCCTTTTTTTGATACCAAAATCTTAAAAAAGTTCAGAATTGGATTTATCCAAGTTTGAAGTTAAGCGACACACTTATAAATAAACATTATTGTTGATTCATTTACTCCTTTTTGTTACAATAGCAAACTGAAACTGAATTTATACAATAATATTGCACTTACTGTCACTTGGCAGAATAAATACAAAATGGCATCACTAATTGTCACTGAAAAAATCAAATAACTTTTCATTTAAAATACTTTTTTATCGAAAAAAAAAAAACAATAGCTGTCACAGGTGTCAGAGAGGTTTTTTTTTCGAATTATCTGTTTTAAAGCATTTTAAAGATAAATTTTACTAAATTATCAGATTTTGTGCGCAAAACTGTCAGCTGGGTGTCCATTATGGACCCTCCACCCCCTGCTGCTCCACCCGATCCTCCCGACGCCGTAAAAACTGGATACGGTAAGCGACGTCTGGATGATCCAGACGGCATTGGTGGCGTCTGCCCCAAAAAAACTATTTTAAGTCAGGGAATCGCTGTAGCAGCCACCCAATCGATGTATGTCAACCCGAGCCTCGTGGTGGGCATTAAAGCATATGTTTCGTATTATAAAGGACCTTTTATTGTCGACGTGTCTAGGTCCGAACCGGATCCCTCTGCTGGGACGTCAATTCGTCCGATTAAGTTTGGCCAATTCTTATGTAAAAATAAAATCGCGAACATTCGCCCCGATGGAGTAAAGAAAGTGGGCAGAAATAAAATTTCTGTCGAATTCACGACTGGAAATGCGGCCAACAAGTTTCTAGATAATCCCATTCTAGATGCCAATGACTACGCGGTAACCATTCCCACCTATAACATCACCAGGATGGGCGTAGTCCGTCAGGTGCCAGTTGATATGTCTATGGACGAGTTTTCTGAATCCCTATCCCCCCACCCCCTCTTTTTTTTTTTTTTTTTTCACAAGCACGCGAGGTGCTTGCACCCGCGCAACACGCAAATATTAAACCCCCCCATCACCCCCGCCCCCCCCCACTTATTTTTTTTTCACAAGCACGCGAGGTTCTTGCACCTCGCGCAACACGCAAATACTTGATTTAGAGGGGCAATGCTTTAGTTTTTTTCACAAGCACATGAGGTGCTTGCACCTCACGCAACACGCAAATACTGAACCCCCCCCCATCTCCCCCCATCACGCCCCCCCACTTTTTTTTTTTTCACAAGCACAAGAGGTGCTTGCACCTCGCGCAACACGCAAATACTAAACCCCCCGTCTCCCTCCATCACCCCTCCCCCCTTTGTTTTTTTTTTTTTTTTTTTTTTCACAAGCACGCGAGGTGCTTGCACCTCGCGCAACACGCAAATGCTAAACCCCCCCCATCACCCCCCATTATTTTTCACTAGCACGCGAGGTGCTTGCACCTCGCGCAACACGCAAATACTAGTTATACTATATAAAGCTAAATTACCACTGACTCACTGACTCACTCATTGACATAATTGTTCTCCCAGATGGTGGATGGGGAGGTGGGTATATTTTGACAGATTCGTAAACAAGTAACTCTCAAACCAACGGGAAAAGTGCCAAACCTCCCTTTTTCACCCCCCTTCTCCCCCCTCCCTATCGTATCTCGGAAACTACGAGACCCGTATTTTTTTCTTTTTACGGATTCGTATAGAGGGGGCTCGGTAAAGTAAAAACCATTTTTCAAAGTTGCCCCCCTTGCCCCCCTTCTCACCCCCTTTAGGCGGATCTCGGAAATTAAGAGACTTGGTACATTTTTTTTCAGATTCGTTTAGAGGGGCAATGCTTTAGTCGCAATACTTGTGCAACCCCCCCCCATCACCTCCCCTTTTTTTTTTTTTTTTCACAAGCACGCGAGGTGCTTGCACCTCGCGCAACACGCAAATACTAAACCCCCCCCATTTTTTTTTTTCACAAGCACGCGAGGTGCTTGCACCTCGCGCAACACGCAAATACTAGTTATATTATACACTTCTGGACACATCTATTGGCCCACCTTAGAGTTTAGGTTTCGATGGCCCCTACCGAAATATGATTGCTAGATTGAACAAAAACTGTTGATGCAGTTTTAAACCTGATACATTTTACCATCTTTTTCGATCGTATAGTTTTAAATTTGAATTCAGAATACCATACGACATGGACCTACGCCTAACAAGTCGGATATGCGCCTTGTTAAAGGCAATTAATTTTTGAATAAAAAACATGTTTTATCAAATAAAGGTTTAATTTAATAACGCGTGTTGCCTCCATGGGCATCTACCACAGCTCTCATACGATTAGGCATAGAGTTTATCAACCGCTCTATGAAATTTTGAGGGATCATCTCCCATTCCTCTTCTATGGCAGTTTTCAACTCCTGCATCGTCTGGGCAACTGGCTGACGAGCCCTAACACGCCTTTTTAGCTCGTCCCACATGTGCTCAATGGGGTTCATGTCTGGGCTTCTGGCTGGCCAGTCCATAACTGTGATGTTCACATCCCGAAGATATTCCCTGACGATGCCGGCCGCATGGGCTCTTGCATTATCATGCATAAAAAGGAAATTTGGGCCCACATAGTCCGCGTATGGTATCACGTGAGGTTCTAAGCACTCACGAATGTATCTTTCAGCATTTAATGTTGGCAGCCGTGGTCCTGTAACAACCTCAAGTTGAGTTTTGCCGCTCGCGGATATACCGCCCCAGACAGTCCATGAGCTACCGCCATAAGCAACCCTCTCTTCAAAGCAGCATTGTGCGAAACGCTCTCCCTTACGCCGGTAGACCTTCTTCCTTCCATCATTGCCATGTAACACAATTTTAGACTCATCAGAAAAGAGTACACGGCTCCAATCTTGCTGTGTCCAATTTAAATGACTGCGTGCGAAATGAAGGCGCGCTGTTCGGTGGGCTCGCTTTAGTTTGGGCCCATTAGCTGGCTTGTGTGGTACCATATCGCGTTCTTTTAACCTTCTCCGAACAGTTCGAGCGCTCACAGATACTCCGTGGAAGTCGCGAAGTTGGTTTTGTATCTCAATGGAGGTAAGGTGACGATTTCTCAAGCTGGTCGTCACGATGAATCGATCCTGCCTTTCAGTTGTGACCCGAGATCGTGGCCTTCCTTGGCGACGAACAAAGCCGCCAGTCTCTAGGTACCTCCGATAAACATTTCGGACCGCAGATCGACTTAAATTAAGTTGAGCACTCACGTTTCTTTGGCTGTGTCCGGCCTGAATAAGTGCCACAGCTTGGGCGGCGACTTCAGGTGAAGTATCCATAGATTATTGATAGAACCTCACCTTAATGTTAAGAATAAGTAATGTTTGTTGCAAAAGCAAAGATATCAATCACTTTTTCAAGAATTAAATCCAAGTAAACCAATAAAACCAAGTTTTCTTAGTATTCGATTGTTTGATATCAACAAACAGGCTCCAAATTGTCTTTTGTTTCTTTAAATTCTGTGTTCGAAATTCAAAAAAAGACTATTGAATGAAATTGTGAATGTGCCAGGTTCAAAACTGCATAAAAACTTTTTGCTCGACCTAATATAAAATTTTAGCTAGGACCAAACGAAACTGAAAATACAAGGTGGGCCAATAGATGTGTCCAGAAGTGTATAAAGCTAGATTACCACTCACTGACTCACTCACTGACTGACTCATTGACATAATTGTTCTCCCAGATGGTGGGTATATTTTGACAGATTCGTAAACAAGTAACTCTCAAACCTACGGGAAAAGTGCCAAACCTCGCCTTTCCCCCTCCTTATTCCCCCCCCCCTCGTATCTCGGAAACTACGAGACCCGTATTTTTTTCTTTTTACGGATTCGTATAGAGGAGGCTCGGTAAAGTAAAAACCATTTTTCAAAGTCTCCCCCCCCGCCCCCCTTCTCCCCCCCTTTAGTCGGATCTCGGAATCTAAGAGACTTGGAACATTTTTTTTTTCAGATTCATTTAGAGGGGCAATGCTTTAGTCGAAATAATTGTGCAACCCCCCCCCCCATTTCCCCCCCCCCCTTTTTTTTTTTTTTTTTCACAAGCACGCGAGGTGCTTGCACCCGCGCAACACGCAAATATTAAACCCCCCCATCACACCCGCCCCCCCACTTTTTTTTTTTCACAAGCACGCGAGGTTCTTGCACCTCGCGCAACACGCAAATACTTGATTTAGAGGGGCAATGCTTTAGTTTTCTTCACAAGCACGCGAGGTGCTTGCACCTCGCGCAACACGCAAATACTAGTTATATTATATAAAGCTAGATTACCACTCACTGACTCACTCACTGACTGACTCATTGACATAATTGTTCTCCCAGATGGTGGGTATATTTTGACAGATTCGTAAACAAGTAACTCTCAAACCTACGGGAAAAGTGCCAAACCTCGCCTTTCCCCCCCTTATTCCGCCCCCCCTCGTATCTCGGAAACTACGAGACCCGTATTTTTTTCTTTTTACGGATTCGTATAGAGGAAGCTCGGTAAAGTAAAAACCATTTTTCAAAGTCCCCCCCGCCCCCCTTCTCCCCCCCTTTAGGCGGATCTCGGAATCTAAGAGACATGTAACATTTTTTTTTTCAGATTTATTTAGAGGGGCAATGCTTTAGTCAAAATACTTCTGAAACCCCCCCCCCCCCCCCATTACCCCACCCACTTTTTTTTTTTTTTTTCACAAGCAAGCACCTCGCGCAACTACTAAACCCCCCCCCCATCACCCCCGCCCCCCTTACTTTTTTTTTTCACAAGCACGCGAGGTGCTTGCACCTCGCGCAACACGCAAATACTTGATTTAGAGGGGCAATGCTTTAGTTTTTTTCACAAGCACGCGAGGTGCTTGCACCTCGCGCAACACGCAAATACTAGTTATTTTTTTTTTCATTATTTTTTAATAGGGATAACAAACAACATAGTATTTAAAAATTAACAAAAAAGCTTAAGATTTAGATGTAACAAATACACTGCTCACAACATTATCCACAGATTGTTATATGAAATAACTAGTTGCAAGACATCAGGCTTACAAAAAAATAAAATAAAAACTAGGGCAAACTGAATAAAACTAAACTTATAGATACATAAAAACACATTCACATACATTATAGAGTAAGCATATATACATTATAATTATGCATAATTAGCTTTAGCTTCCTTATCTTTTAAGATTGCACATACTTGCTTTTTGAAAACATTCTTATTCAGAAACATAATGTCCACTGAATCAAATTGCTTATTATATGTGTCAACTAAACGGAACAGTGGTGAGCGCGCGCCAGAGTTAGTTCGACAAAAATTGGTAGCAAATAGGCGAGTTGACCGCACCTCACGTTTATGAACAGTACGAGGAACCAGGTAGCACAAACTGTTCACTAAATCGGTACAATCGAATTTATTGCGGCATATATTAAATAGCGTCATCATTTCGAGCAGAGTGCGTCTTGACTCTAGAGTCAACAGGTCGTATTTTAGATGAAGGGAGTGGGAAGATATTTTTTTACGAAAGCACCGGTAGTGCATAGAGTGCAGATATTTCCGTTGGATAACCTCAATGCTGTCAATGTACTTTCTGTAGTACGGATTCCAGATGGGAACTGCATATTCTAATTGTGGCCGGATTATGGACTTATATAGGCGTAGATAGGTAGAGGGACGGTGGAAATCTCTAGTTGCTCTCATTACAAATCCGAACATTTGGAAAGCCTTATTAATTATTTTGTCGACGTGAACATCTAGATGTAGCTTAGAGTCTAATTGAACACCAAGATCTCATAGACTTCTAATGTTATCTAGAACAGTATCGCCCAGAACATAATTAAATTTAGTAATGTGTTTCTTTTTGGTAAAAGTGATGTTATGACATTTAGAATAACTAAGGTAGAGTTTGTTCGATGAGCAGTAGTCTACAAAACGGTCTAGGTCCTCTTGAAAAGAAATACAATCTGCTTGATTTGTTATTTTTTTATAAATCTTTAAATCATCCGCGTAAAGTAGAAATTTTGAATTTTTAAAACAGGTTTTGACATCGTTAATAAACAAAATGAACAAAAGAGGTCCTAATATAGATCCTTGTGGCACGCCTGATGTTACATGGATTGAGTTAGACTCATAGCCATTTACTCATAGCCATATAAAGCTAGATTACCACTCACTGACTCACTCACTCATTGACATAATTGTTCTCCCAGATGGTGGATGGGGAGGTGGGTATATTTTGACAGATTCGTAAACAAGTAACTCTCAAACCTACGGGAAAAGTGCCAAACCTCCCCTTTTCACCCCCCTTCTCCCCCCTCCCTATCGTATTTCGGAAACTACGAGACCCGTATTTTTTTTTTACGGTTTTGTATAGAGGAGGCTCGGTAAAGTAATAACCATTTTTCAAAGTCGCCCCCCTTGCCCCCCTTCTCACCCCCTTTAGGCGGATCTCGGAAATTTAGAGACTTGGAACATTTTTTTTTCAGATTCATTTATAGAGGCGATGCTTTAGTCGAAATAATTGTGCAACCCCCCCCCCCCCCCCATCAAACCCCCATTTTTTTTTTTCACAATCACGCGAGGTGCTTGCACCTCGCGCAACACGCAAATACTAGTCCTAATATAAACGTAATATACCAAACCTCACGGAAATAAAGAGCAACACAATATAATACATAGGCAATTAAAAATATGTCAGCTAGTAACATTTTATAGTTAAGAAACAAACAAAATATGTACCTATATTAGCAATGTTAGATAAAAACAAGACCATAAGAAAATCATAAAACACAACTTACTTATTAAATAGCTTTTTTTAACCAGGTTATTAACCTCGTAAAAAAGCTATCAACATAGGTAAGTAGGTACCAATTTAATTATTTTAATAGGAGGTACATAAACTTACTTGGAAAATTGCAGATCGCCATCTATTTTTTTTAATTAAAAATAGTTTCGCCTTTGACCACCATCTCACCTGATAGTAAGTGATGATGTGGTCGAAGATGGAGCACGCTTACCTAAAAGTAACCTATTCACTCTTGACTTAAAGACTCCTAGGTTATAGCTATCGGAAACACAGACTCCGGCAGGGAATTCCACTCCTTAGCCGTACGCACAATGAAGGTATTCCCAAAACGTTTTGTGCGTATGGGTGGGATGTCCACCATGTAACGATGGCGCTTCGCCGTTTGTTTCGTAGTCCGATGATGGAACAGGCTTGGTGGAATTAGATTGTGTAATTCCATCGCACACTCCCCGAAATGTAACCGATAGACTTGCAACTCGTCGTCGATGTTCAAAGCTCTGGAGCTTTGACTCGACCAGTGCATCGTTGCCAATGAGTCTTTTGGCCCGTTTCTCTATTGACTCAAGTGCGTCCAGTTGGTACTTGGCAAATCCGTCTCAAAGATGAGAGCAGTACTCCATACACGACCGGACCTGGGCTTGATAGAGAAAACACTTAAAAAAATTAAAAAAAATAGGTCCAACAAAAACTGTGTTTGTTTGCTGATAACTTGGACAACACAGAAATTGAAATGTCAGAGTTTCGTTTTATAAACGTCTACGTCTAGTGCCGCCATTTTGCCAGCTATTATTATCGTGCGTTCGGTTTGGTCAGCGTGCTAGCTTAAACTGAACGCCGCCCGCTAGAGAACGGCGCGCCGGCCGCGGCGCCTGGGGACGGCGGCGGCGGCGTGGGGGGTATAACGGCGGCGGCGGCGCGCCGGCGCGGCGCTTATATCTACCATCAGGTGAGATAGTGGTCAAACGCGAACCTATATTCTATTTAAAAAAAAAATCCAAATAATAAACATTGTGGGAGACTGGTGCCTAAACTAGGCCAGGGCCTGTATTTCAGGACACCAGGTCTCCACCCTTTGGGTTAACATTTCAAGTGCTCTATATATTAGCGGTCAGGAGTCACCTTGTAATTTACATGTTATTAAAAGAACAATGGCAGCCACCCATACATTAATATAGCTGAGATAAAAAATTTGCGTCTTGAAATGAAAAATATCTTGTTTAACTCGGCGTCAACTTCTGAATTAGTTTGTGGAAGAATTTTTGTTCGAAAAGTCCGAGAATAATAGAAATTCAGTCATGAACTCTTGTAGGTTATGTCCAGGTCAAGTGAAAATTAAAGAAAACTGAAAACAATCGAGAGCAACACAAGGCACAATGTGCAAGCGTCTGTTAGACCATGCTGCCTATTAATTAGTTAACCATAGACTATACATATAAATATTTTTCTTGAGGGTAATGTGACATGAACAATCAACAGTTGTCAAACCAAGTTATATTTAATTTTACTTGGGATAATAGTCTTTTTGCCAGTCATTAATTGAAAGTAATTCATTTATTCTTACACTACAATATTTTTACCTCCCTACAAAGAACACTTCCACTTGTGTCGCTTAACTTCAAACTCGGATAAATCCATTCTAGCCTCTTAGGAGATCGGGCACGCCGCAATTGCGGCGGTAAGACCCCTCTTTGAGGAGTGGCTAGATCGGCGTCACGGCGTCCTGACCTACCGCATGACGTAGGTCCTCACCGGACACGGAAGTTTCGGGAGGTACCTGTGTCTGATGGGAAAGGAGGAAACGTCTGGGTGTCACCACTGCGAGGGTCGCCCTGAGGACACCGTAGAGCACACGGTGCAAGACTGCCCCGCCTGGGCAGAGCACCGACGTGTCCTCACGGCGGCGATAGGCGGAGACCTCTCGCGCCCGGCATTGGTCGAGGCCATGCTGCGGGGCGAGAGGGAGTGGGAAGCGGTCGCCTCCTTCTGCGAAGCAGTCATGCTTCCGAAGGAGGAGGCGGGCCGCGAGAGGGAGAGGATGGCGTCCTCCCTCCAGCCCAGCCGCAGTGGTAGACGCCCACGGCGTCGGACGTCGGCAGACGATCTCCGGCCACCGTAGGCGCGGGCATGCGGACAGCGAGTAAAGGGCAACTCGCTGTCCGACCATGGACCATGCCCGGGTCGACGGCGCGTCGTGTTCCACGCGCGCCTCAAAGAGCGTCAGCAACATGACGAGGCCCCCTCTGCAGAGGGCCGAAGCCTGCCGGGGTCGTGGGACTCATCCCGTTACCGTGGCCCCGGTATGTAAAGGGTTATTGAAGGAACACCGTGGATTTTAGTCAGTAAAAGTCTGACAGTCCCTCCCACCCTGCCCGGAGTGGGAGGACTTATTTGATAATTTTACCACGTTAAAAAAAAAAAAAAAAAAAAAAAAAGCCTCTTAGGAGATATTTACAAAAAAGTGATAATAGTCTTAATTTCATGAATTAAAATGCAGTATTTTGTTATTATGGTAACAGGTATTGAATAAAACGATCCTGTTTAGTAAATTCAGTATTTAACCCATTCATTCTTTCAAAAATGCAATATTTAGATTGGATTTACCTTCATTTGATATAATGGAACGCAATTTATCTATCTTTGAAAAAACTCAGTGTGGATTTATAGAATTTTGATTTAATAGATCTGGATTTATCTGGATTTGAAAATATACGATCAGAACTAGGGATGTGGTAGTGGCGAAGTCATGGTATACCATCGTCGATAGTTAAATTTTGTTAGCTAACTGAATAATACAAACAAAATAAGGACTTGTAGTTTTATTTTACAAAAATAAGAGGTAACCGATTTAAATTATTTTTACAAAATTCTATATTTCTTCTGAGTCAGTTTCTTCAATTTCTTTTTTGTGCATTGATAGGGCGACCCTATCACATTTCACTGTTAAGCACTTTTTTATAATGTTTTAATTCCACCAACGATGCCCAGTCTTGGTCAAAGTGCGTTTGAGTGCGTGCGTGTGCGTGCGTAATTTACGAACTACAATTTGTTTTGCTTCATGAACCTGAATTTGATCAGATTTTGATCCTGTATACCTACACAAATTTGACAGGACAGTTCTAATATGTACCTACTGAATATTATATCCTTACATACTTATTATGTCCAAATTATTCTGTAATAGTACCTACAACAACAAAATAATAATAATCGATAATAGTTAGCACAACACTAGTGCCAGCCCGGGATTCCAAACGACGCTTAGGTATAGGTATTTCAAAACTACCGAATTTTAGCTCTTTCCTCTTTCTTACGGCGATATTTTATATTAGGCCGCTTGCGGGCTATGCTTGGTGACACAACTTAAATAGAATTATCCATGGGAATTGGCTAAAAAACAAAAAGAAACAATAATATTGCAGGAGGTTACCGTGCTACTATCGCAATGTTTACGTCGACTGACGGCCATTTTGAACAAATGCAATTGGCTGATTGGCTTTCATGGACTTAACTACATTTGAAAAAAACTGTCTCATGGATCTATCTGATTTAGATAAAATATAATGATTTTAACTGTTTATATCTTATGAACCATGCGGATTTATGCTCAACTGATATAATTGTTTAAAAACATATTTTTTTTCCTTTTTTTGATACCAAAATCTTAAAAAAGTTCAGAATTGGATTTATCCAAGTTTGAAGTTAAGCGACACACTTATAAATAAACATTATTGTTGATTCATTTACTCCTTTTTGTTACAATAGCAAACTGAAACTGAATTTATACAATAATATTGCACTTACTGTCACTTGGCAGAATAAATACAAAATGGCATCACTAATTGTCACTGAAAAAATCAAATAACTTTTCATTTAAAATACTTTTTTATCGAAAAAAAAAAAACAATAGCTGTCACAGGTGTCAGAGAGGTTTTTTTTTCGAATTATCTGTTTTAAAGCATTTTAAAGATAAATTTTACTAAATTATCAGATTTTGTGCGCAAAACTGTCAGCTGGGTGTCCATTATGGACCCTCCACCCCCTGCTGCTCCACCCGATCCTCCCGACGCCGTAAAAACTGGATACGGTAAGCGACGTCTGGATGATCCAGACGGCATTGGTGGCGTCTGCCCCAAAAAAACTATTTTAAGTCAGGGAATCGCTGTAGCAGCCACCCAATCGATGTATGTCCACCCGAGCCTCGTGGTGGGCATTAAAGCATATGTTTCGTATTATAAAGGACCTTTTATTGTCGACGTGTCTAGGTCCGAACCGGATCCCTCTGCTGGGACGTCAATTCGTCCGATTAAGTTTGGCCAATTCTTATGTAAAAATAAAATCGCGAACATTCGCCCCGATGGAGTAAAGAAAGTGGGCAGAAATAAAATTTCTGTCGAATTCACGACTGGAAATGCGGCCAACAAGTTTCTAGATAATCCTATTCTAGATGCCAATGACTACGCGGTAACCATTCCCACCTATAACATCACCAGGATGGGCGTAGTCCGTCAGGTGCCAGTTGATATGTCTATGGACGAGTTTTCTGAATCCCTAATCCTACCCGATTTTTGCGGAATCGTTTTAAAGCGCGCCGTCTAAATAGGAAAAATAGAGAGGAGGGCAAAACCACTTGGATACCTACACAAACCATTGTTATCACTTTTCAAGGCCAAGTGCAGGGAGCACTTGGCCTTGAAAAAGGGTTTTCTCATTTCATACCTCCCTTCCCGTTGAGGCTTACCGCTACCCGACAATCCAATGCCAAAATTGTTGTCGCTTTGGCCATGTCAAAGCACAGTGCCGATCTAAACCAAGATGTTACCGTTGCTCTCAAGCCTACCCTGGGGACAGTTGTGACATTGTCGAGACTAAGGCTACCTGCGCACATAGGAGTATTGCCATGCAAAATCCGGTCAAAATTATTTAATGGCTTATTCAATAATAAAACACGGTAATACGATTTAATATAATTTTTAATTATAGCAAATAGTACATTCATAGCAAAAAAACATGTTTTTTTTTTTAAATTTATTTTTATTATTATGTACACACAGTAAAATACATTAGAATAAGCATAATTACAATATTTGAGTACAAAGGAACTGCTTATTTCTTAAGAAATTTCTTCCAGCAGACCTGCGAAAGGACAAGTGAAAAAGAGATGTAGACAATAGTGTGTGAGAACAAGAATATGTGAGGTCTAAAACTAAAATATTAAATATACCTACACTTACTTATAATGCAATAAAAATAACATATACTTAAATAAATACATAATGTTAGAATTTATAAATATATAATATAAATATATACATAAATAATTAACACAGTTAAGAGAAAAGGTAAAGTTTTTTTAACTTAAGTTCTTAAAATTATCTTAATTGTCCTCTTCCTCTTCATCGTCTTCATCAATATTTTATTACTATTAGCATTATAAAGAATTTTCCATTGCCTTCTTGTGAAGTCACCTTCAACGAAAATTGACAGTGCCTCTTGTGGCGTATGCTTTTTCACACTTATTTGGTTTTGGGATAAAGTGTAAGATTTACGAACTTTTGACGCTCTTGTTGGCGTTGCCACTATTTCTTTTATCATAGCTGAGGCATCAGTGTTTCCAATAATGCGCTGACTGACTCCAGCTGCATATATTAGATCTTCAGCAGGTATTTGCTTCCGTATCTCACTAGTTTTTTCGTCGCTTACTACGCTCACTTAAGTTTCAAAAGATTTAGTTGGCCGATACGGTTTATATGTAAGCTCTGCACTAAATTTCTGCAATTATATAGACGATTTGAGCCATTTGTCGTTATTACGCAAGAAAAGATTTTCTTTGCGACTTGCTGCTTCCCATTTTTGTTTGAATTGAGTCTTATTAAATCTCAGAGTGCGATCCAAAATAGTTTCTTTATAATTAGGGCATTGGGTTATTTCAACTAATTTTGTTCCCAAAAAGTCCAACTTTTCTTCTATTTTCTTTCCTTTACAGTCACGCATGATGTCGTACAAATCTCTTCTTGTAAAACTAACAGTTGATTCTACCTTATCTGAAAATAAAAAATAAAACAACGTAAAGTCAAATATATCCACAATTTACACAATCATCTTCAAATAATTGAAAATAAAAATGGCGCGCGTGGGCGCAGCATTTTTTTATTGTTTTTACTAAAACATATTCTAGGCAACATATTAAGCCTAAAATTAAGGTTTGACAAGCCTTGACACATAAACAAAAACTCGATTAAATAAAATATTTTAGACAAATTATTTCAAATTTTCGTTTCATCTTTCTAATTTTTTTTTAAGCACATAAATGAAACATAAAGTATTTAATTGTTATGTCATAATAATCTACGTACCTTGTACTTCCATATTCACAATGTTTTTTTACACATTTTATCACACCAAACGTACAGTTCAAACTCCAATGCAGTGAAACTAAACAAGCGCCGAGAACAAAGACATGTGGTTTAGACAACGACTGGGTTCCGACTGCTTGTGCAGGAAGGGTCGACTATCTGAGTTACAATTGTGTCCCTTTTTCAATGGACCGATTATTAAGCTGCAAAATTGTGTGGTTTTAATAGGTTTTTATTTAACTTCGTAAATTTGACTTTTGACCGGATTTTATATGAAAATACTCCTATGTGCTGCGTCCACTGTTCAGGACATCATTACGCCTACAGTGGTAGTTGTCCTGAGCAGGGTAGGCAGAAGTCCATTAAACTTCTGATGTCTCAACAAAACATCTCTTACGAAGAGGCATCAAGATCACACCCTAAAGTTTCTAAATTATATTCTGAAGTGACCCAAAATACTTCCACCTCTCAATGTTCCTACTCCTCTTCACAAACTGACTCTAACCATCCCACCCTTCCTCCATCAGTTTCTTATAGAAATACCATTGTCTCCTCCCCGCGACCCAGAACCTCCCTAAGGAAATCATACCTGGGTGTCACCACTGCGAGGGTCGCCCTGAGGACACCGTAGAGCACACGGTGCAAGACTGTTCCGCCTGGGCAGAGCACCGACGTGTCCTCACGGCGGCGATATGCGGAGACCTCTCGCGCCCGGCATTGGTCGAGGCCATGCTGCGGAGCGAGAGGGAGTGGGAAGCGGTCGCCTCCTTCTGCGAAGCAGTCATGCTTCCGAAGGAGGAGGCGGGCCGCGTAAGGGAGAGGATGGCGTCCTCCCTCCAGCCTAGACGCCCACGGCGTCGGACGTCGGCCGACGATCTCCGGCCACCGTAGGCGCGGGCATGCGGACAGCGAGTAAAGGGCAGCTCGCTGTCCGACCATGAACCATGCCCGGGTCGACGGCGCGTTGTGTTCCACGCGCGCCTCAAAGAGCGTCAGCAACATGACGAGGCCCCCTCTGCAGAGGGCCGAAGCCTGCCGGGGTCGTGGGACTTATCCCATTACCGTGACCCCGGTACGTAAAGGGTTATTGAAGGAACACCGTGGATTTTATTCAGTAAAAGTCTGACAGTCCCTCCCACCCTGCCCGGGGTGGGAGGACTTATTTGATCATTTTACAACGTTAAAAAAAAAGGGAAATCATACGATAGAGCAGCCCATCACACAATAGTTGCTGATGAACCCTCAAGCCTTCCGAACGGTTTTGCGTTGAATACGCAGAATCTTTCTCAAGTTCCTCATCAAGAGGATAATCTTTTAGAATTACTCTTATCGCTCATTATTAGTTTAATATCTCGTAATAATTCCAACTTACCGCCCCACGTTGCCCAGAAACTTTCCCAACTTCTCCCAAATAAAACCAGTTATGGATCTAGTGTCCGTAATTCAATGGAACACACAGAGTATTCGACCGCGGAAGCCTGAATTAATTTTCATGATAAATAAATTTCACCCGTCAATCATCGCCATCTCGGAAACATGGTTAGTGCCTGGTTCACGCTTTCGGGTTTCAGGTTACTCCTGTGTTCGAAATGATAGAGCTGATGGGTATGCAGGAAGTGCTCTCCTTGTGAAGCGCTCCCTCCCATTTTCCCAAATACCACTTCCCCATGTATCTCTTTCTGCATACGTTCCCCATCCTCATTCTCGTCTTATTCCAGATCTATTATGCATTATCTCCTCAGTTCCACCTCCAGTCATTTTTATGGGTGATTTGAATGCTCACCATTGCTCTTGGGGTTCAAGTCATGATGACAACTTTGGTCTTGCCCTCCTCGAAATTTTTGATGAAGCGAACCTCTGCATCATCAACAATGGTTCTCCAACTAGAAGAGCTCGCCCCTCTCAAAATCCTAACTCAGCTGTAGATCTTACCGCATGTTCCGCCTCTTTAGCTTCTGTACTTTCTTGGGAAGTCTTATCACATTCTCATGGAAGTGATCATTTCCCTATCCTTGTCTCTATTTCTGATAGAATAACAACCATGCGCAATTTTAATCCTTCTTTTAAATACAGATTAAATAATGAAAATTGGGCCTCCTACTCTTCTTCCATCGAAAGTAAATTACCTTTTCTTCCCTCTCCTGGGAGAACCAACCTTGTTGAATGTTATACAAAATTCGTAGATACGATTATTGCTAGTGCAGATGACAACTTTCCTCGTAAGAAACCCCAAAATTTTAAGGTATCGTCTCCTTGATGGGATTCAGAATGCACAAAATCCGTGAAGGAAAGAAAAGCGGCTGAATAAAACTATAAAGCGCTAATGACTCTTGAAAACTTTTTAATTTATAAGAGGAAAGCGGCCGCAGCCACCAGACTTCTTTCCAAAAAGAAGAAAGAAGGGTGGATCCGCTATTGTGAGAGCTTATCTCCTAGGTCTCCTTCTTCCCTAGTTTGGAAGCAAATTAAAAGATACAGAGGTTCTTGTAGCATTGCCGATATTTCAGCCAATGATCCTTCTTCCTGGCTCGAAGCCTTCTCGGATAAATTAGCTCCGCCTTCAGCTCCACATCAGAGCTCCCTTCCTTCTCTACCGGTCCCCCTCCCTTCCGTAAGCAGCCTTGATGCTCCATTCTCGTTCTCTGAACTCCAGCTGGCTCTTGATGGTCTTATAGATTCGTCTCCTGGGGTAGACGGGATCCCGTACTCGTTTTTGAAAAACCTGTCGAATGTAACGAAGCAATACTACCTCGATCTTGTTAATAGCTTCTTTGAATATGGTCTAGTCCCACAACCGTGGAAAAATCAAACGGTGATTCCGATTCTAAAACCTGGCAAGAACCCTTCAGATCCAAATAGTTATAGACCTATCGCATTGTCATCAGTTTTATGCAAGGTCACAGAGCATATACTGAAACACCGTCTTGAGTGGTTTGTAGAGAATAGAAACTTGTTGCCCAAATTTCAGTTCGGATTCAGAAAAGGTATGAGCACTATTGATAGTCTTAGCATTCTAACAACTGATATCCGTATATCTCTGTTAAAGAAACAGGAATTAGTAGGAGTCTTTCTCGATATTGCCTCAGCATATGATAACGTACTCCTGTCAGTGCTCAGGGATAAACTTCTCCGTCAGTTGAATGTTCCGGAAAAGTTGGTTCGGTTTATATGCAACTTATTGATGGAAAGGACTATCTGTATTAAAACCCATGATTCTCTGTTACCAACTAAGACTATCTAGAAAGGCTTGCCACAGGGTTCAGTTCTTAGCCCTCTTCTATTCAACCTATACACATTTGACTTGCACTTTTCATTTGATCCATTTTGTCAAATTTTGCAATATGCTGATGACCTAGCTCTGTATCTTTCTGTAAAATCTTTGGAAGAAGCTGAAAAGCGATTAAATTCGGCCCTCAGATACTTATCTGACTGGCTTCTTTTTCACGGACTATCTCTTTCAGCTCTTAAAAGCACTGTAGTTATCTTCACCAAAAAACAATTTGTTCCCCCTGTCGTTATTAAAATTAATGAAGAAATTATACCTTTAGAAAACAATGTAAAGTTTCTGGGAATCTGGTTGGATTCAAGGCTAACTGGTATTACTCATACTAACTTTGTTTCTCAGAAATGTGAAAAAAAACATTAATATACTCTGCTCTCTATCTGGAATTTGGTGGGGTGCTCATCCATACTCTCAAAAATTGATTTATAACGCCATAGTTCGCAGCCATTTGGATTATGGACTGTTTCTACTAGACCCTTGTAACAAATCTGGCCTTCAAAAATTAGATAAGTGCCAATCAAAATGTCTTCGTATAATTCTCGGAGCGATGAAGTCATCCCCCATTAATGCTATGCAAGTCGAGTGTGTGGACCCTCCTCTTTCTATTCGCAGACAATTTCTTGCCAATCGTTTTATTTTCAAGCTCATGCAAAATTCCGAGCATCCCCTAATAAGCAAGCTGGACCAATTATCCTCTATTTTTAACTCCTGTAGTCGTTCTAATATAGAACTTCCATGCCTTCTTCGTGCTTACCTTCAGTTCACTCGTCTTCCTTGCCCACTTACTCAAAACACTATCTTACCTATTTATTCTTCACCTTACGATGCCCTTGTGTTCCGACCTAATATTCTCTTGGACTTTGGTATTAACAAAGGTACTTTAGAAGCTAATACATTTTTTAAACGTAAAATTTTCCTCTGATTATAATAACTGGGTTACTATGTTCACCGATGCTTCCAAAGTCCCAGATGATAGCCCAGTCGGTGTAGCTGTTTGGATTCCCTCTACGAAAATTATCTTAAGTTATAGATGTCCCTCATTTACATCAGTTTTTACTGGTGAAGCTATAGCCATTTTTGAAGCCATGTTATTTGTCAAATCCCATAACATAAATAACTGTATTATATTCTCTGATTCTAAAAGCTGCCTTCAATCCATTTTGTCCAATCCTTCCCGCTCAAAATCTAGATTTCCAATTATTCTTAACATTAGAAATATCTTATTTCAATGCCACAAATTAGGAATTAATATTGTTCTAGCCTGGATCCCTGGCCATACAGGTATTTTTGGTAATGAGTCAGCCGATTCATGTGCCAAAAATGCTGTTCATTCTGGTTCCCTAGACCATTCCGAAATTTACTCTCATGACATCATCACCACATTGTCTTCTATTTTATTTTATTCATGGACTCAAAAATGGCAAATATCGAAGAAAGTAAAAGGTAAATTCTATGGTTCAACCCGAGATCCCCCATAAACCATGGTTTTTTAAATTTTGGTGTGTCAACAAATGGACCACATCAATTATTTGCCGTCTACGTCTTAATCATTGCTGTTCGCCTTCTTTCTTGGCCAAACTTAGGATTAAGGACAACTCGCTTTGTGAATGCGGTTTGGATGAAGGAAACGTGGACCATATTTTCTTCAGCTGTCCCAAATTACGATTCTCTTTATTATTTTACCCCCTTATGTTCCCCGTCCAACCTCCATTAAATGCCTTCTCTCTCTTGTATTTACTCGATTTGTTTATGATCTATGTAGGTTCATTGAGATAAATAAAATAAAGCTGTAGCGTATTATACTTTTAACAGTTCTGTACCATATTCCTAATTTACTCATTCTATTCCTTCTACCACTGGTAAACTGGTAACACATTACAAAAGCCGTCATGTCATGTTTGCGTACAAAATAATTTTGGGCTTTTTTTTTAATACTTTTCTTTTCATCAACCAAGATACTTAACACAACCTCCTGCGTTTGATGGTCTATTATTCTGCCACCACAATTTTGCCAATATCATGTATATTGGCAAAATTGTGGTGGCTCCTCCACAAACGCCATTTAACAAGAGTTGAAGTTGAAGTTGAAGTACTTTTTTATCCGGACTTAACTAGGTAATGTGATACTTTGAAAAAAACGTAGAAAAATAATAGAACTGCTTTCGTATATAAGTCACTTTTAGACGCTGAAATTAAAGTCAGCTAAGCTTTCGCCATTGTTCTTTAAGAAGCAAATAAAAATTAAAATTAATCGATGTACAAAAAAATAATAATATTGTTAGTGAGATTAGTATTAAGTGGATATGTCGGTGCGTGTATAGTGTGTATGTATAGTGAGTGTGTGTGGAGTGAGTGGGTGAATGTAATAGTTTTTTTTTCCATTGTCTATACAGGGACAGCAAGCATATCTTCAGTGTCACGATAGTTTAGTTCTTGGATCCAATTAGTTACTTTCGATTAACATTTATTTCTGTTAAAATCATAAATATGCAGGATCCTGTTAACCTTATTATAAGGGCGCCTTCAAATTGCGCGTCAGTTCATCGATCGACTAGTGACGATACGTAGGTACATACGTAGTTTTTGTTCAGGTCTAAACATGAATGAAAATCAAGTTGAACAATTTATCGATGAGGTTGAGAGTCGACAGCGATATGGGATTCGAAGTCCGAGAAGTACAGTAAAAAAATCGAAAAGAAAACAGCTTGGGAAGAAATATGCAATATATATTTTTTTTTTATTTATTTATACAAATGATAATTTTAGTTATTCTTACCAAGAACATCAAGGTTATTTTAACCAAAGCCTAGCCGATTCGCCAACACAAGTATCACAATTAACTGATATGTCGTCTATTTATGTAAATTTATTTTCGGAGAGTAATTTAAAACAATAGTAAGAAAACTGTGTAATTTGATTTATACTTAAAAGAATAAAACGATTATATAAATATTAGGTACCTATATGTCAATTTTTACTTGAGTGCTATAAAGAGTCTTTCTTCAGCACAAATAGTATTTTTGAGGGATGTGTTTTGTTTTCCAATATAAGGTTCCAAACGGGGAAGTAATTCGTAGATTTGTTTCGTGAAACTAAATGTATGTAACTATGATACTCGAACTAGCGGTTGCAGCGCGGCTGCAGCGCTGCCGCCGCGCTGTTTTGTAAATCCATATAAAAAAAAGTCGCGCGGCTGCAGCGCTGCTGTCGCGCTGCGGCCGCGGCGTCAGTTCATCGATCGACTAGTGACGATACGCACGTAGTTTTCGTTCAGGTCTAAACATGAATGAAAATCAAGTTGAACAATTTATCGATTAGGTTGAGAGTCGTCCAGCGACATGGGATTCGAAGTCAGAGAAGTACAGTAAAAAAATCGAAAAGCAAAAAGCTTGGGAAGAAATATGCAATATATATATATATGGTTGCGCTGATATACGATTCTTTTCGTTTATATTTTTAATTATTGGCAACACGCATAATCGCTAATTGGTTAGACATTCCCCTTCCGCATATTATCCTTTCTCCCTTGCACAAAACCTATATCTACTCGAGAGTGAGGGAGAGAGACTATACCGCTCTAGAAAAATCGATCGCGTCTAGATCTTTCGATGGACGGGATCGGACATTCAATGGCTGTCGAGTCGCGTTAGAGCACACACGCATCGAATCGCATTTGAACGGTCGCGTCGTTTTGTGCGACCAATTCGTAGCAGAAGAACGGTTATACTGTGGTGGTGAACTGTGATCAGAGTGCTGGCAGTCCTGAATATCCTGGATTATCAAGGTTAGTGCTGCCTTTCCTATACGACGCTGGACTCTTGTCTTTTGTTCCAACCAGCGCCGGTTCCCGTCAATTGTGTAACCGAAAACTTCTAAGTCGCATACGTTGCATTATCGCCCACCCATGTTAATGGTCCTTCACGAGTCGGATAATAATCAGCACAGCCATTCCCTAGAATTCGTTAGATATATCGTAGTTTCGTATTCGTATTTCGTAGTCAACCCCGCATAGATACTTATTTGCCAACGCGTGGCAAGTAAGTACATCGTAATTCATTACGTCGTTTTCGTGTCTTCCTAGCTAATAATCGATTAGTAAGGAATTTCGCAACCCCGCTTAGTAGTTAATTATCGTTACTTGTAAAGTAAAATACCAATCGGTCGAGTCAAGGCCACTCGAGACCGCGTCGCGCACCCGGCCGTTATTTCGCAAAACGGTGGGTAGTTACTAAATATTTCTTATAATAATTAGTTTGATATTCATAGCTCATAAATATGGCACCGACCGATATTACTCTTAAAAGATTGATAGCAAAGAGAGATCGTATTTTTGCTCGCATGCAGAGTATTGCAGATAAAATAAAACACATTCATTCGGATGAAAGCGTTAAGGAATCATTTTTGTGCGACATCTCGTTAGTACAATCACTACGTGTGGATTTTGAAAGTGCTTTGGATGAAATTGTTATTCATGAGCTAAAATTAAACCCTGGTTATGTTATAGATTATCAATCGCTTTCTGCGTTCGAAGACCTTTTAGGGCGCATTTTACGGGCTGAGAAGAACCTGACGGCTCACTCTCATAGTGAGGTCCAAAGGTCACCTCGATTGCCGCCAATTGAAATACCCGAATTCAACGGAGATATTAAGAATTGGCCATTATTCGTCGCTAGTTATCGTAATGTCGTGCATAATAATGTTTCTCTAACAGACTGTGAGAAATTATATTATTTATTAGGTAAATTAACACATAAAGCTCGTACAATTTTCGCTGGTATTACCCCGTCTGCGGATAATTACCCACTCATTTTCGATTTGCTTTGTAAAAAATATGAAGATAGTCGACAATCGGCAACTTCATACTTAACTCAAATATTTGAATTTAAATCTATTACATCAGGTACCCCTAGTAGTTTAGAATTATTTATTGATAAGTTCGCTTCGTCGGTAGTTGCTTTAAAACATACAAAAGTCAGTGACCTGGCTGATTTTATATTGTTGCATGTCGCGCTTAAAAAACTGGACCCAGACACCGTTCGTACGTTCGAATCCAATTATCAATTAAAGTCGAATGGATCCGAAATCCCATTGTTTTCCGATTTAGTTAATTTCGTTAGTGATCATATAAAGGTTTTAGAACGAACTTCGATACCTGTTGCTCGAGTCAATATTAATAAAGGGCCTTTATGTCGTAAATCAACAAACGCATATGTGTCTGGTTCTGAGTCGGTTTGTAGTTTGTGTAAGGAAAACCATAACTACATTTATAAGTGTACGGTTTTTAAGAGTTATAACCCCGATTAACGTTTTAAATTCGTTAAGTCAAACAACTTGTGTATAAATTGCTTAAGTAGTGGTCATCGCGTGTCTGCATGTAAGTCGACGTCTACATGTAAAAAATGTAGGTACAAACATCATACATTGCTATGTTTTGGAAATAGGCCTACGTCAAATATGTCGCCGTCACGCTCAGTCGAAGAGCCGAGCGCGGGTTCGATTCCCGCGAACTCGGATGTAGCATTATGCTCAAGTGCAGTCGGCTCTTATAAAGGCTCTAGAACTGTGTTGTTGGGTACCGCACGTATCGTTATTCTAGATTCTCGTGGTCACAAACACTGCGTTCGTGCATTGTTGGACAGCGCGTCTCAGAGTAGCTTTATTACTCGCGATTGCTGTCAACGTTTAGGATTAAACATAAATAATAGACCTACTTGTTCCACTGTTAGGGGTATAGGAGGTTCGAGTAAACCCATTCAAGGTTCCGTACAATTTAAAATTCATTCTCGTTTCAATCATAATATAACTTATGATATTGAGTCGTTGGTAGGATTACCGAACGTCTGCCAACCGCGACAGTCGACACTTCGCGACTGTCTAACTTCGAAGACTTACCGTTGGCAGACGATACATATTATTCATCAGGCCCGATTCACGTATTGATCGGCGCTTCGATTTTTCCGCACCTGCTTTTGTCGAACAGAGTTCAAGGATCGACTTCGAATTTATCGCCGCTCGCATTAGAAACGGTCCTTGGCTATGTGATCGTAGGTGACGCACCAGCATGTACTGACGGTAATTCGACCGTATCGCATTGCTGTATCGCGGACACATTAGACTCTGCTGTCCGGAAATTCTGGGAATTAGAGGAAGTGAGTGTTCCCCCGGTATGCAGCCCGGACGACCAATTGTGTGAGGAATTTTACACCCGCACTACCACTCGGGATAGTGAGGGACGTTACGTAGTAGCTTTGCCTTTCAAGGGTGATGTCGAATCCCTTGGCAATTCGCGCCAAGCAAGTGAACGTCGGTTTTACTGCTTGGAAAGGAAGATGCAAGCTTCTCCACAATTAAGGGTCGCGTATGACAGTGTCATCCGGGAATATTTAGAAAAGGGCTACATTTCACCTACGAATCCTGATTCGGCGGGAAGTTCGTATTTTATTCCGCATCATGGTGTGATCCGAGATGATAAGGTTTGGTCACAACCAAACTTCGTGTCGTTCTCGATGGTAGTTTTAAAACTACTACCCGCATCTCGCTTAATGATCTCTTGTATGGTGGACAGAACCTATAAGGGAACTTGTTCAATATTATTATTGGTTTTCGTTTGTTTTCGATAGCGCTTTCCGCAGACATTCGTCAGATGTTTCTCAGCATTGGAGTCCGAGAAT
Organism: Tholera decimalis; assembly: GCA_943138885.2. NCBI lineage: Eukaryota > Metazoa > Arthropoda > Insecta > Lepidoptera > Noctuidae > Tholera > Tholera decimalis. The sequence goes on along the minus strand of OW964550.2, from coordinate 50,308,123 downwards.
CTGATCGGCGTTTCCAACGCATTTTGTATCGCTTTTCCCCGCAAGAACCTTTACAGGTTTATGAATTTAATCGTGTCGTTTTTGGGCTTAAGTCTAGCCCCTTTCATGCACTTCGAACTATTAAGCAGTTGGCTGAGGATGAGGGTGACTCAGGCCAAAGATATTGTCGCTGCGGGGTTGTATATGGACGACTACGTCCATTCCGTTCGCACGGAAGACGAGGGCATTTCCACCGCTTCGGAAATGATAGGTCTCATGAAAGCTGGTCAATTTGAGCTAGTTAAGTGGACCAGTAATTCCCAAGTCGTATTAGATTCGATCCCACCCTCGCACCGCCTGCCAGTTGTCAAGGAATTCGATGAGTCCGACCAACACTGGGCTTGTGTTGGTCACCTACGTCGGACAACTTCGGCATGAAAATTAATACTCCCGCTCAGATTTGTACTAAGCGTACAATATTGTCGTGTGTCGCTAAAATATGGGACGTCATGGGATCTGTCGCACCTGTTGTCCTGTACGCTAAACTTCTAATCAAGCAGCTTTGGCTGTCTGATTGTGACTGGGATGATACTCCACCTGAAGATATAGTCAGGCTGTGGATTCGCTTCAAAGAAGAGCTTCCCTTGCTCTGTAATATAAGGATCCCACGTCACGTTGGTATCGTCGGCGATAGTGTGGTCACTATATTGGCTTTCGCGGACGCCAGTGAGAAAGCATACGGGGGGGTTATTTACTTCCACGTTCAAAATAGTGATGGCAATATCGTTAGGTTGTTGACCGCTAAGTCGAAGGTCTCCCCTAAAAGAGTCGTTTCTCTTGCTCGTCTGGAGCTGTGCGCTATTCTTGTGCTAGCTCAACTCATAAAAAATGTCGTAGTCGCTTGTCAAAACCGCATTATATTTCGCAACATATTCGCATTTTCGGATTCAACAGTCGCTCTCTGTTGGGTACATTCGTCGCCCCATAGGTGGAACACCTTCGTGGCCAACAGAGTCTCGAAAATACAGGACGACTTATCGCCACAAAACCTGTATCACGTGTCCGGTACGGACAATCCCGCAGATTGTCTGTCACGTGGGCTCACACCTTCGCAAATCATTGATCATCCGCTTTGGTTCAGTGGTCTTCCGTGGGCCAGCTTAGACGTTTCAAAGTGGCCTGTCGTCCCCTTCAATCCCTCTTCGGTATGCGAAGTGCCCGAAGAGAAGAAACATTCGTTGCTCTCCGCTACACCAACCGAAAGATCTACTATTCTTTCTTTGGTCGATCGTATCTCGTCTTGGAGTAAATTACTTCGAGTAGTAATTTACATTTGTCGTTTCGCTAAACTATTGCCTATTGGTTACCGCATGGCGGCAGCGGATTACAACTTCGCTGAATTGCTCATACTTCGCGAGCTTCAACGCTTTTATTTCTCCACTGAGTTGGTTAAACTCAGGGAAGGCAAACATTGTAGTCCTGCTTTTCGACACTTAAAACCGTTTCTCGAAGACGGACTCATTAGAGTCGGAGGCCGTTTAAGAAACTCGGATTTAAGTTATGATGGGAAACATCCCATCAGGGGCGTGCACAGGATTATGACAGGGTATGCGGCGGAGTAATCGGTCACAAAAACTTTGCCTTTTATAGATTTTTATCATAGCCACAGCCACGCATCGTAGCATGGTGGCGATGCGTGGCTGTGGCTATGCTAAAAATCTATAAAAGAAAATGTTTTTGTGACCGATTACTCCGCCGCATACCCTGTCATAATCCTGTGCACGCGCATGCATCCCATTCTGCTTCCAAGCAAGGACCTCGTTTTGAATTTGTTAGTCGATTATCATCATAAATTGAACTGTCACACAGGTCCCGACCTGCTAATGTCGCTCTTGCGTCAGAAGTATTGGATCCTTTCTGCACGCAATTTAATTAGGAATAGGATCCATAAGTGCCTTCCCTGCTTTCGGCTGCGCCCTAAGCCGAGCTTTCCTGAGATGGCCGATTATCGCTCTTGTCGTATCGTTCAAACCGCTAAGCCATTCGTCCACACGGGCACGGACTACGCCGGTCCGTTTAAGGTTACGATGTCTCGCAGTCGAGGTGTTCGCTCCACCAAGGCCTACGTGTGTCTGTTCGTCTGCATGACTACACGCGCGGTGCACATAGAGCTCGCTGGGGATCTTAGCACAGCTAGTTTTATGGGCGCCTTTAAACGGTTCCTGTCAAGGCGTGGCCCGGTTAGTAGAATTTATTCCGATAACGGGACTAATTACATAGGCGCTAAACGGAAACTCTCGGAACTTCACGCATTTCTTTGTTCGAAATACCATAATTCGGAATATGGTCATACATTAGCTATAAATCGAATAGATTGGTCACTCAATGTCCCGACGGCTAGTCACTTTGGCGGCAATTGGGAAGCTAATATTAAAAGTTTAAAGTCACACCTATATCGGGTCATAGGTGATACTATTCTGTCGTTTGAAGAATTAAGTACCGTTCTTATTCAAATAGAATCGGTAATGAACACTAGACCTCTTTGTAGGACACTCTCTAGTGATCCTTCAGAGCCGCTCGCATTGACTCCAGCGCACTTTTTGAATCTCACGCCTCTGAAATACTTGCCTGCCGAGGAAATAGACGAGAGAACTCTTACTGCTAGACACGAGCTACTAGATAAGTTAGTACAGTCGTTTTGGAAGCGCTGGAGAACTGGATATCTCCATACTTTGCAATCTCGCCGCAAATGGAACACGCCGGTCGATCCGGTCTCTGTCGGCACGGTCGTGATTCTTATATCCGACAACTCGCCCCCACTAGACTGGCCTTTGGGTGTCGTGGAGGAAATTTTCCCTGACTCAACCGGAGTCACTCGTATCGTTCGGGTTAAGACAACGACCGGATCCTACTTGCGTCCCGTGGTGCGTCTTTGCCCATTGCCTAACCAGTAGTTTATTTAATTCGTCTTTAAGGTTAGATTAATATTAGTTATTAGGTATTTAGTTTCGTCGTTATAGGATAGTAATTATCGAATAGATTAGTTTTCTTGTGGTTTGCCTCACTCTTGAAGGCATCCCTTCAAGCCCGGGGGAATGGTTGCGCTGATATACGATTCTTTTCGTTTATATTTTTAATTATTGGCAACACGCATAATCGCTAATTGGTTAGACATTCCCCTTCCGCATATTATCCTTTCTCCCTTGCACAAAACCTATATCTACTCGAGAGTGAGGGAGAGAGACTATACCGCTCTAGAAAAATCGATCGCGTCTAGATCTTTCGATGGACGGGATCGGACATTCAATGGCTGTCGAGTCGCGTTAGAGCACACACGCATCGAATCGCATTTGAACGGTCGCGTCGTTTTGTGCGACCAATTCGTAGCAGAAGAACGGTTATACTGTGGTGGTAAACTGTGATCAGAGTGCTGGCAGTCCTGAATATCCTGGATTATCAAGGTTAGTGCTGCCTTTCCTATACGACGCTGGACTCTTGTCTTTTGTTCCAACCAGCGCCGGTTCCCGTCAATTGTGTAACCGAAAACTTCTAAGTCGCATACGTTGCATTATCGCCCACCCAATATATATACATATTATTTATTTATACAAATGATAATTTCGGTTATTCTTACCAAGAACATCAAGGTTATTTTAACCAAATCAAATCCAAATCGGTTCAGCCGTCTTCGAGTAATCGATTATCATACATAAAAAAAAATTTACGCGTCGAATTGATAACCTCCTTTTTTTTGTCGTCGGTTGAAAACGATTATATAAATATTAGGTATATGTCAATTTTTACTTACTTGAGTGTTATAAAGAGTCTTTCTTCAGCACAAATAGTATTTTTGAGGGATGTATTTTGTTTTCCAATATAAGGTTTCAAACGGGGAAGTAATTCGTAGAATTGTTTTCTTGATAATCGTAAGTAACTTTGAAATTTTTGGTCACAGTAGCCTTTTACTTTATGAAATTCAGTTCGTTGACTTATACAAAATAACGGCAACGTTTTCATAGGCTTCTTTTTTTTCTATTTCCAAAATCTTTATTCGTTTTAATAGTAACACTAACAGCAGTGTTTCGTCGATACAGCCCATCGTGAAACTAAATGTACAACACTATGATGCTCGAACTAGCGGTTGCGTAAACAGCGCGGCAGCAGCGCGGCTGCAGCGCTGCCGCCGCGCTGCTGCCGCGCTGCATTTTGAAGGCGCCCTAAATGTATTGACCGAGAAAACAAAAAAAATCGCTGAGCAAACTTGGTCGACAGCCGGGTTTGTCGATTGTCTACGGGGTTGAACCGCCTTTTGCCATGAGAGAGAAGGGGGCTATATGTAAGGACGCTATGCTGTTTCAATATTGTTTGCAGTAAGAAAAATTGGCGTACGGTTAAAACTTTCGCTTCCTTATATAGAAGAGTAGTGGAGTAGTCAAAGGGTCGGAATAAGGACACTTTCAGGATGGCTCTCTGGGCTCTTTCCAATTCAAGTATAGTGGATTGGGCACCTCCCCAAGAAGTGACACAGTACGTTAGCAAAGACTGAGCAAGGACAAAATACACTGATTTCCTTAACTTTTCATCACCCACCTGTCTCAGGGTCTTAAAGACGTAGATTAATTTGCGCAACTTGCTACTCAGTGAGTGAATATGTTCATGAAAATTTAACCTACTATCTATGATAATACCCAGATATTTTACTTTATCTGCTTTGCGGATGTGAGTGCATGAGCAGGTGGTAGTGTGGCAACGGACAAGTATGAGCTACGATGGAGGAAGTATCCGAGGTTGGCCGGTTTTGTTTGATGGAGAAAGTGATGTAATTGGTTTTTGCAGCGTTAAGTGTGAGGATATTATTTCGTAACCATTCTGATACTAAGTTGAAGCCCGATTGAGCAAGCCCATAGACTTCACTCCAAGTATCCGCGTTGAATAATAATGCAGTATCGTCTGCAAAAGTTACAATTTTGCCTCCGTGGAGGGTGAGCATACCCAGGTCATTTATATATAGGAGAAATAGGGTTGGCCCCAGTACACTGCCTTGAGGCACGCCGTAGGTGACTAGGCGCTCATTACTAACGTGCTTGTCTATTTTCACACTCTGAGTACGCTCATTCAAATAGTTTTAATTGGACCCCTCTAATTCCAAGCCGTTCCATCTTCCCAATGAGTACAGGTACAGAAACCGTGTCAAATGCTTTGTCAAGATCAAGAAAGATCCCGAAGACTTTGCGGCCAGCATCCATGTTTGTGACGATATAATTGGTTAGATCATGAAAAGCATCAGAAGTCGATTTACCGGGCCTAAATCCGTATTGGGAGGGAGAGAGAAGGTTATATTTCTCCAAGTAATCAACTAGTCTACTGTTCATGATCCGTTCAAGAATCTTGGATAGAGCCGGCAGCACGGCTATAGGTCTATAGTTGTTGACATGGTTTCTGTCCCCATCCTTGAAGATCGGGTGTATAATGGCCTTTTTGAATGCCCTGGGAAATTTGCCTGTGTTGAGAGAGAGATTGCAAATATAAGTTACAGGTGGGACTACAATGGCTATGTGTTTTTTAAGGAGACTGTTAGATATTCGGTCCCATCCCATAGAACATTCATTGCAAAGCGACAATATTAATTTTGTAACTTTCGCTTCGTCTGTTGGAAACAGAACTATAGAGTGCGAGGTATTGCAAGAGATATCTCTTATAATATTACTTAGTAATATTACTAGGCGATACTACTGACCGCTTCATGATATTCTCAGCAAGGTCTTTACCAATCATCATTGACATCATTAACAGATTGTTTTGGAGTTGCTGAAATAGATAACAAATCTGAGGCGGCGTCTCACTTCTTGACCCTACCAGTTATACCATTAATAGCCGACCACAGCTGTTTTGTATTTTTCCCAGAATCCCTGATTTCCCTCCTGTCGTGCTCATTTTTAGAATATTTTAATAACTTATTACAAAAATTTCTATATTTTGTATACTAAGTTGTTTTTAAGATATAGTTCTCCGGGTCAGTTTTCAGTTTTTTATGTAGATTATCTCTATGTCGAATACAGCTTGCAATGTTTTTATTTCGTCAGATTTGCCTCGCGTATATGTCTCGTACAAAAACTTATAAGAGGTATGGTCCCTTTATATTAAAAACTGCAATAGAATCTTATGAAACTTGAAATAAATATCTAGTTGAAAAACCTAAACGAAGTCATAAATGCATTTTATTTTAGTGAACATTATTTTATTATACTATATAAAGCTAAATTACCACTGACTGACTGACTGACTCACTTATTGACATAATTGTTCTCCCAGATGGTGGATGGGGAAGTGGATATATTTTGACAGATTCGTAAACAAGTAACTCTCAAACCTACGGGAAAAGTGCCAAACCTCCCCTTTTCCCCCCCTTTCCCCCCCCCCCCCCCCCTATCGTATCTCGGAAACTACGAGACCCGTATTTTTTTCTTTTTACGGATTCGTATAGAGGAGGCTCGGTAAAGTAAAAACCATTTTTCAAAGTCCCCCCCCCGCCCCCCTTCTCCCCCCCTTTAGGCGGATCTCGGAATCTAAGAGACTTGGAACATTTTTTTTTCAGATCCATTTAGAGGGGCAATGCTTTAGTCGAAATAATTGTGAAACCCCCCCCATTCCCCCCCCCCTTTTTTTTTTTTTTTTTCACAAGCACGCGAGGTGCTTGCACCTCGCGCAACACGCAAATACTAAACCCCCCATCTCCCCCCATCACCCCCCCCCCTTTTTTTTTTCACAAAAGCACGCGAGGTGCTTGGACCTCGCGCAACACGCAAATACTAAACCACCCCATCACCCCGCCCCAATTTTTTTTTCTCAAGCACGCGAGGTGCTTGCACCTCGCGCAACACGCAAATACTAAACCCCCCCATCACCCCCCCCCCCCTTTTTTATTTTTTTTTCACAAGCTTGTGCTGCACGTGCTTGTGAAAAAAAAAAGTGGGGGGGGTGATGGGGTGAGATGGGGGGGTTTAGTATTTGCGTGTTGCGCGAGGTGCAAGCACCTCGCGCAACACGCAAATACTAAACCCCCCCATCTCCCCCCCCTTTTTTTTTTCTTTTCACAAGCACGCCAGGTGCTTGCACCTCGCGCTACACGCAAATACTAAACCCCCCCCTTTTTTTTTTCACAAGCACGCGAGGTGCTTGCACCTCGCGCAACACGGAAATACTAGTTATTATACTATATAAAGCTAAATTACCACTGACTGACTGACTCACTCACTCATTGACATAATTGTTCTCCCAGATGGTGGATGGGGAGATAGATAGATAGAATAGATAGAAGATAGATAGAATATACTTTATTGTACACCAATAATTGAATCACACTTAAATAACAATATTGTAAAAAATTGGTTACAATGGCGGTCTTATCGCTGAGAGCGATATCTTCCAGACAACCTTTGGAAGGACTTTATGAGCTTTAATTAAAATGGGGAGGGCTATATTAGTGTACTACTGTACAAATATTCATTAATAACGGAAAAACTAATTAAAATAAAATAAATAAATATATTATGTGTTCTTTAACATCGTGTGGAGAAAGCAAAGGAATAATCATAAGTTTGAAATAAAATGATTGGCAACCGAGCTTTTAAAAACAGCAAGTGACTGAGCTTGTCTTACTGACACCGGCAATCCATTCCACAACCGAATGGCCTGCACCGTAAATGACTGGTCGTAAAATTTTGTGGAATGCGTAGGCATCAAAAGTCTCAAATTCTCTGATGATCTCAAATCTCTAACATGTGTGTCATGAAGGAACTTAAAACGTTCTTTGAGGTAAAAGGGAGTAGTTGGATTGAAAAGAATACTGTAGAGTAATGATAAAATATGTGCATTCCGGCGAAGGCGGATAGGCAGCCACTTGAGTTTAGTGCGAAACTCAGAAACATGATCATATTTGCGCAATCCAAATATGAATCTGATACAAAAATTTTGGAGTCGCTCAAGCTTATCTAGCTGCACTTCAGTTAGATCTGGATAACTTGCATCAGCATAGTCAAGGATAGGGAGAAGAAGAGATTGGGCAAGCGCAGTTTTAGTAGCAGTCGGTAGGAAATTGCGCAATCTGCGCAAAGACCCCGCAGAGGCGAACAGTTTGCGGCTCACTTCTTGCAACTGGGGACCCCAAGACAAATCTTTATCAATATAAATACCAAGGTCTTTTACTGAGTCACAGTAGGGTATAACAGCTCCATCGAAAATGATTTGGGGAAGGGTCGTCCAGTCAATTTTGGAACGTAGCCTAGGGCTGCCAACAATAATGACTTTAGTCTTCGCAGGATTAACCTTCAAACCATGATCCAAACTCCAATCGGACAACAATTTTAACAGATTCGTAAACAAGTAACTCTCAAACCTACGGGAAAAGTGCCAAACCTCCCCTTTTCCCCCCCTCTATCGTATCTCGGAAACTACGAGACCCGTATTTTTTTCTTTTTACGGATTCGTATAGAGGAGACTCGGTAAAGTAAAAACCATTTTTCAAAGTCCTCCCCCCCGCCCCCCTTCTCACCCCCTTTAGGCGGATCTCGGAAATTAAGAGACTTGGCACATTTTTTTTTTCAGATTCATTTAGAGGGGCAATGCTTTAGTCGAAATAATTGTGCAACCCCCCCCCCATCATGCCCCCCCCCCATTTTTTTATTTTTTGTTTCACAAGCACGCGAGGTGCTTGCACCTCGCGCAACACGCAAATACTAGTATACATATATACATAAATATTACATAGTAATCAGATACTAGTAATAAAGAAAAAAACGTAAGAGTTAGTGTTTTGTTAATAAACTAAATAATAAGATCAAATAAAATAAATAGGTAGAAAGTGCCAGCCCTAGTGAATTTCTCTATTCAACTTATTTTCGTCCCTGTTAACCCCAATTTCCGGGTGAATAGGGATAGTATATATTTTAACTCTTTTTGCTTAAATTGAAATACTTATTGCATAATTTTATATTTGATGTCAAAGATAGCATAAAGACTCAATTATTTCGATTGCCACACAGCGAATTTTCTCTAAAAAAAAAAACATCTTAATATTCTTCATGAAGTTCTGATTTGTGCCTATTCACCCCATTTTACGGTACATGGTACATTTTCTTGTAAAACATTTAAATGCGATCACACAAAAACCATTTTGAGGATTTCGTAGCCGAATGGCAAAAACGGAACCGTTATAGTTTCATCATGTCTGTCCGTCCGTCCGTCCGTATGTCAGTCATTTTATTCCGAAACTACACACATCAGAAGCAATAATAAGAATTTTTGCAATAACTTTTCTCCTGATTGATATTAATTAAAATTTTCTTTAAGGATTCATCAAATAAAGTGTTTTCGTTTGTCACAGTAACGATAAACCAAGTCACCTTTGCATTAATAAAGAAATTTGCCATTTTCCTAATAAAGGGATTTTTGACATTTGAACCACTAACATTAAAGTTCGAAAAAAAGACTGAAATAACAGTTTTCTTTAAAATTTTATTGGGTAACTTAAACAATTAATAATCCGTGTTTCTACCGCGAACACTAACAACACAAGAACATCGGTTTGGCATACTCAAAATGAGTTCATCCAAATCACGCTGTGGAATGGCCGCCCATGTTCGTTGCAACAACAAAAAAAGGTCTTCTTGCGACTGGATACCCTCCATATTCGGCAGAGCTCTTCTCTGTAGCATATCCCATGCATGCTCAATCGGGTTCAAGTCTGGCGACTGAGCAGGCCAGAGCAGGACATTGATGTTAGCTGCGGCGAGAGTCTGTCTTACAACTCTTGCGGTGTGCGGTCGTGCATTATCATGCATTAACTGAAATAAGGGACCGATTTGCACTTGTAGAGGAACGATGACGTCAGATACAATCGTCTCAGCATAAATTTGAGCGTTGAGGTTGCCTCTGATCCAAATCAACTCAGTTCTTCCGCCGATCCAAATACCCGCCCATACCATGATGGTTCCACCACTATAAGGAGGGACTTCTTGGCAGGATTTTAATCGCTGTTGGCGTCCAGGGGTTCTCCAGTGTCGTATACGTCTTGTATCCGGTCTCATACCAAAACGAGACTCATCAGAAAAGCACACGAAACGCCATTGTTCTTCTGCCCAATTTCTGTGTTCAAGAGCCCATTGATAAACAATTAATTATTATTATTATTGATTTATTAATATAACACCTACAAATAATTATATCTACTTTACCTATGTTAACAAATAAATAAATTTGATTTGATTTGATTTGATATCGAATCCTACGATTGTGCATTGCTATAGGTGGTACCCGTAGCGGTCTTCGGGAATGAAGGTTCACTTCATGCAAGCGGTTTCTGACTGTTTGGTCGCTAATTAAGTTCCCTGAAGAGTGATGAAGCCTCACGGCTAACATCATGGCGGTTATTGTTGGAGCTCTTCGAGTTAAGATTTGAATGTATCGGTCTTGTCTCCGTGTGGTGCAGCGATACCGTCCTCCATGGCGCTCAGCCACGGTACCAGTGCTTCGGTAACGTGTCCAAAGTCGACTGATAACACTCTGACTTGTATTCAGAGCTAAAGCCACAGTACGTTGCCGGGAACCAGCTTCTATCATTCCCACGGCTCTGAGCATTTCTTCCCTGCTTAAATGACGTCGCCGCTCCATAATAACGTTGGTTTTAATCAGTAGTAGGGAAACAGTAGCACTAATAATGTCTTCAATGCGTTGTATGTTTTTATAGGGAAAATATTGACAGCTGATTTTCATCTTTTACTCGAATTTGATTAACAGTTCCTGTTTCAAATGATGAAATGCACCAAAAAGGATCCATATAAATTTATAAAATCATAAATTTATTACAAAGCCACATCTCAATCTCAAGAAATCCGCATAAAAATGCTTGATCCCTAGACACTTTTGATGTGTGTATTAGGACTATACATGTGAAACTTGGTAGGTAGATGTATTCTGTAAACCGCTTTCTGATTTTAAGAAAAAAAAATAAAAAAAATATTTATAATAAAGGGGGCTCCCCATAAATAGAACTAAAACTGATAATTTACTTTTTCATGAAACCTATACGTGTAGAATCTATAGACACTAGACAGGTCTTTAAAAATGACACTGAGGTTTTTAAAACCACTTTTTCATAAAGTTAATCGTTTAAAAGATATACACTTCCAAAGTTGTAAAATGTGTCCCCCCGCCCCCCTCTAACTTCTATAATAATGGAGTAAAAAATCTAAAAGAAATATATGTCTATAAATCTTAATGTAAACTTTCAACCAAAATTGGTTTGAACGAGATCGGGTCAGGAGTTTTTGAGATACAGCATATTTTATAAAACCGCAAATATAACTTTGTCATTCATACAAACACTATGAAAAACAAAGTTATTTGGCGTAGTTGTAAAAAATGTAAATAAGCTAGTTTTAAGAATTTTGTAAGGTTTTTCTTGTCAAATATATATACATATTATATTATATTATTATAGTTACTACGGAACCCTACATGGGCGAGTCTGAATCGACACTGAACTTGGACGAATCGAATCAAGATGATTAAATTAAAATCGTTCTTTATTTTGTATGGTATTTGTAACACAAATAAAGATTTTCAAATTCTTAGCAATTTTTAATGCGTCAAGATCTGTATCAAAACCGAACAGTTAGTAGTTCACTATTACACAAGCTGATTGTCCTAAATGTTATACTTCAAAGGTTAATTTGTACTTTGATTTGAGTTAAAATTGCATCCCTCAACGTCAGTAAAATAAATAAAATATGACATTGATAGATAAACATTAAGTTTTTTCCGTCTGTACATTTTGTTTCATGCTTTCCAATTACGTCATATTTAAAAAATAATATAAGTATATTTGTTACAACAATATTCTATGTGTTTTATTTGTCCTTTAGAGCCCATTAATATAAAGCGATATCGACCGGTGGTTTTTGAGATTTTTTTGTTTTTTTTTTCATGGAAATCTCCTAAAAATCTCCAGACAATATCGCTGGTGTGAAAGGATCCTTACTTTTTTTTAAACTAGATAATTCCCGCGGCTTCTCCCGCGTGTAATACTATTTTTGTATCCCATGGGAACTATGCATTTTTTTTATAAGAAGTAGCCTGTGTGCTAATCCACACCTTAATCTATATCACTACCAAATTACATCCTTATTTGTTCAGCATTTTCGGTGGGATTGAGTAATGAACATCCATACAAACTTTCACATTTATAATATTAGTAAGTGCATAGGTACTAGATATAATATAGTCTGTGGTCTCTGCCTATCCCTCCGGGATAAAGGCGTGATTAATAAGGCGTGAAAAAAAAACGGAAGTCATCTATATCATGCACATTTTAAGAAGACCTCTCTGATCACAACAATACAAACACGCACACTCACACACACACACCAAACCCGAATACTAATTTATATAATAATAATAATAAATAATAATAAATTGTTTATTATGTCTCAAACAGTAACATTAACAAATGTGGATGAAACAGCCCCAGTAAGTAGTTTATAACACTTGTGTCGGGGTTGTCTCGCTCCTCCCCTTGAAAGTTAGTTGACAATATTAAGACAGTAGATTTAATTTAACTTAGAACTAATTTTAAGAACAAAAAGATTGACTTAAAAGTATGAAGTAATGTAATTGCAGCTCTGTATAGTGTGTTATTATGGGTGTGTCTATAGAAGTGTGGAAGTTAAGTGTGTATGGATGTGATGATGTGTGCATGTGTTTATAGTAGGATGTGAGTTTCAGTTTGTGTGTGGATGTGATGGTGTGTGCGTGTGTATTTGTTTTAAAGCGTTCGCAGAAGTGCCGTTATAATCAAAGTTAAAAACGAGGTAAAGATTGTAGCTAGTGTCAGGTAAGTCTGGCTAGAATTTGCTCCGTTTCTTCATAGGTTAATGTTTTTAACCATTCGGTTATAAGGTTTTTGCATTGGTGCGACACTTTGTTGTGAAAACTTAGTTTTGAATTTATTTTATTGTAAATGTAAGCTGATTGGCATACATACTGACGCCTTGCGAAAACCGTTTGTACACGTTGGGAGTGAACCACAGTGTCTTTTCGCCTCTTAGCCTGGATTTCCTGGTTAACTGGTATGTGTTTGTGTAGATATAGAACGATGTTTAAAAAGTATAGTTTCCTGACGGGTAATATGTCACTAATTCTATATAGATCAATTGTGGGAAATCTGTATGGCTTAAAATAAATAACTTTTAAAAGTGACCTTTGGGCTCTTTCCAACTGTAAAAGTTTAGTCTTTGTGGCCCCTCCCCAAGCTGGTAGGCAGTATGTGATTACTGACTGCGCAAGCGCTATATAAATATTGTTGAGTGTCTTTTGAGGCATCACATAGCGCAGATTTTTAAAAATCCATATAAATTTACGAACGCGCGACATAATAACCTCGATGTGTGAGTGCCACGCTAGACAACCGTCGACTATAACTCCCAGATATCTAGTAGACGGTACTTGTTCGATGGGTTTGCAGTTACAATTTACCTCTACGTTGTTAGCACATGTATGGATGCGGATATTGAAATTAGTGCAGGCTTTAGACCTTGCACTTGGAGAGAAACAGATATAATTTGTTTTGACAGTATTGAGGGTTAGCAAATTCTCCTTGAGCCACCTATCTATTACAATTAATCCTTGTTCGGCCTTATTACGCACTCCTTCCCAGGTATCGCCAAAGTAGACAATGGCCGTATCGTCCGCATATGAGAAAATTTTCCCGCCACTGTTTCGTAGGTTACAGAGTTCGTTAATATATACTAGAAACAGTGGCGGGCCGAGCACAGAGCCCTGCGGAACACCGAAAACAACATTTTCCTCACTACTGTACAAATTGCCCACCTTTACTTGTTGTTTACTTGATAACTGTCAAAAAGCGAAAGAGCCCTGCCTCTAATCCCTATAGCCTCAAGTCTCTGCAAAAGGATGGGGACAGATACGGTGTCAAAAGCTTTTTTCAGGTCTAGGAACACAGTGATGCATTTAAATCCTTTATCTACCTTCTCTGTGATTTCTGACGTTAGCGCTATAACTGCGTCCTGTGTGGACTTGCCCTGTCTAAAACCATACTGTGAGTCAGAAATAATGTTATATTTATTCAGGTAATTTGTAAGCCTTTTATTTAATATTTTTTCCATTATTTTGGAAATTGATGTTAGAACGGAAATTGGTCGGTAATTATTGACATCGTTCTTGTCCCCACCCTTGTGCACAGGCGTGATAACAGATCGTTTCAGCGCATTACAAAAAATGCCTGTTTCGAAACACATGTTAATCAAATTGCAGATGAGAGGGACCACAAAGTCCCGAGATAACTTTAAGAATCTAACGGATATGCCATCCCACCCTGAAGCACTTGCCGAGTCAAGTCCCATAAGGGTACTATCCACTTCAGCCGGATCTGTCTCCAGCAGCACAAATGAATTGACTTGAGGTGGTGTATTTGAAGTGCTTAAACTAGCTCTATATCCTTGCCCCCTTAGAGTCATGATTTCTTCCGCTAATGTTTTCCCAATAGTAACGAAAAAGTGGTTAACACGGTTTAACGAGTCGAGAGGTTGTGGTGTAAGTTGAAGTAGATGTACACTAGATGTTTTGGGTTTTTTATAATGGGTTATGTCGTTAATTTTTTGCCAAAGTTGCTTGGGATTTTTCAAAGATGTTAAAATTTGGTTTTTATGATATTGTCTTTTCATTTTCTTAATAAGATTAGAGCAAAATGTCCGATAACGCTTATACGTTATGCTCAGAATAACATTAGAAGGGTCTCTCCTAGACTGTAATTGTAATTTATTTCTGAGTCTAATACATCTCAAGACCCCCGTGGATATCCAAGGCTTTACAGTGCGCTTAGAGCTACAGAGTGACACGACCTTAGTGTTTTGGAGGAGAGATGACCTAATAACATCTATCATCGCATCTGCTAAAATGTTTGGGTCCTTATATGCACTAAGAAAGGAAGTTTCCGTATTTAAGAGGTGTTTGTAGGCATTCTCTAAGTTAACCACGGTTTTAGATTTAACATAAGACTTAGTTTGGTATGTGTGGGATATGTTAAGAAGTACCATTGCATGATCCGTAACAGTCGTGTTTAAAACTGCCACGAAAGCCGAGTTTTTAGACTTATCTAAGTTCAGCAGCATATGATCAAGGCAGCTGTCATCCCTGGTCGGCAAACAGTGTCCTGGGAGGAAGCCATGTAAAGCCGCCATATTTAAATAATTTAATCTGTTGGTCCGTACTTGTGATGTTTCTGATGGTTTCCCTATTAAATTAATATAAAAGGATTAAGTGCATATATATTTATAAATCAAGTTATATATTGTAGTGTCCCAGTAGTGGGTCGTTTTTCGTTTTTAGGCTGATATAGGATAAGTTATTATTATGGAGTTGTAAATTATAAATGTTATGTCTAGTCGCAAACTTTAGGTAAATATGGACGAATTACTTATTCAAAATAACATATATTTTTTAATTTATTTAAGTGTTGTCCCGAATTTCGGGACAGATGTCCCGGAAAAAATTTAGTCCTAAGGAAGTCTCCGTTTTTTGCCTTCGTTCTTCGAAGTTTAGGCAAATAGGCACTACCTTTTCCTATCACTGATCATGTAGAAAATGCTTAACCCTTTAACCGCCATGTCATAATTCGTGTGGAGTGCATCTAGCGCCAGCAACCTTTAGGTACAATTTTGCATAATGTTGTAAAATATAGTTATCGATAAACAAACTAATGAAATAAATAATGTATAATAATAATAATAATAGCTCAAACTGAACTTGACGCCCTGGATAGGAGAGTTCGTACATTGCTGACTGCATATCGAATGCATCACCTACGCTCGTCTGTGATGAGGCTGTATATCCCGCGGAAATGTGGAGGTCGAGGCTTTTTGAATGCTAAAACTCTCCACAACCGCGAGGTATGCAGTCTCAGGGAACATTTCCTTGCTTCCGAAGTGGGTATGCTTCGAGATGTAGTAGCGGTGGATAAGGGACTCACCCCGCTCTCCTTGGCTAATGAGAACTGGCGCAAACCTGCAGTGCTAGACACTAACGATCGAAGAGGGATATGGCAGAGTAAGGAGCTTCATGGACGTTTTTTCCGGGCCCTACATGGGTCCGACGTAGACCAAGTAGCGTCCGTAGCTTGGTTGCGCTTCGGTGACCTCTTTGGTGAAACCGAAGGGTATGTCGGGCATGTCATCGTCCGGGTGAATCAATCCGCCACATTATATCTGGTTGTTCTCGTCTTGCTAATGGAGAGTACTTGCACAGGCACAACCTTGCAGCCAAGATAATTCATCAGCAACTTGCTCTGAAATATTCTCTTGTGGAATCGGAAGTGCCGTACTATAGGTATGTGCCCGACTCAGTTCTCGATAACGGCCATGTCACATTATACTGGGATCGGTCCATCATCGACAGGACTATTGTAGCCAATAAGCCTGATATAGTGGTGGTGGACCGAATCGTGAGGCGTGCCATGATTGTCGACATAACCATCCCGCATGACGAGAACCTCGTGAAAGCTGAGAAAGATAAGCAAATCAAGTATCTTGACTTGGCACACGAGATTGTCGACATGTGGGATGTGAGCTCGGCAATCATTGTACCGATAGTCATCTCAGCCAATGGCTTAATAGCCAAGAGCCTCGACCAACACCTCAGGAGGCTCTCGTTAGACGGTTGGATCAAGGGCTTGCTTCAGAAAGCGGTACTCCTGGACACGGCGCGTATCGTCAGGAGGTTCCTCTCTATGGAGCCCTGACCGCCGGTAGCTTGGACCCTGTTCCCGGTACCGGTGGGCTACTATTTTTTATATTTTTAAATGTTTTTTTTTTTAGAGAATATTTAAAAATGTAATTTATATGTATATATTGAAAATAAAGATAATAATAATAGTATTATTATAATTATAATATTATAATAATAGTGGATGCATGAAGAAGCCTCCACGAGTAGCGAAACCTGTTCCCTTAGTGTCAGAATTGAACCGAGCGCTCGGCGCATCCTGGACAGTCACGCCCATGACCTTCTGTGGCTGACCAATTTCTTCGTTTGCGGTGGTAGGGCTCACGCCCGCCTGGCTCGCGACCACCCTCTCACCGGAGCTCGACGTCAAACAGTCTGCTGTGTTTCGTCGATGCGTGGGAGTGCCAGTGCCTTTAGGGGTAATAGAGAGAAAGCAGCCGCGTTGTCCAAGACAGGTCTCGGCATCAGAGCGAGCTTCGGCATGGCGACTCACTCTGGAGGGTAGCGGGATCCAAAGCACGGTCTTGCCGTTGGCCGACCGCAGGAAGTTGGGGGCCCAAGTAGCACACTAGCCACGTGCAAAAGGCTGCCTCGCCACCTCGCGAAAAATCCCGATGGACCACCGTGCCAGTCGGCGACTGGAAGGGAGGACCCGGTGGACATTTTCGGGGGGGTTTGGGCGTCCCCGCAGTCTCCAGGTGAGTCTCCATTCAAGCCGAGGTAAGCTCATGGGAGCTGCTTAGTCAATTGGACTCGCCTCCCTTTCTCTCTTCATTTCCTTTTTTAACTCTGAAACCCCATGAAGCGTAAACCAAAGAGATGTAAGTTTAACCAACGGCTGCACTTCCTCCCTCTTAAAGTGCAATTCTCAAATATCTATGGATTGCACTCAAATATCGATCCAGTCCATCACCATCTCGAGACTGATAAGCCTCACTTACTCTTTTTGACGGAGACCAAGATAGCGACTCCCGCAGACGTGACGTACCTCAACTACCCAGGATACTCACTTGAACACAAGTTTAAGAAGCAGGCTGGGGTCTGTGTATACGTCCGCGACGATATTTGCTGTCAACGTCTTCGCTGCTGCGAGGTTGCGGGTTTTTCCACTCTGTTGCTATTAGTGAACACCGGCGTTCTTAAGGCCATCTACGTCGGTGTCTACAGGTCGCATAGCGGTGATCAGGAGACGACTAGGCTCTTCGACCACCTTACGGAGGCAGCTGAATTGGCCCAGCACAAATACCCGATAGCGGAGCTTGTTTTTCTGGGGGATTTTAATGCTCATAATAAAGAATGGTTGTTCCCATACCAGAAAACAGACCATGCTGGTAGAGAGGCGCGCAAGTTTGCTTCATCGCTAGATCTCGACCAGCTGGTTCACCAAGCTACCCGCATTCCGGATGATGACGGCCACACACCCAATTGCTTAGACCTTGTGCTCACAACCGTTCCAGACAGGCTTTCAGTATCGGTCTGGGCCCCGCTCGGATCGTCTGACCACTGTCTGGTGAAAACAGTATCTACCTTTTCTCCTCCGGATAAAAGCTCTAGGGGCACGAGGCGAGTATGGAAGTACGGGTCGGCAGACTGGGATGAGATGCGGCACTTCTTTGCTTCTTACCCTTGGCGGCAAACTTGCTTCTCGTCGTGCAACCCATCAGTCTGTGCTGACGCTATTGTTGACGTGGTACGTCAGGGAATGGAATATTTTATCCCATTTTCTGACGTCCCACTTGGCTATGAGGCTCAGCCTTGGTATAATTCAGCATGCACACAAGCCGAATTGTGCAAAGAGCAGGCTTACAAAGCTTGGGCCTCGGCCCGCAGTAGTGGCAGCGTTAGTATTGATGTTCGCGCATTGAAGAAAGCCTTCAACTCCGCCGCTAAGGCTTGCAAACGAGTGTTGCGTAAAGCTCGTTTCGACCATGTTGGACAAGTCGGGGCTAAATTGGCAACCTACCCTTCAGCCCGATTTACACTTCAACAAGTACAGTAGCGAGTTAACTTGCGTCATTGGCGAATTAAGTTGTTAATGTAGTTTGAACGGTAAAAGCGAGTTAAGTAGTAAGTTGTTGATTAAGTTGAGCTAAATAGATCGCGATCCTATTTTTCGGCGAGTCCAGTGCGAAGTAGCCCCCTCTCTCGCGTCTCCCGCACCCCTCCAACTTAACTGGCTGGCATGTAGACGGGCGAGTTTAGTACAGTCTAGGGATGTGACATTGTATGTACATAAAAAATCGATTTTTAATTAATCGATTATATATTTCGCTTGAAAAATCGATTTATAAATAATCGATTTTTCTTAAGAAAATAATAGATTTTGTTATATTAATCGATTTTTTCTTTTGATAAAAAACGATTTTTAATCGATTATTTCCATAATCGATTATTATTTCACATCCCTACTCGGGATGTAACATTGTACATAAAAAATCGATTTTTAATTAATCGATTATATATCTAGCATGAAAAATCGATGAATAAATAATCGATTTTTCTTAAGAAAATAATTGATTTTGTTATATGAATCGATTTTTCTTTTGATAAAAATCAATTTTTAATCGATAATTTCCATAATCGATAATTATTTCACATCCCTAGTACAGTCCATAAGTAGGTTGCGGCCGCGTACACGTGTTATTTTCTTTTCTTCTTCTCGGGCAACTTATGACGACTCACTCGCCTACGTTTGGACGCTACTTACAACTTACTACTTATTACTTAACTGTCTGAGTTCTTAACTCGCTACTGTACTTGTTGAAGTGTAAATCGGGCTTTCGGGCAGCAAGCAGTTTTGGTCCCTCGCCAAATCGGTCGAGTCGAACTTTTGCCGTCCTTCGCTGCCTCCTATGTTAAGACCGGATGGAACACTGGCTCACACAGCACAAGAAAAAGCAAATTTATTTGCCTCCCTCTTTGCAGAAAGTTCACGTCTTGACACGGCGTCTAAAATACCACCTGAAACACCTCATTGTGGCTCCGTGATGCCGGAATTTGCACTTCATGTTAAGGAAGTCCGTAAAGTCCTTTCCAGTCTTGATGTGAACAAAGCCAGTGGGCAGGACGGAGTACCAGCTCGAGTCTTAAAAAACTGTGCCCCGGAGTTGTCTCCTGTACTGACTCGCCTGTATCGCCTTTCTCTTAAAACCGGAGTGGTGCCGGTGTCGTGGAAGCTGGCTAATGTGCAACCAGTACTCAAAAAGGGTAGCCGTGCCGACCCTGCAAACTATCAATCAATTGCCTTGACCTCCATACTATGTAAAGTTATGGAGAGGGTACTCAACAGTAAGTTGCTGGTATACCTTGAAGACAATGAGCTCCTCAGTGACCACCAGTGTGGCTTCCGCCGTGGTCGGTCAACCGGAGATCTTCTTGTGTATGCTACGCACTGCTGGGGCGAGGCCATTGAGAAACACGGCGAAGCCCTTGCCGTGTCCCTCGACATCTCAAAGGCCTTTGACAGGGTCTGGCACGCTAGTCTGCTGAGCAAGCTTCCTAGATACGGTGTCCCTGCTAGCTTATGCAACTGGATTTGTGACTTTTTGAGTGAACGGTCGATCCGAGTGGTCATCGATGGCTGCGCATCGGATCTAATGGCTATTAATGCCGGTGTTCCTCAGGGGTCTGTTCTCTCTGCGACTCTATTTTTGCTTCATATCAACGACCTGCTCCAGTTGGGAGCTATTGGGTACGCGGATGACAGCACAGTCTCAGAGAGATACTTGTCCAGTGCTAGAGCTGGTAGGGACGAAATAGCCGCTCTTAGAAAGGCCATGGTACAGCGAACGAATTTGACCTTAAATCTCGTTTCCCAATGGGGCGATGACAATCTGGTCAAATTCAACGCTTTAAAAACACATGCTTGTCTTTTCTCCGCTAAAAGGAGCCAATTTGAATGGTCTCCTACTTTCAGAGGTGCATCTGTACCTATTACCGACCGCCTGGAGCTCTTGGGCATGGAGTTGACGTCTGACCTCAACTTCGGCTCAACCATTGAGTCTAAAGCTCAGACTGCAGCCAAAAAGCTGGGCATCCTACAGAAAGTGAGGCGATACTTCACACCTGGACAGCTTTTAAATTTATATAAAGCACAGGTCCGTTCCTGTATGGAGTATTGCAGTCACTTGTGGGATGGCTCAGCCAAATACCAGCTAGCTGCACTTGACTCGATCGAACGCAGAGCCAAAAGGCTCATAGGTGACGAGGTTCTGACGGGTAAGCTTCACAGCCTGGCTCACCGGCGAAACGTTGCTTGCCTGTCTATCTTCTACAGACTGTACTTCGGAGAGTGTGCGCAGGAGCTCCACGACCTGATCCCTTCATCCTCCTTTTACTACCGGTCTACCAGACGTACCGCAGGATACCATCCACACTTGGTCGATATACCGTCTTGTCGTACTAAGCGCTTTTCTTCAACATTCATTGTGCGCACAGCCAAGGTTTGGAACTCTCTGCCGGCTTCTGTGTTCCCTGCCACATATAACCGTCAGCCTTTAAAGCAAGAGTGAATAGGCATTTTCTGGGCTCGCTCGTTCGATCTTAGACCTCATCTTACACTTACCATCAGGTGTGATCGAGGTCAAGAGAGGGCTCATTCGTAATAAAAAAAATATATATAATTTACTCATTATGAATCAAAGGTTTATTTCTTTTCTTTTTTCAAACATACGTTAATCAGTCTTCAAACATACGTTAGGTAATTAGTTTTGATTGTTAATTCTTCATAAAAAAATAATATTCTGGAGATGGACACGGGCTGAAAGTCCCTTGATTTTCTGTTAAGTCTTCTGAACATAGACACATATACACTTGTGACCGAATTTATGGTTGAACAGACTCCATTTCAAATGCTATCAGTGCACCAAAATTGACTCGTTTCGAGGATCTCGCGGTCTTTGATTAAAAAATCTTAATTCGGGTAAATTAAATAGGGCTGTACTATCATTTTCTTTCGATTTCACATAACACGTGTAATATAAGGTTGGGGAAACAGTCTTTTCGCATTATAGTATGTATGAACTTGTAATAAAATCTCTGGCTATACCATTTGTATCTGGCTGGTTTTGGCATCATTGAAAGTTTAAAAGAGACTCTTTCCGACGTCTTTCATGTAATTTTGTATGTTGGCATACAATATTATCACTATATAATTTGCAGTCAGACTAGGAGAATGAAGCCGAATGACCGAATGACACGATAAACAAAATGGCGATAGCTGCACGAGCGCGCACGGGTTGCCAATACTGGAAACTATCTAGGCTCTTTTATTATAAGTTTTGTTTTTAATATATAAAAACAAAAATATTAACTTTTTATAAAATAGAGCAGCGATTACTAATTAATAAATAATTATTATGAATAATTATGTATTTATTTAAATAAAAATCAATAATTTAGTCTTTAATTGGCATACTGATGGCACACACACTGATTGTTTTTCGATTTTTGTGTTCATCACTACACTATTATATGTGGTATCATTATTTCACAAAATGACAGTAGCTAATGTCAAATCTGGAATCGAATTAAAATTCTGACTTTAGTTTAGCGAAAATTCTGACTTTAGTTTAGCGAGAAACAGGATGTTTTTATTCATTTAGCATCAGGAGTTTTATATGTGGTACAACACTAGTCTGCGCGAAATCACGGGTTCGGCGAAGTAGGTTGATATTAAGACGTATCACGAATTGAGAACTATTAATTATTTCATTTAATTAGCTAAAATGTGTATCTAGTACTATAAAAATAAAGTAATAACACGAAATATACTAAGATTTAGTAAGCAAATTCAACATCTATGGAACATTTTTTATGGAACATAGATGTTGAATTTGCTTACTAAATCTTAGTATATTTCGTGTTATTACTTTATTTTTAATAGTACTAGATACACATTTTAGCTAATTAAATGAAATAATTAATAGTTCTCAATTCGTGATACGTCTTAATATCAACCTACTTCGCCGAACCCGTGATTTCGCGCAGACTAGTGTTGTACCACATATAAAACTCCTGATGCTAAATGAATAAAAACATCCTGTTTCTCGCTAAACTAAAGTCAGAATTTTCGCTAAACTAAAGTCAGAATTTTAATTCGATTCCAGATTTGACATTAGCTACTGTCATTTTGTGAAATAATGATACCACATATAATAGTGTAGTGATGAACACAAAAATCGAAAAACAATCAGTGTGTGTGCCATCAGTATGCCAATTAAAGACTAAATTATTGATTTTTATTTAAATAAATACATAATTATTCATAATAATTATTTATTAATTAGTAATCGCTGCTCTATTTTATAAAAAGTTAATATTTTTGTTTTTATATATTAAAAACAAAACTTATAATAAAAGAGCCTAGATAGTTTCCAGTATTGGCAACCCGTGCGCGCTCGTGCAGCTATCGCCATTTTGTTTATCGTGTCATTCGGTCATTCGGCTTCATTCTCCTAGTCTGACTGCACGAATATCTTATTTCATTGCGAATCGATATTTTGTTGGGTTTTTGTTAGTGTTGTTACGTTGTGTTTGTTGTTACGTTTATAGCTTTTTGTGAACTTTGAGTGAATCTATTTGTTTTGGTTTTCCATCAAAATGGATCGTCAGCCAAGTACATCACAAAAAGACGTGGATGTTTTCTTGTCCCCAAGAAAAAAACGTCCACGAAAAGATTTCACTGTTACTGAAAAAGTAATGATCCGCAACGCCTACAAATACGTGAAAAATGAAATTTCTGCGCAATTGGAGGCCTTTGAAGTTGTGGGAAAAAATGAATGTATGAGCAAAGTTGCTGACATATTGGGAATAACCTCACGCTCTGTTTGTAACGTTTTGAAGGAAGTAAATAAAGATGCGCCGCCAACTCCTAAAAAAACTGGACCAAAGCGAAGTTTCAAAGATAAAATTGATGAATTTACATTCTCTGCAATACGAAGAATTGTTCATCAGTTCTTTTACCGAAATGAACCTCCAACCATTGCAAAGGTTAGTCAATCAGTCAGACAGTATTATTTTATACCTACATCTTTTATATATAAGTAGGTAATGATTCCAAGCTATTATAAAATTTACTATTTTAGATTTTACAAGTGATGAACGATGATTCAGAAATGCCCAAGATTTCCAGACACCCTCAGAAAATTTTTGAAGCATCTTAATTTTAAATTTGTTGCACGGTCACGCAAGAGCACACATATTGATCGAAATGATATAATAACATGGCGCCAGCGTTACTTGCGATCTATATGTCAGTTTCGACGAGAAGGGAGACATATATATTATCAAGATGAAACTTGGGTTAACGCAGGTAAGGCTAACATTTATACACAAAATGAATTTATATACATTTTACATTAAATTTAATAGTAATATTGAATGTTCATGTAAGTTCTATATTTATTTTAAGGTCATACTGTAAAAAAAACTTGGGTGGACAAGAAAGTCACATCATCTCGACAAGCGATTTTGGAGGGACTGACCACTGGATTAAAAAAATCCATCTGGAAAAGGCAAACGTCTCATAATTAGCCATATAGGTAGTGAAGAAGGCTTCCTGGAAGAGGGGCTCATGATTTTTGAAGCAAAGAAAAATTGTGAAGATTACCATGATGAGATGAATGCAGTTTGTTTTGAGCAGTGGTTCGCTGGAGTCTTACCAAAATTAAGACCAAACTCAATTGTGGTGATGAATAATGCACCTTACCACTCCCGAAAATTGGAAACGGCACCAAAAATGAGCTGGAAAAAAGCTGCCATTCAAGATTGGCTTTTAAATAAAAATATTCATTACGAACCAGATATGGTTAAAGCTACGCTTTTAGAACTGATTCCACATAACGAGTCTTTTAATAAGTACGCTGTAGACGAAATGGCAGCACATGGGATCACGGTTTTAAGACTGCCCCCTTACCATTGCGAGCTAAACCCTATCGAATTGATATGGGCGCAGGTAAAGGGGCCATGTAGCTCAAAATAATAAAACCTTCAAATTGACAGACGTGAGAAATTTATTTCAGGAAGGCATTCAAAAAATTACGGCTACCGAATGGTCTAAATGCGTATCCCATGTTGTCAAAGAAGAGGAAAAAATGAGTAGGCTAGATATGTTAATTGACAATATCACAGACACATTTATAATAAATGTTACAGAAAGTGACAGCGATAGCGGCGACAATTTATAAAATAAATTATTACCATAATACATCTATCTGTTTTATTTGTCATGTTCCTTCATGATCACATTTTTTTATTTATTTCACACACAATTATAAAAGAAAAGTCTCAGATCGTTAATTAATCGTCAAAACTAAATTATCGGTTCAGAAATATTTAATTTCCTGATATACTTAGTTTACTAGAGTAAAATTATAAACGAGAAGAATCGTTCCGGAAATATTCCATTTCCATATCGAATCATTTCGCAACGTCACTATTTAGTACTTGTCATAACGTTGCAACACTGAAATTGTCAAATCTGGAATCGAATTAAAATTCCGAGTATAATGAATATATTCGATTGGTTTTTTTTTTGTGTGCAGTTTGAGAATATAATAACTTATACGAAGTTTAATTTAAGGTCAAATAGTTCTTTCCAGGCTGTATAAATAACTACACCTTCCAGATTTAAGAGCTTTCATAAAAATATAATTTGGTACTTATATATTTTCAGCAGCAAAACCTGTAATTTCATAGTTATATGAATACTTTAACAAATTAGGAAAGTAAAATATAAACAATAGTGTGTGGTTGGTTGTGTGTACATGTTGTTGCTTGAAGCCATAACGTTGGACCGCAGTGCACTGTCACACCTTTAATATCAATGACAATGGAATTCAACACACCATCCGAAATAACATGCTAATTCAAGTGCTCATTCCATTTAGTTCATAAAAAACATAGCATCAAACAATGAAATAAACAAATGCAGTTTCAATTATGAAGATATTTTACAATTCTTAAAAGTTAAATAAATGTTAATTCTACAGCAATGTCGAAAACGTTAGATAGCTTTCAAATCTTCCGGTAGGTCATTCTTGGGATGCTTGTTCTCGAAATGTTGTTTGTAGGTCTTGGGGTCGGGCATCTGCGCCTGGAACCAAGTCACACGTACTGCTGAGTCTCATTCTTATTATAGCTACAACTATATATCTTTTTTACTAGTATACTTTTCTTTACCCATTGCAACATAACATTTGAACAAGTTACATCATGTTTGGTCATCCTAATGTGGTTAATTGGAGTACTAATATGTACAACATAACACAAACAACAACAATTCAGCTTGACAGTTGTAAGCAGAACTTCAATTTATTATTGTACTATTGCCAAGCTGGGTCGACATTTCTTTTTAGAATATTCCTCAAGTGATCATAGTTCAGCCGAGTACAACTTTATTATAGACCTATAAGTAGGGATTGAGTATCTTCAAGTATGATCGGCACCGCGCTTGAGCAGAGATTTCTTTGTCGGTTTACGATTATTTATTCGATTTCGATGTAACGATTATTTATTTGTGTTTTATGTAATTAATTTCTATTAAGTTTTATTTCCTTTAAGACTTACACTAATAGTTTTTTTACCATACCATTATTTATTTTAAGACTATTTATTATTTAATCAGTGAGTAATTTATAACCAACACTCACAGTATTTAAGACCAGGCAGTCTAAAATAATTTTCACGCAAGCTCCGCCCCCGTGCACCCCGGTTAGGCCATTGTATGCTAAACGCTAACGCAGCAGTAATAAAGTTGAATATCGCGTGCGCTCTTTCACCATGTCCGTGTTCGAAACTGCCGTTGTGTGCTAAACGCTAACGCAGCAGTAATAAAGTTGAATATCGCGTGCGCTCTTTTACTATGTTCGGGTTCGAAACTAAGGCCCGTATTACAGAACGAAACTCGAGCACTGATCTCTGTTTAAAACTAGTTTTGAGTCGAGATTTAATTTTAGAATGTTCCTCAAGTATAGATTCATCGATCATAGTTCAGCCGGGTACGGCTTTATTCTAGATCGTTACTCAGTTGTAGATTCATCACCCAAGTATAGTCGACACCACGCTCGAGCAGAGATTTCCTTGTCAGTTAACTATTTGCTTTTCAGTTTATTATTTGATATAAAAATGGTAATTTTTAGCGAATGATGATGAAATCACATTTTATTTTGCTAATTGGTTACAAATAACACTTTTACACGTAATTTTTTGCCATTTTAAGTTACTTGATGAATCCCGTGTTTTCTAACTTAAACAGATTATAACAATGATTTTTTCACCGATGATTTGAACAGAAAACAACAATACAATTATGCTAATAATTATTTTAAGAAATGGTATAGATTTTCACAAGATGAAGATTTTTGACAATTTGTAATACTGCCATCTATTGACCAAGAATTGGTAAAACATATGCATTTCTGTTTTGTTACTATAACTTTGTTTCCTTTTTAACCGACTTCTAAAAAAGGAGGAGGTTCTCAATTCGGTTTTTTTTAATGTTTGTTCGGGCATAGCTCCGTCGCTTGCCAACCGAGTTTAAAAATTCTTTTTTTGTTGAAAAGGGTATACCTACTTCCCAAATGGTCGCATGAAAATTTTATCGAAATCGGACAAGCCGTTATGAAAAATCAACAAAAGTCTAAAAAAAATATTTATGTTGATGATCTTTTCGTCTACTCTGCTTTGCGTTTTTTGTTCGCGCGTAACTCCGTCATTTACGAACCGATTTGGAAAATTCACTGACCCACTAAAAAGCGCGAAAATAAAAACTTTTTTGCAAAAAATAAAACCGACTTCCATATCAAAACACTACAAAGCCAAAAATAATTTTAATTTCGGAAGGCGGTGTGGAAAAAAAGAAAATAAAAAACCAATAACACCGACTACCGAAATTAAAATTATTTTTGGCTTTGTAGTGTTTTGATATGGAAGTCGGTTTTATTTTTTGCAAAAAAGTTTTTATAATATTTTTATTGATCGTTGTTCCCAAGCCATTATTTATTTGAATATTACTTATTATATGATTAATGAGCAATTCAAAACAACACTGTCACAGACATTATTTAGGATCCACTCCGTTCCACGAACAAGTTACTCTTGCTATATTTTTATATGTTAGAAAATATTGCCTTAACACCTTTTACCTTCAAGAATTTGCTTTTACAAATTCTTAAAAAATAATTTCTATAGTGAAACCGTGCAATACATATTTTTTATTCTTAACCTTTAACTAGGGACATCTTTTTTTGTAACACTAGAACGGACATAGGGTCCCACAGACCCCTGTAATATTTCTATTATTTTGATATGAAATAACAAAATATATAACATTTTAATTAATCAGTGTGAATGATAGGCTTATAAATAATAGACTTTTGAACATTTTAGCATTTATTTATATTTTTTTATTACAAACTAAACAAAGATAGGCACTTTTCAGTCTCAATTCGCAATGAGATCACTTATTATACTACTAAATAATGTTTCTTCTAAATAATCAACAAAATTAAATATTAACCTTAAAAAGTAATCTTTGATTTATAAAAAAAATATTTTTTTGTAATTCTAACAATAAACAAAAAAAAAACTGACAGGGGGTCAATTACCCCATTATATTTGACACTCCTTGCATAGTGGGTTGGAGCATTGCAGACATATAGGCTTTTTGCATGCAATACAGCTGTAGGAGGTTTTCCTTTGAAGACTTGATGGACAGATGTAGCATCTTTTCTTCTTATTCTGATTTTCTTCAGGAGTTGGTTCATCATCAGGGGGCACATCCTTACCCAAAACGCGTTTCATGGTTAGTTTCAGTTCTCTTGGCAAATTTTTGTTTGATGTGTATCTTCTTTGCATATGAGGTACAACGAGAGAACGGGCTAATTTTTTTAAAAAGATACCTCGATCTATATCCTTATTTTGATGTTTATTGTATAGTATATGAGCATTGACGCCACTCAAAAAATCAAGAATTCTAAAAAATATCACCATTGGCCATCTTCGAGTTCGGCGGCTGCTACAGTAAATAGAACACTTCTTGTCAGTTTCATCTACCCCTCCTTTTGTTGAATTATAATATAAAATCATTTCAGGTTTTTTAGAAACATTGTCAATTTTATCATCATGATGCATAGAAGATACTAAGAGCACAGCTTTGTTTGGTTTAGGTACATGAGAGCATAACGTTTTTTGGCCAGTAAATCCAAATAATGTAGAACTTACTTGTCGTTTCTTATGTGGTAAGAATTCGTTTGGTATCTCCCGATTATTTTTTTTTCACTGTTCCGACATAAGTCAATTTTCTCTTAGCAAGTTCATCAACGAGCTCCACTGAAGAAAACCAATTATCTGCTGTAACATTGCGATTAGTACCTTGAATCGGTTGCGTCAGGCGAAGGACACATTGTGTTGGAACAAGGTACTTCTTTTCATCAGCCGTCAATCCAGTACCGTCAGAGCCTTTTCCAGCATATAAATATCCATTGTAAAAATAGAAAGTCTTAGAATCGCACAAAGCACGAATTATCATACCGTATTTTCCAGGTTTCTTTGGCATATACGAAATCAAGTGGCTCCGCTCACGAAACTTGACAAGCATTTCATCCACGGTAATATTCTCGCTTGGTTCATATAATTTCTGTGAATTGACAACAAATTTTTCGAAAATCTGTGATATAGCGGCCACTTTATCAGTCTTTTGTCGTTCTGCTCGATCAGCAGGATTATCAAATCTCAGACATAATTGAAGAATAAGAAATCTGGTCTCCGACATACATCATCTAAATATTTCACACCCTGTGCCATCCATTGCAAATATAAAAGATGTGTTTTCATGGTTTGATTTCAAAACAGCCGAGTAAAATAGAAGACCCAAAAAAGCATTCAATTCGATCAGATCTAGATCTTTTAGTTCTGGTTTATTTTGGCGTTTGTATCGTTCTCTGTAATAAGCTATTTTCACATTGGTCCACCTCAGAATAGTTCCGCATATCTTCATCAAATAATTGATTCCAAATATCATAAGCTTCGTAACTATTCATCACAGTCAAACTTGAAGAAGACGTACGCAGAACAATGATGTGGTGTTCTTACCCTACTACTTGGTGGGGTTTTTGCCCATTTGTAACGATTTTTACCGTAATAATAGGTGTAGCTAATTCTGAGAGCGGCACATCATCTTCTGAACTTTCACTTGAGCTATGTTCGATAATCACATTTTCTGAATCAGAGGGTAGTTCTTCTTCATTTTGATCTTGTTCATCATGTTCTGGATGGCGCTAACGAAATTCAGCTTCATCAATAAGAAGATCTTCGACTTCTTCTTCATTATCCGAGTCATCCGAAGCCAACAAAACAGAATTCAGTTCGTTTTCAAAAGATGGGCTGTTCAGACGTAATATTTTATTCGACTGTTGTGCCCTAGGTACATCTCGCAATGGTCGTTTCAAACCAGAAGTACTTGGTTCACTATTTTCGGCCATTTGGATATAAAATCTAAAACAAAAAAAAAATGTTATACAATTTAGTTTATAAGAGATCTGGGGACATAGGGTCCCACAGACCCATTTGAAACTTTAAATCCATATTACTTACGTATTTTGCACCGCACGACGCAACCTTCTCCTTCGTTGGGGGTTTCGCGACTAAACTCGAAGCTACTGAGCAGCTTAGCCACGGGGAGCGCGGGGAAGTACTTTATTTCACGTCAACGACAAGTGCCAAGGGTCTGTGAGACCCTGTGTCCCTACTTAAAGGTTAATGGTATTAAAGTAAATTGAATTATTTACGATCATTCGTAGATCGGAACAGCGGAGACGAAGAAAATAAAACGTAAACGAAAACAGACTGATGCATAGACAATTAGATATTCTCTGCTTGAGGCTCGATTTGAATCTGAGTGTAGTTTTATTACCGTTCTGGGATAAGACTAATGCTCAAACAGATGCAGATTCTATATTTAAACTGAGATCGGGCGAATTAAGCTCAAACTGGACTTGAGGAACGTTCTGTAATACGGACCTAAATGTCGTAAGTCTCAATTGTTATTTCGTTTATAACTAAAGTAATAATTGATCTAGAGAAAAAATGTCCTATATTTGGATAATAAACTATATTTTCTTACTGTCAATACTAATTTTAGTCATATAAGCCGAGTAATCTTGATCAAATTTTGAATAATCTTTAAAAAAGACATGATTTTCGATTAATAAATTAATCGAGCGAAAATGTTCCAATTACGTAACTGGTCTAGACATGTAAAGATAAAGATCCAATAAATCATATACTAAAGTTTCATTTTGATTATATGCGTAATCGTATCAGAATATTAATGCAAAGTTACATACAATATAGGGAGCCTCCTCTTAAGATCCACTGAGTTCCAAAAACAATTTATACTTGCTATATTTTTACATATTACAAAAGATTGACCATCCATCTTCAAGAATGCGCTTTTATAAATATTTATTTTGTTTTAAAGTAAATTGAATGACTTCCGATCTATCGTAAATCAGAGCAGTGTAGATGAAGAAAATAAAACGAAAAGCTTGAGGCCAGATTTGAATCTCTATGTAGCAGATTGTGGTTGGATTACCATTCTGCAATAACACCAATGCTCAAGTGCTGATTCTATTTTTAAACTGGATCAGGTGATTTTAGATCAAACTGGACTTGAGTACAATTCTGCAATATAGACCTTAGTGTTGTTATGACTAAAGGACCTAATTAGGATTCCGTAGCTGAATGGCAAAAAACGGAACCCTTATAGTTTCGTCATGACTGTCTGTTTGTCCATCCGTCCGTCCGTATGTCACAACGAAACTATTAGGTTGGTTTGAACGAGATCGGGTCAGCATTTTTTGAGATACAGCATATTTTCTAAAACCGCAAATATAACTTTGTAATTCATACAAACACTATATAAAAACTTTTTTGCAAAAAATAAAACCGACTTCCATTATCAAAACACTACAAAGCCAAAAATAATTTTAATTTCGGTAGTCGGTGTTATTGGTTTTGTATTTTCTTTTTTTTCACACCGCCTTCCGAAATTAAAATTATTTTTGGCTTTGTAGTGTTTTGATATGGAAGTCGGTTTTATTTTTTGCAAAAAAGTTTTTATTTTCGTGCTTTTTAGTGGGTCAGTGAATTTTCCAAATCGTTCGTAAATGACGGAGTTATGCGCGAACAAAAAACGCAATGCAGCGTAAACGAAAAGATCATCAACGTAAACATTTTTTTAGACTTTTGTTGATTTTTCAGAAACGGCTTGTCCGATTTCGATAAAATTTTCATGGGACCATTTGGGAAGTATACCCTTTCTAACAAGATCATAATTTTTCAAATCGGTTGGCAAACGACGGAGTTATGCGTGGACAAACATAAAAAAAAAAAAAAAAAACAAACATCCGAATTGAGAACCTCCTCCTTTTTTAGAAGTCGGTTAAAAAATCAAAGTTATTTGGCGTAGTTACTGCGGAACCCTTCATGGGCGAGTCTGACTCGCACTTGGTCAATTTTTTTTTATGTGAGCGTCTTGGTGATGTTTGTCCACTTAGAACAACAACGCATAGAAGGATAGTACGGTCGGCCAAGAAAGTGGTGTACCAGTTTTGATTTAGTTTCCCGGTCATCGAAAATTACAACAAGGTTCGTTATAAAAAGATATTACTGAAAGAGACAACATTATCATGACGTAAACCTATGTATTTAGTATTCATACGTCATATGTCACATATAAGTACATGACATTTTAACCTTTAGTATAAATGAAAAGGACATTAGTTTCTACAAAGCAATTGAAATGTTTCCAAACAAAAGTAATAAAAACTATTTAGACAACCGAATTCCATTTGATAAAGAAAACTGACAATTGACATTTTGTCAAATATATGCAAAAAATCGATATATTTTCCGTGTTATTTTTCAATCAACTGCATATAAAATCATCTCAATGCCTGCCAACTTGACCATTGCCGAAAGAGCACAAATAATTGCCCAATTTAATGAGGGAAGCAGTATCAGTGCGATATCCCGGAATTTGAATATATCGAGGCGTTCTGTCCGCTTTTGGATTCGTCGTGAAGGAGAGGAGGGAAGTTTGTTGGATCACAGAAGTGGTCGCCGGCCTGCACTCTCCAATAATGATAGAGAATTCATGAGACGGGAATATGAAATCAATGGTTTTAAGCCCACAAAACATTTTGCGGAGATGTTCGATGTGAGTGCCCAAACAATAAGGAATCATCTACATTACATGGGGTTGCACCACAGGCATTACGCCAAGAAAATATATTTGACGGATGCTCACAGACTTGCTCGTCTGAACTTCGCCAGAGAGCACTTAGAGTTTGATTGGTCTAATACAGTGTTTTGTGATGAAAAAACGTTTAAATCCAGTCAGCATGGACGTCTTCACCTTTGGCGATATAATTCAACACGGTATAAAGATGATCATGTAATCCCAAATAGAGAATCAGGTCGAATTTCCGTAAATATTTGGGGCTGGATGAGTACGGATGGTGTAGGAGAATTGTGTTCTCTACCTCCTCGAGCGACGGCTGTAAATTATATCGACGTGCTTCAGAATGCAATGCTACCGACAGTCCGTAATGTTTACCCGGAGAACGAAGTGCCACAATTTGATTTTGTTCAAGATAATTGTTCAATTCATAATGCGAGGATCGTAAGAGCCTGGTTTCGTTCACACACTGACGTAAGGGTAATTCAGTGGCCCTCAAGATCGCCGGACCTCAACCCGATAGAAAATCTTTGGGGCCTTATGGTCCAACGATGGTCGCATCAAAACGAAAGAACCAAACAAGCTCTTATTAGTCACTGTAATTATATCTGGGAGGAAATGCGGGGAACCGATATTTGCTCACGGCTTGTTGGTTCAATGAGGTCTCGTCTTTTAGAGGTTATAGAGGCCAACGGCGGTTACACCCGTTTCTAATTTTTAAAAATTTTCAATATCTTCTAAATATTACTATATATGCTATGTTTTTGTTTGTTATAAGTATTTTAAAATTGATTGTAGAAATTTAATAAAAGGATAAATCTATTTTTAGCTTGTTTTTTATTGATATTGTAATTACAAGTTTACAGAAATTGTAGGTTTGTGGACTCGCCTTGTGCCTTTACAATTTTATGTAACTTGTTGATTACAATTCTGAATTTGTAGATACAATTTTGTCATCAAAATCTACAGCCCCCCGCCGTTGATTTTACGACGTCATTGGTTCCATCAAGTTCAAACTAAGAACAGCTGTCACGTTACAAACAGTAATAGTCGTTATCAATAATCAGATAAAGACAGCAATAGAAGTTGTCAGATCGATCTGCAAGCGAAACTAATCTTTATCACCTATGAATCTGCAAGCGATATTCAACCTTAGGGTGGTACACCACTTTCTTGGCCGACTGTACGAGTGCAAAAAGTGAGGCAACTAAAACTTAGCCATTCTTGGCTAACTTTGCTCGACGAGCCGTCAGTACTCAAGGTCACATTCTGCCGAACAGAGCTCGCGAGTAAATAATTTAAAACGACCGTTTGTAGCGTAAAGGGATGTCATAGTCCTTCAGGAAAACAAAAAACGTGTAATCAAATTACATTTCACAAGTAAATACTTACATTTTATACATTATATTTAAGTAAATCGACCATCAAACAAAAATTCTAATAACCTAACTTATCACAATTCAATGTTGCTATCCGTGAGGACAAAAATACCCATATTGATTTCTTTTGTGCTTATTTTTGTTTAAAAAAAATATAGTTTTGGCGGCAATTATGTATGCGTCAAACTAAACTATATTTATTTACAGCTACTACCTAGTGTTTTATAACTAAAAGTTACTGTTAGTTCGAAGAGTGGCATCATAAAGATGACAATTTTATTGATTAGGATTTTTTTCATTTAAGTAATGTTCTCAAAAATATTTTTCTATTTCATAAATACAACACATACTTTTAATTGATATCAAACGAGATTTTTCAAGCAATTAATACATTTCTTTAATATCATTATAACACATTACACATCAAACATTCTAAACGCAATCAACGATATCTCATTTCGTTTACCTTCCGTAAATATATGTCATATAAGTCATATTACATGAAAAAACATCATCTTATTTAGTTTCA
This sequence comes from Tholera decimalis, assembly GCA_943138885.2. Lineage (NCBI taxonomy): Eukaryota > Metazoa > Arthropoda > Insecta > Lepidoptera > Noctuidae > Tholera > Tholera decimalis. The sequence continues at coordinate 50,273,202 of OW964550.2, read as the reverse complement.
TAACATAAAATACTAGATTTGATCCAGCAACATAATAGTGCGTTTTCCCATTTTTGTGGTAATGGTACTGGTAATGGTATCACTGAAAGCTATATTTGTGTGCGTTTGAAGAACGTAGACACATTCGGCTCACGCACACAAAGAAAATAAAGTGGACACACGAAATCACTCGTGTTTTGTTCTAGACGCCTTTTCTATGCGTTGTTGTTCTAAATTTGTCCATTTGTCACAAAGCTCACATTCATGGATAAAGATTTACATTTAGAATTGATTATTGTCTATGCAAGATCCTTTGTCTACAGACTGCAGAAGTGCGCGGGCGGAGAGCCGGCAGCGGGTCTCCACGGTGAACAGGGGAGCGGGCGGCCGCTACGACTCCTAGCGCCTTCACTTCAAATCAACCACGCGTAGACGCATCTTGTTTTGTTAAATACTTAATATAAAGTCTAAATTATAGTCTACGAATTTCATTTCTCTTCTGAAGTTATCGATGCTAAACACTATACACAACACTTAAGCATCTTAACAATTATTTTAATCAACCACAACTGATAATAGAATATGTCAGCATGCTAGGCCAAACTCCTTTTTTCATTATTAATAGGATGTTGCATAGATATTTCTTGCATTTATTTTATAAATATAAAAAAGTATATAGGTATTTATAAAGGAGTCGTGTTTTTTTTCCTGGGTGGGAAAATCATTGCATGACTTCTGCTCTTAGTAAAGCAGAAGGGAGTGTCAGACTTCTACCAACTAAAAACCCAACCAGTTCCCTCAGCTGCCCTTAAGTTCCGGGGCCGCGGCAACTCGTTAGAACATTCCCGCAACCCCGGCAGGCAATGGCCTTATGGGGCCCCGTCACTGGTGCTGACAGCACTTTGGGGCGCCCCGGGCCTAGACCTTAGCGGACGGTGAGCAAACCCTACTCGCCGTCCGCAGGCCCGCGCCTACGGTGGCCGGAGATCGGCTCGCGATCCCCGACGCCCGGGGCGTCTCCCGCGGCGGCTGGGGCGTGAGGAAGAGAGTTGTCTCTCCCTCGTGCGTTCGGCATCCTCCTTCGCTAGCATGATTACTTCACAGGAGGCGACTTCATCCCATTCCCTCTCGCTCCGCACCATGGTCTGAACCAGGGCCGGGCGCGAAAGGTCACCGCCGCCGATCGCCTCAACGACGACATGATGAGACTGCCGAAATAGGTACCTCCCGAAACACCCGTGTCTGGTAAGTACCTGCGTCAGGCGGAAGGTGAGGATGCCGTGGCGCCTCTCCAGCCACTCCTCAAAGAGGGGACTTATCGCCGCGATTGCGGCGTGCCCAGCCTTAGCTTGCGACAGCCGCTCCTTCCATGCTGCCGTGAGATCGCGCCGGAGCTCTGTCCGCTGAGCCGCGATTTGCCGCAGTACTGTAGTTTCACCCCGGCTTAGTACCTCCGCGCGCCAATTGTGAACGCGCACATGGGCAACTGCCTCCAGATCCCACGACAGCTTATAATGGAGTCCTAGTATTTATAAGTCAGCAAAAAAAATCATTTAAATTTAAAAGTAAAGCTGAAAGGATATAATAACAGTTCTAGGCAATCAGTATACAGGGATCTCTTGCAAAAATGTTCCACTGTAGTACTGACACAAGCATTAAACCAACCTATGTAAACTTCATGTGAGTGGCGCTCACCTTGCACACAACACACACATGGACAAGTGCTTTCTGTGCTGCTTTCTTCTGGTCGTTGGCACTATGACCTTGCTGCTTCTTCATTTTGGACTGTTTCTCTGCAGCTTTTGCCTGAGATTGAAGTTTCTGCTGCCCACGTGCCATCCTTCAATCCTGAATAGTAAGAATAAACTTTGATTGTAATAAATCTACATAAAAACTATCAATTGTTTTAAGTCCTTCCCATTATCTATTTTATCATAAGGTAACAAAAAATTGCTATATTGTATTATAAAACATGACCTATAAAAGGGTTGCATGCATGCTAGTCCCACATAAAAAACAAGTTGTTCTGGAAACAGCAAGTTAATTTACACAATTGCTGAACAGTATCATTTTAATCACTACTGGACATTACCTAAGTCAAGTTTAGTTACACAGATCTCCAAACTACGCCACTAAATAAAAATGTTGCAAAATGTGTGAATTCGGTATTGTTTCGTAGGATTATTATTGTTTACGTCGACAAGATAAACATCTCAGCTCAACAAAAAGAGGTTAAGTATTTAATGTTCGTCCACATAAAATAGGTACCTAAGTATCATGATCTCGAAAACTACACAAAATTGGCAGTACAAAAATCAAAGTGGAATGCGAAGATTAAGTAGGTTATAGGTATGCGTAACATCATAATGAAAGCTGTCTTACCTTTTACTTTCTAACAATTCCAATAATTTTTACCGTGTCTTCACCTAATCGGTATTGTTCGGTATTTCGTACCTATGAACTATGTCAACAAATACCACAATCTATTTAGTCTAACCGAAAAAAGATAAAATGCCGACAGAAATACTGGATGGATTGATGCAATATGAATTGGCTAGAAATATTTACGGTTGATGAAAGTGTGAGCTAAGTATTGAGAAAATGAATCAAGCAAGTAGCTAAATTGAACCACAGATAACTTTAAATAAGAATTGAACACAGATAACCACAGCAGTGTTGCCAGGGCCTGTCAGTCGTAAGTTACGTTTCGTTTCCTGAGATGTTACATTTTGGTTGCAAAAGTTACATTATTGTTTTTTTATTCTATTTACGTGTTTTTGGGGTTGCAGGTCAGAGGCAAATAATTGATGTCAGCAAAATGGCCGAATAAAAAGCAATTTTTTTTAATATCAGGGATAGAATTGACACATGCAAATGTGAAGTTTAGGAATAATGTTGCCCGCTTATTGTGCAGTATTATACCTACGATACCGGTTTGTTGAATCGTAACATTTTACCCGACTTCGCGACGCAAAGGAGGGTAATGTGTTTCACAGTCTGTGTAAGTATGTATGTGTACTATCACGGTCTTTTCCGCCTGACCAGTTAAAAATATTTTCGCCTAAATCATGCGGAGGCGCCGAGCCACGCCCCCGTAAAGTTTGGGCCTATTAGGAAAGCTTCAACGTAGTTAGTTGCAATCTGCACTGCGCAGATTAGTGACGCATCCTGTGTACACCTTTATGCGAATTTTACGGGCGTATTTTGGCGCGCTTACCGGACATCTCGAATATTGACTATTGCTTTGTTTACCTGACTTTTGATTGCATAAACGTTAACCTGTGCGATAATATTGGACTCCTGTGAACCTGTGCTAGAACATTTTGTGCATTATGTCTTCCAGAAATCTCATACGAGAACAAAATGAAATTATCATTTTGCATGGACAAGGATTTAACATCAATCAAAACGCTGAGCAGCTGCATATGAGCGTAAGTAATAAATTGTTTTAATTATTGTTATGATCAATTTTGTTATTTTCAATTACCTTAATTTACCTATAAATAAAACTTCATGCAAATAATTATCATATTGTGTAAATAATTAGATACTTTTTAGCTTGTTATATACAAGAGTAAAAGGTTTTGATAAATATAATTCAACTAGAAACAAGCAGAAAAAATATTTTGTTATTGGTTTCAAAGTTTCAAATCTTTGCCATTGTGTATCGTATAAAAGTATTTTATTCATTAATATCACAATTTCGTTTAACACTTTTGGTGGCAAGCACGATCTAGCTAAACGTCGTTATACGTAGCTATAGATGATTTGTGCTCATGCCCAGGGGAGATGCTAAGATGACCGATTTGGCAGAACCATACTATAATATGAATCACGTTAATAAAATTCTTAAAATAGTCATAAACGCATTTAATATTATGAAATGTCACTTACTGACCATTTTTCGAATTGTAATGTAATTCATATTATTATCCTATTATGATTCTGCTAAAGCGGCGATTTTAGGCCCCCAGGACACGACTGCGGCCCCGGAACTTAAGGGCAGCTTAAGGAACAGGGTGGGTTTTTAGTCAGTAGAAGTCTGACACTCTCTTCCGCTAAACCCAGAGCGGGAGAAGTAATTCGATGATTTTCCCACCCAGAAAAAAAAGGACACGACTAGCGAGACCAAATAAAAAACGAATTATACGTCTTATTAGGGTTCCGTAGCCGAATGGCAAAAAACGGAACCCTTATAGTTTCGTCATGTCTGTCTGTCTGTCCATCCGTCCGTATGTCACAGCCATTTTATTCCGAAACTACTAGGACTATACATGTGAAACTTAGTAGGTAGACGTCTTCTGTAAACCGCTTTCCGATTTTAAGAAAAAAATATTTAATATAATGGACCCCATACATGGAGCTGAAACTGAATTTTTTTTTCATGAAACTTATGCATGTGTGGTATCTATAGACAGGTCTTTAAAAATGACATTGAGGTTTTTAAAACCACGATTCCATCAAGTTAATCGTTTAAAAGATATACGCTTCCAAATTGGTAAAATGTTTCTAACTTCTATAATAATAGAGTGAATTTTTTTAAATATTATGAGTTGTAGATCTTAATGTAAACTTTCAACCAAAATTAGATTGAACGAGATCGGGTTAGCAGTTTTTGAGATACAGCATATTTTCTAAAACCGCAAATATAACTTTGTAATTCATACAAACACTATGAAAAACAAAGTTATTTGGCGTAGTTACTACGGAACCCTTCATGGGCGAGTCAGACTCGCTCTTGGCCAATTTTTATTTTCATTATTCAATGCCAATAGAAAATTCATCTCTCGTTACAAAAAGATCATTCATCGTAAATACTGAATTTATTTATTTATTTAAGGACAACCAAGCATTTAAGCATACACCAATAAACAAGTTACAATATTATTACAAACAATAGTGTAGCCTTAATTAAAGGCTGCCACGGCATGCACAATAAGCGTGAAAGTAGAGATAAAACAAAACAATAAAAATTACTAACATTGCAATTGAATTTCGAGTGAGCTTCAAATTACTTTGAATGCAAAAAAAAAAATGCGATATAGGTAGTAATAATTTCTTAGACAAACCCGAAATCCTATTTTTAGTTAACTCAGTATAACAAAGCAATTAGAAATAACAGAAACAATACCTTTGCCGACAAAGTTAAAAGAGTGACAACAAAGAGCATTATTATGTTTGTAGTTTTAATTCTTTGCCAAAAAATGCAAAGGGTGCCCGCCCTTAAATATCTTCTTTGTTTCAAATTGCACGCCGAAGTAAAAACATGCTTTGTTCTATAATATCTGTAATATGACAAAAAACCGGGCCCAAGCTGCAGTTTTATTATCTAAACATAAATAACACCATTGAGAATTAAATAGGTGTAAATAAAAGGCAAAATAGATATTTTGTTCTGATTAAATTGTAAACTGGTATCTGTGACTTATGAGGTTGTTTATTGTTTGTAGAGCAACACTGTGCGGCTGTGATCAGACGCCATGAAGAAGAGGGTGTCTTAGGATGGACCGCGGGCACCACGTCCATATCTGATGTCAGAAGAAAACGTCCAACGTATGGTGAACAGGTGTTCACCAAGATCAACAAGAGAACGCGTTCACGCCGACGAGAGTGTTCTAGTGACTTTGTTTCTAATTTCCTTGACTTTTTTGCCACCGACTTCCGAAAGTAAAGTTATTTTACTCTTTTTGTGTTTGTTTTAGAATTCAGTTTGTTTTTTTGTTTAAGTTTTGTATTGTAGTATTAAGATTGAGTGGCCATTGAGTGATTAATTGATTATTGTAATAACCTTGTATTTATTAAGGTATAGTAAAAAGTAATTGTTATTTACCGACTGTTTATTTAATTTTAGAGAATTTAGATATAGAATAGAATTTAGATAATGTTTATTGTGTTTTTTTATTATTTTTTTGTGTTTATTTTGATTTATTGAATCATTTTAAATAGAAAGTCTAATTTTAATAATAGCGAAAATGAAAATGAAATAATTATACAACATATAATTTAAAAGGTATATACATACCACGTGCATGGCTTCTTTGGATGATAACAAATGATATGGCAAGGGTTATGTAATCCTAAGTCTACGTGTGTAGAACTTATTACAAATTCCAATACACTGATACCAGAGACCGAATTTTTCAAATTAAGAAGTTCGAGAAGAATTATCGTTTTATTGGTAAATAACGTGGAAAGTGATGACCCTCGTAGTGCCATGACACGTTTGTTATGATTGGTATTCAAGAAATATATGAAACCAATAATTTGGTATCAATTCTTTGAGTCAGTTATTTTGTGCTGAAACTGTGCATAGAGACTCCATACCAGATGTTGTCTTCAGCCCTTTTGGATAGATATGGGGTTTCCGTGACACGTTGCATATGCACGGATATTATTTTGTTGTTCGAGGCGAACTAGAATACTTTCTCGCTTACTCACGCACTATCTGTTTCATTTTCTTAGGTAGGTTTTAAAGAAACAATGCTTGCCACCTGTATAGATATAAGTATTAACTTAAAAAATATTTGCAAGTAGGAATTATAGTTTAGGGTTGACGGAAATTCTTTTTTAAATTAAGCTTCTTTTTACGGGAATTACTGATTTACCTACCTTGTTTTTAATATTTAAAAGGAATTAGAAAAAACATGATTTACCGACTGTTTTAATTCTAGCAATGTTTTTGTTTATGTTATCTTTATTATTATATTTTTAATGCTTACTTACAGATAATTATGATGTTTTCATATTTGCAAAATATTTAAGTATAAGTTCTGATAGGTATTTGTGACTGATTTCATCTGTAGATATTTTTTATTACTAAAAAAAATATTTCTTTTTTTAATAAGAATCAGCAAAAAGCCAATTATTTTGCATATTTGTTTATTATCACAGCTTTCATTTATTTTTCAAATTTTATTGTTTCATATTTGAATCTACCACCAACAGTAGATCGTAATTTTGTAACGAATTACACCAATCGAATAACTGTTATATATTAAATAAAAGTGTTGCTTGTAGTAATAAGATCACAGGAAGGGAGGTTTTGTATTTCTTTAAACGGTAAACTATTTGAAGTTCGTTCTATTACTTGTTGTTTGATTTTTAGTGTTATACCTATTTACTGATCCAATTTCTATATTGGACCTCTCTATACCTCCTATACCTCTCTCTCTCTTTCTATATTGGAAATAAAACAAACAGATATTCATAAAATATTTATTAAAATATTTTATGAATATCTGTTTGTTTTATTTACTTTGGGTAGTAAGATTGATAAACCTTTAAATATTATTACTTTTACTTGTCGTACCAAGCGCTTCTCTTCCACATTTATTGTGCGCACAGCCAAGTTGTGGAATTCTCTGCCGGCTTCTGTGTTCCCTGCCACTTATGACCTTTCAGCCTTTAAATCAAGAGTAAACAGGTATCTTCTGGGCTCGCTCATCACATCGTAGACCTCATCTATCGCTTACCATCAGGCGAGATCGAGGTCAAGAATGGGCTCATCCGAAATAAAAAAAAATAAAAAATGAATGTCTAAACGATAATAGAATTTAACAAATCAAAGTTCTAGTTAGAATAAATATTATAGTTAGAATAGTTTAAGTAAATCTGGGCGACCGAGCTCCGCTTAGGACAAATATTAACACGCAATGAATTTTTCCACGGACGAGATCTAGCTAGATCAACTTTCCACCTCTTAAAGCCTCATTATATATTTAAAATTTTATCGAAATCGTTAAAGCCGATTTATAGAACGCGCTTAGAGACTCTCGCTAGCTTACCGATTGCCTGTTAGTGGTATAGGATTTTATAAGATTTATATAATAAATTAAAAGTTAATTGCAGGAATCCAGGAATCTGTGAATTTACAATTACCGACTAACGTATATAAATAGTAACGTAAGACAATTTCAACAAAAATTTTAATATAACATTTCAGTAACGTATGCCTATTTCAATAGCAGTTTGAAAATAACAATAACTCGTTTAGCGTGTGCTCGGCCGCTCGGTATTGTATTTCATTCATTATTTCTATACAATGTCAAGGGGGCGGGGCTAGAGAGCGTTACAATGTTGTAAGTGCAAGCAAAAATGAGCTTAGTGGTGGTCAGGCGGGAGTGTCCACGATAGTACCTATGTAGCGCCCAAACGTGTGGGCAGATTTGAATAATTCTCACGAAAATCAGTTCGTCTGAACCATGCGAGTGTCTAGAGTTTAGACAGTTAATTATAAAAAAATCGCCAAACTATATCAAGTGCGATATCGTTGAATAGGTCTAATTTAGAAAGTGAACTAGCAATGTGGGTATAATTCACATAACTAGCAATATTGTTAACCCCTCCAACCAAGCTAAATATGTTTGTGTCTGGAGTGGGTTCACGGTAATAGTGTAATGGGTGGGGTTCGGCCCGCGACCTCTCGATCACAAGTCCGATATTTCAGCCATTTTAGGATTTTTCTCTATTTTTCTTTTAAAGCAATCGCTTAGGATGTTTTAAAACAGATATTCGGAGCCATATTCGGAGTGCGGTTTTTTTATTATTTGAAACCCATTGAGTGGGGTATCAAAATGAAGGGCTTTATGAGAGGATAAAAAATAAATAAAACTAAATAGAAATGAAAAAAAAAAAGTAATTAAAAAAATTAAAAAACCCGACTGCAACCTTATACTAAAACTAACTGAAAAGCTAATAAAAACAAGCCCATTTTAAATTAAATAAAAGTTGGAAGCAGGCGGGGCCCATACCATTATTATAGTTTCAAACTCAAATGGGTCCCGCCTGCTTCCAACTTTTATTTAATTTAAAATGGGCTTGTTTTTATTAGCTTTTCAGTTAGTTTTAGTATAAGGTTGCAGTCGGGTTTTTTAATTTTTTTAATTACTTTTTTTTATTTCCAGCTTTTTAGTTTACAAATGTGAAAGATTTCGCAGACGATTTAGTTCTTGATACGTGTTTTTTACGATTTGTCACTTTGAATTACTTTTAACCATATAAGTTGGATATATATTTGTAATCACCTTTTAAAACCCTTTATTCTGATACCCCATTCGATACGTTTTGAGAAAAAAAAAACTTTTTTGAATGCATAATATGGCGCCAAAAATCCGCCATTTTGTTTTTTTTTTATTATTTTGATATACCCAGTGTCACTTTCACAGTCAATACGAATCTAACGATACCTCTCAAGCTAAAATCCGTCGAGCCGTTCAGGCCACAGAGCGTGCCAAACAATTATACATACATACATACTCTCGAAAAACATAACCCTCCTTCTGGCGCATTCGGGTAATCATACAAAAAGACTGAAAACTTGTGTTCGAGTGTAAAACATTAATTTAAATATTTTAGTTGACCAGAGACTCGATAGATGGCGTTGGGCGTCAAATTAGAAGTCGCTAACGTTTGGTCACGACCAAACCTATAGGTCAGGATTTTTTTTATAATGGGAGACATATCCCGAGATACTGGAAACGGTTTAAGCGCCCTCTGATGGTGAAATATACTCAAGTTCGTGTGAAGTAGGCTTGTTCATACTCGGTCACTGACAGGAGCGCTCCGAACTAGTACAATTGTTCAAATGTACTAGTTCGGTCTTATAGATCGATTATTAAGACGTCAGACGTGATGGAATACCTGCATATTTGATTTTCCTTCATACTTTGCAGGCTTAGGACTATCATTTTAATTATGATACATTTTAAATAATTTGAATATCATTTAAATAAGTAATATTGAATGAATTATTAAAATGGCGTATTTAAAAATCAAATATTTACAGTGATCTTCATTTTTATATACATATTTTCTTTTTTACAATCCACACGAAACAAAACCAAGCATAACTTAAGCAACATGAACTTATATTGTTGTACCAATGACGTTGAGTAACTTCACAGTAACTTCAAAGTTAAAATAACAAATAAAAACATCGAAACTATCAAAGAGCCATAGAACGTCCGGGCCATAGATTATGCATGGATTATGCACATAAATGACCGGGCACAGTTTCTCGTTCTCCAGGTCATCGTAGTTCGTACATCACTTATTAGTTCAGCCGTTCTTGCTCGGCTCTCGCGATTGGATGTCGCTAGGATTGGTGATTAGTTCACTGTACTAGATGTACTAGATGACCGATTTGAGCGACAGAAACAGAATAGTTCGTTCTAGTTCACATGACGGAATTGCGTCCTAATAGTTCATAGTACATGTACTACACAAGCCTAGCTGTGAAGTATTTTGAGTGTTTCATTTATCTCCCGCTCCTGGATCTCGGGCGTGTTCAACTTGTAATACTAAAGAAAGGATAAAGTTGAATTATTACTTCTTCCTTGACTTATAATATAGTTATTTGATAACTTTATAGGCTAGCTAAAGTTGGGGTGCACCTTCACTCGGTGAAGGTGGTGATGATTTTGTTGGCTTAACCCTCTGGTGATGCTGCCGCTTATATTGTGCTGGTCAGTAACAATACATTCGGCGTTTCTTCATTGGCCGGTCGGTCCAGCACCGATACCGACAACGACATCGGGGGGCACTTATTTTTTTGAAATTGTAGGGAACAGAGTCTCAATGGCCCGGCCCAACACTGACATTAACTGCAAGGGACTTTAGCTGTAATGTATTTTTGCCTGCCGGGTTGCGGGAATGTTCTAACGAGATACCGTGGCCCCGGAACTTAAGGGCAGCTGAAGGAACAGGGTGGGTTTTTAGTCAGTAGAAGTCTGACACTCCCTTCCGCTCCACCCAGAGCGGGAGAAACATTCGATGATTTTCCCACCCAGAGAAAAAAAAAGCTGTAATGTATTTAACTTCTAATTTATTTACAAAAGTTCTATATTATATTGAGCAGAGTAAGGACACTACAAGGCTCTATTTGTGTAGTTGATCCAAATAAACTTCTAAATACGCTGCAAGACCACACTTCCTAGCAAGAATTAAATAATCTGTGAAATCTTTAACATATTTAGACTGAATAGCTAAAAATACAAAGGTAATAAAAAAACTAAATATCCTGACTGCTCAACTGAAAGGAAAGAAACAAGTACATTTTCAATTAAAAATGTGACAAGCAGGCGGGACCCATCCCATTTCTATAAATGGATATGTATGTATGTTCGATTGGATCCTGCCTGTTTGTACACAATAAATACCCGAGTTATTAAGTATATAATAAAAAAAAAATTACCAAAAAATTAAACCGACTCCCAAAAAACACTGCAAAGTGAAAAATAATTTTAATTTCGGTAGTCGGTGTCTTTAGTTTTCAGGGGCGAGCACAGGATTATGACACTGGTAATGCGGCTAGCGTTGCCAACTTTTTCAAAAAGATGTACGTCTACATACCTGTTGTCATTAAAACTACTTCTTGCACAGGTGTTGTAGTCGGTTGGGTGCTAGATGGGCCGGGTTCACTTAACACTTCCTGCATCAGTGTGTCTTGGCACTCTTGAATGAGTTGGGTTCTTTGTTTTTTAACAAATACATGTCTAGAAGTACTAGCATCACTCATCCTTTTTCTAGGGTATTTCTGGCAATAAAATTTTGTAAGCACAACTCCATCTACCATGATTATCCTCTTGCTTAATCCTCTTCCCATATTATATTAATAGCCATTTCTTTCTCAATCTGAAATATTTTTAAATGTTATTTTAAAGCCATAAATGTTGATGTATTTAGTGGTAATAAATATCATTGAATATTGAAATATTTTTGGCTATTCAGGTATAATACAAAAATCATCTCAGTTATCTAACCTTAAAACAGTAGAATAACTATATTGTAAAAATGTTTTAAGTTAGTAATAATAACATGTTTACTAGTATATCAATGGTTTACTTACATGAAAATGATCCTGACAGAAGAAAATTACCGAACTATCCTTTATTTCTTTAGTATTTCTGCGTGCAAGTTGTACTATTACGAACTTCAACATTTTTTGGAACGGTTATAAATAGCTGCTCTTTCTTTATTATTACTTTATCGTTGTATTTGTGCACCTGGTACACCATTTATAACTCATTTTTCCAGTAAATTACAGCCAGAAACTCTATTAAACTACATAAAAAGACAAAACTCTCGATTTGACTTTGACTTCTCCAATGTTGATATACAAACGTGTGACCACAGAACACAGATACTCCTAGCGGAGCGTGCTGGTTTTGACAGCTTATATAATCTTAATCACTATATTTTGTAATGCTTTTTTTTAAACGAAATATTTATAAAATATGAAAATAAATATTATTTGTAGGGTCCTTATACACCAATAAATAATATGAGATGGTTTTTAGAAACCAGTCAAATAGCCTATTCTGTCTATTATTTTTACTCGGAACGCAGTATCTCTATGTAGTCTGTGGTATCATGCCGCATGACCTGCGGCTTTAGAAATTCATGGGTGTGTGCGTTTGCGAACTTGAACGGACACTAAAATTACGTCACACATGCAAACGAATCTCCTGCGTGAATCCGCGGCATTACTTGGGAATTAGGTACATTAATTCGCAGTGCCTGGCAAACATAATGTTTGTGCGGGTGCTATTTATAAAATATTAGGCGTTTTTAAGTTATTATATTTTGTTTATTCATTTATTTACTATTAATTAAAGTCATCTAAAACGTACGAACGTTTTATTAAAATATCTGTGAATGGCAAGTAAAGCACTGCATTTATGCCTTCAAGGAGCGCACGCCTCTGTTAGTTTTGTATTTTCGTTTTTGGCACCGACTTCCGAAATTAAAGTTATTTTTCACTTTGCAGTGTTTTTTGGGAGTCGGTTTAATTTTTTGGTAAAAAGTTTTTATTTCACTCTTTTTAGTTGGTCTATTTTTAATTTACCTAGTTACAAGAGAATAAATGTCAACTACTTATAACCTTTTACAAAATATTGCTTTTCCCAATGCTGGGCCATTAACTGTTGAGGAGTTTTTCTGGTACTTCACCATCAGCTCTACATCACCATATGCATTGTGACAAGCATAAAGTGCTTAACATCCATATTCAAGTAATCGAATCGCAATCCACTCAATACTTATTATTGAGTAGTTTCGGCGGCCATCTGTGGTCTTCATCATCAGTTCCACTTCCTCAAATGGTACTTTTTGAGAGCAACTGCACAATTTACTATAATAAATACCCAAAACGTCATAGGTGTGCCTATAATATTTGAAGAGTTCCCTCAATTTCTCCAGGATCCCATCATCAGATCCTGACGTTTATGAAAATGAGACCAATTTCGAAGTATACCCTTTCAATCAAAAAAAGAATTTTCCAAATCGGTTCAGCCGTCTTCAAGTAATCGATGATCATACATTAAAAAAATAAAAAATATATATATACGCGTCGAATTGATAACCTCCTCTTTTTGTCGTCGGTTGATAAATAGACGACATTACTGATAGGTTTATCATAGAAATAGGGAAAGATTATTTAGATTCAGAATATTTTTTGCCTTATTGTAAATCAAGTGTTTGTTTAAATTATTGGTGTACAATAAAGAGTATTCTATCTATCTATTTATCTATTCCTAAGATTCGAAAACGTGTAATTAATTGTTATTAAAAATAAATATGTCTTACATTATTAATTTTTAATTTCTACGTTTCAAATTAGAATCTACAGATTATTTCAGGATAACGTATTATAAAAACCCGATACTTGATTTTATTAACGTTAAGTTTCGATAGTGGCACATCACTATTTAAAAATTGCAAAAAACTGGCAACCGTCGTAATGTCAGCGTTGTCTCTGAAGCCGGCTCTACACGTTGGCCAACACAGTGGCGAATGTAGTGGCCAGTGCCTATTCGCCAACGTGTAGAGGGGGTGTTTGTGCATCTTGGGTTGTATTGGAATGATGGCCGACGAGTTGGCTCGAGATCCGTGTGGTGTCGGTTTTTTTGCAAAAGATCAAAGGGTTGTTGGCCGAGTATTGGCTACCGCGTCCACACGTTGGCCGCGCGTTTAGTATGCTACGAGCTCCCAGAACGATCGCACGCACCCGATTAAACATTTTAACCGACTTCAAAAAAAAGAAGGAGGTTCTCAGTTCGTCTTGAACTTTTATTTTTATGTATGTTACCTCATAACTCGAAGTCAGCTCGACCGATTTAGAAAATTCTCTTTTCATTTGAAATGGTATACTTTCTAGTTGGTCCCATTGTTATGAAATCAGGATCTGATGATGGAATCCTGGAGTAATCGAGGGAACTCTTCAAATATTATAGGCACATCTATAGCGTTTTGGTTATATCTTATAGTATCTTGTGCAGTTGCTCTCGAAACGCACCATTTGGGGAAGTGGAACTGATGATGAAGACCACAGATTACCACCGAAACTACTCAATAATAAGTATTTCATGGATTGCGATTCGATTACTTGAATATGGATGTTAAGCACTTTAAGTTCGTCATAATTCATATGGTGATGTAGAGCTGATGGTGAAGTACCAGGAGAACTCCTCAAAAATTAACAGCTCTGCTTTTCTTTTCTTTAAATATTGCTTTTCCCAATGAAAAGCAATATTTTGTAAAAGGTGATAAGTAGTTGACATTTTGGCTTTTGTAACTGGATAAATTACAAACCGACCCACTAAAAAGCGTGAAAAAAACTTTTTAATAAAAAATAAAACCGACTTCCATATTAAAATACTACAAAGGCAAAAATAACTATAATTTCGGAAGGCGGTGTCAAAAAAAGAAAATACAAAACGAGTAACACCGACTACCGAAATTAAAGTTATTTTTGGCGTTGTAGTGTTTTGATATGGAAGTTGGTTTTATTTTTAACCGACTTCTGAAAAAGGAGGAGGTTCTCAATTCGGATGTTTGTTTGTTTTTTTTTTTTTTTTATGTTTGTTCGGGCATATCTCCGTCGCTCGCCAACCGATTTGAAAAATTCTTTTTTTGTTGGAAAGGGTATACTTTCCAAATGGTCCCATGAAAATTTTATCGACATCGAACAAGCCGTTTCTGAAAAATCAACAAAAGTCTAAAAAAATATTTACATTGATGATCTTTTCGGTTACTCTATATTGTGTTTTTTGTTCGCGCGTTTTTAGTTTTTTGTAGTTGACATTTTGGCTTTTATAACTAGATTAATTTCAAATTGACCCACTAAAAAGCGCGAAAATAAAAACTTTTTTGCAAAAAAATAAAACCGACTTCCATATCAAAACACTACAAAGCCAAAAATAATTTTAATTTCGGAAGGCGGTGTGAAAAAAAAGAAAATAAAAAACCAATAACACCGACTACCGAAATTAAAATTATTTTTGGCTTTGTAGTGTTTTGATATGGAAGTCGGTTTTATTTTTTTGCAAAAAAGTTTTTATTTGTTAAAAAGTTTAGTCACGCGTCGGTAACAACTAGTGTAAACAAAATGTCAGTAATGACTAATAACGAAGAAACTTTTCGGTTTATAGAGCTCTACCAAGCCATAAATTGTTTGTGGAACCCAAGAAGCAGCAGTTAGCACCTCAATATCCATTTTAATAAATACGTCCGCACATTGGCCTAAACCGTAGCAAACTGAACGACCTTCCAACGTGTGGACGCTATCACGAACTCTTGACCAATATGCTGGCCACTACATTCGCCACTGTGTTGGCCAACGTGTAGAGCCGGCTTGAGATTTAAAAACAGGGTACTACGGGTATAATGGTGTATTTAATCTTAGGATAAAACAGACTAGTTTCATTTGTTCACAGCGCCATCTTCACTGTTGTTGCTATCTAGTCTAGCACCATTATTCAATTAGTTTGAACCAAAACTACGAGATAGGTAGTTCATGAACTGTTATTTTTACTCCGAACCAACTACTAATATTCGATCATTGAGGTATTACTACTACGCTAGAGTTATATAGTTCAATGTATTCGATACGAATAGAATCCTCTTAACGTACATGTTCTACCAAGTGTTTGTTAAGAGGGCTCTGTTAATAAAGAGCAAGAACCATGCAAGAACGCCTCAATGCAAAAAAAGAACAATAAAATACCTTACATTATCCACGATGATTAGTCATCTCTCTGTATTGTGTATTAAATTGAGTACTGCTATGGGTGAATATCTTTCTTACAGGCCTTCATTAATTTTTATTCTTTTCTTTTATTCTTTCGAATTCGAGACAAAAAACATTAAATTCGCGAACCTGGCATCAGATTTTTTATTTAAATATTGTAATGTAATACTCGTAGAGGTTGAAATCACAGTAATCAAAATCGTTGATTTGTTTCCGCACTTTATGTAGATATTTTTCTGAAATAAAATAATATTATGGTTAAGATATTTTTTTTTTAATATGTTCGCGTTTGACCACCATCTCACCTGATGGTAAGTGATGATGTGGTCGAAGATGGAGCACGCTTACCTAAAAGTAACCTATTCACTCTTGACTTAAAGACTCCTAGGTTATAGCTATTTTTATTTTTATTAGTTTAAGTGGTAAACTTTGACATGCAGTTTGCCAACAAAATAAAATGTTAGTAGCAAAGCAAATCAATGCGAAAAACAGTGTTTCACAAATCTTTAGGTTAACAGAAATAATCTTAACTTAATATTACTTGTAAGAAGTGATTTAGGAGGTTCGGAATCAATAGCACTTTTAATACACTCTTTTGCAAAAAAAAACGGGCACCTAAGGAAATTTACGTTCTAAGGTCGATTTGAGTTAATTAAATGAAATTTATTGCTTTGACGTAGTCTGTATACTTATAATCGTGTAAATTAATGCGCGTGAAGTGAATTCGGACAATTAAAAGAAAAAAATGACGGATTCTTTAAAACCGATGTACACGCCCAAACACTAGGAAGTGGTCGGCAATAAAGACAAGATTTTTTTTTTTACTTTTTTTAATTAAATAAAGTTACAAATGTAAAAACCTAATAACGAGTGTGACCTCCTCTTGCCAAAATCACAGCTTGAATCCTTCTGAGCATGCTTTCCACGATGTTATTAATAACGTTTTGAGGAATACGTTCCCACTCTTCTGCAATGACTCTTTTTAGCTCCCTGATGTTTTGTGGAGCAGGTTGCACTGATCTTACCCGTCTCTTTAGAACATCCCAGACATGCTCAATTGGCTTGAGGTCAGGACTTCGAGCTGGTCAATCTAAACGACGGATCCCATATTCTTGCATGTACGCTTCCACGTCGCAAGAACGGTGCGGGCGAGCATTGTCGTCCATAAAAACGAAATCTTCCCCAAGTGCAGTCAATGTGGGTTGTGCATATGGAATTAGGACTTCCATTATGTACCGGTGTGCATTTGATGTTCCATTTTCTATGAAAACTAACTCCGTACGCTCCGTCGAATTAATTGCTGCCCAAAACATAACGGAGCCTCCGCCATAAGGAGTGATTTCTTCGAAACACACTTCCGCATAGCGTTCCCGTGGTCTTCGCAGCACTCGCCGGCTTCGGTCCTCTTCACACAAAGAGATTCTAGCTTCATCAGAAAACAATATTTTATTCCAGTTCTCCAGAGTCCATGAAGCACAGTTCCGAGCAAACTGAAGTCGAGCAACACGGTGCTCACGGAGTAATTTAGGGCCCCGAGCTGGGCGGTAACTCCTGATATTGGCAGCCAAAAGCCTCCTCCTGACCGTCCACAAGCTAACTTCTACTCCTCTTACTTCTTCAAGGCTCTTCTTCAGGTCCACACTTGACGCTTTACGATTCCGCAACGCCTGACTCACCAAAAAGCGGTCATCTCTTGGTTCTGTGCATCGTTTTCTTCCCGAACCGAGTCTTCTTTTGACCGAACCGGTCTCTTGATACCATTGCCAAGTCCTCTGGACAGTTGAACGACTCACATTTAGCCGCTGAGACACGTAAGTTTGCGAACAAACTTCTTCAAGTAGGGCTATAATTTTACCGGCCCTTATCGCTTTATCACTCATATCAAAAAGTGGTATTTAATGTAAAAAGAAAGATTAAATTGTTTAATTTGCAGAAAATATCCAAAAAGTTTTAAAATATCGTAATCAGTTAAAAATCGTTTCAGCAATTCGCGCCATTAGTAAAGCAATTTTAGAATAATCCACAATAATCATTATTTTTCTTTTATTAATGTCAAATTTTAAATTTGGAACGTAAAGAATCATGCCAGGATGCTTCAAATAACATGCAAATACATCGTCAAATTAATAAAACCAGTTTCTTGTTCTTCTTCATTGAAGTAGAGAAAAAAATCTAAAGTGCCCGTTTTTTTTGCAAAAGAGTTTATTTTGCTTGACTGTCATTAGAGCCAGCTATTATGCCTGTATTTAAAACCTTTTGCGATGGTCAGTTTTAATAAGTTTCAGCTGGCTGAAAACTCTTTCCACACAAGCGTTATTGAAAGGAAGAACAAGAAGAAGGGCAAATGCTTAGAATACAGGGCGAATGCATTTCTCAGAGTTGGAAACATAGGCTCCTGCCCGACATTCTTTAAATTGAACACAGCTTTCCAATAATCTTCTGCATTTAAATTAACGGCGGAAACTCGCGAATTAGAAGACGTGCGCGCACACCCTCAAGCAAAATCCAGTTTTAAAGTTACCGAAATACGTTTCATTTAGTCATGGCGCTTTCCATTCAGAGCCATCTCTGAGTGTGATATGGAGTGAAAATAGTGAAAAACTTTTTAGACGCGCCAGTTTTAGGAGCGTTCAATTTGGATACGTTGAATTGAAATGCGTTTGTCAACCGTTTGCAATAAAAATCTAGTATTACAAATCTCGTTGTCCTCAAAAGTTACGAAAATTGCCTTTAATGTAAAAATTACTTACATGTTACGCGAAGGTGTCAAAAATTACGAAAAATGTAAGAAATGTAACCTTCTGGCAGCACTGAACCACAGAGCAGTGTCTCGATCAGTGTTGCCAACTCCAGCGAAATCTTCTCACTAGATTTATTATCTAAAGTCGCTAAAACTGATTCAACTAGAGACGGATCTCGGATTTACTTACTTTCCGGTTACTGGAGGCCATTAGCAGCCTGGAAAGGGGATGGGGGGAGGCAAGTGAAGAAGAATATACTACATAAGCACCCAAGTAACACAGTTTTGGAGGTTTCAATAAAGAAAATGTATTCTTAAGTTGAACGCAGACCTAGCCGCACCGCAGTCTCTACAGTCCCCGCAGTCATCGCTTTTTGATAATGGCCTCGCACATCTATCCGCGCGGCAGTCGCTGCAGTCGTTTCCGTCGCCGCACGCATCGCACTCGCAGTGTTGCCAGAGTTTTGAAAGCATTATCTGTACCGAAGATTAAAAAAAAACTTCTAAAAACTTCCGTGCTTAGCCCCCGCTAAGCTAAGCTTTGTACAATATTTAAACGTCAGACCTCACTTCGTGCTTAAATTTTAATTGTAAAATTCTCCAGTATGCTGACAATATTGCTTTATTGGTCTGTTGCAAGTCTATCGAGACTGCTGTCCAATCTTTGAACGTATCATTGTCCTCGTTAAACCAATGGCTTTTAGACCATGGGCTATCTTTAAGCGCTCCAAAAAGTACAGCAGTTATTTTTACCCGCAAACGCAGTATACCCCAAGTTGACATCAATATTGATGGCCACACATCCCAATCAAAGGGAAGGCCAGGTTTCTGGAGGTTGTCTTTGATGCCAAGCTGTTCGGAGTGGATCATATTAACCACACGGTAAAAAAATGCGAACGTTCGGTTTCGGTTCTAAGGGCTTTGGCAGGTGTCTGGTGGGGAGCTCACCCATACACCTTTAAACTGGTCTACAATGCGCTTATCAGGAGCGTGCTAGACTACTGTTGCTACTTAATAGAACCATGCAATAAGCAGACTAGATTCTATCCAGGCCAAATGTCTTAGAATCGTACTTGGAGCCATGAAATCCTCTCCCATAAACGCTCTCCAGGTTGAATGTGCAGAACCTCCTCTTACCCTTCGTAGACAATACTTAGCAGATCGCTTTTTGTCTAAAGTGTTTTCCCTATCGTCCCACCCTTTAATTCCTATTTTGAAGCAAATCTACCTCTCTCTTAATGCCTCACCCTATTGGAACAATAAAAATATTCCATTGATAAATAGATTTAGAGAGCTTAAACACCTCTCTTCACCTTTCACAACACGTGGTCTGCAGCATAGCATGTAACCTCGAAACTCAAGGGTAGGCATTATGCTAGTATCCAACCGGACATCCAGCG
Source organism: Tholera decimalis (assembly GCA_943138885.2). Lineage (NCBI taxonomy): Eukaryota > Metazoa > Arthropoda > Insecta > Lepidoptera > Noctuidae > Tholera > Tholera decimalis. Next base: position 50,253,056 of record OW964550.2, on the reverse strand, counting down.
GAAACCTTGGTTTTTCAAATGCCCATAACTAGCCAAAAGAACTATCTCATCCCTGTGTAGACTGAGACTCGGCCACTGCTGTAGTCCAGTATTCCTTAATAAGATACGAGTACGGGACACTTCCTTGTGCGAATGCGGCCTTGACGATGGCACATTGGACCATATCTTCTTTTCTTGTCCTTCCAACTCCCAATCCTTCGACTTGTACCATATGCTTTCTAAAATTAAAATCCTCCTCCCTATTAACTTCAATTCCCTTTTGACACATTTTTCTCCTAAAGTTATCCAGCTCCTAGAGTCTGGCTAACGAAAGCGTGACCTGAGAAAACGCGGCAAATTCAAAAAATCTTTATGTGGTATTACTGACTATAGTAGGAGAAAAATGTTTTGATACTTGGAAATTTTATGTATTTACGACAATCAATTTATATAGGTAATAGTTGTTTACTAACTTATTTAGGGATAATACCATATAATGTTTTTAAAGACTCCGTTTGGTGTCTCGGAGCCTTGACTGTCATGGATTGATTAAAAAAACGAATGTGTAGATTTATTTATTAGTCAAAATTTACTCAACATTTTTTTTTAATCAACTACAGGCATTTTGATTATGATAATTATTTAATCATCGTACTCAAAATCCGAGTCCAAAAATTCAACCTCTAAGGATTCTTCTGTGTCAGCGGAGTCGACTTCACCTACACTTATTATGATTTTTTCCAATACTTTTTCTGTTATGTGATCTCTTTGTTTGTATTATTTTATTTTCCACATTTATTACATGATTTTTTTTCAATCTTCTGTAGTTATTAGCCAAATGAGGTTTTTATCAGTGTTTTATTTTGTTTTAGGGGCACCACTCGTTGTTAGATCTTGCCATGACATTTTAGGCTTATAATTTTTGTGTACATATGTTTCATCTAAATAGATGATTCGTTTTCCTTCCAATCGTTTAGCAGCAATTTCTCGTGGATAAAGATCTCTCCAAGCAGCAATATCAAAACGTTCGACAAGAACCGTTCGTTAATTTTTTTTTTTGTTTTTAACTCATACCCATTAGAAATTAATATTTCACGCCGAGTTTCGCAATGTTGGGCCCTCCTTTCTCACAATATAAAATTCATTGATTTTATTTCTTATTGCATCAATATCAAAACTGTCTAAATTCAACACTGAGCTTTTGTGTGGGCGTTTTTTCCTGGAGTGCTCCACATCCATTCATTCACAGATCCATCCTTTTTTTTAAGTGTTGTGACACTAACCTCTGCAAAGCGAAGTATAAAATGCATATTAAAAAATCAAGGTACCCAAACGATTTGATAATGTCAAATACCACAACTCATCAACAAAACATTCTTAACCGTAACATCCGTACCAGTTAATGAATATATTTCTTCTAAGAACTTAGTCTGAGTTTCTATTAAAGACTTTTTCTCGAAATTTTTTGACGTTTCCACAAGTCACAGATTCCTTGAATAACTCCAATATTATCTATAAAGATAAGAAAAAGTATCATAATATCGTAAATAGGTATATCTAATAATCAGCCACCAAGGATCAACATTACAAAGTCGTACTAACCTAAAAAATCCGAGATCGCATCTAAACATTGTTGTTTTTCTTGGAAAACAATTTCTTTCTCTTCTTGTTTTTGTTTAAACTTACTGATCATAATATGTAGCAGCTTTCGCACGTTACTTTTTATTGTTTTACCCATATTATAGCGATTATCGTTGAATATTAATTGTGTTTACAAATTACTGACAATTGTAATCACAGACTTTGACAGCTTAATAATGTTGCCATATTAAACCTTTAAGAAAACTCCAGATCACGCTTTCGTTAGCCAGACTCTATCCAAATTTTTAAAAGACAATGATATCAAAATGTAGGTCTGTGTGGTGTAGCAATATAATCATTTATATATTCATTCATATCTATATTTCTAATTATTAAAATATATATTAATAAATATATATAAATAGTAATAAAACAAAATATTCTATGTTAACCATTGAGTTATAATGTACTACTAGAGAAGCTATCTCAAACAAAAGATAGCGCACGCACTTGATGACAGGGGGGCGTGCGCGGGGCAAGCTGGGGTTGTTATGGTCTCATAGATAACAATGAAAGCGCGCAGATGTGACATAGTTTTATTATTCTGCCTTCGTGGTTACTTACTCAGAGAATTAATAAAAAAGTATTTAACTGTAACAATATTTTAATTTCCTTTAAATTAAATAAGTTTAGTTAGTTTCTTGGAAATGCACGGAACATATGCGTGAATAATCTGAAGGTAACCACATTTCTTCGCTGCAATTCTTCTGAACAAAAGACAATGGCGGGCTAGTATGGAAGTTTTGTACCGCTTTTAATTTTCGCGAATGGTATTGTTTTTATATTTAGTCGATAGATAATATCGTCAATAAATAGAATATAAATTATCCGATTTCTAGAAGTTTGGGTTCAAAAGTTATTTTACTTTATTTTATGCATGAGAGGTTACATTTTGAGGTTGGTAAGATGACAGTTGACTGTCAATGTGGTTGTTTACGAACTAAAACGTTACCTTCTTAGTCACTATTAGGTATTCCTTTTATTTATTATTACAATATATTAGTTGATCCCAAGTTGATCCTGTCGACGTTACGAACAGCCAAGATGTTCACCGAGGTTTATAGACTATTCATAACAATCCCTCATATTTTCCGTAAATAAGGATGTCACTCTATCCCTTTTATTACAAGTAATACAACAAACAGATACCGATACAAACAATCTAAATGTATCTAGATTTTAGAACATTTTGTGTGAGCTGTAATGTGTGATCATCTAAGGCTTTGCTGGTTCCTTAAACAAAATTGTGTCAAGTTAGTGAAAAGTTGAACACAGTTACTAATATTTCTATGCAATAATGTAATGAAAGGTGCATATTATGTTAACCTTTTTTAATATAATTATGTTGTATAGTTTTCAGTAAAATAAAAGAATAGTTTTGTTTAAAAAAGCTTTTATTTTAATGCATTCAAAATGTTCGCAAAATCACTTCATCTAAGAAGGGAGCAGGTCGCGTCATACCCTCATGGCGAGCACAACTCAAGTACCAAATAATGCTCATTACATGCGAGCAGCACCCCACAGTTCTTAAGCCAACAATACAATTACAGCAATAACTTAGATTACTTCCCGACCATTCATATTATTTTCTGCTACTATAAAAACAAAATAAGTTTGCTTGATAAATGTCGGGATTTTATTTCAGCTTGAAGCAACATAGGATCTATTCCTTCTAAACCATATATCCTTTCATTTGATACTTCTAAAGTATAAATCCCATGGAAGCGGAAATGCTCACCAACATATGAGTGTGCCTGTTGTATTTGGTAAATAACACATGCAAATAACATTAGCTCATCCATGGATAGCTGCGGAAAGGTTATAGATGCCCCATCTATAGATATAAAAAGAGAACCACGCCTTTTCAAAGTCTGTTGTGCAACTATTTCTGCAATGCTGTTAGTCAAAAACAGGCGCTCAAAAATAATATTAACAAACTGCTGTGCATTATCATTATCTCTAAATGGTCTAGAGAAGGCATTCCCCGAATCTCCTGTTCTTAATCTGCAAAAAAGCACAGTTAATGCAAACTACCAGTTCAGAAGATTTGAAACATCATTAAGATTTTGGTGGAGTCAATACCAGGTGGACTCCTGTCTTATTGTTCACAAGGTTATGGAGGAGCAACAAGTGACAGGCAGATGATTGAACGCAGCTTATTGATTTATTTGTGTGATGAAGGTGAGTGTCATGGCTGATAGAGGGTTTAATGTCCAGGACTTGTTTACAGTGAAAAATGTGTCAATTAATATACCCACTTTCTTGAAAGGCAGATCATAGTTGCCAGGTTTTGTATTAAAGTGTGACTGTGTTGACTTGCAAGTCAAAGAGTACACATAGGAAGATTAATAGGCTTAACAAAAACTTATAAACTTTTGCAGACACCTTTAGTCTCATTTTATGTGCCTTTTGCCTCTGAGATATTTTTCATTTGTTTAATGTTGTGTAATCTTAGGGAAAGGATTGTAGATAATAAAAAGAAATTCAAATAATTATGTTCATAAGTTTTATTTTCACACCTTAATGGCTAATAATTTACTTTACTAAAGGAAATAACAAAAATAAATCATAATACAGGTACAGCTTATTTATTGTTTATTTGTTTTTTAATTAAATCATAATTTTTGTATAAATGTGTTCAAAATTGGATGTTTAAAATAATTGTTATAGAAGTTATCAAGTTTTTCTAACATCTCTGAAATGAATTCCTCATCTCTTGAAACATATATTAATTCTAGGTTCTTATATGTATATACAATTAAATTGCAGAATGATCTATTAGTACAATATAGCTGGCCTAGTGGGCTATATGGGCTAGTTTTTTTTTTAACATTAAACTATTATTTTTTATATCATTAACCAGATAGGGAACAGTCACTGGTGTGATCATTGCATCCCTGGTGGAATACAGACATTTCACTTCAATAATTGTGTCATGTCCCGGTAGGCCGTCTGGTGAGGCACCTAAATATGGTCTGTGCTTGTTTATGTATATTCCACAATTCTCAATTGTTAACCCATATTTAGTCTCATACTCTTTTATAGCAGCATATTCATTCATTATTCCATGGGTTGTTGCCCTTGATGTAAATAGTCTTTTATTTAAGAGTTGCCTGCTGTAACTTGCCTTCGATGAATCTCTTAAGTGGCAAACTGTGTGGAAGGTGCTGGCAGTAATGCGGTGTCTCCGCTCTTCATACCATACTGAACAGTTTTTCTGTCCTTGTGTGAGCTGCTCAATATTATTGATGCTTTCTTCACTGATTTTTGTTAGATTTAGTTTCTCCAGAGTTTCATTATCAGGATTGTTAACTGTATAGGCATGATCTGCTCCAATAACATAGGGATTTGAAGGATCAATTAACTGCTTTAATGGCATTGTAGAATTTGGGTAATTTAATATTAGGTTTCTGATTTTATTGTTATATTCTTCTTTGTTAATATTTTGTGTGGGATAAGGAATAAACCTTCCATCAGGTTTTTTTCTTGGCAATTTGTGTACAGCTATGGGTGATGCTGTAAATTGACCTTTGGACATATGAAAAGTCTGCAAACTTTGTGTACACACCTGGAGAAGTAACATTATCTTTTCACGCACCATGTGTTCAACTCCCCATAGGAGTACAGCAACATTTGGCTTGAATGCCACTTCCAGCAGGACATTCACAGTGTGATTCCTGTGGAGTACCATTTTTTTGGATTTTTATATCTACCTCATACTGCAGAACTTTCATAGTTTTTTTTGCAGAAACCTTTTATATAAGTTGAGTCGCCTACAGTTGTTGCCCTTGCCAAGATAAGGTATCGGGACTCATATAGGGCTTTGGCTTCATCCAATTTCTTATTAATACTGTAACAAAATATTTAACCGTAAATCTGTTAACTTACATATACATAAGCTCATGCATGTTGCCGGGGCCACACATTGGACATAATTTGACCCATGATGTAGCCTTGGAGCATAGGCTCCAATGCACCTTTCATGGAATTTATACCTATTTTTTTTGGTACCTATATTTGACTGACTTAGTTACAGTTATATCACTTTTTATACTGAGGTAGTAATGATTTAAAATAAGGATGGATACCTAGGTACTTACAAGCAAAATTATTGCCTTATATGCATCTTTGTTAGTGGTGGTGGTGCAGTACTGCTATTAACGTCTGGATACGTGCTGGACTGAAGAACATCCATTAAGGGATCATCGTGGCTTTGAGTTCCTATATTTCCAAAGTTAAAATTCCAGTCGTACAGCTCTAATCTGTAAACAAAACGAGTAAGTTCAGTCTTGATAGAAAAATCTTAATGGCAGTAGTTTGCAGGCTTTTACTTTCGATAAAAAGTTTTGTATCAAAGTACATTAGGAAAACGAGAACCAAGCTAACAATCACTCTATCAAAATCATATAATTAGAAGAGAAAATGTAATACTTTTATTTTTAAGGTTATACCTGTCGACAAGGTCTGCTTTCCTTCCTCGTAAAGATGCACCTCGTTTCTTCAATTCAGCTTTTAAATCACATAATCGCCATGTCGAATACATGTTTTTCAACAACAGTTCCTTTCAATAATAAAAAAAACGCAGTCAACAAGGCATTAGGCAAGCCAAAACACAACAAACATTTGACAGGTGAAATAGTGATGTGTCTACTCGAGTTAACTCGAATTGGGCTTGATCAAATCCAAATTAAAAAAAATAAAATCTAATTAAAAATCAATTGAATTATTATTTAAAACTAAGATAAAACATATTGTACATAAATAAAATATTACGCGAGTGAGTATGGTATGTAGTCCGTCAACTGACAACTATCTACGAGTACGTACGCACCAGACTCGGTGAGACTCGGTCAGACGCCATACGCCTAAATACTCGAGACGTGTTTATGTGGTGCGCACGGAATAAGTCTTTGCATGTCTAGTCACATACCTGTTCCAAAAGCCTGTTGCAGTATATACGTTTCATCTCTAGTTGTTATTGTTGTTAGTTTTTCGAATTATTAGGTACTGTATAGAAAACATAGGACCTAAAAGGAAATCTGTTGTTTGGGATGTATTTGAATCGCCAGTGAGTGGACATGCTAAGTGCAAATAGTGTTCAGATTCATACAAGTATAGTTTTGTTGTTAATTAATAGAAATACTTTATTTATGTTACGATTAATCCTAAATACATAAAACATAAATAAATACATTTATTTTTTTTATTTAAATTCTACCTACTTTAATTATAATGGTCCCCATACATATTTATGCTGAATCTATTCATTTTTTTTAAGTATTGTTACGAAAACAAATCATTTACTCAGTTTCATTTCACCCAGTTTACTCGAGTTATGCGAATTTCAACTCGAGTTGTGTTTATTCCGAGTTGGCACATCACTACGATGAAAGCTATGCTAGCGCAATCTATCTAAAGTTTTCACCGGCCAACCCCATTAGTGGTGGGTCGTTGTCGAATTTTTGGCGGACGAAACGCAACCGTTTTGCCAACAACGAAAACGGTTGCAGAAAACGGTCCTCTTTGCAACTGGTTTGAAGACGACTTGATAGACGAAACTATCGTCGCGCGAAGCAGTTGCAGTTTCTCGCAACGTACAAAGCAAAGACGAAAATGGTTGCAGAAAACGGTTGTCGTTGAAACTGGTTTGAAGACGGCTTGATAGAAGAAACTATCGTCGCGCGAAGTAGTTGCAGTTTCTTGCAACGTACAAAGTACAAACGGTTTCAAGTTACAAATGTATGATACGGTTTACTGAATAATCCGTTCTATCGGACGAAATTATGATTTTTAGGTTAATTTTTCGTGGCATAAAATATGGCATTTAGCTTTTATATTTACTGTCTTCACCGAAATACGAGGAAAAACTCTGGTATATTTTCACGGTGCAGACATTGCGATGGGTTTTAAATTATTATACTGTGGATTTCATTTATTATGACCTTGGTTGTACCGACTATTTGTTTATAACGACGTTAAATCTAAGTCCCATGAATTTGTTTCAAATTATTCCCATGAATAATTAATTTGAAACAAATTCTAGGCAACCCCATGCAGATAGTGCTATCAATTTACAATAAATATCTTCATTATTTCTACATCTATAATCCTTTTTTCTTCTATTTAAGCAAGTGCAGGGTGACAGTTTCATTACAACAAACTATTTGTAGGTAAATCTATCACTAAGTCCAATAATATTATATCAGGTGACAAGTGACAGATGATTTTCTTGAAATAAGTCGTGGGCGTTTTGACAACGAACCGTTTTCAAAAACCGTTTTACGTTCTGCTACGGTGAAACCGTTTTTACTTCATGGGTCCACCAGTCTTCGTTGCACAAACCAGTCTTCAAATTACTTGATGCGTATTTGTATTTTACAGTTATGAAAATACAGTTGAGAACTCATTGATTAAATGATCACACCCGTCGCGACGTCCGCGTCGTTCCATTTCGTTTCGCACAAACAGTTATTTCAATGAAAATTGAACTTATGTTCAATGTATGTTGCCAATGTAATACTGTAGATATTTCAGTACCACGCGTCAGCGCTATCATTCCTGACGTGACGGTCAAACTCGTAAAGCTCATGTTTCGGGACTTAAGGTACAAAATCGCCTTGCATAATGAATTAGAATAATAACCGGAATTCGAATCAGTGAGCGTACGTGTTTGTTTACATTTTTTTGGTCAGTTGTAATCTTGCACAATTTCGTCCGATAGAACGTATTATTCAGTAAACCGTATCATACATTTGTAACTTGAAACCGTTTGTACTTTGTACGTCGCAAGAAACTGCAACTACTTAGCGCGACGATAGTTTCGTCTATCAAGACGTCTTCAAACCAGTTTCAACGACAACCGTTTTCTGCAACCATTATTTTCTTCTTTTCTTTATACGTTGCGAGAAACTGCAACTGCTTCGCGTGACGATAGTTTCGTCTATCAAGTCGTCTTCAAACCAGTTGCAAGGAGGACCGTTTTCTGCAACCGTTTTCATCGTTGGCAAAACGGTTGCGTTTCGTCCGCCAAAACTTCGACAACGACCCACCACTAATGGGGTTGGCCGGTGAAAACTTTAGATAGATTGCGCTAGCATAGCTTTCATCGTAGTGATGTGCCAACTCGGAATAAACACAACTCGAGTTGAAATTCGCATAACTCGAGTAAACTGGGTGAAATGAAACTGAGTAAATGATTTGTTTTCGTAACAATACTTAAAAAAAATGAATAGATTCAGCATAAATATGTATGGGGACCATTATAATTAAAGTAGGTAGAATTTAAATAAAAAAAATAAATGTATTTATTTATGTTTTATGTATTTAGGATTAATCGTAACATAAATAAAGTATTTCTATTAATTAACAACAAAACTATACTTGTATGAATCTGAACACTATTTGCACTTAGCATGTCCACTCACTGGCGATTCAAATACATCCCAAACAACAGATTTCCTTTTAGGTCCCGGCATGTTTTCTATACAGTACCTAATAATTCGAAAAACTAACAACAATAACAACTAGAGATGAAACGTATATACTGCAACAGGCTTTTGGAACAGGTATGTGACTGGACATGCAAAGACTTATTCCGAGCGCACCACATAAACACGTCTCGAGTATTAAGGCGTATGGCGTCTGACCGAGTCTCACCGAGTCTGGTGCATACGTACTCGTAGATAGTTGTCAGTTGACGGACTACATACTATACTCACTCGCGTAATATTTTATTTATGTACAATATGTTTTATCTTAGTTTTAAATAATAATTCAATTGATTTTTAATTTGATTTTAGTTTAATTTAATTTGGATTTGTTTATGATTTATCGATTTCATTTTATAGGCTTATCGATACGCTTTAAGACTTCGAAACGTCAATAAACTGGAAACGCCTTAAGACGTCAAAACTTCAATAAACTCAATGAAACGTCAATAGACTCGAGACGCCTAAATACTCGTGGACCTAGTTTATGGAATAAGTATTTGTGCGGACGCGTACTTCTAAGACTCAGTACGCATTCTATCTAGTATATCTCACTTCTAATAACAACCGGCACTCCAAAATAACCTCAAATCTGCAACGATGCAATGATGTGTTGTTGTGACATTGACATAATTGACATTTGTAGCGAATTAAAGGAATGAATATAGTCATAAATGATCGGCAAACTTCGCGCCATTTCAGTGTCTGTCATTCGGCTGACGCGCAAGGGCGGGAGAATTGAAATCAACTTACAGAGAATTCAACTCGAGTTAAGCCCAATTCGAGTTAACTCGAGTTGACACATCACTATTTCACCTGTCAAATGTTTGTTGTGTTTTGGCTTGCCTTGTTGACTGCGTTTTTTTATTATTAAAAGGAACTGTTGTTGAAAAACATGTATTCGACATGGGGATTATGTGATTTAAAAGCTGAATTGAAGAAACGAGGTGCATCTTTACGAGGAAGGAAAGCAGACCTTGTCGTCAGGCATAACCTTAAAAATAAAAGTATTACATTTTCTCTTCTAGTTATATGATTTTGATAGAGTGATTGTTAGCTTGGTTCTCGTTTTCCTAATGTACTTTGATACAAAACGTTTTATCGAAAGTAAAAGCCTGCAAACTACTGCCATTAAGTTTTTTCTATCAAGACTGAACTTACTCGTTTTGTTTACAGATTAGAGCTGTACGACTGGAATTTTAGCTTTGGAAATATAGGAACTCAAAGCCACGATGATCCCTTAATGGATGTTCCTCAGTCCAGCACGTATCCAGATGTTAATAGAAGTACTGCACTACCACCACTAACAAAGATGCATATAAGACAATATTTTCGCTTGTAAGTACCTAGGTATCCTTATTTTAAATGATTACTACCTCAGTATAAAAAGTGATATAACTGTAACTAAGTCAGTCATATATAGGTACCAAAAAATAAATAGGTATAAATTCCATGAAAGGTGCATTGGAGCCTATGCTGCAAGGCTACATCATGGGTCAAATTATGTCCAATGTGTGGCCCCGGCAACATGCATGAGCTTATGTATATGTAAGTTACACATTTACGGTTAAATATTTTGTTACAGTATTAATAAGAAATTGGATGAAGCCAAAGCCCTATATGAGTCCCGATACCTTATCTTGGCAAGGGCGACAACTGTAGGCGACTCAACTTATATAAAAGGTTTCTGCAAAAAAACGATGAAAGTTCTGCAGTATGAGGTAGATATAAAAATCCAAAAAAATGGTACTCCACAGGAATCACACTGTGAATGTCCTGCTGGAAGTGGCATTCAAGCCAAATGTTGCTGTACTCCTATGGGGAGTTGAACACATGGTGCGTGAAAAGATAATGTTACTTCTCCAGGTGTGTACACAAAGGTTGCAGACTTTTCATATGTCCAAAGGTCAATTTACAGCATCACCCAAAGCTGCACACAAATTGCCAAGAAAACAACCTGATGGAAGGTTTATTCCTTATCCCACACAAAATATTAACAAAGAAGAATATAACAATAAAATCAGAAACCTAATATTAAATTACCCAAATTCTACAATGCCATTAAAGCAGTTAATTGATCCTTCAAATCCTTATGCTATTGGAGCAGATCATGCCTATACAGCTAACAATCCTGATAATGAAACTCTGGAGAAACTAAAGCTAACAAAAATCAGTGAAGAAAGCATCAATAATATTGAGCAGCTCACACGAGGACAGAAAAACTGTTCAGTATGGTATGAAGAGCGGAGACACCGCATTACTGCCAGCATCTTCCACACAGTTTGCCACTTAAGAGATTCATCGAAGGCAAGTTACAGCAGGCAACTCTTAAATAAAAGACTATTTACATCAAGGGCAACAACCCATGGAATAATGAATGAAGACGCTGCTATAAAAGAGTATGAGACTAAATATGGGTTAACAATTGAGAATTGTGGAATATACATAAGCAAGCACAGACTATATTTAGGTGCCTCACCAGACAGCCTACTGGGACATGACACAATTATCGAAGTGAAATGTCCGTATTCCACCAGGGATGCAATGATCACACCAGTGACTGTCCCCTATCTGGTTAATGATATAAAAAATAATAGTTTAATGTTAAAAAAAAAACTACCCCATATAGCCCACTAGGCCAGCTATATTGTACTAATAGATCATTCTGCAATTTAATTGTATATACATATAAGAACCTAGAAATAATATATGTTTCAAGAGATGAGGAATTCATTTCAGAGATGTTAGAAAAACTTGATAACTTCTATAACAATTATTTTAAACATGCAATTTTGAACACATTTATACAAAACATATGATTTAATTAAAAAACAAATAAACAATAAATAAGCTGTACCTGTATTATGATTTATTTTTGTTATTTCCTTTAGTAAAGTAAATTATTAGCCATTAAGGTGTGAAAATAAAACTTATGAACATAATTATTTGAATTTCTTTTTATTATCTACAATCCTTTCCCTAAGATTACACAACATTAAACAAATGAAAAATATCTCAGAGGCAAAAGGCACATAAAATGAGACTAAAGGTGTCTGCAAAAGTTTATAAGTTTTTGTTAAGCCTATTAATCTTCCTATGTGTACTCTTTGACTTGCAAGTCAACACAGTCACACTTTAATACAAAACCTGGCAACTATGATCTGCCTTTCAAGAAAGTGGGTATATTAATTGACACATTTTTCACTGTAAACAAGTCCTGGACATTAAACCCTCTATCAGCCATGACACTCACCTTCATCACACAAATAAATCAATAAGTTGCGTTCAATCATCTGCCTGTCACTTGTTGCTCCTCCATAACCTTGTGAACAATAAGACAGGAGTCCACCTGGTGTTGACCCCACCTAAAACTTAATGGTGTTTCAAATCTTCTGAACTGGTAGTTTGCACAGCTGATATGTCTGTCTCTTCGAAGAGTGACTTTCTAATATTCCGGTTTGATAACCGCTCTTCTCGAGCTTGAGCTTCTAGTGAAAGAGTTTTAGTAGTCCAAGGAAACACTGTTGGGACAGCTGTTTTTGTCAGGTAACGGTGCTTATTTTCAACACCTAGAAACAACCAAAAAGGTTAAAGAACACATTTTCATTATGATGCTGAATATTTTTAGAACACGATTAATGACGTACCTGTATAAATACTAGTTCCATGGTAATCTGTTTCAAATAAATGTTTACGACATAACCTCGAATTCTTTTCAGGCTTGAAGTTTTGTCTCCTTATGGCTTTCTTTTAGCCACTTTTTTTGCCATTGGTAAATCCTTAGAAAACTGATGCGCACCGATTTCCTTACAAAAAGGTACTTCACAGATCTTTGGCATTATGAAAATAATTAAAATATCAAATGTTCCAGTTTGGTTGGTTAAATTAAAGCTATGCTACTTGCTAGCGCCAGTTTGACAGTTGCCAACCCCATTGACAAGTGAAAGTGACAGATGATATTCTTGAAATATCAATAAAACATTGCCATATGCTGGATGTTGATATCGATTATTCTTATCAATTATTTACGTACATTTACGTGATAATTCATGTAAAAATCACAAAATGTAATAAATATTTTATTCATTACATTTTGTGATAAAAGTTAAATGGTTTAGTTTACGCATGGCAAGTTTTGAAAATGTGTATTGCGTTTTGTTGTCAATAAATTAACGTTTAGTTATTTATTGTTATAATTTATTAAATCCTTTTATTTAAACGTTTTCAAACTTCTAAGAATATAATAAATACGTAAAAAAAACTACTTTAAGGTCCTTTATAAGTAAAGATGTGATAAACGACTTAAAACTTTTAACGAACTTATTCGTTTATTTTTTATCAAAAGTCACTTACGGAAACTGCTTAATACGCTTATTTACTTTCTTACATTAAAAATAATGAAATTATGTTGTTTGCTTTTTAGTTGGTTAAGTTTAAGTGTTGGTTTTTAAACGAAATCAATGAATTTTCTTTCGTACTTGGCAGGCTTAGGACTGACTGAATGAATAATATTATATAATTATGAAACGTTACTAAGTAGGTTAGTATTATTCTAAGATCTGTATTTATTAATAACTTGTCAAATAATAAACTACATTTTATTAAATTCAGGCGTACTTAAAAGTTCATTGATCTATTATTTATGTACATTTTAATTATTTACAAAATTTCCATTATTTCCTCAAACCATCAAGTCATTTATTCACATTCAGAAACATAATTTTTTCTAGGTACTTTGCTCGTCAACAACCGGGTCCTCCATTCCGATGTTAAAATCGGAATACGATAAAGTTTTATTACAAAAATTACACACAGCTGTTTTAGTCGCATGATTTCTCAAAAAAAAGTTCCAAATTATGTTATTCGAACTTCTACTCGTCATTTTGATACAGTAGTTATTCGAATTTACAGTTTAATTAGCTCACCAATTTGTTTTTGTAGAAAAAGTAGTCAAAATTAACACAATTACTTACACTATAAACTATTTACACTATTATTAACACAATTACCTATTAAACACAATTAACTACACCTAAAAACTATATTATATACAAGTCCAAAACTCACAGAATTATTTCCTTGGTAAGAAACAATTCACCACATGAAATAATGTTTTACACTATTTATGTTTACGTAAACAATTCCGAGTCACAACTTTTAATCAAATTGTTTCGGAAATTCACAAAACATGACGCTTTTCACCGGGCGGAGGAAACGCTACTAAACGTAAAAAGCAAAATAAGTGATAAGCAACCCGTTTAAATTAAATTGGCGCTTTTAAAAGTGAACAACGGAAAGCATATTTAATTTGCTAGGTTTACCAATTTTGAGTAAGTCAACGCGATTCAGCACATAAACAAAAGATGTAAATATTTTAAACCTTAAAGTATTGGAATTAAGGTCGATTTTCGCATAATCATTGTTTACTATCGATTAAAATTGAATCAAGCGCCATCTATCAGTTGTTACATAATTCATTTGAGCACGTTCTTACTTACGTGGTTATGAAAAGAAATTATCAAAACGCGGTTGCGTTTTAATTTTAACAAAAAGCGGAATAAACAGATAACTTTAAATGCTTTTATAAACAAGTCTGCTTATTCGTTTATTTTAAATAATATGTTATATTATATGCTTTTCGTTTAAACGCCCACCTCTGTTTATAAGTGCTCAAAGTCTTATAGCGAAACACCAACTAAAGTTGGCGGTACAAGATCTGCCGTTCTTCTTTGATCCATGATTCTCTTGTTTCATGACACGGCCGAGGAAACCTTTAAATCCAAATAATAATAAAAAAATATTATTACGAAATTACTATCGTGATTAAAAATTAATATTTTTTTCCTCATGATTATTAAAATTATACGTCGATGGTATCAAGTCTGCGCATACAAATGCTTTACTCTTTGACATTCACGTAAACATGGCCGCCGCCAGGGTGACGCGTTGCAATTGAAAAATTATAATTAAATTACGAGTGTTTAAAGATAATAGTTGAACTTACTAGTGAAATGTCACTGCTTGAATTTTACTTAGGTGTGTTTCTGGAGTTGTTTGAACAGTATCTCAATGCACACGAAGGCATATTTTAATAAACAAAACTTCACTTAAACGTGCCACGTTGCAGCAAGCGCTTGGCACAGACTAATTGCGTTGGAGTGCGCGCACCAGGGTTGGATTTATGTATGTTGAAAAAGATAGTACAAAAAAATTATAAGGATAGTATTTGTAAAAAAAATTTAGTACACTTTAATTATTTTTAATTTAACATATTATAGTCATTAAAATCAACACCCGTTAAGGCAAAATTTACTCCTCTTCTAAGTTTATCAGTTCTTTAATATTGATATTAGTTCTATCTTCATCTTTTTTTTTTTTTTTTTCGATAGTGCCACTCGTAGTTTAGCTCGATAAGGCTAATATACTACTTAACCGGGCGATCCTGTGGTGACCTCTAAAATTTAAAGGCCCCCAGCCAGGGCTTACAAACTAGAATTTACATTTAAACTATCTTCATCCTTGGCATTTAATCTCATCAACATATCCTCAGTAGGAATAAAATCAGTATAATTCTCACTTTTGCTACCGCTTTTGATAGTGTCACAAGACAATAAAATAGCATTTTAAATACAAATTATTATAGCACAAAATCCAACCCCGGGAAAAAGAGAAGGATAATCTTAATAATTATAATGTACTACGTACTAGAGTACGTAGTACATTAAAACTCAATGATGTTAACTAACAAAAATTGTGTTGTCCTTTTAGCTATTAACAGTACAAAGCACAGAGTACATTTTATATTTTATTTATTTATTTATTTTATTTTACAGAAAGCTTACAGACTAATAACAAAGATAAAATAACATTCGTTGATAGGGAAATTTGCTAATTACAAGCTTCCACATATATGATATCAATTTACCTACATCTAATTTTTGTTGACATTTAACCAAAAATAATATACTTAACACTAAGGTTACAAACTAGGACTTAAAGCTAAAAATGTAACTACTAAGAAGATGATAAAATCATGCAACATAAAAATAATAAATTATAAACAAATTACGTCTAATCACGAGTGTCACCAAAATATTCATTGTTTAGAATTTTTCTAATTTTCTGTGCACTTGTGCAAAATAAGTCGATTTCCAGGTGCGAGGGTAAATTATTAAATGCAATAACACTGCGTATGGAGAAGGCGTTGCGCCTGTACTTAGTAGATGCATAAGGTGCCTGAAGCAAGGGTCGTCTGCGTAGGTTATTTATATTGGTGCGGAGGTTTATTTTATTAAGGAGTTCTGGACAATCAATCGAACCGTTTGCAATGTTTGCCAAAAAGCATATGTCACTAATATTACGTCTTACGTCCAAGGGTAAAAAATGGTATCGCTTACAACGTTGTTCGTAGTTATCTGAGAACTGCTTTGCCTTAAAGTCTAAGTACCTCAAAAATCTCCTCTGAACGGATTCAATACGAGATTTGTAAATCTCGTATTGAGGGTTCCAGACTTGGGAAGCGTACTCGAGGTGGCTGCGCACAAGAGAACAGTACAAGACTTTTACTGGTTTTAAAGATCGGAAGCTAGCACAAGCTCTAATAATAAAACCAAGAGCTCTGAAAGCTTTCTTGACTATTGCTTCCATGTGGTCATCGAAAAGTAACTTACTGTCATGTACTACACCAAGATCTCGAATAGTGCTTGTCTTCCTAATATACGTACCATCTAGTGTATACCCTGAACCGATAGTAGTTTTCTGGCGAGTGAATACCACGTGAAAACATTTGCATACGTTAAGTTGTAACTTGTTAGTTTTACAGTACGCTACAAATCTGTCAAGGTCTGACTGTAGCAGTTCAGTATCAGACGCCGTACGTACAGTCTTAAGGACCTTCATATCATCCGCGTAAAGTAAAATATCCGAATTCAAGAAGCAGTTTTTTATGTCCGAGATAAAAATTGTGAATAATAAAGGTCCCAAGATTGATCCTTGGGGCACACCTGATGGGATAGTTTTCCATCCAGACGAGTATCCACGTAGAACTACAGCCTGTGTTCGGTTATCTATGTATGACGAAAACCAACGGAACAGGTCACCGTGTATTCCTGCAGATAATAGCTTCTGAAGAAGCACACGGTGATCAATACGGTCAAAACACTTGCTGTAGTCCGTGTAGATAACATCGACCTGACAACGCGTATCCATCCCCGTGGTTATTAATTCATTGGACAATATCAGGTTGGAGGCAGTCGACCGGTTTCTGAGGAAGCCATGCTGTTCGTTGCCAAGGTGACGTTGCAATGCCGAGTAAACTGCCGTATGCACCACTCGTTCCAGAACTTTAGAGAAGAGACATAGTTTAGAAATGGGGCGGTAATTTTCTATATTCGACTTATCCCCTTTTTTAAACACGGGTGTTATGAATGCCGATTTCCACATCTTCGGAACGATACCCTCTCTTAGCGACCGTTCGAAAAGTAGACAAATTGGTGCCACAAGGCTTTTTGCACAATTAATTATAAAAATGGGCGGTATTAAGTCTGGCCCACCAGATTTAGCGGGGTCAAGACCTTTAAGTAGTCTGAATACAATATTAGGACACACACTGACAGTGCTCAGGTTCACCGCGCTGGAACATTGAGTATCTGCCATAATATCCAAATCAAATCTTGAGTCAGAGTTGGATTCCTGAAAAGTTGATTGAAAGTAACAAGAAAATAGCTCAGTGATACCCTCACCTGTTTCAGCAGAGAGGTCCATATAATGCAGTACATTGGGTAATGAGTTACCACTTCTTTTACTTTTAATATAAGACCAGAAACACTTAGGGTTTTTAGAAATTGATGATTCTATTTTTTCCATATAAGTATCAAAACAATCCGCCTCTAATTGCTTAGCTCGGTTTCGCAGCAGAGAAAATGAGTGGTAATCAGATATATTACCGTAATTTTTATATTTATTGTGGTATTTATGCTTTTCTTTTAATATTTTAATTAAAGCATTGGTATACCAAGGCGGATGTGTTGATTTGCGTACCGGTTTAACGGGAATATGCAAGTCCCTTAGCTCATATAATTTACTATAGAAGAAGCATACGGCTTGTTCTAAGGATCCTGCAGACAACAGTAAGTTCCAGTCCACAGTGTCAAGTGCAGATATAATTGCGGGGTAGTCTCCTTGATAAAACATATATTTGACACCTGGTTTATCAACGCACTTATGAACTTCAACGAAATCAGCGTTAATAATCAAAGGTTTGTGGTGTGTATCCACAGGCACTGCCATTGGGTCACCACACTCATGCACTTTTACTGCACTATTTGAAAAAACAAGGTCTAATAACCTACCATTGACGTTACGTTCACCATTAAATTGAGATAAGTTACACGCATTTAATGAGTCAATGAAATCTAAAATTGATCGAACAGTTACTTTCTCAGGATTTAATTCCGGGCTGTCGTCCGAGTGACGCCATTCCACATCGCCACCAAAGTTGAAATCACCAGTTATGATAAAAGTATCTAAAGGGTGGGCGGTTACTAAACGGTTAATATTTTGATTAAAGTTCTGTAATTGATCTGTGTACGAATTACCAGCATTTTCCTTGCACAAATATAATCCACAAATATTAATGTTATAACTTACCGCTGGCCTAGATCTCTTTAGAATGATGGATACCCATATGTCCTCAGCGGAGGTACGCCACTCAAGTCTTTCCACAGCGGTCAGATCATTCCTAACCGCGATCAACACTCCACCACCCCGAGTTTGTCCCGTTCGACAGTAGTCCCGGTCCCGCCTCCACACAAGATACCGTCCATCAAACAACTCACTGTTATTTATATCGTCCACTAACCAAGTTTCTGTGAATATAACAACGTCGTAAGAATTCATGCAAACGTTACGATATAACGCGTTTGTTTTCGAGCGCAGACCTCGCACATTCTGATAATATATATTAATCATTTATAAGCATAAACAATAACACTAGTAGCACCAATGTAGGGATTATAATTGCAGAGTGAATTTAATGCTTCATCATTCAAAACGGTATACCGTAAGCACCAACAATAATAAAGTAACATGAAGGTAGAACACACAACTTGGTAGGAATAATTTACGCACGGCAATGCACAGTGTCTAAAAATATGGAACTTTGAAACAGTCGCAACTAATGGCACACAATACGCTGCATAGATTTGATTAGTCATAACTAACTTAGTAAGGTAATTAAGATTGCACATTGGTAACATAGGTAAAAGATCTATATTTGTATGACGGCGACAAGCAACGTGATTACGATATTTAGAAATAAACTTACACCTCTCTAATGAACGACACAGAAATTGATGGAATATGCTGGTGGCACTCAATTGCGTATGGTTTTTTAACTTATTAACACTGTTTGATTGTGCACAACAAGACTTGCAATAATAATTGTTTGATAAGGGCCTATTATATCGATATTGACTGAAGTTTATTTGATTTTTATCAGATCTTTTTCTGTTTTTAACACTATTGTAGGAGTCGTGTCGATATACTGAGATAGAGCCGTCACTCGAAGATTCCAGAGCGCCCGCGCCCTCTGGCAACAAGTAACAACAACAATGTATGAAGCATATGTATATATAGCATATAGATATAGCTACCTACAAATCAGGGTACCACTGCATAGGCCGTCCTATTTACTCCTTTTTATTTAGTACTTAGTAATTTATGTTGATTTACAATAAAAAAATATAATTACAACACCAAATACTTTATTAAAATCTTCTGTTAAAATATTTGATGACCATCTGAATTTTATCTTCCATAATCGTTTCGTGATCCACACAATAACTTAGAAGTATCCTTAGGTACACACCAATTAAATAAGAATATATTATATCTTAAATTTCTTGAATTATTTGCAATTATTGACTTATTATTTGACAAATTATTTAACTTTTTTTAAACCTCTGACATTTACAAAGTGTTGCCAAGTGACGGACTCGCGTTCTCCCCAAACCCCGAAATCTCCCCAAAATTCAAGATTTGTAAAAAAAACTCATAAATGGCTATTCTTTTTTATTATTGATACAATTTTATACAATTTTAGTAATAGCGTCCATGACTAAATTAGCCTCTTCACTCGCGCCGGTTGCAGTTCCGTACATTTTTTTCTGAGTTAAACCTGTTTAGCATCTTTGAACTGGGTTTAAAATGAACACATCCTTCTAGCAATTTATATCTTATTCTCAAGATGGATTCGGCAGTGTTAATGGCCAATCAGTTTCGACGTTTGTCTTCAATAATAGCTACTTGAGATAGGGCTCTTTCCGCAATTGCGTTAGAAAAAGATAAAGACAAAATTCCTAGTGCCAATTTGCTAATATTTCCACGGGTATGTTCTATCACCGACTGCATTTTTGAAATTATAAACTTCAACCCAGAACTCTTCGGTGTGTTGCGTGGATTTCCAAGTTGTACGATGCAAATCATTCCATTCTGCGGCAACTTCGGAGCCACTCGGCTATCATCGTGCACAGCATTTTGTTTTCGTGTGTGTGCTTTCACAGATTAGTTAGTGGTTTGATCGCGTTCAGACATCATCAGTCCAAATATTCCCCCAAAAATATTGTCCCTCAATTCTCCCTACATAACTTTAAAAACTCCCCAAATTTGGGGGATTCCCTCCAATCTGGCATCACTGCATTTACTTACCATTTTAGTATAAAATTAAATAAGTTAAAGAAAAATAGGATTGCGTAATTGGAGGATTTTATTAATTTGAAGATACGTGTCTTAATATATTATAAAAGGTGTTAAATTTAAAAGGTGTCCTAATATCCCTAATATTTTAATTTATATAAAATAAAATGGTTATTTGTTAAAGATAATTTAGAATATCTGAGTAAAACGGAGAACAAGTTTAAGCTAAATGTGTAGATATTTTGAGAAAAATGCCATCTATCAATACGTAACTTAAACTTTGATTATTGCTATACGAATAAATTAAAAATCAATTGAATTGAGTAGTTTATATCCAAAAGCAGAACCCTACCTAAACTAGTCGGTTATCATTTCGTCACTTTTGTTCTAAGTTATAGCACCATGGTACAAAGTGCATCGTTCGACGGCTCACCTCACCTACTTGACGCTGGCAGAATAGTTGACAACGGCCAAAGAAGAAAAAGAAAAGAAAAAAAGTCATAATCTAACTTCATGGTCAGTAGCTTGCTACATCCTTGCTTGCTACCTCAGACCTCAGACTAAAGCCCGATTTACACTTCAACAAGTACAGTAGCGAGTTAACTTGCGTCATCGGCGAGTTAAGTTGTTATTGTAGTTTGAACGGCAAAAGCGAGTTAAGTAGTAGTACATTAACAACTTAACCGCCAATGACGCAAGTTAACTCGCTACTGTACTTGTTGAAGTGTAAATCGGGCTTAAGGAAAATTAGTCAGAGCTTGCTACATAGTACATAGTATTAATCTGTGATTCTGTGGCACTAACTCACTAAGCTGTCACTGTCAGAAAAATATAAACAATAAAAATAACCTCAAATCAAATTAAGTTTCAAATTCAAAAGAATTCAAAGGTCACATACAAAGAGTAAAGTAGTCACATAACAAGGGTTGAAGTTGAAGTTCATTAAGCCACATTATTATATTCACTTATTACAGCTCTATTACTTACTGAGTAACTATAACACAACAGTCCATACCAAACCAGGGAGCTTTCTTCTTTTAAGTTTTTTTACTTATTTAGAAATATTGGGGTTCACAACATGCACTGAATAAGAGTTAAAATAGGTACAATTTATATTGGAAGAAAATATATAGGTATTCTAGATCAATGCAGCGTATATCTCGGATTTTCTGTGATGTGTGCTCGCCGCGGGTCTTAGCGAGGATCCGTTCTAAAGGGTCACAAGCAAATGGTGACAAGCAAAATACTCCTCTCCGCCGCCTTTTAGACGATGCCAGTTCATTCGGTGAAGCCTCGGGGGAGGCTGCTGAGCCGGAGTTGCGCTGGGCGACGCAGCCGTACGCGTCGCGCGTGCAGCCGCGGGCCGAGGCGCGCGAGCCCCGCGTGGAGCCGCGCGACACCTCAGTGCTGCTGTTCCCGGGGCAGGGCGCGCAGTGCGTCGGCATGGGTCGCGCGCTGCAGGCCATCCCCGCCGCCAAGCAGCTTTACGAACTTGCCTCCAGCATAGTTGGGTGAGTGTTGGTGAATCAATAATATTCTATCAATAATATTTTTATTTTATTATTAGATTTCTATATGCTTGTGATTGCAATCTGAGCTCACCGTCCTGTAAGGATCAGGTCTATGTATGCGGCGCATTCTGTTCTATACATGTCTCTAAGAGTAGTCAGCAGAACTCGGAAGCCGGCAGAGAGGTCCACTGCTTAGCTGTGCACACAATAAATGTGGAGGAGAAGCGCTTGGTACCACAAGACAGTATATCAACCAAATGGTTGTAGTTAAGCAGAAAGGACTGAATCCACAAAAAGCCACTTTTGAGATATGGGCTTTTGAAAGTTCAGCTGTAATAACTCAGATAAAAACTTATTATTTTTAAAATTTTGGCCCATTATTATTAAGAAAATAGTTTATATTATATTCACCTATCAAAATAGCGATATATATTGTAAGAGATTTGGAGATATTAAGTAAAATATGGGTCCTTACAATGGGTTAGAAACGTGACTACCTCTCAGTAAGACTAAATAGCAGATATGACTAGTTTACTATAGGACTAAATCTCAACATGACTCTTTAAACCTAATAAGCTTTTTGACTATATATGCATATGTCCTGTCATCGAAATGACTTAATTATCGATATGACTTACAATAATATCTAAAGGTGGTATTGGTATAGGTACTCCGTGGAGTACTTAGCTTTACTAAAGTGTGAATATATTATGATGTTCCGCTATTAAAAATAAATTGAAACAATGGTTGTCACTGTCCCTTTGATTTTCTTCTTGCATATTTTATTGTTACTTAAAATTCAGAGTAATGAACAATTTCATTTTATTAAAAATAACAAGAACAAGGAAGCACTTTGTAAATATAAGTCAATAAATAATTATTTTACCATACATAGAATGCTTTCATTTTTAGTATTTTAATATTGGTACTGAGGAAAAGAGCTTAATGTTTTAATTATCTCTATAACTGTACTTCTAACAACAAATGAAAATTTAGTCACTATGCTGTCTTGCCTTATTACGACCTAGGCCAAACATGATTTAGTCCAAACAAGATCTAGTCATGTCGAGATTTAATCCTATGGCGAACTAGTCACATCTGCTATTTAGCCCTATCGAAAGGTAGTCATAACACTTCTAACCCCTTACAATTAAATTTGGAGTTTGTAAGGATAGGTATTTTTTTAACTTTCTCAGAATGGACTCAAAACTACCCATTAACTATAATAATAATAATAATAAAATGTTTATTCAAAATCTTAAGGTAAATATTAAATACAATTTCACTTAAATCTACATTAAGTTCACACATGTCATGTGCCTGAACTAGGTAATCCTGTGTTTCAGGCGAGAATAGGTATTTATATATTTTTTTTAATAATCACATTTATATAAAATAAACTGTATATGGTCATCTTAGGTAATGTATAAAGGTATAAATAATATGAAAATAATCTTGGTCTCTTATTCTTAATCTTAATTACATTTAAATAAAATACAAACTATCTCCATTTTAGTACTAGTAATAACTTTTCTGTCTTCATAGGACATACTTTGAAGAGCTTCCTTGAGAGTCTTCTTGCAGTTACAATAATTTAGGGAATAAATGTTTAATTTTGCGTTTAGTCTGTTATAAAGTAGTGGTCCAAGGAACATATAAAATTTGTTTGTGAAAGCATGTTTTGTACTTCTTTTTAACCGACTTCTAAAAAAGGAGGAGGTTCTCAATTCGGAAGTTTGTTTGTTTTTTTTTATGTTTGTTCGGGCATAGCTCCGTCGCTTGCCAACCGAATTGAAAAATTCTTTTTTTGTTGAAAAGGATATACTTCCCCAATGGTCCCATGAAAATTTTATCGAAATCGGACAAGCCGTTTCTGAAAAATCAACAAAAGTCTAAATTCTGGGTTCAAAAGTCTTGAAGATTGCACACCACACGGTAGCGAGTCCACAAACACTGTAGATGCTAGAACGTCTAGCTTGGAGACACGATCACAAAAAGCAAGGAAGGAACGTTCATCCAGCTCAGCGCGTAAAATCGTACTGCTAGCCACGGTTATATATGGCCGCGACGTAGGTCGAGAGCAAGTTCGGTGATGATTTACCAACTACCCTCCATTCGATAATAAGAATCGAACATACCCCCCGCCGAAATCAATATGATTGATTTCCTTAAATGAATGATAAGTGTGGAATATGTTACACAAATAAAAGTTAATTAAACATGAATGAACTTATGATTTTACATGTAGAGTGTGTTCTAAATGTAAAGTGTACAAGGTACGAAATAAAGGAAAAAAACAAGGGAAAACTTAAATAAACTAATTATATAATATTGTGTAGGTAATTAATTTTCCTAGGGTAATGGACAAACCTTATTTGTAGGTCTTTGGATTAAACTATTTTTAGTTCGTAGAGTCAAAACGCGATTTACTTTGTCGACACCACTATGTACTTTCTCAATCCGGGCTAAATTCCATTAGAGGGGCTTAGTTAAATGAGACTTCAGCAAAACTAAATCTCCAACCTTTAAGTTAGGCGGATTTGAAAACCACTTCGCTCTCTGCTGAAGTGTGTGAAGGTAGTCATCTGACCAACGCTTCCAAAAGGACTGTGAAGCTTTCTGAACAAATTGCCAACGTGACAATCTGTTCTGAGGAACGTCCTCAAAGTCATATTCCGGTGCAGCTAATAAACTCTGACCTATGAGAAAATGACCTGCGGTTAACACTTCGAACTCGTTTGGGTTGTCCGATAAAGAAAAGGCCGTGAATTTAAAACGGCTTCAATCCTACAGAAAATTGTGCTTAATTCTTCAAAAGTGAGTGATCTGTCACCTACTGCACGATAGAGGTGATGTTTAGCAGACTTTATTCCTGCTTCCCAAAGTCCGCCCATGCTTGCAGCATTAGGAGGGTTGTGACGCCATTCTACATGACGTGACGTTAACCCGTTTGAAATTTTATCAGCACCAGTTTTACTATTCCAGAAGTTCGCAACTTCTTTCAAATGTTTAGCTGCTGCAATGAAATTGGTGCCACAGTCAGAATATAAACAACTGCAAAGTCCGCGGCGAGCTACAAAGCGATCGAATGCCGCCAAAAAACAATCACAACTTAAATCTGTCAGAACCTCTAAGTGTACAGCCTTCGTTGAAAAGCACACGAACAAGCATAAATATGACTTATGGACCTTTGCATTGCGCCTCAGACTTTCTTTCACAAAGAAAGGGCCACCCAAGTCGCAACCAACGTGGTCGAAGACTTTACCAGGCTTTAGTCTGGGTGCGGGTAACGGACCCATTGCAGGCTGAATTGAGCTAGGTCGGCATCGAAAACAATTCTTGCACTTTGATAGAACGGATCGAATGATTCTACGAGCACTAATAATCCAATAACTTTTACACAGTATGCCTTGTATGTAAGGTACGAGGCCCAACATGTAAATATAACTTGTGGTAATATTCAATGATTAAATTGGTTGTGTGACATTTAGGTAAAAGCACAGGGTGCTTAGTGTTGTAGGGTAGATCGGAATTCACGAGTCTACCCCCCACCCTGAGGAAATTGTGACCATCTACAAAGGGAGAAAGCTTACGAAGGGAATTAATGTTTTTATTTTTATCTTTTAGCAACGATTCGATTTCATGATGAAAATGATTTAATTGTATCACTCGGATTATGGTATCACGAGCTTTCTTTAGCTCTGGAGCACTGAGAGGCCCATATGCCCTAGCAGGTGCCTTAGACTTGAGGTTATTCATATATCTCTGCCACCAGGCCATAAGACGTTGCAATTTATTAAAAGATGAAAATTTATTAAATATGTCTTCTAAGTCATTTTTGAATGATGTATTTTGATCGTCACACGCAGTTAAAACGAACGTATCACAGTTAGTTTTAATATCAGGAATGGTACAACCTTCCTTTACATAAAATGGTTTTATTGGCCATTGTTTATTTATTTATTTACACTTTATGCACATAGGTACAAAGGCGGACTTAATGCCGTAGGCATTCTCTACCAGTCAACCATGGGTGGTGAAGAGATAGAGTGGAAGGTGCAATATGTACGTGAAAATTATATTGGAAAAATAATTATAATATATAATAGTGATAAAACAAAAAAACCTAATATCATAAAATAGAAATCAACATAAATAATATATATGAATAAATACTTATATAAATACATATACATACATATATACTTAAGAAGCAAATGAAAATTAAATATGGAAATTCTGCTTATTGGTGAAGAAAGTGGATCCGCAATTTCCTTTTAAATGCGTAGCGATTGTCAGCCGTCCTGATCTCGAGAGGAAGCGCATTCCAGAGGAGAATCGACTGGATATGAAAAGGAGAATGAACAAAGTCAGAAGTATGAGAAGGACAGAGTAAGAGAAGATTATTGGATGAACGTAGATTCTTATTGTGTGAAGAACATAGAAATTGAGATAATAGATAAGAAGGTGGGCTGGGAGAGTTGAGTAGTGAGAAAAGCGTTGTCAAAGCGCGCAAACTTCTCCTCTGACGAATGGTCATCCATTTAAGCTCAGACCTGAAACTTGAGACATGGTCATATTTCCTTAAGTTAAATATGAACCGAATGCAGTTATTAAGAATACGGTCAAGCTTATCCAGCAAGACCGCATTCAGGTCGTAGTAGCACACGTCACCATAGTCAATCAAAGGGAAAATTAAAGTCTGCACAAGCATAGTCTTTGTCTTAACAGGCAAAAAGTTCCTCAGACGATACAAAGAACGCAAAGTGCCATTGGCCCTTTGGCTGACACTAGATACTTGACTTTGCCAGCCAAGTGTCGAGTCAAGATGCAAACCGAGATCTTGATTGTGGACCGTGAACCCAATCCGTAGCATCTTTTACGAAGCGAGCTGGCAATGCTCCGCGCGAGCAAATATCGGCAGCGTTATTTTCGCTGTTCACGTGAAACCAACAATTTGGTGGTACCACGGCGATCACTTGACTAACACGGTTAGCCACAAATGTTTTTAATTTATAAGGTGGCGTTTGCAGCCACGCTAAAACGTTGTTCGAATCACCTAACGCAATAATAGAAACCTTAAAATCGTCTAAGTTTTGTACGACAGAACTAACTAGCTTTGATAATAGAACAGCAGCTTCGAGCTCAAGCCTGGGTATTGACATAATTGGATTTAGAGGTGCGACCTTAGATTTACTCATCAGTAACCTAACTTTCACGTGACCATCCCTGTCTTCACTACGTAAGTAGATGCAAGCTGCATAGCCACGCGATGACGCATCGCAGAAACCTATAAGCTGAACTTGATTGAAGTGAGGTATTAAAACATGACGCTCAATTCGCAATTTACCTACAACTGGCAGTTCGGTGATAAACTTATTCCACTGGGAGGTCAGCTCAGTTGGCAACTGATCATCTCAGCCAAGACCGAGCTTCCAAAGATCTTGCATTATGCACTTTGCGACAAAAGTGCATGGCGCGATAAAACCTATTGGGTCAAAAATACTCGCGAGTAATTTTAAGACAGAACGCTTAGTTTGTTTTGCGTCAGTTCAATTATAATTAAAAGAGAATGAGTCACACGAGGGTAACCACGTCAATCCCAAAACCTTGAGAGATGACAATAACGTATCGTCCTGAAAGTTGATGGTAGAAACCTGGTCTGATTGCATTCTTGTTAGCAACTCAGGACAGTTACTAGCCCACTTTCTTAAATCAAATCCACCACTTTTGAGTAAGGAAATTAAATCGTCTTGCAACGTGCAAGCTTCTTCCAGGGTTTGGCAAGACCACAGGACATCATCAACGTAGAAACCCTTGGTCAGTACGTACGCCGCCTTAGATCTTGGCTCCGCATCACCATGCGGCATGCTTTGAGCTAGCTCGTCCGTAGCTAACTGGTGCAACGTACGTACAGCAACAAAAGGCGCACTACGAAGACCGTAAGTATTTCGAGTTAACTCAAAAATACAAACCGGGTCCATAGGATTATTACGCCAAAGTATATGCTGGTACTTCCGGTCAGCAGGACCTATGATCACGCCTCGGTACATTTTAGACACGTCGGCAGTAAAACAGACATCGTAAAGTCTAAAATTAAATATTATGTTGAATATGTCTTGATGTAGCTTTCTATCGGTCAAAAGTGTATCATTTAGCGAAATACCAGAGCTTGTTTTGGCGGATCCATCAAAAACTGCACGCAACGGCGTCGTAGTACTAGACGGACGCAACACACAATGGTGTGGGATAAAATAACCCGAAGGTTCAGTACCAGTACTGTTGCGTCCCAAATGTAATTTTGAACGCTCTTTTTGGTGTGGCAACATTCTATTGTCTTTGATGTTGACACTTGACATAACCTCTCTGACTTGACAGATTGACTTTGTTTGCTTGGAAAAAATGCCGGTCATGGGAACCGCTGTTGAGTTAATTAATTGGTAAAATATTGTTGGATTCGCCTGTCGAGACCGATAATTGGGTCGCGAATTATCTAATTGTTGAAGTGTATTCCCCATTTGCCAAAACCCCGGGATATTGTTGAATCGTACGCCGCCTTGTCGTCGGTTGGGCTGGCACGCGGAATTTGTTGTAAATCGAATTGGATCTCGCGAGATATGAACAGATTAATTGTGTTCAGTGATTGATTGAACCTTGTAATCTCGGATTAACAAGAATCCAGTGATATTTCTCGGAACACATCGCCTTATTGTCTACCACGCGTAGCGCGCGCTTGCTGGAAACGAGTTGGGTGTGATGCTGGTCGGGACCGCGCCATCTGAAGATCGACGCCTTGTGACCGTCCTAGAACCCGTAACTTACATCACACGTTACAATTACTCACCTCATATCACATACAAACCACACTTAGGGCGTGACCTTTGAAGGTCGAACTTGGCGTCCCCAGCACTCAGGTTAGTGGTACATTTTGTTCTTATTATTAAGTAACCTTATAGTTTTGAAAAGCAACGGTAGTCTCCACGTATCGTGGAAAAGTTCCGGACACGTCCAGTTACCGTTGGCTGGCCTATTGCAGTCCTGATCAAACTGGTAGCAGAGCGCGGCTCTTATAATATAAGATCCACTGGTTTAATTGGAAGTTTTGAATATTGTTGAAAACTTAAAACTTTAATTACTTAACACAACTTATAACTTGATAAGTTTGAATATATTGCTTTGTCAGCCGGGCTCAAATAGTACTTGTAGTTTGTACTGTAATTTGTAGTGCTAGCCCCTTAGAATTGAATTGACAAACAAGATTTGTTTGTGAAATTAGGAATTATTGGTATAATTTGGTATAATTTGGTACATAATTTGGTACATAATTTGGTACATAAGTTGGTATATTGTTGTAAAAGTTTGTTTGGTATTTGTTGCAATTAATAATTGAATGTCATTGATCTGAATTTGAAAGGTTATCTAAATAATAATTACACATAGTCTAACATAATAGGACTTGAATTGTGTGTATTGGTTATTGCATTTATAGTAATTATTGGAGTTTTGTTAGAGATTCTCCGGCTCAATATTATACAGACAATTGTTGTGCTTATTGATGTTTAATTTGAGGTTGATCCAGCATTGTATTATACATTCAATTGTTATTTATTTTGTAGCTAGCCATCCTTAGCAAGCTAGATTCACACTTGGAATAAGTACAGGGTCGGATTGGGACTTGAAATAATTGAATTTGAATTTTTATTTTGTTGAAACTATTTGGTCGGCTAACAAGTCATTGCTGTTTGTTTAATATTTGATTGTTGGTTGTTGATTGTTGTTTTGCATTAATATTTGATTGTTGCAATGGCCTCATTAAGGGCAGTCAGGGAGGCTGCTGCGGGATTGACCTCACAGTTGAGATGGTTCACATCGGCAGCTGCAACTGTTGAGCGTGTGGAATTGGAAGAGCTCACCCTTGCTCGGTATGGGCAAGTGATTGAGAGGATCAAGTCAGCTGATGCTGCGCTCACACGCTTCAACGAGTACATCATGGACGTGGATTTGGGGGTGATGGATCAGACAGCCCGCGATAAGATTTTGGGTGACTATGACCAGATTATCCACCTGGGGGATGTCATATGTCTACGAGCGCGGGAAATTTTGAAGAGCCGGGTGCCTGATGCGGCCAAGCCGCAGACCCCTGTTGTTGCAGGCCCTGGACTATTGAGTAGGCTGCCCACCCTGGAGCTGCCACATTTTGACGGTCGCTTGGACCACTGGCTGGGCTTCCTAGATCTCTTTGAGAGTCTTGTCGATGCACGCTTGGACCTCGGACCTGCCCAGAAGCTGGCCTATTTGTTGTCTGTCCTGGAGGGCGAAGCCAGAGCCTTGGTGCAGCACTTGCCGGTGACGGATTCCTCTTACCCGACCGCTCTGGAGCTTCTCTCCCGACGGTATCAGAACAAGCGCTGCCTGGCTGATGTGCACATCGACCAGATTTTGGGACTACCGGCCATTGTCAGCACGTCGACGTTGCGCACTGACTTGCTGAACCCGTTGGTTTCAGCGACCAACGCTTTGAGACGCTTGGAGTTACCGGTAGAACATTGGTCCTACTTGTTGGTGCACGTGGTGCTGCAGTTGCTCCCCGCGGAGCTGAGGTCACGTTTTGAGCAGAAGTATGGTGGGGATAGTGCCACCCATCTTCCCCCCTTTGACGACCTCCTCAAATTTTTGGAAGACGAGTGTCGGTTTGCGGATAACACTCGTGGCGCCACGGGGTCACCCCCACTACCTTCTCAGCCCAGAGACCAGGGACGGACTCGGGCTAGGGGGCCTGTTGATGATCGCCCCGCCCCTCGTTTTGCTGGCGCCCGGAGTCCTCGGGCTAGGGGGCCTGTTGATGATCGCCCCGCCCCCCGTTTGGTTGGTGCCCGGAGTCCTCGGGCTAGGGGGCCTGTTGATGATCGCCCCGCCCCCCGTTTGGCTGGCGCCCGGAGTCCTCGGGCTAGGGGGCCTGTTGATGTTCGCCCCACCCCCCGTTTTGCTGGTGCCCGGAGTCCTCATCATTGTGACTTTTGTAAGGCAACGGGGCATGTCATGGCGCGTTGCCGGGACTTTTTGAATTTGCACGTAAGTTCCCGCCGCCGCATTGTCAACGCACGCCGTTTGTGCTTTTCGTGCTTGGGGGCCCACTTCCATCGGGACTGCCCCGACCCCCGCCCGTGTAGAATTTGTGAAGGGTCCCACTTGGAGATTTTGTGCGCCAACGCGAACCGCTCCAGCAGACCAGCTTCTGAGGGGGGTTCGCGCAAGGGGGGGTACCCCGGAGACGAGCACCGGGCTGAGACCCGCGATTCTGTACGCCGTACTCCACCCCCGCGCAAGTTGAACGGGAGCCCCACGAGCGCCATTTGGTCTTCCCTCGTCAGGGAGAACGCGCATTGGCTGCTAGGCCGCAGTGGCCGGGTCGGCGCCGCTGCCTTTCCCCTCCGTTGGCGGAACGTCCCCGGCTGGAGTCGCGCCCTCCGCCATTCGGGCATTCGGTGGGATATGCCCCTCCAGTGATGGCGAGCGGCTTGGGACACCGCGCGGACGAATGGTTTGATTGTTGGCCTTGTCGTGAACGAAGGCAGCCTGGAAGCGGCGATCGGTCGCCGCCCAGGCATCACTAAGAGATTGACGCCTGCCCCGCTAAAGGAACCCCCCGATCAAGACGGTTTTGTTGCCAACGGCCTCGGTCACGGTCTGGGGACCCTTGGGTGACTCGATTGTGGTCTGTGCCATTTTGGAGACGGGAGTCCGGGGTTGCCTTTTGTCTTCTTGGTTAGCGGGACAGGTTGGCCTGAAGGTGAACGACCTTTCAGGTAAGATTTGGGGAATTGGCGAACCGGCTGACACCACTGTTGAGGGAAGGACCTGGTTTGAGGTCACCATTGTGAGTTGTCCTTACCCTAAAATTGGTGCTCCTGCCCTTGTTGTAACTGAACTTGGTACAATTGTTGGTGACTGATCGTCACACTAAGAACTCGCATGCCGGTTGCAATGCGCTGTTGGCCATTCTGCAGCGAGAATTTTGGATTTTGTCGGCTGATCGCGTCAATGAGGCGAGGCCCTTTGCTGGCGTCGTAACGGATTTTGTTGGTCCCCCTTTGTTGAAGACGTCCACCCTTCGTAATAGCAAGATTGTTAGGGCTTATTTGTGTGTTTGTCTGCCTGTCAATCAAGGCAGTACATTTGGAGCTGGCAACCTCCCTCTCGACAGAGGCCTTTGAGGCGACTTTGGAAAGATTTGTGTCTCGCCGTGGGTTACCTTCGTTGATTAGGTCTGATTGCGGTACGAATTACAAGGGTACAAGTAACTATTTGAAGGAGGTATACGCCTTCCTTAATGAGAACCAGGTTGACATTGGTAATAGTTTGGCCCGCCGAGGGGTCACTTGGTTGTTTGACCCGCCAGCCTGCCCCCCATTGGGGGGGTATTTTTGGGGCCGCGGTGAAAGCGGCAAAGGGACGCTGGCGGAGATTGTTGGGAGACACCGTTCTCACCTTTAATGAACTAGCTACGGTATTTGGCCGCATTGAAGCTGTGTTGAATTTGCAACCTTGTCAAGACTTCCAATTGATTAGCGGACGGGTAGGCCCGTCCGGGGGGGGTAGATGTTGCGTCCCAAATGTAATTTTGAACGCTCTTTTTGGTGTGGCAACATTCTATTGTCTTTGATGTTGACACTTGACATAACCTCTCTGACTTGACAGATTGACTTTGTTTGCTTGGAAAAAATGCCGGTCATGGGAACCGCTGTTGAGTTAATTAATTGGTAAAATATTGTTGGATTCGCCTGTCGAGACCGATAATTGGGTCGCGAATTATCTAATTGTTGAAGTGTATTCCCCATTTGCCAAAACCCCGGGATATTGTTGAATCGTACGCCGCCTTGTCGTCGGTTGGGCTGGCACGCGGAATTTGTTGTAAATCGAATTGGATCTCGCGAGATATGAACAGATTAATTGTGTTCAGTGATTGATTGAACCTTGTAATCTCGGATTAACAAGAATCCAGTGATATTTCTCGGAACACATCGCCTTATTGTCTACCACGCGTAGCGCGCGCTTGCTGGAAACGAGTTGGGTGTGATGCTGGTCGGGACCGCGCCATCTGAAGATCGACGCCTTGTGACCGTCCTAGAACCCGTAACTTACATCACACGTTACAATTACTCACCTCATATCACATACAAACCACACTTAGGGCGTGACCTTTGAAGGTCGAACTTGGCGTCCCCAGCACTCAGGTTAGTGGTACATTTTGTTCTTATTATTAAGTAACCTTATAGTTTTGAAAAGCAACGGTAGTCTCCACGTATCGTGGAAAAGTTCCGGACACGTCCAGTTACCGTTGGCTGGCCTATTGCAGTCCTGATCAAACTGGTAGCAGAGCGCGGCTCTTATAATATAAGATCCACTGGTTTAATTGGAAGTTTTGAATATTGTTGAAAACTTAAAACTTTAATTACTTAACACAACTTATAACTTGATAAGTTTGAATATATTGCTTTGTCAGCCGGGCTCAAATAGTACTTGTAGTTTGTACTGTAATTTGTAGTGCTAGCCCCTTAGAATTGAATTGACAAACAAGATTTGTTTGTGAAATTAGGAATTATTGGTATAATTTGGTATAATTTGGTACATAATTTGGTACATAATTTGGTACATAAGTTGGTATATTGTTGTAAAAGTTTGTTTGGTATTTGTTGCAATTAATAATTGAATGTCATTGATCTGAATTTGAAAGGTTATCTAAATAATAATTACACATAGTCTAACATAATAGGACTTGAATTGTGTGTATTGGTTATTGCATTTATAGTAATTATTGGAGTTTTGTTAGAGATTCTCCGGCTCAATATTATACAGACAATTGTTGTGCTTATTGATGTTTAATTTGAGGTTGATCCAGCATTGTATTATACATTCAATTGTTATTTATTTTGTAGCTAGCCATCCTTAGCAAGCTAGATTCACACTTGGAATAAGTACAGGGTCGGATTGGGACTTGAAATAATTGAATTTGAATTTTTATTTTGTTGAAACTATTTGGTCGGCTAACAAGTCATTGCTGTTTGTTTAATATTTGATTGTTGGTTGTTGATTGTTGTTTTGCATTAATATTTGATTGTTGCAATGGCCTCATTAAGGGCAGTCAGGGAGGCTGCTGCGGGATTGACCTCACAGTTGAGATGGTTCACATCGGCAGCTGCAACTGTTGAGCGTGTGGAATTGGAAGAGCTCACCCTTGCTCGGTATGGGCAAGTGATTGAGAGGATCAAGTCAGCTGATGCTGCGCTCACACGCTTCAACGAGTACATCATGGACGTGGATTTGGGGGTGATGGATCAGACAGCCCGCGATAAGATTTTGGGTGACTATGACCAGATTATCCACCTGGGGGATGTCATATGTCTACGAGCGCGGGAAATTTTGAAGAGCCGGGTGCCTGATGCGGCCAAGCCGCAGACCCCTGTTGTTGCAGGCCCTGGACTATTGAGTAGGCTGCCCACCCTGGAGCTGCCACATTTTGACGGTCGCTTGGACCACTGGCTGGGCTTCCTAGATCTCTTTGAGAGTCTTGTCGATGCACGCTTGGACCTCGGACCTGCCCAGAAGCTGGCCTATTTGTTGTCTGTCCTGGAGGGCGAAGCCAGAGCCTTGGTGCAGCACTTGCCGGTGACGGATTCCTCTTACCCGACCGCTCTGGAGCTTCTCTCCCGACGGTATCAGAACAAGCGCTGCCTGGCTGATGTGCACATCGACCAGATTTTGGGACTACCGGCCATTGTCAGCACGTCGACGTTGCGCACTGACTTGCTGAACCCGTTGGTTTCAGCGACCAACGCTTTGAGACGCTTGGAGTTACCGGTAGAACATTGGTCCTACTTGTTGGTGCACGTGGTGCTGCAGTTGCTCCCCGCGGAGCTGAGGTCACGTTTTGAGCAGAAGTATGGTGGGGATAGTGCCACCCATCTTCCCCCCTTTGACGACCTCCTCAAATTTTTGGAAGACGAGTGTCGGTTTGCGGATAACACTCGTGGCGCCACGGGGTCACCCCCACTACCTTCTCAGCCCAGAGACCAGGGACGGACTCGGGCTAGGGGGCCTGTTGATGATCGCCCCGCCCCTCGTTTTGCTGGCGCCCGGAGTCCTCGGGCTAGGGGGCCTGTTGATGATCGCCCCGCCCCCCGTTTGGTTGGTGCCCGGAGTCCTCGGGCTAGGGGGCCTGTTGATGATCGCCCCGCCCCCCGTTTGGCTGGCGCCCGGAGTCCTCGGGCTAGGGGGCCTGTTGATGTTCGCCCCACCCCCCGTTTTGCTGGTGCCCGGAGTCCTCATCATTGTGACTTTTGTAAGGCAACGGGGCATGTCATGGCGCGTTGCCGGGACTTTTTGAATTTGCACGTAAGTTCCCGCCGCCGCATTGTCAACGCACGCCGTTTGTGCTTTTCGTGCTTGGGGGCCCACTTCCATCGGGACTGCCCCGACCCCCGCCCGTGTAGAATTTGTGAAGGGTCCCACTTGGAGATTTTGTGCGCCAACGCGAACCGCTCCAGCAGACCAGCTTCTGAGGGGGGTTCGCGCAAGGGGGGGTACCCCGGAGACGAGCACCGGGCTGAGACCCGCGATTCTGTACGCCGTACTCCACCCCCGCGCAAGTTGAACGGGAGCCCCACGAGCGCCATTTGGTCTTCCCTCGTCAGGGAGAACGCGCATTGGCTGCTAGGCCGCAGTGGCCGGGTCGGCGCCGCTGCCTTTCCCCTCCGTTGGCGGAACGTCCCCGGCTGGAGTCGCGCCCTCCGCCATTCGGGCATTCGGTGGGATATGCCCCTCCAGTGATGGCGAGCGGCTTGGGACACCGCGCGGACGAATGGTTTGATTGTTGGCCTCGTCGTGAACGAAGGCAGCCTGGAAGCGGCGATCGGTCGCCGCCCAGGCATCACTAAGAGATTGACGCCTGCCCCGCTAAAGGAACCCCCCGATCAAGACGGTTTTGTTGCCAACGGCCTCGGTCACGGTCTGGGGACCCTTGGGTGACTCGATTGTGGTCTGTGCCATTTTGGAGACGGGAGTCCGGGGTTGCCTTTTGTCTTCTTGGTTAGCGGGACAGGTTGGCCTGAAGGTGAACGACCTTTCAGGTAAGATTTGGGGAATTGGCGAACCGGCTGACACCACTGTTGAGGGAAGGACCTGGTTTGAGGTCACCATTGTGAGTTGTCCTTACCCTAAAATTGGTGCTCCTGCCCTTGTTGTAACTGAACTTGGTACAATTGTTGGTGACTGATCGTCACACTAAGAACTCGCATGCCGGTTGCAATGCGCTGTTGGCCATTCTGCAGCGAGAATTTTGGATTTTGTCGGCTGATCGCGTCAATGAGGCGAGGCCCTTTGCTGGCGTCGTAACGGATTTTGTTGGTCCCCCTTTGTTGAAGACGTCCACCCTTCGTAATAGCAAGATTGTTAGGGCTTATTTGTGTGTTTGTCTGCCTGTCAATCAAGGCAGTACATTTGGAGCTGGCAACCTCCCTCTCGACAGAGGCCTTTGAGGCGACTTTGGAAAGATTTGTGTCTCGCCGTGGGTTACCTTCGTTGATTAGGTCTGATTGCGGTACGAATTACAAGGGTACAAGTAACTATTTGAAGGAGGTATACGCCTTCCTTAATGAGAACCAGGTTGACATTGGTAATAGTTTGGCCCGCCGAGGGGTCACTTGGTTGTTTGACCCGCCAGCCTGCCCCCCATTGGGGGGGTATTTTTGGGGCCGCGGTGAAAGCGGCAAAGGGACGCTGGCGGAGATTGTTGGGAGACACCGTTCTCACCTTTAATGAACTAGCTACGGTATTTGGCCGCATTGAAGCTGTGTTGAATTTGCAACCTTGTCAAGACTTCCAATTGATTAGCGGACGGGTAGGCCCGTCCGGGGGGGGTAGATGTTGCGTCCCAAATGTAATTTTGAACGCTCTTTTTGGTGTGGCAACATTCTATTGTCTTTGATGTTGACACTTGACATAACCTCTCTGACTTGACAGATTGACTTTGTTTGCTTGGAAAAAATGCCGGTCATGGGAACCGCTGTTGAGTTAATTAATTGGTAAAATATTGTTGGATTCGCCTGTCGAGACCGATAATTGGGTCGCGAATTATCTAATTGTTGAAGTGTATTCCCCATTTGCCAAAACCCCGGGATATTGTTGAATCGTACGCCGCCTTGTCCTCGGTTGGGCTGGCACGCGGAATTTGTTGTAAATCGAATTGGATCTCGCGAGATATGAACAGATTAATTGTGTTCAGTGATTGATTGAACCTTGTAATCTCGGATTAACAAGAATCCAGTGATATTTCTCGGAACACATCGCCTTATTGTCTACCACGCGTAGCGCGCGCTTGCTGGAAACGAGTTGGGTGTGATGCTGGTCGGGACCGCGCCATCTGAAGATCGACGCCTTGTGACCGTCCTAGAACCCGTAACTTACATCACACGTTACAATTACTCACCTCATATCACATACAAACCACACTTAGGGCGTGACCTTTGAAGGTCGAACTTGGCGTCCCCAGCACTCAGGTTAGTGGTACATTTTGTTCTTATTATTAAGTAACCTTATAGTTTTGAAAAGCAACGGTAGTCTCCACGTATCGTGGAAAAGTTCCGGACACGTCCAGTTACCGTTGGCTGGCCTATTGCAGTCTTGAACAAGTACCATATGTCCAAGCGACTCGTACTCTTTCATGAAGTCGATGTAGGCATTACGAAGGTCTGGTGACCGAGCCAGACGACATTCAACTTGTTTAAGCCGCTTGAGAGCAGTATCATATGAATCACCGAGCGGCTCGTGCTCAGGGTTCGATAAAATTGGGGAAACATATCTACCGATTTCATCACGATAATGTTTTTCCCTGTATATTTTTTCCGCTAATTCCTCTAACGGATCAATAGGAACTTCACACGGTAAAGATTCCACATCCCAAAAACGTTTGAGAGTTTCGTTTAATTTATTTTCTTCGATATTATACGATACTAACGATGTTGTAGCCGCTACAACATGGCAATTGCTAGAGGATTGCATTTCTAGTCTTCCCATTACGACATACCCAAATACGCTGCTTAACGCGACTGGTACATCGGGATTTATTATAATCTTTTTTCCGTCGTAAATGTGCGGGAAAATGTCACCGGCCAAAATAATATCAATTGGCGACTTTCTATAAAACCACGGATCGGCTAAATGTAAATCTTTAAAATAATCAACTCTTTTTTGAGGTATTTCAACGGTAGGCATGTCCGAAGTCAGATGAGGTAAAATTACTGCATTTAGATTAAAACAAGAAGTCGTACGATGACGTGGCTTTAAAGTTAATGGTACCATGCCGTTATCCTTGACTAATTCGCCACCGAGGCCTAGAATATTATAAGGACAGTTTTTAGCAGATAATCCTAACCGCTGAAAGCAATTTTGTGTAATAAAGTTTGACTGCGCGCCTGAATCTATTAAAACACGACAAGCTTGGTAGTTGTTAAATGAATCCAACACATGTACAATAGCTGTTCCCAAAATGACTGCATAGTTAAGTGTGGATGCTAAGTGATTATTAGTAGTATTGATAACATCGGAGCGGGCGGTCGCTTGTATTTCGCGAGACGACGCCGGAGGCGCGGGCGCCTGTTCGACTGCGGTAGGAGCAGAATAACAAACCGGTTTCGGTCCACTATCGTTCGCTTCCCGATGCAATAGAACATGATGCGGCTCCTTACAAACATAACATCTAAATTCACTTTTGCAGTCTTTCATCGTATGATTCGGTTTTAAACAATTGTGGCATAACTTTAATTCATTAGCACGGCTAATGCGTTGTGTATTAGTCAGATTACGAAACTTATTACACCTAAATATCATGTGATTATCTTCACAATGTAAACATGATATTTTCGAGCTTGAAGTTACATGCGAATAATTATTTTTATTCTGCCTACCAGGGGGTAATTGTTTACGCTGATTCGTTTGCTGTGCACTTGAACTCGATGAATAAGATGCAGAATGACTTAAAACTTTTATATGATTTTGGACAAAACTAATTACATCTGAAAAATATGGAATAGTTTTTTGATTAAAATTTTGTTACAAAGATTTTGCGTGTATGGGGATCTAACGCCCTCAAAGCAATATGACACATTATATAACTATTCAAATTCTCAATGTTCAATGCTGCTATAGCTTTATAGGAATGGTCAAAGGTTTCTAGAAATGAGTTCAAATGATCAGTAGATTCTTTTTGCAGCGGCGAAAAGGTTAACATTTTATCTAAGTACCTCCCAGCTAACATTCTGTTATCTTGATATTTATCAAGAAGACTTTGCCAAACGAGTTCGTAGTTATTCGCAGAAATAGGCACACTCTTTACAATATTCAATGCAGCACCTTTTGTGCATGACAATAAATAGTGAAACTTATCTATTTTCAACCGACGACAAAAAAAGGAGGAGGTTATCAATTCGACGCGCATATTTTTTTTTTTTTTTATGTATGATCATCGAGTACTCATAGACGGCTGGACCGATTTGAAAAATTCTTTTTTTGTTTGATAGGGTATACTTCGAAATTGGTACCATTTGTCACCAAGTCAGGATCTGATGATGGGATCCTGGAGAAATCGAGGGAACTCTTCAAATATTATAGGCACACCTATGGCGTATTAGGTATTTCTTATAGTAACTTGTGCAGTTGCTCTCAAAAAGTACCATTTGGGGAAGTGGAACTGATGATGAAGACCACAGATGGCC
Organism: Tholera decimalis; assembly: GCA_943138885.2. Classification (NCBI taxonomy): domain Eukaryota; kingdom Metazoa; phylum Arthropoda; class Insecta; order Lepidoptera; family Noctuidae; genus Tholera; species Tholera decimalis. Next base: position 50,212,976 of record OW964550.2, on the reverse strand, counting down.
TCCGAAACTACTCAATAATAAGTATTTCGTGGATTGCGATTCGATTAATTGAATATGGATATTAAGCACTTTATGCTCGTCACAATGCATATGGTGATTTATAGCTGATGGTGAAGTACCAGGAGAACTCCTCAAAAATTAACGGCCCAGCATTGGGAAAAGCAATATTTTATAAAATGTAATAAGTAGTTGACATTTAGGCTCTTGTAACTAGGTAAATTAAAAATCAACCAACTAAAAAGAGTGAAATAAAAACTTTTTACCAAAAAATTAAACCGACTCCCAAAAAATACTGCAAAGTGAAAAATAACTTTAATTTCGGAAGTCGGTGCCAAAAACGAAAATACAAACTAAAGACACCGACTACCGAAATTAAAGTTATTTTTCACTTTGCAGTATTTTTTGGGAGTCGGTTTAATTTTTTGGTAAAAAGTTTTTTGGAATACTTGTCTGATTATGAACCAAAGAACAGAATGTCTCTAAAAATGTATTAAAATTTTCAATATTCCCATCGAATGTGAACAGTTCTAATTTAGGAAGTCTTGGTCTAGACTCCACAGAGCGCGAAGTATCTTCAACCTTATTACAATAGACAATAGGTTCACATTTCGACGCACATAACTTAACTCGGAAATACAAATCATCAAAACTTTTCAATTCATGGTTACGAAGGGATGACCCAGGGTCATATTCAAGTTCTTTTTCAAGAATTTCAACGATTAGACTTTCAAAAGAAGTACGTATATTATCAATATCAGCCACGTGCATCAAAAATAATTCTTTTGATGCGGGATCTGAAATATCTTTTGACAGATCATAGGCATTTTGCATCCGCTCAAACATTCGTTGTTTTTTATTAATTAGCACCGTTAATTAATTACTTTGGAACGCTTCAGTCACCTCTTTCATTTCTTTACCTTTGGTAACCGGTCGCGCCATTTCGTTTTATCTACGACGCAGATGGCGTGGTCAAAGTAAAATGAACGAAATACGGAATATACGAATGATTTAGCAAACTAATTACCAACACACTAAATTATGTATGATTAATAAATATATATGTGTAAAGATGAAGCTATAATAGAAATAAAATGAGAATCGAACTACGAGTTCGACGATTCATAAACCATCCGGCTACGAAGGACCATTTGGTTGTTCGGTTTTTGACCAACCTTTTTGAATAAAATTTGCTGGCGGCTTGTGAACTTAAGAAAGTAGAAGTAGAGTATTTGTGGGTGGAAATCGTTCGTTCCTACTATCTCCAAGAAGGCAATTGAACACCACCTACCTTGTCTCAACTCCCAGGTCAGCAGAAGAGCTGCAGCATGCACGGCACGTCACAGATATGCAGTGTAGAAGTTTTCTGGGTTCAAAAGTCTTGAAGATTGCACACCACACGGTAGCGAGTCCACAAACACTGTAGATGCTAGAACGTCTAGCTTGGAGACACGATCACAAAAAGCAAGGAAGGAACGTTCATCCAGCTCAGCGCGTAAAATCGTACTGCTAGCCACGGTTATATATGGCCGCGACGTAGGTCGAGAGCAAGTTCGGTGATGATTTACCAACTACCCTCCATTCGATAATAAGAATCGAACAGGTATGTTACAATTTATTGTCAGTAGGGCAGCATTATGATCGGTTATTGTCGAGTTAACAACAAGTGCTAGTGAGGGGAAATTAGATTTTAGCATGACGTGATCCAAGCAGGAACCACTATGGTGTGTGGGAAAGCTGTGTGCGGGGAGAAGGCCATGATATGCGCATAAGTTAAGGTAGTCCTGAGCAGATGCATCATTACTTCCTGGAAGAATATTGATATTTATATCTCCAATTACAATCGTGTTTTTGATGGATGACAGGTTCTGTAAGATGTCATTCAGTGATTCGGTGAAGTTACTAATATTTTTAATGGAAGGAGGTCGATATAATACCAATATTGCAAAGCTTGATCCGATCTTCACCACCAAACTGTTGCAGTCCAGCATATTGGGTTCCTCAACAGAGACCTTCAGATGATTCCTTACATAAACTATCACTCCATCATTTTGGTTGTAATTGTATTGTTATTATTTTCTTAATAAAAGTCAGTTTGAAGCACTTGTGGTTGTTTATTAATATTCAGATTCAACAGCGAGTAATGGCGGTTTTCACGTTCCCGAGCTAGTTCTAGAATGCGCATATGTTCCGCAAATCCTTTTATAAACGTCTGTAATGTACTTTGCCACATATGACGTTTCTAAGTTTTTATGCGTCATATGTCATTTTATACTGTCTGTATTAATAACGTTTCTTTTCACAATATGTGGCTAACTACATTACATCATACCCCTTTCCCTTAAAAAAATATACAAAAAAAAAGTTAGGTACTACAAAGAAAATTTTCAATACAAGATAATCACTTGCATTATTACTTACTCTACTTATGATATTCATTTATACAATACTAAGTTATTCTTAATTTAAATGCTTTATACCACTACTTATTTTAAAGACAGTGTGTCACCGTTCCTGTAACTGCACACTCACTGTACATTTATTAGCAGATTATTGAGATCGAATATGATAAGAAGTTCTTGTGTAAATACATCCATTATAATCTTTAATAACATATGACCTATAATTATTATTATTTATAATTGTACCTTGTGTCCATTGTTTCTTTTGTGGATCCTTTTTAAACCAGACTTTCTGATCAAGATTAAAGCCACTTCTTTCTTTAACATTTTTATTATAATTTCTTATATTTCTATTTTTAGTCTTATTCATCTCTGTATCTATGTTACAGCTTAACTTTGGTACTAAGTACTTATAACTAGAAGGTAACTTAGTTTTTAAATTCCTACTCATCATTAGCTGTGCAGGTGTGAAACATGTGCCGGAAACTGGCGAGGATCTATACTGTAATAGGGACATTCTGAAATCTGTTTTACCTTCATTACACTTAGTTAAGATTTTTTTAGCTATTTGTACTCCACGTTCTGCCATGCCGTTTGATTGAGGATACCTTGGGCTGGAGTATGTGAATTTAAAACCCCACTCTTTAGCAAACTGTTTACACTGTAGAGAATCGAAGGGAACATGATCAGCTACAATTTCCAATGGTATACCAAAACAAGTAAATATATCTATTAGTGCATTATTTATGCTATTAGCAGATTTATTAGTAATTAGTTTTATATCTAACCATTTTGTGGTGTAATCATAAAGTATCAAATAGTTTTTCTTTTTAGTCTAAGATATCAATTCCTATCTTTGAAAATGGTAACTTCAACTTAAATGATAGCTATAACCTAGGAGTCTTTAAGTCAAGAGTGAATAGGTTACTTTTAGGTAAGCGTGCTCCATCTTCGACCACATCATCACTTACCATCAGGTGAGATGGTGGTCAAACGCGAACCTATTCTAAATAAAAAAAAAAAAAACTTCGGTACATCATGCGACAATAAAGGTTCTTTAATATTGTTATTATGATGTGTTTGACAGATAAAGCATTTTTTGACTACATCTTCTATATGTGAATCAATGTTTGGCCAATAATATAAGGCTCTAGCGAGTTGCTTCATTTTTGTCATTCCTAGGTGACCTTCATGCATTTTATTTAGGATGGTTAATCTAAGTGACTTTGGAATTATCAGTCTATCATTCATAAACAAGAGTTGCTGATCAATTGTTATGTTTTCTCTAAACTTAAAGTAGTGCCTTAGGTAATCAGGAATATTTTTATTTGGCCAACCATTCTGTGTAAAATCAATTAACTGAGATAATTCTATGTCTTTAGATGTTTCACATATTAGTTCTTGTTTTTGTTGGTCAGTACATTGTAAATAGTTTGCAAGACCTATACAGTGTATTACTTCATACATGTAAGACTGGTCGTCATCATTTTCATCTAAGTATGAGCGTGATAATAAATCTGCTATGTGCATTAAACATCCTTTCAAGTACTTAAATTCTAAGTTATATTTTAACAATTTTAGCTTCAGTCTTTGCAATCGTAATGATGGTATTGCATGAATAGGCTTTTTCAGTAAACTTTCTAAAGGTTTGTGATCATTATGTATAGTACATTTTTTACCATATATAAAATAGTGAAACTTCTTTGTTGACCATACTACACTTAGTAGCTCCTTTTCTATTTGAGAAAAATTTTTTCTGCACTTGTTAGACTTCTAGAAGCATAGCAAACTGGTTTGCCATTTTGCATTAAACAGCAACCCAATCCATCCCTACTGGCATCACATTGAATTATGACTGGCAAGGAGGAATCATAATTTTGTAATACCGGTGCTGTACTAATCCATTTTTTTATATTATTGAAAGCCTCTTCATGCAACTCTGTCCACATCCAGGACACATCCTTTTTTAAGAGGGTATTTAATGGTGCTGTGAGGTCTGCCAATTTATTAACAAAGTTTCTCAAATAGTTAACCATTCCCAAAAATATTTGTAGTTCTTTTTTATTAATTGGACTAGTAATACTTAAAATAGCTTTTACTCTGTCGGGATCAATTTTCATTCCCTCCTTAGAAAAGGTGTGACCGAAATACTTTACTTCAGGTAATTTATATTGAAATTTTCTTTTATTGAATTTGACATTGTTTTCTTTTGCTCTTTCTAACACAGTTTTTAATATTCTGTCATGTTCCTGTTCATTTTCAGCACAAATTAATAAATCGTCGCAGTAGATTACAACACCAGGAATGTCACCAAATGATTTTTCACTATACTTTTGAAAAATCTCAGATGCTACTGATAAACCGAATGGTAATCTGAGAAATTTATAGCAGCCACAAGGAGTACTGAATGCACATAAGTCTGCTGATTTGTCTGTTAGTTTTATATTGTAAAAGCCATCCGATAAATCTAATACTGAAAAAATTGACTTGTTATTTAGTTTGTTTACTATTTCTTCTAATGTTGGAATTAAGTGATATTCTCTTATTAGAACCTTATTCAATTCTTGGGGATCTAGACAAATTCCCAAATTACCATCACTTTTTTCAATTATTACAAGGTTACTCACAAATGATTTTGGATGTTCGACTTTCTCAATAATCTGATTTTTTTCCAAATTTTTTAATTTATCCACCAGGCGATCCATTAATACATGTGGAACTCGTCGTGGTGGTTTTACCACAATCTGTGCATCTGGTTGAGTGTGCAGTTCCAGCGGTGTGTGAAATTGTCCTATGCCCTGAAAAAGTTCAGGATATTGATTAATAATTACATCTTTGCTTTGTATGTTAATGCTGTTAATACACTTAATGTTTACACTCATTAAGTTTATATTTTCTTTACTTAAAAATTTCAATTCTATTAATGAGTTAAGTCCTAATATTGGACAAACATTTTCTTTTATTATCAGGAATTCTGTGGGAACTTTTTCATCATTTTTATATATTGTTAATATTACTTTTCCCAATGGTTTTATTTTATTACCTCCAAATGCTTCTAAAATATATTTTGTCTCAGACCACTTAGGGTTTTCATCATTGACAATTAATTTTAAGTCTTTTAATGAGATTACATTGACTTGAGCTCCAGTGTCACATTTATAGGTGACTTTTTTTATTTTCTGTTCTTAATATTATTCGCCACTCATTGTGACAACTCAAGTTTTTACTTCCAATTGCATGACAGACTAAGTAGTCATAAGTTATGAACATAGTTGTCATCACTGGTAGTCTCGGTGTTGTCAACTAAATCTACTTTTTTATTCATACAACCTTGGGAAAAGTGATTGAGTTTATTACAATTTGAACAGGTTTTACCAAAGGCTGGGCACTGCCGAGGGCCATGTTCTTTGCTACACTTTTTACAATGATAGAAATTTTGATTATAGTTGTTTTTTTTACTTTTTTGAACTTTGGGATAACTGTTTGTGTTATACTTAGCTTTAGGGTTCTGGGTGGTGACTGCATCCACCTTCACCACTCTTCTTGTTTCTGTATGATCTTGATATGTTCTTGTGATAGCTCAGCTGCTCTGCATTGGTCCAGCGCAGAGTCCAAAGTTAAATTTCGGTTTTCTAGAAGTTTCCTTTGTAGGTTTTTGTCCCGGATACCCATGACGATTCTATCTCTTAGCATTCTGTTTTCTTGTTCTTTGTAGTTGCAACTTTTAATCCGTTTACTTATTTCTGAAAAGAAACTGTCGAATGATTCGCTTTCTTCTTGATTTCTAGTGTTGAAATTGAATGCATTTATAATTTCATTCTGTTTCGGTTCAAAGTAATTATCGAATTGTTTGAGTAAATCTTCATACTTAGGTGTCTCATCTGTTTTCTTCAAAATGTTGTAATATATATTTTGCCCATCTTCACCTAAACAGTTTAACAAGATAGCAGATTTTCTTTTTTCTGAGACTTTTTCCAGCCCGGACGCCAGGATAAAAACAGATAGTTGCTGTTTGAAGTTTTTCCATCTTGTTAGCATATCACCAACTGAATCCCATTTTAGAGGATTTGGCATCTTGAACTCGATAGGAGTGCCCATTTCTTCCACGTGTTCTGATTGTGTTCCAAAATCCACGGTTTCTTGAGTTTTCATTACTTTTTATGGTTCTTGAGTCGACTGCGCCATGTATTGTTATTATTTTCTTAATAAAAGTCAGTTTGAAGCACTTGTGGTTGTTTATTAATATTCAGATTCAACAGCGAGTAATGGCGGTTTTCACGTTCCCGAACTAGTTCTAGAATGCGCATATGTTCCGCAAATCCTTTTATAAACGTCTGTAATGTACTTTGCCACATATGACGTTTCTAAGTTTTTATGCGTCATATGTCATTTTATACTGTCTGTATTAATAACGTTTCTTTTCACAATATGTGGCTAACTACATTACAGTAATTCCTATTACTTTTGTACATACTATATCCCGGTATTAGTGGTATGTTATATTGCTTAGCAAGCCAGCATTTGGTTAAAACAAAAACGTCACAATTTATGTCTAAACGTTGCTGAAAAGTGCAAAAGCTATCAAAATTCTTAAAAATACTGCGAATATTTTGTGTTAGTACGGTTAATGGACTTTTGTAGCCGGAAAGATATTGTTTGCAATTCTCAGCTTCACAAACTTTTGACTCGGATATAGAGAAATTATCTAAGTCATTAATTATATTGTGAATCATAACTATGGTATTAAAATACAAAAAAAATATATATATTTAGAGATTAAAAACTACTAACTTAAATGGACTAAGTAAATAATTTATTGAAGGCGCTCTTAGGCGCCTGCATAATCAATGGAATTAATGTACCTCTTTTCGGCCATTATTTTCGATGGGCAGTCAGCAGCGCCTGTGCTGTGCTTGTCTGGCTTTTTGTACTGAGAGCAAGTAGCGCATTTTGGCTCATCTCCCTTTTTTGGACACTCTTTGATTGAGTGACCTTGATCGCCACAGTGACCGCAGGTATATGACGTCTGCCGACAAAACTTGGCGGCATAACCATACTGTTGGCACGTATAGCATCGTGTTACCAATGTGAAGTCCCTAACAGGGCATGACGACCAATTCACAAATACTCGGTCTTTTGAGATGAGGGCTTTACGTATGACTGCAGGTACTTCTACAACGTAGTTACAGTTCTCAGCGTCTTTCTTACCTGACTTGTGGCTTAATCTAATCGAGGTCAAAAACTTCTTAAGGCTACAGTCCTGTAGTGTCTCGGCAAGATTTTGGTGGTACAAACACGCAAAAACCTCATTTTCGGCCATGGATGCTGGCACACCTATGATGACAACCCTAGGCTTCATATTAAACGGCTCGTCAACTGTCAGACCTGACTTTGTTAGCTGCTCCGATTGCCTCAGCTTCTCGATGTCATCTTTCGTCTCGGTGCTGATAATAACTCCGCCATTTCTGGTCTTGTGTAGTCCTCTAATGTGCAGCTTCATCTGTTCGGGGCAGATTATTTTTTGGACGAGAGACTTAGTCTCATCACTAGTCCTCAATTTATCTTGCGGATAAATGGCCACAGAACTTACTTTTGTCGGCTGGATATAATTATTTGCCCCTTTCTTCACCATGTCAGAAAAAGAAGCTCTCAGGGCAGGTTTAATCCATTAAACCTGCCCTGAGAGCTTCTCCGACTTTCATTTTGAGTTCCTTTAGTTGCTGCCCAAGGTCGAGTTGGCTTTCGAGTGCTATCACTGCATTGTGGGATTGCAAAGCCTCATATTTGATGGACTGGTACTGTACGGCCATCTGTGATGTTCCATGACCAACCTTCCGGCATAAGACATTGATGCGCATTTTCTGGTCCGAGTTCAGCTTGCCTTCTGCTGCAATAGCACATACCTCCTTGAGGCTCTGGTCAATGGTCGTTATCCAGTTGTGAATTTCTGGTGTCGGTATCCCTACGAAGTCATCTTGCCTTTGGCTCGGCACTTCGGGGGCAGGAGCGGATACAGCAGCGCGCGCGGGTGTAGGCGGCGGAGAGCGAGCACACCTACTTCTAGGGCTGAAGGGACTATCCTCCATTGTGTAATAGGTTATTTAATTATAAATCACTGAACATCTTCATAAATTCACTTTACATAAAATGACTCAGTTCGTTTTACTATCAGCTAATTTAAAACTAGGTCACGATTTCACAAGTGATTATTTGTTTATATTAATATTGATCGATACGTCTGTTCACTACGATGGTGCACAAAAACCCCAAAACTAAATAAATAAAACAAGTATTTTTATTTAAAAAATATATATTTCTTAACCTTGATCATAAAGATCACAAAGTCACATAAAAACACCATCATTAAAATGAAAAAACTTGAAAAACAGCACAAAAATGAGCACTCATAATTATCTATTTCCTATATCCTCTGAATCTTCTGACTATAGATAGATAGGATAGAGCAACTCTTGATTCTCAAGAGTTGCTCTCTATCCATCAACTCCCTCGTGTGTGACAGTCTTTGGGTATTAAAGTAAACATAGATCTGAAATCTTTGAGCTATGCTTGAGGAAGGGCTTTCCCCTGAGGCTAGAAAACTTCAAAATCATCTTCTGAAAATTAGATTCAAAACCCTTTTTTAAAAGAAAATAAAAAAGATGACTATCGATTATCGCTAGGACAACAGCTTTGAGAAGTACGCAATGTAAGCATAAGTAGGTGGACAGTTAGAAGAAGATTAGCTGAACCTAGATTGACTGCACATCAACAAGTAAATGGTCTGAAATTAACCATGGCATGTTGAAGTTGGACTTGTTGGAGTGCTGTGGTCAGTTTTGGACCATTTCATGGTTGATGTGCAGTCAATCTAGCTTTTATATGAGATAAGATAAGATAAGATTTCTTTATTTCCTCCAATTGGAGGTTCCATCAGTAGAGGGCAGTTTGTTTCTAATGAATGTAGAATAATTTTACATGGCCACAATGGATGCTCAAGAGTTTATAGAAGGTCATCAGTGATTTTTACAATGCTGCATGGCGGTGGATCATTTACGTTTTGGGGTGTAAAAATGCTCCATTCTAAAACCGACATTGTCTTCGTTATTGGGGCCAATACTGGCCCTAGATCTAAAGGATTAACAGCTCAGCGATATGAGGAAGAATTTCTCGAACACCATGGTAGGCTTATTTCGTGGCTTATGGGGGAGTAATTCGTTTTCATGCATGATAATGTGATGCCACATGCCGCAGTTCGCGATTACGAGGGCGACACTGAAAGTTTTTAGAACCGGCCACTTGTAAACGATATAATAAAAACAAAAACAATTCAAATTTTGAAAATGGAACTCTGCCTATTGGCAAAGAGTTCCATTTTCAAAATTATTTTTAATTATTTTTATTGTGTTTGTATATCATTCATTTGTCATTTGTTTACGATTTGGCGGCAAATAGGGTATTTGCCTGTAGTGGTAAAAAAAACAATGTTTTGCATATAGTTATAGTTTAAATGCCAGGAAATTTAAACAACATTTTTATTTCTAAAAATAATTCCATATTTTTTATATTTTCTTAAAATAAAAATGATAATTTTTAATCTGTATGTCACGTGACCGGAAACGCCAATCACGAAGTGTGACGTCATTTTTCTCAAAGCTTTCAAACGTGTCGACTTGTCAAATAACGAGATTTTGTGTACAGAAATCCTAACCTCAAAAACACTTCGTTGTTTGAGAAATATGACGTCAGTGCGCGGTGTCATTTCGTTTTATCGCACGTGTGCATTTATTTTTTGCGTGTCTCATTAGCTATTAGCTAAAACCGGTTTGAACTGCAGTTAGGCCGGCGCGGACCGCTACCGCTCGGTTAACCTTTTGTCAATTGTAACATGGAGGACTTAACTAATAGTAATGAGATAGAATGTTCTCGATCAAATATAGAAGACTTATCGCATTTGGAAGGTGAAATTAGTGTCCACAACAATCTAAATAGTAAAAATCGTGTGAGAGAGTATGACTCATCAGATAGCTGAACAACAGTTTCAAGAAGAGAGAAAAAAATGACCAGAAGTCCGACGGATGATGGGGTACAACTCACTACAACAGAAGATCATGTTGAGATATGCGTTTACCATAAGGAGCCGAATGGCTCCTTATGGTAAACGCATATATCGCAAACTGTTTAGGGAATCCTAAACAGTTTACATTAGCTAGATTGTTTAAAGCTAATAAATAAATATCAGGCGTTACACGAGTATAAGTAGCGGCACGTAAGTCTAGCGCTGAACGATACGCGGAGGGGATTGCTGCGCATGTGTACTGTCGCGCACGCAATACAATTATTAGCTAAATAACGTTGATAACATTATTTTAATGTAATGTCAAATAGTAGGTCTAGCGCTGAACGAAATGTAGAGGATAGCTGCGCATGAGTACTGTCGCGCATGCAAATAATATTACCTATACTTTAATAAATAGTTTATCTCCAATGCCAATGTCCAAGGTGTAATGATTAATGTAGGTACCTAAGATATAATTTTTAACAAGTTTTGTGGGGAGTATAAAAATAAAAAAAAATATTTGTTAATTTGAACATTTTTATTTTAGATTTAAGTCTAATCTGAATCAGAGAATCTACAGTGAATCCGAATCTACAGAGAACCATTCTCAAATCTATAGTGATGCTGTCCGAATGACTGAGTAAAGTATTTGTAACTTCGTCAATCTCACTTTTAATTTGTTTCAAAGAATCAATTAATTCGTTAGATTCCCTTTTTAAAAAGCAATTAACGTCATAAACCATTTTCCTTGATTGTCTTTTCAAAACAGTATTTCTTCTAGGTATATTCACTTTAAAGTCACAAACAAACTAAAAAACTAAATTTAACAAACAAATTCAAACTTCCAAAAAAAACAACAACAAAAATTAACAGCAATAACAATACAATTAATGACGCGACTGTACACGGGATGTGCGCGGAGCGTCGTATCGGCGCGGGGAACATAATGCGGCTGGAGAGCCAATCGGCGCTACGCACGCCCGCCCTTCATTCCGCTAGCCCCCCTCAGGTACCTTAATTTTTACTTCTGCGCAATAACGGTCACCGCTAAAGTTTCGTGCCGATGGTTATAAGATATGTTAATTCCCATAAATTGATTATAACTTTCGAGCGGGAAACGTACGCGGAAAAGTTTATTAAGTGTACGTCTTTTAGCGAGATGGGATGGCGATGTTCAAAACGTAACGAAGTCGAGGTATCTTACGGAATTATTAAAAATATTGAGCTCGATATTTCTATGGAAGAATTCATTCAAAATGTGACTTGTGACAAAGAAGTAGTTAGCGCCATTCGATTAAGTCGTAAAAATCAAGACCAGAATAACGACAAACCAGTTGAGGAGTGGTCAGTAGGGCTTTCATCCCGGGAATCTCGGTCTCGAAAATTTCGAGAGTCTCGACGATTTTTTTGTATTTTCGAGACTCGAGACTAACATTTTCGGTCACGGGAATAACGAGACTTTTGAGACTTCAGTAACATAAAAACTGTATTAAATAATTTATTAAACCAACAGTCAATTTTTATTATGATTACTAATGTTTATTGAAAGAGAGTAGGTACATTACACGCTACTAGGAGCACGAGAATACTACTACAAATATTAGGTGTACAAATAAGTTTTGAGGGGTTTACAAAAGATGGCATAACTAGTACTACATCGCATCGGACTATCTTGAAACTTGCGTATTCATGTTAAAACGTAACCATTTTCCTCTCATAGTACGTTTTATTTCGTTGAAGTGTAAACGACACGCATTTTTGTACTCCAACTATGTCAACTTTCGTGCCAATTAAACAACATTTGCGGGAAGCAAATGTTGTGTAATTGGGAAGGGCATCGACTGCTATGTGAAGCGTATGGAGAGCATGCTCCATCAATAAAAACATGCGAGTATTGGTTCCGGCGTTTTAAAAGTGGTGATTTTGACATCAGTTACAAAGAACGCGAAGGGAGGCCAGTAAAGTTCGAAAACGCTGAGTTATAAGTATTACTGGACCAAGATTCATGCCAAACTCAAGAAGAACTAGCTGAAACCTTGGGAGTGACTCAACAAACGATTTCAAACCGTCTCAAGTCATTAGGTATGGTGCAAAAAGAAGGACATTGGGTTTCGCATGAACTTAATCCGAGAGACGTCGAACGCCGTTTTTTCACGTGCGAACAACTGCTCCCAAGGCAAAACCGGAAGAGCTTTTTACATCAAATAGTGACAGGAAAAGAAAAGTGAATCCAGTACGACAATCCAAAGCGCAGAAAATCGTAGGGTAAGCCCGGCCATGCCTCAAATTCAACAGCCAAACCGAGTATTCATGGCAAAAAGATAATGCTGTGCATCTGGAGGGATCAACTCGGAGTTATCTACTATGAGCTACTCCAGCCTAACGAAACTATCAATGCGGAACGTTATCAACAACAATTGATGGAATTGAGTCGAACATTAAAGCTTAAACGCCCCCAATATGCCAAAAGACATGACAAAGTGATCTTTTAGCACGACAACGCTCGGCCACATGTTGCTAAAGTTGTCAAGGAAACTTTGAAGGCACTGAACTGGGATATCCTACCTCACCCGCCGTATTCTCCAGACATTGCTCCTTCGGCCTACCCCTTGTTCCGGTCAATGCCTCATGCGCTGTCTGAGCCAAGGCTCGGATACCGGTTAAATTTTCAAACCGGTATGATGTACATGACGCAAAAACCTTTACATTCGGTTTCGTTCGCATAAACCGTTTTTTTTAAACCGGTATTTGGAAGAGCATTTACATACAGGTTTTTTGGGATTTAACGGTTTAGAGCAATAAAAACCGGTTAATACAGACGCACGATAAACAAACGTCGCGCGCTGTTCAGTTTTTATTTAGTCGTAAGAATTTTTCAACCGACGACAAAAAGAGGAGGTTATCAATTCGACGCGTATATATATATATTTTTTTATGTATGATCAGCGATTACAACACCGATTGTACTCGAAGACGGCTGAACCGATTTGGAAAATTCTTTTTTTGTTTGAAAGAGTATACTTTGAAATTGGTCCCATTATCACCAAGTCAGGATCTGATAATGGGATCCTGGAGAAATCGAGGGAACTCTTTTAATATTATAGGCACACCTATGGCGTTTTGGGTATTTCTTATAGTAACTTGTGCAGTTGCTCTCAAAAAATAACATTTGTGAAGTGGAACTGATGATGAAGACCACAGATGGCCGCCGAAGCTACTCAATAATATGTATTTCGTGGATTGCGATTCGATTACTTGAATATGGATGTTAAGCACTTTATGTTCGTCACAATGCATATGGTGATGTAGAGCTGATGGTGAAGTACCAGGAGAACTCCTCAACCATTAACGGCCCAGCATTGGGAAAAGTAATATTTTGTAAAAGGTTATAAGTACATGACATTTAGGCTCTTTTAACTAGGTAAATTAAAAATCGACCAACTAAAAAGAGTGAAATAAAAACTTTTTACCAAAAAATTAAACCGACTCCCAAAAACACTGCAAAGTGAAAAATAACTTTAATTTCGGAAGTCGGTGCCAAAAACGAAAATACAAAAATAAAGACTTGTTGTAACCACTCGCTTGCTTTTGGAAACAATTGTTTCCAAAATTGAACACCCGTTGATTGCTTCTGGCAACAATCGTTTCCAACGACCTGTTTTTGCTAAACAACTTAAAACTTTATTTTGTAGTTCATAAAGTCCTCGTGAAACGTTTTTAAACTATAGACTGATATATTATCCGACCTTCAAATACAAGTTGACAACATAAATCTAATTCTTATTACACGATACGAAATAAAGTTTGACATCGCCATTTTGTGTTTTCTATGCTAGAATTCCCTTAATGTTTTAAATATTTTATTCCATGTAAAATATATCCATGTGTGATTAAATGTGTCTAGTAATTAATCTAGTTTATGAATAAAATAAGAAACAATGCTCTTATCGATCTTAGTTTTTAGTAAAACACATTTTTCCATACAAGTAGCTAATATTTTGGGTAGTTAAAGTTTCAAGGTACATTGAAAAATACGGAAATAAGACCTATTAAAAAAACGGACACAGTGTTTAAGCTTGTTTTAATGGCTATTCAGAACAGTTAAAACATTTGAAGTGCGCTTCTGGAGCGATTTACAATCAAATCAAATTACGGCGCGTCGCGTCGTACGCTCAGATGCGGTCAAAAATCACTGGCAAGCGAGGGCCTTTTTTATTTTTGCGCCGAGCAACCGAGCGGAAAGAGTTTTTGGAAGTCGGTTTAATTTTTTGGAAAAAAGTTTTTGATTCGGGTCGGACGTTTATTTATACCATTGCATCAATAAGCTCCGCTGTAAAAACATAAAAAATTTGGCCAAGTGCGAGTCAGACTCGCCCATGAAGGGTTCCGTAGTAACTATAATAATATAATATAATATGTATATTTATTTGACGAATAAAAAAAACCTTAAAAATTTCTTAAAACTAGCTTATTTACATTTTTAGAACTACGCTAAATAACTTTGTTTTTCATAGTGTTTGTATGAATTACAAAGTTATATTTGCGGTTTTAGAATATATGCTGTATCTCAAAAACTGCTGACCCGATTTCGTTCAAACTAACTTTGGTTGAAAGTTTACATTAAGATCTACAGACATATATTTTTATTTAGATTTTTCACTCCATTATTATAGAAGTTAGAGGGACACACATTTTACCACTTTGGAAGCTTATATCTTTCAAACGATTGACTTTATGAAAAAGTGGTTTTAGAAAACCTTATATCATTTTTAAAGACCTGTCTATAGATACCACACCCGCATAGGTTTCATAAAAAAAATATATTTTCAGTTCTAGTTCCATGTATGGGGACCCCCCTTTATTTTAAATGTATTTTAATTTTTTTTCTTAAAATCGGAAAGCGGTTCACAGAGTACATCTACCTACTAAGTTTCACATGTATAGTCTTAATAGTTTCGGAATAAAATGGCTGTGACATACGGACGGACGGACAGACAGACAGACAGACAGACATATCGAAACTATAAGGGTTCTGTTTTTTGCCATTCGGCTACGGAACCCTAAAAATGGGTAAGTATCTAATTTTTTTTTTTTTTGGTGAATTTAAGTTGATAATGACGATAAATAATCGGTAAAATAATATTACTTTTCACCACGGAATAGATGATTAAGGTTGGAATGGTAATGTGGGCGTGGCAAGCGCGACACATTTATGATACGAAAATCATAGCTCGACCGATTAATTCATTCACCGCGTGCTAGCGTAGCGCGTAGCTTCGGATTACTTCAGAACACAGAGCTCTGCTTTAAAATTCCGTGTTGTGCAATTATAACCTGTAAAACAAAAAGTTAGACCGCAAGTATAGAGCGAGTCGGGCACGCCGCAATTGCGGTGTAAGACCCCTCTTTGAGGAGTGGCTAGATCGGCGTCACGGCGTCCTGACCTACCGCATGACGCAGGTCCTCACCGGACACGGAAGTTTCGGGAGGTACCTGTGTCTGATGGGAAAGGAGGAAACGCCTGGGTGTCACCACTGCGAGGGTGCCCTGAGGACACCGTAGGGCACACGGTGCAAGACTGCCCCGCCTGGGCAGAGCACCGACGTGTCCTCACGGCGGCGATAGGCGGAGACCTCTCGCGCCCGGCATTGGTCGAGGCCATGCTGCGGGGCGAGAGGGAGTGGAAAGCGGTCGCCTCCTTCTGCGAAGCAGTCATGCTATCGAAGGAGGAGGCGGGCCGCGTGAGGGAGAGGATGGCGTCCTCCCTCCAGCCCAGCCGCAGTGGTAGACGCCCACGGCGTCGGACGTCGGCCGACGATCTCCGGCCACCGTAGGCGCGGGCATGCGGACAGCAAGTAAAGGGCAACTCGCTGTCCGACCATGGACCATGCCCGGGTCGACGGCGCGTTGTGTTCCACGCGCGCCTCAAAGAGCGTCAGCAACATGACGAGGCCCCCTCTGCAGAGGGCCGAAGCCTGCCGGGGTCGTGGGACTTATCCCATTACCGTGACCCCGGTACGTAAAGGGTTATTGAAGGAACACCGTGGATTTTAGTCAGTAAAAGTCTGACAGTCCCTCCCACCCTGCCCGGGGTGGGAGGACTTATTTGATAATTTTACCACGTTAAAAAAAAAAGTATAGAGCGAGTAGGTATATCTTTCCATCGGTAAGTCGAAAATAACATTTAATTACAATTTTATTTATAAAAAACATAAAAATATTCTGATCACTATGAAAGTTCCAACATTAACAACATTATTGCAACAAGTTACAAAAAGTATACATGGCCCGATGTATACTCGCTTAATGAACACAATGACCAAGTCCGCTTACAATGTACTGCATGCGTTCTGCACTTCAACCATTGACGTTTCGTCCTTTGCCCTGATGGGCCGTGATGCACGGCGCATGTTTATCGACAGTAAGTTACAATCAGTAGCAAGCTCTCGATTTAAGTGTGTGTAATTTATTTGTGTGCATAATTCGTATACATAACGTGGCCTCTTGCTTGTAGTGGAGCTAAATAGTGAGAGAAAAGCGGCGACACGCGTTCTCATACAAATCAGGAACTAAAAACCGGTCAAATGCGTGTCGGTCCATGCGCAGTGTAGGGTTCTGTAGTTTTTATAACAGCCAAGTGCGTGTCGTATTCGCTGACTGATCGTTTCGTACCATGCTCTAACTAAAAGCCAAACATGACTACCTAACTAATTTGACTTCCTAGCCCTTGCGGTATCCCTCGACATCTCAAAGGCCTTTGACAGGGTCTGGCACGCTAGTCTGCTGAGCAAGCTTCCCGCATTCGGTATCCCTGCTGGCTTATGTAACTGGATTTCCGACTTCTTGAGTGAACGGTTAATCCGAGTGGTCATCGATGGCTGCTCATCGGATCTTATGGCAATTAATGCCGGTGTTCCTCAAGGGTCTGTTCTTTCTGCGACTCTTTTTCTGCTGCATATCAATGACCTACTTCAGCTGGGAGCAGTTGGGTACGCGGATGACAGCACAGTCTCAGAGAGATACTTATCCAGTTCGAGAGCTGACAGGGACGAAATTGCCACTCTCAGAAAGGCCATGGTAGAGCGCTTGAATTTGACCTTAAATCTCGTTTCCCAATGGGGTGACGACAATCTGGTCAGATTCAACGCTCTGAAAACAAAGGCTTGTCTTTTCAGCGCTAAAAGATGCCCTTTTGAATTGACCCCTACTTTCCGAAGTACATCTGTACCAGTTACCAATCGCCTGGAGCTTTTGGGCATGGAGTTGACTTCAGACCTCAACTTTGGCTCAACCATCGAGTCCAAAGCTCAACCGCAGCAAAAAAGCTGGGAATCCTACACAAGGTGAGGCGGTACTTCACGCCTGGACAGCTTCTAAATTAGTATAAAGCACAGGTCCGTTCCTGCGTGGAGTATTGCAGCCACTTGTGGGATGGCTCTGCAAAGTACCAACTTGCTGCATTGGACTCGATCAAGCGCAGAGCTAAAAGACTTATAGGTGACGAGGTGCTGGTAGACAAGCTTCATAGCCTGGCTCATTGGCGAACCGTTGCTTGCCTGTCGGTTTTCTATAGATAGGAATCATGACCTGATTCCTCCAACTCCCTTTCACTACCGGTCTACCAGACGCACGGCTGGGCACCACCCATACTTGGTTGATATACCGTCTTGTCGTACCAAGCGCTTCTCCTCCACATTTATTGTGCGCTCAGCCAAGCTGTGGAATTCTCTGCCGGCTTCTGTGTTCCCTGCCACTTATAACCTTTCAGCCTTTAAAGCTCGAGTAAATAGGCATCTTCTGGGCTCGCTCGTCCCATCTTAGACCTCATCTATTGCTTACCATCAGTGGAGATCGAGGTCAAGAGTGGGCCCATCAGTAATACAAAAAAACTTCCTATACAAATCCTCACCTGATCCGACAATTTTGCACGGAAAGTTTTAATTTTTTTTAGAGATTTGTATAAAACTTGTCATAGCCGGTGTTTTGAATTTAAATACGGACACAGAGCTACACTACTCAATCGTCACAAGAAGCTAGTACGATACAACTGGCGCTTAGCGCCATCTATCGACATTTCTATAGAGTTGTTCGAAATTTTCGAGTCAAATACTATCGACTATTACTCGTAAACTTGTAAAGCCCACTTATGTGTGATAGTTTTCCTTTAAATTTCGTTATATATAGGTACTACTGCCGTGACATTTGAATTTCTAACTATAACCGTTTAGTTGATAGAGGGGGGGGGGACACTTGACTCTAACGAAAATTGGTACTTTAAAGCTTGATAAGTCACGAACGGTTTATTTAATCAAAAAAAGGTCTTACCAAACCCATAATATTTTTGAAAGACCTATCCAACGATATCCCACACTATGGGTTAGAACGAAAAAAAAAATATCATTCCACTTTACATGTAGGTATGGGACCCTAAATAATTGTTTTTTTCAAAATTTTATTTTACCTCTTTTTCGGCGTCATTAACTTGTATACTCATGCCAAAGTACAACTTTCTTATACCAATAGTTTTTGAGCTAAACCGCGGACAGACGGACAGACAGACGGACATGGCAAAACTATAAGGGTTCCTTGTTGACTACGGAACCCTAAAAAGCACCTAAAAAGCGCATCATCAACGCATCTAACACGTACAAAATAAACACCCAAATTGTGAAAGAGGATGCAGAAAATAGTTCTTATAGTAATGAAAACAAATCAGGCGAAGATATCAATGCTAAACCAGGAGAAGAAACTACTTCGAATGTCATAATGAATGAATGATAAGGACCTCGATAACGAAACTATTATTTTGGAAATTTGCTAATAGGTGAATTACAATTTTTGCCGCCATGTATGCGCTCTGAAGCATATATCAATATTTTAAAGTATATACCTAGATGCTTTAAAACATCAACACCGTGAGAAATCAAACAAATAACTATTTAATTTGTATAATGTGCCTGGATGAACATGCGAAACATCAATTTGATTATTCGTACTTAAATGTTACCAACAAAAGATAAATAAAGGAAAATAAGAGCGAAATATTATTTTAAATCCAGGAATCTATTAATCTACACAAAAAAATAATTAAATGCTTTTCAATATGTCAGTTATTTAATCAGTCTCTTCTTTTACAATTCGGTGGCTTAATTAAAAAAATAGTAAATCTATACGCTAGTTCAACTGCACCCTAATTGCGTAACACACAATCTGTCAACAACATTCATTGCGTTATTTAAGTAATTGAGCAGACAAATTTTTCGAACATATGAAGCATTGGATTAGCAATCTGTTTCGAAATTATTCAGATTATGATTGATCGGGCGTTATGAAATTTGGGTGCTTATTTTAGTTCCATCGTTGAACAAGTGAGACATTTTTGCCCAGTTGGTCAACTTGGTACAATTCCTTTTGACGGTTGAATTATAGTCAAAGTATGTATAGATTTTTGTCCGCTTTCTACCCATGTTAAACACAAATAATAAAATTAGCTCGTAATTAAATCTCACTGCGCAGCAGACGTCTACCAGCATGAATCGAATGAAAAGAAATATCGTAAATACGTCTACTACGCGCCGCTTTGCGCGGTAGTCACACACAAGTTGCAACGCGTTTACCTACATGCCGTTCGTCGAATAAACCGGTTAATTTAGGTTAAAATAAAGTTCTCAAAACGTTCACGTTCTTAAGAAAAGTTCGGAGGAAAACTGAAATAAACCGGTATTAACCGGTATTTTTTAAACCGGTTCCGAGCCTTGGTCTGAGCAGCACTTCACTACTTACGAAGATGTGAAAAATTGGCTCGATTCTTGGATCGCCTCAAAAGATGAGGAATTTTTTAAACGCGGTATCCGTATGCTGCCTAAAAGATGGGCAAAGGTAATAGAAAGCGACGGGCAATATTTTGAATGATATACATTGTACCAGTTTTTCTCAATAAAAATTCAAAATTAAAAAAATGCCCTTAAAATTTATTTGTACACCTAATAATTATTTATCCACTAAATCGCATCGCAATGAAACGCAGACGACATGTCACTATCGCGAGGCGGATCATGTGACATGTAACTCAGCATGAAAACGTTTTTAAGCATTAGTTAAACAAAAGGCAAAAGGTATGTCATTTACGTTAACATTTATTTATAACTGTAAGTATAATATCAAACATATGTGAATAATAATACTAAGATGTGACATTTTAAAAGATTTATAATATATGTAACACGTATCATAAATACTACTATACTACATAATCCATAAATTCAGCATGAGGTCAGATAGGGGTTCTTGATGCCGAACCTAATCCATGTACCAAATAAAGTAAACATGTATCAAAACATTTATTGTTAATCAACCGACGACCAAAAGAGGAGGTTATCAATTCGACGCGTATATATTATATATATATATATATATATATAATTTTTTAATGTATGGTCACCGAGTACTCGAAGACGGCTGAACCGATTTAGAAAATTCTTTTTTTGTTTGATAGGGTATACTTCGAAATTGGTACCATTTGTCACCAAGTCAGGATCTGGTGATGGGATCCTGGAGAAATCGAGGGAACTCTTCAAATATTATAGGCACACCTATGGCGTTTTGGGTATTTCTTATAGTAACTTGTGCAGTTGCTCTCAAAAAGTACCATTTCGGGAAGTGGAACTGATGATGAAGACCACAGATGGTCGCCGAAACTACTCAATAATAAGTATTTCGTGGATTGCGATTCGATTACTTGAATATGGATATTAAGCACTTTATGCTCGTCACAATGCATATGGTGATGTATAGCTGATGGTGAAGTACCAGGAGAACTCCTCAAAAATTAACGGCCCAGCATTGGGAAAAGTAATATTTTGTAAAATTTTATAAGTAGTTGACATTTAGGCTCTGGTAACTAGGTAAATTAAAAATCAACCAACTAAAAATAGTGAAATAAAAACTTTTTACCAAAAAATTAAACCGACTCCCAAAACACACTGCAAAGTGAAAAATAACTTTAATTTCGGAAGTCGGTGCCAAAAACGAAAATACAAAACTAAAGACACCGACTACCGAAATTAAAGTTATTTTTCACTTTGCAGTGTTGTTTGGGAGTCGGTTTAATTTTTTGGTAAAAAGTTTTTATTTTATAGTACGGTGGGATGAAAGACAGCCAACACGCGCATGTGGTATTCTTTGACATGCGTTTTATTACGATGCGATGCGATGCGATTTAGTAGGCAAATAATTAATCATAGTAGCGGTTTTGTCGTACTGCTAGACTAATAAGCTAAATACTAATAAGCGTATGGACGCGTAATGAGTCTATTTTAAATGATTTTCGTTGAAGTTATATGTCGATGTTTACTTTCAAACGTTTACGTGACATTTTGGGGTACCGTGTTACTGGACATTTTTGTTCCTCTAGCCATGCATACCATACTTTCATCATGCACCGCGATTAAAAATAAAAACAAAATGGTGACGTCGATACGCCAGATAGGTTCTATTCCCTTTCATTGTGAAAGCGCGAAGTGGTACTAAGTAGTATCCCTCTAGCGTACAAGCAGAAAGAGCTTTTTCTAATGCGGGTTTCTTTTGTAACAAAATTAGGGTTAAATACCCTTTGTTTTTTACGTGCCCACTACAAAAATGAAAAAAGAATACTGTAGCATATGTTTCTTTTTTTAAATTTTCGTTTGTTTATGAAAGTAACTACTTGATTAAAATATCTTGATTCGACTCTCTAATTGCATAGCTTATAAATAAGAAACCTAGTTTTGAAATAGTCTCGAAAGTCTCGTTTTTCCCGGGAATTTCGTGACCACGCCTAGTCTCGTTTTTTTTGTCCCGGGACTCAGTAATGCATCGAGACTGAAAGCCCTAGTGGTCAGCCAGTGAATCAATTCGTAATAATTCGTATATGCTTTAAAGGGTCGTCATTACCTCCATTTGTCTTTATATATGGTGTTAACGACGGTACAACACTATCACTGTGAAGTGAGCCAGGAACGCGCTCAACCCGCGCTAACGTCATGGCAGGGAATCCGCCGGCCGGCGCATGCGCCGCGCCATTGGGACTGAACACCGACACCGCGCCATAACTACGTACTTCTGCACTTCAAAATTGTATTATATTTTGCAATCTTAATCATTATACAATTAGTATCTTCTACATCGCATTTTTAATGTGCCTCCTACATCCTGCACATATGGTATGCGAGTAAAGGTTGAAAAATATACCTTCCTTGGCACGCAGTGTTCCAAATGTTGGAAGTTTGGACATATTCAGAAGATGTGTCCTACTAAAAGACACATTTGTCCCAAATGCTGTAGAAGTCATGACGATTGTGAGCCTACTTTTAAATGTGCAAATTGTCCCGGTACACACATGTCTATTGACAGAAGTTGCCCCGTCTTTATAAAAGAACGAACAATTCGAAAGCTTATGGCCGATTTCAATTGTACTTGCGTAAAGGCGCTTACACTATATGTCCCTCCAGAGACCTGTAACTTGCCATCAAACAATATGCAACAAAATATTAAGAACATCTTACCAGAGCACTCGCAAAATGTGCCTACTTACGCTGACGTTTTGAAATCAACTGAAAATACTGGTGAAAAACATACTCAATTCGCAGATCATACCACCGTAACAATAAATCATAATAGGAAGGCCTACATACAATCAAAGAAGGAACATAAACCCCAAAGACCAGACAATGATATGGATTGGTTCTCGGACTTCTCATCAATCGCTGAATCAAGACCAGAACTTTTTGACACACCTACTAAAAATAAGGAAAAGACAAACTACAAATGTTGGTCCTTTAAGCAAATCTTTCGTAAATTAGTAGCAATAGTGTTTGCCAATGAGTCATTAGAGTACAAAACAAAAAATGTTATTAAAATTATTATAGAATGGTTTATATCAATAGCTGTTAACAATGTCGCGGATGATTCTTTTTTATCTAATTTACTTTATGGATTCCTGTAAGAAAAAGCAACATTTGAATATAATACAATGGAGTACCCAGCGCATTAGGCCAAAATCATTATTATTGGAACAACTATTGAATCAAGACAAAATCCATATTGCAGTTCTCAGCGAGACGTGGCTTGACCCTGACTCCAGTTTTAACATGAAGGATTATAATGTTTTTAGATCGGACCGTGATGATGGCTATGGAGGCGTTGCGATACTGACACATAAGTCAATAAAAGCACAGGTATGCCACATACACAATTTCAACCCAGGCATAGAAGTATTACTTGTTAAATTATTTAACTGTCAGGATATTGAGAACATTCTTTCACTATATTGCCCACCATCTGTTCGCACTATGCAGAGGGACTGGGATGCTATTTTTTCACTTGCCTCTAACAAAACTCTTATATTAGGTGACTTTAACGGACATTATACAAGTTGGTCCTGTAAATCTGATTATAGAGGTTCGCAAATTTTTGATTCTATACTTGAACATAGCTTTATTACACTTAATGACGGCAGCACTACACGCTTAAAATTAGTTAATGGAGTTCTACAGAATTCTACGCCAGATATTTCGTGCTGTTCGTCTGACCTTGCATTAAAAGTTATATGGAAGGTCACAAACGAGTCTCTCGGGAGAGTGACCATTTGGTGATTAAATTGTCAACAATAAGTAATAAGAATTTGCCTTGCCTACCCATTCGCAAAAAGAATTATAAAAAAAGTGATTGGGATGGATACACATCCTTCATAGAACAGATGTTAACTAACTCATCACCTCCATTAGACCCTCAATTATATTATGATTTTTTTGAAACAATTTTACAAAAAGCATCTGATGCTCATATTCCCTTTGTTGTCATTCCACAAAACGTCAGCTGTAATTTTAAACCCAAACCCCAAACCTTATTGGGATACTAACTTATCAAAATCAGTAGCGGAACGTCGTTTAGCACTTGCTAAGTTTAGAGGCAATCCTTCCCCGCAAAATTATGATCTTTTACAAAGTAAAATTAGCGAGTCACAACGTTTGATTCGTAAAGCTAAATGTCGATCCTGGCAAAAATTTTGTTCTTCGATTGATGAAGTATCATCTGCAAGTGACATGTGGCGCTCAATGAGATGGATAAAGGGATATAAATGAAACAACCAATTTGTAGACCCAAACATGGCAGAAAGGTTACTTTTAGACTTAACACCTGATTTTGTATGTCCTCCTGAGCCAAAATTTCAGTTCACTAATGACAAACTAGATTCAGATTTCACACTTCACGAGTTAGAAAATTGTATTAAGTCAAAAGCCATAGCATCAGGTTGCGATGGAATCTCATTCTCAATGATAAGTCACCTACCACGCATTGGCAAGCTTATGCTAGTAAATCTTTACCCATGAAAAACATAAATGTTAAATGAGAGCCAAGTTCAATATTATCATAAATGCCTTGGTTGTTGACTTCAACGACAAAAGAAGTGAAATCTAAATGGGTGCCAAGTTCAATGGTCAGTCCTGAAATTTAATATAATATAATTATATTATTAATAATATAATTATATTATTTTAATAATATAATTTATTCTTATAACTTAGGAGAATATAACGTAGCCTAAGGTTTGACCTGGCTAGTTCTTATATACGAATTATTATGTTCGATGGTTAGTTTCTACCAGCAAGCCAAATTTTCGGAATAATAAAATAAGAACCGACAAGTAACAGGTTTAGAACTTGCAAAGGCTATAATATAATTCGTATATGAAAACTAGCCAAGTCAGACCTAAATTATGCCTGTGTATGGTGTAAGTACATCGATTTCCTTAAGCAACAGTTTAGTGAAAGGAAACATTACGCTCACCTGCTCACTGAACTCCAAGTCTGTAATTAGGGCTTCTCTGAAACAGTTGATCAATTTTCATTAAGAATTTAAACATGCTTAGCGAAACTAGTTACAGAAATAAATATTTCAATCCCGACAAAAAGAAGACACTTTTATTATAGAACTGCAGCCGCGAATATCGCAAGTTGTTGTTAGATGTCGCAATCCAGATTCGCTAAATTCCGCTATAAGCTTTGCAGTCGACGAACAAAAAATAATTTCCAGCATCAATAGAAAATCCACACCTAATACTTATGATAGATCCAAAAATTTGAACTATCGTCGCGAATCCCAAACAAGTCCGCGAAACTATCGCCTCGATCGTCCTAGCACAGTAAATACCAACGATATGATGTGCCGATATTGCAAAAGCATCGATCTAGATGATTTAACTTTAAGTAAACGTAATGATAAGATGCTTTCAGACTTAAATCAAGTTGTTGACGAAAAACCGTTCCTAGTAAGTTCTTTTATAGTGTTTAAGTTATGTAAACTAATTCCTAAATATAAATCCGATTTACCGATGACGCGATTGATGACGTCAATAACGTCAAACCTGAAAACATTTCAATCTCACTACCTAGATTACGAGAAATTGTATAACTTACTGAAATTTCGCCCTTTTATCCCCGAATTTCAGTATTCGGGGAGGGGGGGAGGGCTGTTATACCTTATCCATTCTAGCAGAATGGCAGACCGTCACTTCAATCTGGATGATCAGCATTTAAACAACTTAGACGTTTCATTCACTGGCTTGCAGCCTCAGTTCGGTCTGAGTACGGGTCGGAAGTCTCTTAAAACTCTACTATATCCAATTCCTATTTCCGTGCTAATTCTGTGTTAATTAATAATACAATTAAACTCTGTTTCCAGCTATAATTTTTCTTTTTTTAAACCAAGTTCCCAACTCTCGTATAATAGACCGAAAAATTAACAATCTAGGATTTGATGAAGGCTCATTCGTCTGTTTGCATAATCCGGTGCGCAGCAAAGGAAAGTCTCCGAAATTGCTGGCAAAATGGGATGGACCATACCGCGTTGTGACTAAGATTAATGACTTCACTTATCGAATCCAGAAAGGTCCACGAGCTGCGCCAAAGATTGTTCATGTTGATCGACAGGTGTGTTACTACGGGTCTAACGATGCTCGGGTCGAGCATGTCTTAGGAGGGGGCAGTGTTACGCCAGTCGCTTAGCTAAGTACGTCGAGAAACTTCAACCGACATCCAGAATGTTCGAGACACTAACGCCACCTGGCGGCGAGTAGCAGTACTGAGTATATAGAGAAAATTCGACTGATTTCTAATACGTTCGAGACACTAACGCCATCTAGCGGCGAGTAGCAGTACTGAGTATCTAGAGTAGCTTCTGGAATATTCTTAGCAGTGTAGGCGGTGAGTCGTTTTTACAAGAATGTTCTACAACTCATAGACCGGGGTATAAATAGATCGCAGAGGAACCGTCTGCGTTCCTTCTTATTCTGTCTTATTTCAAGATCGAGGCGATACAATCGAAGCTTTACAAGTGAATTTCGGTGCGATTTAAGTGTCGAGTGACAAGTATTGTACTGTGAATAACTGTAATTTTTTTTTGGGGTTTATTTAAATAAAGTGTTAATTTTGGTATTATTGGTGTAAATTATTTCTATCCTGAACCCCAGCTCGTAACAATATGTATATCCATGCCAAATTTTAGCGTTCCTATAGTTTCTGAGCTAAGCCGCGGACAGACGAACGAACATGGCAAGACTAAACCTAAGGGTTCCGTGTCGACTACGGAACGATAAAAAGGCTTTTAGCATAAACCTCAAAAACTATAATGGTTCTACCTGATAATAAAAATGTTTTCAATGTGCACATCCAAGCTTTACATTGTTTTTACCTGTTGAGTTACAACATCATTGTGATCATGAAGATATAGGTGTATGAAAGAAAACACACACAACACTAAACTGGAAATTGGGCGGGAGCAGGTGGGACGTGGGCCGCGTGTGTATGTCCGGTCCCGAGGACGAGTTGGCGCGGCGTTGCCAGACCGCCGTGCTCGTCACCTCGCTGGCGGCGCTCGAGCGCGCGCGCGACCAGCGCCCCGGCGCGCTGGAACGCGTGCGCGCCGCCGCCGGCTTCTCGCTCGGCGAGATCGCCGCTCTCGTGTTCGCCGACGCGCTGTCGCTGGAGCGCGCGCTGCGCCTCGTGGAGCTGCGCGCTGCGGCCATGCGCGCCGCGGCCGCCGCGCGTCCCGGCGGCATGCTCACCGTGTGGCTGGCGCCCGACGCGCGCCTGCCCTTCGCCCTGCTGCGCGCGCGCGAGCACGCGGCCGAGCGCGGCGTGCCCGCGCCCGTGTGCCAGGTCGCCAACTACCTGTACCCGGCCTGCAAGGTGGTCGCCGGGGACGAAGAGGTCAGTAGCGCCCGCAGAGCGAGGGCGAGCCGGAAGCGGCGATGTGCTCACCGAGCCGGTTGTCGCCAGGCGCTGCAGTTCCTGGAGCGGCACGGCGGCGAGTACGGCGTGCGGCGCGCGGCGCGCGTGCGCGTGGAAGGCGCCTTCCACACGCCGCTGATGGCGCGCGCGGAGGCTGCGCTGCGCGAGGCGCTGCGCGCGGTGGAGCTGCGCGCGCCGCGCCTGGCCGTGTACTGCGGCGCGGAGGCGCGCGCGTACCGCGACGCGGGCGACGTGCGGCGCGGGCTGGCGCGGCACGTGGCGCGGCCGGTGCGCTGGGAGCAGACGCTGCACGCGCTGTACGCGCGGCCGCGCGGGGAGAGCTTCCCGCTGACGCTGGCGCTGGGCCCGGGCGCCGCGCTGCGCTCCACGCTGCGCCAGGTGAACGCGCGCGCCTGGGACTCCTCACTTCAGATCGAGGTGTAGATCGTCCGGCCGTCGTTGCGAATGTCATGCGATACGCTGGCGAATTCGGTACACATATCGAGGAATATAATTTTGTATCTGATTAATGTTCATAGATCTAGAAGGAGCGTTAGAAATTGTATAAAATAGGCGAATAAAATAAATATATGTTTTTACTAAGTATGAGTGTGCAATCATTTTTAACCGACTTAAAAAAAACGGAGGAGGTTATCAATTCGACGCGTAAGTATATATTTTTTTCTTTTTTGTCTGAAAGGGTTACTTCGAAATTTGTCAGATCAGAGTCAGTATCTGATGATGGGATCCTGGAGAAATCGAGGGAACTCTTCAAATATTATATATGCACTATAGGCACACCTATAGTGATTTGAGTATTTAATATAATAACTTGTGCAGTTGCATTTGAAAAGCACCGTTTGGTGAAGTGGAACTGATGCTGAAGACCACAGATGGCCACCGGAACTACTCAATAATAAGTATTTCGTGGGTTCCGCTTCGATTACTTTAATATGGTTATTAACCTTTTCACCGCCAAGCACTTCTATAGAAGTTCGGGATTTTCGTGTCACCAGCGCCACAACTTCTATAGAAGTTGTTCATTTTATCTATCTTATTAAAATAAATTTACTGTGATTAAAAGCTTTCTTTCATTTTATTATTTAAATTCAATAAAATATGAACTTAGTTATCTACTTCATTACAAAGGATAGTAGATGAATTTCGACCGTCAAGTAGATGCCGATACGTAATTATAAAGTTGTTACCAATTCTTGTCGATAGTTATTTTCCCATCTCTACAAAACAATTGGTCGTCTATGCCCCTGTGCGCCACCGAGTGCCACGAACTACTATAGAAGTTGGTCAGTGACGTCATAGGCATTTGGCATAGTGCAGCACAAAATCGGATTCGCGCGCACGCATCTTTCTTTCTTTCACTTGATAACAAATAGAAAAATGAGTGAAGAACTTGATTCGGACAACTTCTTAAAATTTTGCAAGGTGTGGAATCGGACTCGGAGTATTTTGTGGAGAACATTGAACCAGAAGATAATTCTGAGGTATGTCTAACTGGATGATAATAATAATGTTTATTCATCAAAGAGTAGGAATTCAATAAGTATGTAAAATGTTCGGTGAGCCCAGTATCTCCAGATGCACTGTAATTACAGTAGATTTAGGTACTGTTTTTGTACTCTATACACTATTATGGTAAATACAGTGTATGAAAGCACTGTAATTTTAACTTTTTTAGAAATTCTTTTCAAAGAATAAAAAGGAAACCTAATTGCAATTCGTATAAAAAGTTTAGAAGATAGGTGGGAACATTACTTTGAACAAACACACACAAAAACATCTCTCACCCTAAACGCATATACCTGCTCCGTTCCGTCGTGGGTAAATAGAGAAACGCAATCTGTGCGCGGGGTCCCCCGCGCGCAGATGTGTAAACGCTACCGATACATGAGTTAAGAAAAGAACAGAAACAAAACTTAAAAAACAATGCTTTGATAAGTACACGGCTACAAGCGTGATAGAATTTAAATATATATTTACTTTCCATTTCAAAAAACACTTTAAAAACAATTAAAAATTCTGCCACTTAGATACCTACGGTAAAAGAAGTTGACTGAAGTTATTAAAAAAACACAGGAATAAACAAAAATAGAAGAAAGAAAGACCATAAACCCCATCCCTGATCAGAATCGAATTCAACGTGCCCTCAGTGCCAATAACTTGATATGAAGTTAAAGAATGAGATCATGAAACAAATAGAGATGTACCCCATTCCTTATAGTTCTAATTGAGTTATGTTCTATTTCTTATTAAGGATACTGTGAAATTTAACAAATCTGGAAATATTTAATCAGTTTTTATTTATATTCGTAAAATCAACTTTAAATCTTAACTTTACGCGTACAAATCTTATTCATCGATATGACGATATCCCCATCACTACTGTTTACTGTATATTTAGTTATACATTTATAGCTTGGCGCTCGGCGAGGCATTGCATTTTGTGTACGTTGGCGGCGAAAATGTTAAGAAAACTAACCTCGTCACAATGCATATGGTGAAGTGAAGCTGATGGTGAAGTACCAGGAGAACTCCTCAATAATTAACGGCCCAGCATCGGGGAAACCAATATTTTGTAAAATGTTATAAGGAATCGACATTTAGGCTTTTGTAACTAGGTAAATTACAAACTGACCAACTACTTAAAAAGAGAGAAATAAACTTTAACAAAAAATTAAATCGACTTCCAAAAAGCGTCGCAAGGTGAAAAATAACTTTAATTTCGGAAGTCGGTGCCAAAAACGAAAATACGTAACCAAAGACACCGACTATCGATATTAAAGTTATTATTCAGTGTTTTTTGAAGTCGGTTTGATTTTCTGGTAAAAAGTTATTTTTGTACCTATAGCCGGCAAGTTGTCAACCAGAGAGTATTTAACCTAGAGAGCTTATAGGCCGATTTCTTTGAAGAACACAACTCACCAATATGGGTTGGGAGGCGAGGAAAAAATGCGCTACTGCAATTGGTCAGTTCACGGCCAAGCTTCATAGATATGCCGAGTTAGGGATTGCTCTACTTGATTGAGGGAAAGTTATCGATATCGATAAAATGAAGTTTAACATTATAAAAGTACTCAATAAAATCACATAATATTTAATCATTATCAGTCTCAATTACAAAAAGAAAAACAAGTATGCTGTTCTTATTGATTTTTCAACCGACGACAAAAAGAGGAGGTTATCAATTCGACGCGTATATATATATATATATATATATATTTTTTATTTTTTATTTTTTTAATGTATGATCATCGATTACTCGAAGACGGCTGAACCGATTTGGAAAATTCTTTTTTTTTTTAAATGTATTAATTTGGTAAATGTTTTTCGAATTAAAGTTTTAGGGTCCTGATTGTTTTTGCTAAAAAATGATAACCAAACGTCTATATATTTCTGAATTATGCATTTTGCTAATTCACAATCAAATGATTGGTAGTTTCTATTTCATATTGATGAAAATTAATATCCGCGAATAAATTATACCCAATCAGTGATTTTAAAACCGATCTCATAAAATAATTGGAATTATATTTCTGAGACAGCACTTTCGAACCACTCTCGTTGATCGCCCTTTTAATATAAGTTTCACAATGACGACAAATTTCTATTACTGTGGTGGATGCGTATAATAATTTGCTTTAGTGTCTTTTTGAAATTGTAAGGCGTTTTGATTTGTAACACCAATCAACGCTTCAATACAAGTTAGGCATTTTATTTGCATTATCTGAGCACGGACAATGTAGCCGGCCCTATATTATTTTTATATTTTTTTTTTTTTATTTATTTTATATTCCATAATAAATATATTTTCATTAAAATCAGTTGTGTCAACAACTGTAGCTTCAGCAGGCACTCGATAATAATTATTTTTTTGGTGTCGAGTCATTAGATGATTTATCTAATGACTCCTCCCTCCTACATACACTTAACCCTTGGACTCGACATCGAAACAAAGTAACCTGTTTCTTTTTCCTGGGTGGGAAAATCATCGAATGACTTCTCCCGCTCTGGGTAAAGTGGAAGGGAGTGTCAGACTTTTACTGACTAAAAACCCCCTCTGTTCCTTCAGCTGCCCTTAAGTTCCGGGGCCGCGGTATCTCATTAGAACATTACCGCAACCTCGGAACCAAAGTAACTCATGAGGGCGATATTGTAATGCAAAGGTCCAAGTTAATTAATATTAGACTCCGTCATACTATTTGAAGCCTAGAAAGATTGGATATAGGTATCTTATTGAACAAAGGTCGACTTGGAGAGGGTGGCTAAATTAAACACTGGACTTGTACTAAGCGCGTATAATACTAGAATCACAATGCTTGCTGCTCACAATAAAAAATAATATTCATCCTGACCTAGTCAAACGACGGAGAAACTGTGTAGCGAGATTCAGAAACCGTCGCTCAACTAACAACGCCATCTATCGACAGAATTCCCAATTTCTTTCATACAAATTCACTAATTACACAATAGATGGCGCAGTGAATCAATATTAACGTAAACATTCCGCCCACCAAGGACATTATGGCGAATGTCCTTCAAGACCGATTATCGTGAATAATTATTACAAGGTTAAATCTCGTATAGCCTTGATACAATGAACCTATTACTAACAATTTTAAAAACAATGAACTTATAACTAACAACTTAAAACACAATGAACTTACAACTAACATTTGTAATTTCTAGTAATATCAATACTAAATACCTACACATGTATATCTAAATAACAATAATTGGTTAAACTTAAATAGTAACCCAGTTTTTTAAAATAAACAAAACCTTATATTAATTTGTAACAGGCAATACACATAATTTAGACGTAGGTCTTTTTATAGTGGACGATGACGTTCGCAATGTTACCACCCGTGTAATACCATCAGATCCGGGATGTTTCTGTTCTATTTTACCTAACAACCACCTGCCAGGGGGCAAATTGTCCTCCTTGATTAGTACTATGTCACCAACACATGGCTCCGGAATTTTATGTTGCCATTTATGCCGTTGTAAAAATTGGTGAAGATAGTCGTGCGACCATCGTCGCCAAAAGTCCTGCATCATTCGCTGTTGCAGCTGCCATCGCCTTAAGCTACCAACATTTGCCCTTTCATAATTTGAATCAGGTGGCAAAACAAGTGGTTCCCCCACCAGAAAGTGACCTGGAGTCAAAATTGTTAGTTTATCCTGATCCTCAACATATGAGAATGGTCTTGAATTAAGGCACGCCTCAATTTGAGCCAATACCGTGGTAATCTCCTCAAAGGTCAGCGTTGAATTGCCAATAACCCTCTTTAGGTGATGCTTTGTGGATTTTATCCCTGCTTCCCAAAGACCTTGAATTGGGGAAATTGGGGGACTGAGGAGGAATAAAATGCCACTCCGTGCCATTGTTCCCTAACTCATCTGCTAATTCAGGATTAATTCCTGACTTTTCTTCATTGAATAAATGAAGTAACTCTCGCGCTGCCCCTACAAAATTAGTCCCATTGTCACTGTGTAGTTCCGCACATCGACCACGTCTAGCTACAAATCGCTTAAAAGCCGCCATAAAACCCCTCGTGCTTAACTCACTTACTGCTTCCAAATGCACCACCCTTGTTGCCATACATATAAACAATGCTATGTAGCCCTTGTAGGACTTATTACCACGACCCTTTGACGTTCTAATACTTATAGGGCCCGCGTAATCTACCCCGCTCCGTAGAAAAGGTTTGCCAGGTGTTACTCGAGAGGATGGCAGCTGACCCATAAGCTGTGTCCTCACTTTGGCTGTATACCGAATACACTTAACACAGTTCCTTGCATATCCCTTAGCCAAAGTCTTTATTCCTACGATCCAATACTTTGACCGTAAGTATGTAATCATCAATTGCGGACCCCCGTGCATAGTTTTATCATGTTCGGCCGCAATTAATAGCTTAGTTAAAAACGATTCCTTAGGTATTAGGATGGGATGCGCTCTTTCATAACCTAACTGAGACATCTCAATCCTACCTCCCACTCTGATTATTCCCTTCGGATCTAAAAATATATTTAATGAATTTAAATTTGCGTTTTTCTGTACTAATTTTCCGGTTTTTAAATTTTCCAATTCGTTTTCGAATCCTTCTTCCTGACATTTTTTGACACATATTTCTGTTGCACAATCAATTTCCAGTGTAGATAACTGTAACGATCTTGTACCATTACTCGATGCTACCCTGTTCCTCAAGTTACAACGACAATATGCAATCACTCGAATCAATCTTGATAACGAAGAAAATCGGTTCCAAAATGAAACATCTACCGTACTCGTATGTGCCTTGATTTCTTCTAAATGTGTGGCGAGATGTTTGGGTCTTTTAGATTCAACTACCAGTTCCTTTAGGAAAGTTGGACCTTCCCACCAGAGGGAAACACTTGCAAGTTCCACCGGAGATATCCTGCGTGAAGCACAATCAGCAGGATTTTGTTTCGATGCTATATGGGCCCAATGATGTGTATCCAAATTGCTCAAAATGTCGGAAACTCTATTACCAACAAACGTCTTCCAGCGACTCGGATGACTATTCAACCACGCTAATACCACTTCGCTATCTGTGAAGGCATGAATATTCTCCTTTTGGATATTCATAACTCCGGCTACTTCCAGAATAAACTTGGTCAAAAGTACTGCCCCGCAAAGTTCAAGTCTTGGAATGGAGACTTGCTTTATAGGTGACACCTTCGTTTTGGCAGCCACTAAGGAAATGTGAATATTCCCCACCTCGTTTACTGCTCTATGGTATACAACTGCTGCATATGCGACCTTTGAGGCATCCGAAAACCCGTATAACTCGTGGTTTGTTTTCTTGCCCGTATTTAACCAGCGCGGTATTTTTAGGTCAACTAAAGATGCTAAGTTTTGACGGTAAGTTATCCATTCCTTTACTAAATGGTTTGGAACTTCTTCATCCCATTGCAACCCGGCTAATCACAGCTTTTGTATTAACACCTTTGCTATGATTATGCTTGGTGCTAGCCATCCTAACGGATCGAATAACCTTGCAATATCAGATATAATTTTTCTTTTCGTTACAGGACCAGTTACCGGTTTAAGTACCAGTGAGTATTGGAAGCAATCGTCGCGCGAATTCCAGGTAAGTCCTAATATTTTTGTTATATCGTCTATTTTTATCTGGAATGCTTCATTATTCCCATCTCTAATACTATTTAATAATTCTTCGCTATTGCTTTTCCATTTTTGTAGTTGAAATCCGCCTTTCTTCTTCTTCTTCTTCTTCTCGGTTTGGTTTCCGCACTTAGTCTCTGCACGAGACCATTGTGCGTGAGCCGTGTCGGCCGTCACTCCATCCAGCCAACCTCCTTCCAGAAGCAGATCAGGTCTCTCGGTCTGTTCAGGATGTCTGTAAGGGAATTCAAAGACCCGAGGGTTTGCTTTCGTATGTCAGTGATTTCCGTGCACTCTAGGAGCACGTGTGCCACCGTTTCCTCCGTCCCCATGCAGGCCCTGCATAAGGGACTGTCCGTTACACCTATTGTGTGGTAGTGTTTGTTCAGTGAGCAATGCCCGGTGATGGTCCCCGCCACCATTCGCAGGCTTTTCCTGTCCATGTGTAGGAGGCGCCTGCTTAGTTTTTTGTTTAGGTTTGGCATCGCCTCCTTGGACTGCCTGCAGCCTGGTGCCGAGGACCAACATTTCTGGGCTTGAACGTGTGTGTGTTCTTTTAACCATGTGCGCAGCTGGGTGGGGGGGAGCGGCACGATGGGCTCTGGTCCGAAAACCGTCGTGTTGGACCCCCTCCTGGCCAGTTCATCCGCCGCATCATTGCCGAGTGATCCGCTGTGCCCCTTTATCCATTGTAGTGTCACAGTGTTGCGGTTCTCGACCGCCGAGCGTTGCAGCGCGTTGTGACATTCTAGTATGAGTTTAGATGTGATATAGTTTTTCCCTAGGGATTGTAGTACTGAGGCACTGTCGGAAAGTATACGGATGTGGCTATCCGTAACTCTCCTGGCTTCCAAGGCATGGATCGCTTGGATAATACCCACACATTCCGCCTGGTATACGGTGTTGAGCTTGCCTAGCGGTCTGGATATCTTTATGTTGAGATCGTTGGAGAAGACTCCAACTCCAGTTCCAGTGTCTGTCTTTGAGCCGTCAGTGTAGATTCTAAGCTCCTTGGGTCCTGAGTTGTCCTCTGGCTCCGGCATGAGCTGTATTTGGTAATTTTTTTGGAAGTGGTGTGTCTTTGTAATCTTATCATAGGGTGCAGTCATCAGAGGTTGTCGTTTGACAGAGTCCTCCATGATGCGTGTGTGCTTGATCCTGGAGTCCCTCAAGAGTGCTCCGGATATGGCGAGTCTGAAGGCTGCCAGGGCAGCCTCTTCTCGTACTATGAGATGCAATGGTGGTAGTCCCAGCATGGCCTGTAGAGCGGCAGTGGGTGCAGTTCTCATGCTGCTGGTGATCGCCACACATGCGAGTCGTTGCAGCTTCTCGAGGTCTTTTTGTGCTGTACCTAAGTCTGTTCTGGGCCACCAGACAAGGGAGCCGTACGTGATGATTGGTTTTATAACTGTTGTGTATAGCCAGTGGGTTGTTCTGGGGCTGATGCCCCAGTTCCTGTTCAGCATACGTTTGCACTGCCACATGCAGATGCTAGCTTTCTTGGTGGTGTGTTCAATGTGTTTTGCGAAATCCGCCTTTAGCTAGCACCTTTGTTATCTCCGTGTAAATATTTAACGCATCTTCTTTAGTTTCAGCTCCTGACATCAAATCGTCAATATAAAACTCACTTACGATTATTTTAGCGATATCTGCATTATCCCCGCATTCGTCAACTGCAAGCTGTTGAAGAGCCCTTACAGCTATGTATGGTGCCGAAGCTGTCCCGAATGTAACGGTTATCAATTCGTACTCCTTTATTTCCCTTTCAGGACTATCCCGCCAAAGGATTCTTTGCATGGGAGTATCTTGCCTATCTACTAGAACTTGCCGGTACATTTTTATAATATCAGCCACTATACAAATCTTGTGCACCCTCCAGCGCATAATAATATGACGAAGTTCGTCTTGCAAACACGGACCCACCATTAGGTCATCGTTAAGTGACCTCCCGTTGCTGCGCTTGCAGGACGCATCGAACACAACACGCACTTTGGTTGTGTCCTTATCCTCCCGAACGACAGCATGATGCGGTAAGTAAACACCTTTTTTATTATCTTTATCCTTTTCTTCTACTTCTACCATGTGGTTGAGAGTTAAATATTCCTGTATGACTTTAGCATAGTCCGCCTTTAATTTATCATCTTTTGTTAACCTTGTTTCTAACCCTTTAAGTCTTTTTTCAGCTATCCCTTTGGATTCACCGCCACTTCCAACCAGGTTTGTATCCCGTAACGGCAATCTTACTATATATCTGCCGTCCTTATTTCTTGTCGTTGTAGTTTTAAACAATTCTTCACATTTCGTTTCCTCCTCTGTAAGCATCCTTTTTGTTCCAGATGTTTCTTCCAGTTCCCAGAATTATTTCAATAATTCATCATCTTGGACGCTGGTATGCATTACAGATATTTTTGAGGGAGAACTTATACCTTGGTCAACTTCAAACGCACCCGACAATACCCATCCTAAAGTAGTTTCTTGCGCTAATAGAGTCCCGGTTGTATTCTTCTTAACCCCGTGCTGAATGACCTGACTATATATTTCAGCGCCCAATAAAATATCGATTTTATTTGGTCTCAAATAATCCGGATCGGCCAAATCATTTTCGTCCAATTCTACCCATTCTACTCTAGCTACTTTAGAGTACGGAAAAAGAGACGTTACCGACTTCAAAACGTAAGCATTTACTTTTATTTTAAAAGAAGAATTTACTCTTGACCGAAGATTTATTACTACTTTAGCCGTTGACGTTGTACCTTTGTCTCCCACTCCGAGCACCGTATTTTTTGACGGTATTTTCTTTAAACCCAGATACTGAACCAAGGATTCCGTAACAAAGGACCCTTGTGATCCCTGATCCAGTAGTGCCCTAACCACGTGGTACGTCCCATTCTTCGACTCTGCCTTTACTAACGCCGTCGTTAGTAAGACCGTTTTGCTACTCCCTTTCGCAAGACATGAGACTACCGGCGGCGTATTGGACCCCTCCGCTTGATTAGCGGCTGTATTATTTCCGTTCATTGAGGTTTCCGCGCGACTACGCGCAGACGCGCAGCACTACTACCCTCACCAACTTCCGACCCTACACCACCCGGTGGGTGTAATAATGAATGGTGGCGTCGTTTGCACACCTGGCACTTGAGAGTGTTTTTACAAAACTTAACATGGTGGTTGTCAAGCAAGCAAACGAAACATATTTTTTTCTTGAGAACAAAGTCTCTCCGGTTTTCAACACTTTTTACATACATTTATTTTATGTTCACCTGAACAAAATGCACAGGATCCCCTTTTATCTTTCACTACGTGTAGTGCCTGTGTAGTCCTTTGGACCCTATCTACCTTAGTATCTAAATTCTCTAACCCCCTAAATCGATTAATCAAAAATTCTTTTAGTTGATCAAAGGTAGGAAGATCATCACTTGGATCTGATGCTACCTTTAATTCCCAAGCCCTTCTAGTAGCCTTGTCCAGTTTTTCAGTTACAATATGAACAATTAAAACTGATGCAAGATCGATATCTAAATTTTTTATTGACTCTAAACAATCGGTAGTTGTACTTAAAAGTTTTTTAATTTCCGTTGCGGATTCTCCTGTTAATGTTCTTTGATTAAATAAACATTTTGCTATACCATTCGCTAAAAATCTTTTATTATTGTACATGGACTCTAATTTTTTCCAACTTGAACTATAATTTTCGGATGTCACTTTTACATTTTTCAATAACAGTTCCGCTTCCCCGGTTAAATCTTCCCCTTTCAGATAATACAATTTTTGTGCATCATCTAGGCTGCTATTTTTATGTATTAACCCCATGAACAAATCTCTAAAGGTTACCCACTCGTGATATTTACCAGAAAACATGGGTATTTTCACTTCTGGTAACCGAAAGTTATGGAATTCTTTGTTACCGCTAAGTCCCAAGCTACTGTTATTCTCGCCACTAGGTACACATTTATCTTTCCTGAGTAACTCTTTTAAAGCACTTTTTAACTGAATATATAATTCTTCAACCTCGTCATAAAAACAATCTTTATGATAATTTGAACTATGTAATTCGGATTTTTTAACTTCACTGATTATTTTAACATGCGTATTATAGAAAAGTTGCCATTGTTGTTCTAAACTTTGTAAACGTGTTTCAATATACGAAACTGTTAGCCTATCTTTTGGGCATTTTTTAAAGTTAATCCAAGACCTTTCAATGTTTGTTTTTACATCTTCTTGGATACCGATCAATGAATCCATTTTGAAAACACGACTTATACACAAACGCAATAAAAAAATACAAGTAATAAAATCTCTAACTACAGCACAATAAACACAACCAATTTCGAACAATCCAGAGTGGAAGAATATAACTATTCTAATTATGCTATATAAATAGTATTATATATTGTCCACTAATATAAAATTTCTTGCACTTGTTCCGAACTCCAAATTTAAATTTCATCAAAATTTTAAAGTCTAAATGTTTAATTTCTGTGTCAAATTGGGCATAGGTTCCCCGTCTGATACCACTTTTTCTTGAAAATATTACAAGTTCAAAATCACACTCAAACAACTAAGTTAATTTTCTAATGAAAATAAAGTTCAAATTCAAATGCACTTTTTCTGTTAGATTCTTCCTGATTTAAATGAGTTTGAAAGTACTCACGATTTTTCACCGGATACACTCACTGACACTGACGAGGCGCATCACGTCGCGATGTACTGCACCACACAAGTGGCGCCCTCTGCTTGCTTGTCCACGAACTGCTGACCCTCTTCCTTCCTTGCGCCGTCCGGTTGAAGCCGTCCGCCGCCCACCAGTGATGCTTCGCCGCTTGAACCACCAACCAGGGATGGTACGTATTTACGCGACCAGGTATTTACACCAGGTATTTACTTCTAAGTACGTACACCAGGTACCGATCCGAAATACTTGCAAGACTTCAAAGTATTTTATACGGCTACTCGGAGTCGGACTCGCTCCGGTGGGGGCTTGACGATCGCCCGACTATGCGATTATGCTCCTTATCTGTAAGAGACTACGTAACAATTTCGTATGCAAGTCTATTCTAGTATATGGTTTGTCTTTGCAAGTATTTATATGTAAACGCGATTGTGCTTCTTATTTATAAGAAGTCACGGGTCAATTTCCTATGCAAGTATTTTTTCATTCAACAGGGCTTGGATTGAGTAAAAGTAGAAACGTTCGTCTCTATGCAGGTATTTATTTGTAAACGCGATTGTGCTCCTTATTCTTAGGAAGTCACGGTTCAATTTCCTATACAGATAGAAAATACTTTCAATTTCGTATGCAAGTCTATTCTAGTATACGGTTTGTCTTTGCAAGTATTTATATGTAAACGCGATTGTGCTTCTTATTTATAAGAAATCACGGGTCAATTTCCTATGCAAGTATTTTTTCTTCCAACAGGGCTTGGATTGATGTGAAAATACTTGCATAGGAAATTGATTCGTTTTGCTTCAGCAAAAAGGAGCATAATCGTATCAGAAAAAAAAATACTTGCAAGGTTCAAAGTATTTTTCATTTGCAAATGCGATTGTGTAGTATTTCTCTAAATATTCCAAAGTTGTCTGAGTACATAAACCGAAATCTGTGTAGGTGTGTGCATCAGGGAACTTTTTCTTTTTATTTGAGTAGTTTGCGGCGCCATTCACCCTAATGACTATTAATAAAAGACACATTATTGCGTGAACGAAAGTATTTTAGAAAATATTTTGTTATGTTTACGTTTTTTATTTTTCTTTCGTCAGTTGTCGTTTGAGTGAGTGCATAGATGATACATATAAATACTGAGAAGTGAGTGCGAGCTTATTATGCAATTTACCAACTGACCGTGACTTTCTTATTTCGCGAGTTTATTGAATTTAAACTATTAACAGTTAGTGTGTAAATAAACAAAACTGCTTTTTTATGTGTACGTGACTTTGTTTATTAGTTAGGAATGTAAATATTTAAATAGGTAAAAGACGATTTTTGAACGTAGTTAAGTGTTTTCTTTTAAAATTGATAAGACTTACTAGTTGTAAATAAAAATACAGTTACAAACCATGGCTCCTAAGAAAAGTTTGGCTAAAATAAAGCTGAATGTAAAATGTGCAAAGCATTAATATCATACAAATCGGGAGTGTCAAACCTTATGCCTTATGCTTGCATGTGCAAAGAAAACATATTTCCGTGAATTTTAAGTGAGTGAATTATTAATTTCTGTAAATTAAGTAGGAAGGAAAGATTTCATCTACAAAAGCCGTACTAGATTGTGGCATGGTACATACGACCGGACTAGTAGACTGAAATCCGAAGTGGCTCAAAATACTTTCTAGTATTTTAATACCTGGTTTCCAACCCTGGTATTTTTACAGACTCGTACTTGCAAGCCCTGGTATTGATATTTGCAAGTATATCTCATCTCTACCACCAACTGCTCCCGGCTGCTTCAGGTTCCACCTCCAGGTACAGGTCCAAGAACCTCTCACCTGTTTCCCCAATCAAAGGGATGCTCTGGACAGCGATCCACTGCCCAGTAATGACGCGAAGGATGGTATTATACCACCACCGGAACCACCAAAACACTCCCGTACCACACCCGGCTCTCAAAGGACCATGAACAAAGGTCGACTTGGAGAGGGTGGCTAAATTAAACACTGGACTTGTACTAAGCGCGTATAATACTAGAATCACAATGCTTGCTGCTCACAATAAAAAAATAATATTCATCCTGACCTAGTCAAACGACGGAGAAACTGTGTAGCGAGATTCAGAAACCGTCGCTCAACTAACAACGCCATCTATCGACAGAATTCCCAATTTCTTTCATACAAATTCACTAATTACACAATAGATGGCGCAGTGAATCAATATTAACGTAAACACTTATATTATTTTGACTTTTCTCAACATTATAGGATAAAAACCAAACTAGAAACCAATGTTCCCTAGTAACCTTATCCATCCACTTTTCTTTTTAATCTGGAATCTTGGGAAATCTAAA
The DNA here is from genome assembly GCA_943138885.2 of Tholera decimalis. NCBI lineage: Eukaryota > Metazoa > Arthropoda > Insecta > Lepidoptera > Noctuidae > Tholera > Tholera decimalis. The sequence goes on along the minus strand of OW964550.2, from coordinate 50,171,094 downwards.
ATGAAAACATGCATGTCACACAGAAGAAAAAATATCAGAACTTTCTCCTTTTTTTAAAGTCGGTTAATGTGGATAGATATTTTATGACAACTATCTGAATTGAATTAAAAACAAATAAGTTTAATTTTATATTTATCGATATCGTATTCAGCCGTTATAGGTAACAGCACAGATTTTTACGATAAAAATACAGATGAAAAGACAGGGATAAAAGAATTAGAATTTCTTCATGTAAGAAAGAGACATTTCCAAAAGACATCAACGCGCGACACAATTTTGTCCTTGACCACCCAAACCACCACTTTAAATGGACCTCTGCGGTAGCTTATAATCTGATTAAATGATAAATAATTTTCATATTATTTCATTATTGATGAATAGTTATGTCATCCATTTGGTATCTAGATGTCTGGGAATGTTTTCCACACCACTTCAACGCGCATGAAAGCATTATTATGCATTATAAATTGGATACAAAAATTTAAAATTTGTAATTGTTTAGCATGCACACAGGCCTAATACTTGGTCGCAACTAGAGATGTGTAACTCAGGAGTGATTCGTAAAAAAGATTTAAATCCGTCACAAAAGATGTATAAATCAGTAACTCCCTCGTTTTCCCAATACATCTTTAAATCTTTAATTCTAAGGTTCATTTCAGATTGATTGAACATGAAAAGATGTAGAGTGAAATGACTATTGCAGGATTAGGCGAGACAAAACGAGACGGAGAATGATTAGTAAGTTCAAAGTCTTTGTATGCGTATTGCAATGATCTCTGGAATTTACATTGAATCTCGCATGTACGAACGAAACTATTTCTTCGATCTTTGTCACAAAGTGTTAAATTTAATGTGAACTTAGGATCGCTCATAATTTCGCTGATTTTGTTGTCATGTTTTAGCATGCTAACAGTCGTAAGCCGTGTACATTGTGTACAAATTACTGTACAGCTGTACTAATAATTATTGCATTGTTTTTGGCTCTGATTTGAACTTTTAATTAATTTGCTAAACTTGTAGCTATCTAAGAAATATGGACTTAGTACGAGTCTGAACGGATGTTTTGTAAATACCCTAGTCTATTCAACATTTTTTTCCCTCATTTTGCATACTAGGTTGACAGTCCTAAGCCTGTAATTAAAGTATGAAGGAAAATCAGGAATATCTTAAAAGTCTAGTTAGATTACATTTCATATGAAAATATTGATTGACTAGCCTATCAAAATGCAAGTGAATGATTATTCAATTCACCCGCTGAAACATTGCTTTTGGTTAAAAGAAAAAAGATGCAGTGAGTGAGTGAGCTATTTAGAAGATGGGAGTTATTTGGGATTTAAAGATTTAAAAGAGTGATTTAAATCTTCTTATCAAAAAGATTTATAAATCTCTGTTCCTTTAAAAGATTTATTTTGCGCATGTCTAGTCGCAACTAAAATGGTTCGTGTATCGTAGCCAATATATAAGAGCAAAAACTCGCATAGTTTTCGTGCGTCGTCGGGGCAACGTATGTGCGATCAAGTGGTTTTCAGATCAGTGTTGTCAACCGATGGCTTAATAGCCTCGATCAACACAACTGTAGGTGTACGGAACCGTACATTAATCTAACAACTTACGCTCCGTGCATTTTGCACACACATCAATTATATCAATTACGCAAATCATTATAATAACTTTAATAATAATAACTTTATTAACAACCAAATAACATTACAAAAGTCAAAGAGTACATACATTTTTTGGAAGGGAAAATATACAAAGTGTGAGTCTGCTGACTCCCAAGCTAGAGTAATCTGTGTTATGGGAGTCAGTGTTCCTCAGTACAGCAGTGGCTAGCCTAAATTTTAATACATAATTATAAACTATTGAGTAATACAAAATTAACTATTTGTGTATAAGAGTATATAGGTACCTATGCTTGCGTGTTTGTGTTGTGTGTTTGTGAGTGTGTGTTGTACGTTTTGTGTATGTGAGTATGTTGTGAGTGTGGTATGTGACTGTCTGTTTGTGTACGTGTCTCATTGGGTGTAACTGGAGATAGGTGTAGTGGAGGTGTCACCTGAGTATCAGCTTTTCAGTTTTATCATAATCAAGACTTAGCAGCCATACCTGCAAGTTCCTTTTGATAGACAATTTTGGTAGAGATACTATATGCAATCTATTTATATAATAAATGAGTGTTTATCGAACATTCGCGATGGTCGGTTTTATTTCATCATCATCAGCCTAATTGTTCGATCCTACAATAAGCCAGCCAACGGTAACTGGTATGGTCGAACAGTCCACGGTACGTGGAGCCTTACCGTTGCTTGTAGAGCATGGATACCGGTTTTCGATAATATCGAAAAACCGGAATATCGGACCATAAATCCGATATCGAAAAAAGCGATATTGGATTTTAAATATCGGTTTTTCGATATTTTATATGAAACAAAAAACCAGACGAAATAGAATCTTTATTACTTATTTCATTGAATTTAATTAATGTAAACAATACCTATCGGTTAATTATAATAAATGTATGCTACAGTACCGTTTATAAATGATTATTTCCATATAAAAGTGTACAACACTTGGGCCCGGAATTATGTACACACGTGCAACAAAATAAGATCGTATCTCAAAGACAATACCTTGAATGCCCTCTGCTACTTTTTCATATGTTTTATTACTGATGAGCCCAGAAGTTGACCGTTCACTCTTGCTTTGAAGGCAGACGGGTCATATGTAGAAGGTAACACAGCAGCCTGCAGAGAGTTCCAAACCTTGGCCGTGCGCACAATAAATGTAGAGGAGAATCGCTTAGTACAACAAGACGATAGTGATAGTGAGAATGGTACCATGCAGTACGTCTGGTAGATCGTTAGTATAAGGTAGATGGAGGGATCGGGTCGTGGAGTTCCTGCGCACACTCTCCGAAGTACAATTTGTGGAAGACCGACAGGTAAACAACGTTTCGCCGATAAGCCAGGCTGTGAAGCTTGTCTTCTAACACTGCATCGCCTATGAGTCTTTTAGCTCTACGTTATCCGAGTCAAGTGCAGCAAGCTGGTATTTTGCTAGCCATTCTACAAGTGACTGCAGTACTCCATACAAGAATAGACCTGTGCTTTATACAAATTTAAAAGCTGTACAGGTGTGAAGTATCGCCTCACCTTTTGAAGGATTTCCAGCTTTTTGGCTGCAGTCAAAGCTTTTGACTCAATGATTGAGCCGAAGTTTAAGTTAGACGTCAACTCCATGTCCAAAAGCTCCAAGCGATATAAGCTCAGTAACTGATAGGTATAGATGCACCTCGGAAAGTAAGAGATAATTTAAATTGGCTTCTATTAGCAGTGAAGAGATAAACCTGTGTTTTCAAAGCATTGAATTTAACCAGATTGTCGGATTCATTTCATTGGCCTTTCTAAGACAGTCTGTTTCATCCCTGCTAGCTCTAGCACTGGATAAGTATATCTTTAAGTCTGTGCTGTCATCCGCGTACCCAAGAGCTGGAGCAGGTCCTTGATATGCAGCAAAAAGAATCGTAAAGAGATCAGCAGGCTTAAAGAGGCCACATAGAGCAATTCCGCTAAAAGTGAATCACTTTATGAATTCCTGGCAGATCCTAAGCAATTCCTCTATTATTCGTAAAATGGTTACCAAAATTAGCAGAATCGTACGCAAAGCAGAATCATATTTGGTGTTAATGTTGTCGCAGGAAAAAAGTAAAGATCGTATTTTTACCGGTTATTTTTCCTTTGCAGTTTTTATTAGCCGAGTAAGTTATTTGTGCAGAATTTCTGTAATTAGTACATCATTAAGGTATTGGATGCAACTAATCAACGAAATATGGCAAATAAGCTCTTAGATCTTAGAATTTAACTTGGTAGACTGGCAACATTCTTAATATCGGCAGCTTGTCAATGTCATGCCGTAACGTAACTCCGTATTAATAAATAAATAATAATTAGGTTCCCTTGTCCCTTATTCGTCAACATCAACTTAAATTTAAAGAGTTGTGCAATGTTAATTCAAATTTCAAAACATTTGGCTGAGTCGGAAACTATAAATCATGGTTTCAAGTGGTTTTCTACATATCCAAAAACTCAAGAGTTCGTGCTGTTTAAAAAAAACTGATTGTGCCTGCACCTCTTGTAAATTTCGTAAATAATAATAATAATAATAATCTGTGGCCCGGTTGTCAAAGAACATGTCAAAAAATTTTTTCCTTCGTATTTTTCAATATAATTTATAAACCAAATAATCAAATAGTAATCAATTAAACAACAATAATCATGTTTAACAACACCAAAACCGTGAAAAAAAAACTATACATGAATAAATAGAAGAATTAATAGACAGAACAATAAATGGAAAAACAAAAATGTTGACAAGAAACCGGGCACGCTTGATTCTCAACACATACCCAAGACCTGCGGAATCGTCGCTCAGCTCCGCCTCGCAGCCGCCGGGACCAGCTCCAGCCGTGAGTGAAGAGACTCCGGCCGCTGCAGTTGCGTCGAGCTCGAGCGACGAATACTTCTCGCCGCCGACGACACCACCACCTGCGCGTCGGCGAGGAAGAGGCCGCCCTCCGGCCAGCTTAGGACTTCGAGGCCCGCCGGCCTCTGATGGGGTCCCCGCTGCCGGTGGAAGTGTGCAGCGCATGCGATGGACAAATTCCATTAATGAAAATGTCATGCGCTCATACTTTGGGGCTACAGAGGGGGGAACTAACCTGACTGCGTACCGTGGTCGGATGCTCTCTCTGTTCCAGGTACTTGAACCAGATGTCAACGTTTCGGCCCAACGACTATCGGATCAGGTGCGGGTAATCCAGCGTAACCGTATGTTGGATGACGCCGTACTTGATAGACTACGTCTTGAATCACGGTGCAGCCGTGTCTCATCTGCTTCACCACTGGCCGCGGTGCATCTACAACCCAGTGTCTCACCGCGACCCGACCACGTCGGTGAAGATGATGATGACGAGGCTATAACCGTGAGTACCCAGTGCAGTGAACGATTGAGGAGTGCTTTGGAGTGCGCATTACGAGAGTATCGCTCCACACAGCCTGAGCTTAGACCTCGTCTGCCTCGTTTACCCATGCATAAGAAAAACAGGGCGCTAGTGTGTGCTCTAGATTCACTGCTGTCAAATTACTTTGACAATAGTGAAGACCTCACCGATACTCATTCGATCCTATACTGTGCAGCTGTAGCGGCTTGTCGGGTAGCTCATGTCAAGTTCCCAAAGACTGACAGAGTTATACGACCAGCTGTACCAGCTTGGCAGGGCAGGATCGAGCGTCGTATTGCTGAGGCTAGAGCACTCATTGGTAAACTTATCTGCTTCGGGCAGGGCAACACTCGTCCTCGAGTGATGCGCTTTGTGAGGCGGGTGTTCGCGGGGACTGATGTTAGTCCTCGAGATTATCTGACCCGGGTCACAGAGCGTATCGACTTCCTGAAGCAGAAAGTCTATGCATGGGCAAATCGAATACGCAGATATAAGCGGCGGGTGGAGCGATACACTCAGAATCGCACATTCCAAAGCAATGAAAGGTGGGTTTATAGGGCCTGGGAGCGACCTGACCAAGGTGTGACTGATAGGTGCCTACCGGATGATGACGCCATGTGTTCGTTCTGGCGCAGCATCTGGTCGGTGCCTCTCAGCCACATCGAGGGTGACTGGATGAGTGAGATCAGGCGCACGTGCGATCTTATACCAGAAATGGGGACAATTACGATCAGCCCCCTAGATGTAACCCGTGCAGTCCGTCCGTTATCCAACTGGAAATCTCCAGGGCCAGACGGGCTGCACAATTTCTGGATAAAATGGTTTCAAAGATCGCACGCTCGCTTGGCCGCTCAGTTCCAGTCTGCCTTAGAGTCAGGATCGCTACCTCAATTCCTAACTACAGGAATAACCCACCTGCTCCATAAATCAGGTAGTACTGCGGAACCCAAAAACTATAGACCGATCACGTGCTTACCGACGGTCTATAAAGTTCTTACTTCCATTTTGAGAGCCAAAATTAATAATCATATTGATAAAAATTCAATCATGTCTGCTTCTCAGAATGGATGTAGGAACGGGTCCCGCGGTACTAAGGAGCTTCTCCTCATTGATGTTGCCATTAACCAACAGGTTCGTCGTTCCCGAAAGAATCTGTCGACATGTTGGATAGATTATAAGAAGGCCTATGACTCGGTTCCACATACATGGCTCATAAAGGTGTTGGAGTTGTACAAAATAAATCCAATGCTCCGCACTTTCCTTGAGTCATGTATGGGGCAATGGAAGACGGTCTTCTGCTACCCAGGATGTCGACAGATCCAGGAAAACAGCGAACCGATTAGGATTGAGCGTGGTATTTTTCAGGGCGACAGTCTGAGCCCACTGTGGTTTTGTCTGGCTCTCAACCCTCTCAGTACACTGCTGGAGGGTTCGGGGCTAGGCTACCAGTTGAGAAGAGGTGGTCAGGTCATATCACACTTGCTTTACATGGATGATTTGAAACTTTTTGCCCCCAGCAACTTGCAACTCATGGAGCTACTGAAGGTAACGGAAACCTTCAGTAGCGCCATCAGGATGGAATTTGGGGTGGACAAATGTGCGGTCATGCATGTAAAGCGAGGGGAGATTATGGAATCCGTGGGAACTCAACTCTCGGATTCCATACACCTAAGATCCCTCGGCTCAACTGAAACCTACAAATATTTGGGTATGTCAGAGGCACTAGGCATCAATGTTGCTTATGTTAAACAGTCATTGAAGGAACGCTTCTTTGGCCGCCTGAATAAAGTACTGAATAGTCTTCTATCAGGCGGAAACAAGGTGCGTGCCTTCAATGGTTGGGTCATGCCAGTATTGATGTACTCTTTTGGCATACTCAAATGGACTCAGACTGAGCTTGACGCCTTGGACAGGCGGGTCCGCACAACGCTGACTGCAAATCGAATGCATCACCCACGTTCATCGGTGATGAGGCTGTATATCCCGCGGAAGTGCGGGGGTCGTGGCTTTTTAAATGCAAAGACCCTACACAACCGCGAGGTATGCAGCCTTAGGGAATATTTCCTAGAAGCCGACGTGGGTATGCATCGAGATGTGGTAGCGGTGGACAGAGGCCTCACTCCGCTCTCCTTAGGTACCGAGAATTGGCGCAAACCTGTAGTGTTAGATACTAATGACCGCAGAGAAGTATGGCAGAGCAAGGAGCTTCACGGGCGCTATTACCGGGCCCTTCATGGGTCTGACGTAGACACATTAGCGTCCGTAGCCTGGCTACGTTTTGGTGACCTCTTCGGGGAAACCGAAGGTTTTGTCTGTGCGATTATGGACGAAGTTATGATGACGAATAACTATCGGAGATATATTGTGAAGGATGGTACGGTAGACATATGTCGGGCATGTCACAAACCGGGAGAATCCATTCGTCACATTATCTCCGGTTGTTCTCGTTTGGCTAACGGAGAATACTTGCATAGACACAACCTCGTAGCCAGGATTATTCACCAGCAACTTGCTCTTAAATACAATCTTGTGGAATCAGAAGTACCATACTATAGGTATGTGCCCGACCCAGTTCTCGATAATGGCAATATTACACTGTATTGGGATCGGTCTATCATCACTGACAGGACTATTGTTGCCAATAAGCCTGATATAGTGGTGATAGACCGATTAGAGCGTCGCACAATGATTGTTGATATAGCAGTCCCCCATGATGAGAACCTCGTGAAAGCTGAGATAGATAAAAAAAATAAGTATCTTGACCTGGCGCGCGAGGTTGTCGACATGTGGGATGTGGAGACAGCAATCATTGTGCCGATAGTCGTCTCAGCCAATGGCATAATAGCCAAGAGCCTCGACCAACATCTAAGGAGGCTCTCGTTGGGCAGCTGGATCAAGGGCTTGATACAGAGAGCAGTACTCCTGGAAACGGCGCGTATTGTGAGGAGGTTCCTCTCCATGGAGCCCTGACCACCGGTAGCTTGGACCCTGTTCCCGATACCGGTGGGCTACTATTTTTTATATTTTTAAATGTTTTTATTTTTTATATTAATATTTAAAAATGTAATTGATATGTACATAGATTAAATAAATGAAATAATAATAATAATTCCACAACTTTTCACACAACGCCATCTAGTCCCAAACTAAGCAGAGCTTGTGATATGGATACTAGACAACTGATAAACATACATATATATTTTTAAATACATACATATTATAGATAAATTACACCCAGACAAAGAACAAATGGCCGTGCTCATCACACAAACATTTGTCCTAGGTGGGAATCGAACCCACGACCTTGCGCATAGCAGTCAGGACCACTGACCACTATACCAACGGGCCTGTCAAATGCATTTCTACAAAGCATTTGATTATTTTCCTAGCGGATTTCGTTAGAGTCGGACTGTTTATAAGAAAGTAAGTGTTAACTAAGTTTACTTTTGATGAATGTTTAATCATCATTATGCAAATCAATTAATTTGTATTTACCCCTTTTGTAGAAATGGCAAGACGTGTAGCAAGAGTTTCCGAGGCTCAATTTAATATCTTGCTAGATTTTATGGAGGATAACCCTAACCTGGCTAGGGCTCAGGGTTATAACAACAGCGCCCAAGGAAGAGCAGAATCTTTGCGCTTGTGGACGGAGGTGGCTGAAGTGCTCAATGCTGAGGGGAGTGGGACAACTAGGACTTCAAAAGAATGGTCCATTTTATGTATTTATATAATTATTTACATTGTTCTTTAATGTCATTCCAATATCACATTTTTGTTTTAAAATTTGTTTACAGTATGTTAGTAACATATTGGATATAATTAGGTTTGTGGGTTATGTTATTTTGCACTATATTAATGCAGAAAATAAATTATATTCTTAACATTTACCTAGCCAAATAAAACATAAAAATTGATAACAAAGTGAAATAAATGTAATCTAAACCATCATGATGTTGACCTAAGTCGCTGTACAAGACCATCTCTCATTGCTTCAACAGCAGCTAGGTGGTGGTTTCTTCGTGATGCAGTTCCAATCTGTATATTAGTTATCTGAAACATAAATTTCAATGTTAAATTTTCATAGGCTTATTAGTGTTATTATTATCAGAATCTGTCAATAGTTTTGTATGTTCACAATGGTTGAATTTGATTTCTTTGTAAATTACTGACCTGCATATTTGCCTCATGTTGTTCATCTTGAGGTGATAATGTTTTTACCGGAAGCCTAGCAATGTTGGCAATGTTGTGTAACAATACACAAGCATTAGTTATAAAACCAGCCATAGTGGGATGGTAATGTTAAATAATACTGACCTAAAAACCACACTGTTTCATTTTCAGCCTGGTGAAGATCCTCTAAGTGGGACTTGAGTATATGGTGGTTCCATATAAAGGAGTCATGGTCTGCCCCTCCATGGCTAGCATCCACACTTAATAATTATATTCAAATCAGAGTCACAAGCCTAGAAGTAAATAAATGTTAGTTTTAAATTATAGTTATATTAAAATGATTGTTAGATTTATGTTATTAAAAATTGATTAATTAATAAATAGTTTTGCCTAAAAATGCCTATTGTTTAATTGAAGTACTTAGCATTCCCTGGTTATATGGTAAGTATAATATTTTAAAGGGACCTAGTAACAGCAAAGTGAACTTAACTATGTTTATGAGAGCAAACACAGTTGTGTTTGGGGCAAGTGCCTATGTATATATACTTACTATTTGAGCATTTAAAGAGTGATATCGTTTTCGGTTAAAAAACATCTCTTCATATTCTGAAAATTGTAAACTATTAATGGTCAGGAACAGCATGGTTATATCCATCCATATTAATATTATAAATGCGAAAGTAACTCTGTCTGTATGTTACCTTTTCACGCCAAAACCGCTAAATCGATTTAGATGAAATTTGGCATGGGAATAGTTTAGGACCCCGGGAAGGACATAGGATAGTTTTTATCCCGGAATTCCCAAGGGATCGGGAATTACGCGGGAAAAACCTCCCTGGCGAACGAAGTCGCGGGCAAAAGCTAGTTTGTAATAAATATGTGATGTATGTATGTAACCATTTGCCTCGATGTCCACAGAGAGTGCGATCTTTATTCACTGGGCTGTCCCGTGTATTTTAAATGTAATAAAGGATTTATTTAACTTACCCATTTTTAATGACGCTCCGTTCTTCCCGAATTTGTGGAAAGTGGATATTTTTTTTTTTATGAGACAGCTCTCACACAATTAGATACTCTCACTTGATGCATCTTATGGTGTGCACTAGCCCCTATGAACCAGAAGCTTAGTGCGCACAACACCTAAAATACAAATAATGGGGGTAAATAAATGGCTATATTATGTTGTTCACCTCTATATTATGTAATGGTACTTAGTAAATAATAACTACCTTCTTAATGATTCCCCTACCTTAGCGACAGCACTTATTCCACCTCCTCGGCTAAGGTACGGTTCCAACTCATGTATGAGGTCACGACACACACTGTTATTTAGCCGATATAGTCCTATAAATTCTGAGACTGGCATTTCAAAAGCCAGTTCCAGTTTCCGAAGAGCTACGTTTCGGCGGCGATATAAAATTCTTTCCGTAACGCGCGTGCTCAAGGGTCCTAAATCTGCCATTATATTATTTTTCTTAAAAATATCTGCGAAATGAATCGAAAGATGTTGGTCTTGCGTAACTCCGTATGATTCTGCTAACTGACACTAAATCAATTCATCAATAGTGGACCATTTTACGAATCTCCATACAAAACTGTCAAACAGATGATTTGCGGGATATTAATTGAACGCAGATCATATTATGTATTGCCAATTTGTGACCATTTTACGATCTGCAATATGATTCATATTGTTATCCTAATACGATTCATACAAAGTGGCTATTTTAGGCCCGCAGACCTCTTAGCATACCGCATTGACATTGACAGCCATAAAATCCGATGAGAAGCCATCGATGACCGCTCGGATTGACCGCTGACTTAAGAAATCAGAAATCCAGTTGCAGAAGCCAGCAGGGACGCCAAATGCAGGAAGTTTGCTCACTAGACTAGCGTGCCAGACCTGTCAAAGGTCTTTGAGATATTGAGGGACTCTACTAGTGCTCTTCTAGAGTCCCTCAATATCTCGTATATTGCCGTGTTTCTTAATGGCCTCGCCCCAGTAGTGCGTAATATACACAAGATCTCGGGTCGACCGACTAAGGCGTAGGTAAGCCATACTGGTGGTCACTAAGTAGGTAAACTACCTTCCGCCACCGCCTAATTCCGTTCAGCCCCAGGAACATCTGCTAACCGGACGTAACGTAGAGTGGCCAATTTGGAAAGCTATCAATGGACTGTGAACCCAAGTAAGCCGCTGCAAGCAGAATTTATCAAAATGGGGCATTATATGCCAAACTAACACCCAGTGCGATTACGGCGTTCCTGATCAAACAATGTCCCATTAGCTCGAGTGTCCAAATGACCCAAAAACGTGTACATTAGAAGACCTAATAAACGCCACTGAATGAGACCTGCGTGTCTGAACCTAATACATATAAAGTACGCAATTTAACATCGATACGAAGAAGAGACTAAGGAGCTCATTGTCTTCAAGGTATGCTAGAAGCTTATTATTGAGTATTCTATCCATCACTTTGCAGATTCTAGAGGTTTTTTTGGGTACCGGTTGCACATCCTGGTTGCTCCCAGGACACTGGCACCACTCTAATTTTAAGTGTGATACAGGTGACAACTCCAGAGCACAACTTTATACAATAGCGATCTCGTGAATTGCCATAGTCTTCATCTTTAAAGCCATAAGATGACTCTCCCTCCAATTGAATATCTAGTTTTTTGCGTTTATCGTAATATTTACTTATACATATATTATGTTACTCAATTACTTATTTTAACTTGTGTTGACTAGTATGTTAAGAAATTTATATTTTTTGTGTAAAATACTTTTAAATTCGAATTGATGTAAGATTGTGTCTGATAGTGGACATTTTGGAAGTTTAATGCAAACCTCAGTTTCTTCAACAAAAACAGCTTTAATCTTCAGATTTTATATAATTACAATGAGAAGCAATTATTCGTGGCGGCGCACCCGTGTACTGAATTATGAATGTAAAAAAAAAGTGATAAAGTCAAGGTGTGCGGGTGAGAGTAAAAAACTTATAAACAAAATATAGCATTAGCACTTGAATGTGCGACTTGGTGGTATTGCAAAACTGTCAGGCGCAAGTACGGCGCAGACATCTTCCCCCCCGTTGAAAGACTCCTTTCAACTTCTTCAGTAGTTTTCCAGTGAAGAGGCCGGCAAGGTACAAATCCGAGTGAGAGGCCTCCTGAAGCAGCCTCTGGTAGTTTTCACGTCTGCGACTCGTGAGACGCCATCGGTCCCAGGGAACAAGCGGCTAACTCGTCCCATTCGCCAGCTGAGTGGTGGGACGTTATCCTCCTGGAGAAGAACTAAATCTCCAACTTGCAGGGATGCTGATTTTGTACGCCATTTGGAGCGCTGCTGTAGTTCTGCTACATATTCCCTTTGCCAGCGCTGCCAAAAATGTTGATGGATTTGCTCAAGCTTCTTGTAACGTTGAAGGTTGTTCTGGCTCTCGTGCTCGAGCGATGGACCAGGCAATGCATTTAGGGCACGCCCTATCAGAAAGTGGCCGGGAGTTAGGAAATGGTAATCGTTAGGGGAAGGGGAAAGTGGGCATAAAGGTCGACTATTAAGCACCGCTTCCACTTGTGTGAAAAGAGTACATATCTCCTCAAACGTTAAATGATTGTTCCCCATAACGCGCTTTAAGTGGTATTTCGCGGATTTAACGCCGGCTTCCCAGATGCCGCCGAAATGTGGAGCATACGTGGGAGAGAACACAAACCTTATTCCTTCATTGGTGGCAAAATTAACCACAGGTCCATGATTAGCTTTAAGAAAACTACCTATCTCTCTAGCTGCTGCAACAAAGTTGCGGCCATTATCGCAAAATATCTCCGCTGGCTTGCCTCGTCGCGATATGAACCTTCGTAACGTCATGATGAACGCGTCTTTAGATAAATCACTGACGGCTTCCAGGTGCACACATTTATATCGGAAACATACAAACAAACATAAATAGGTTTTGATTAATCGTGCACCTCGACCCTTTCTATTTAGCGTGAGGAACGGACCAGCGAAGTCAACGCCAACAGCACGGAATGGAAAATCAGGTGTGATGCGCTGTGCAGGTAAGTTTCCCATCATGGGAGTTAATGTTTTACCTTGTATACGTCTACATCTGACACAGGCATGAACTGTGCGACGGGCCAAGTGCCTACCGTTTATAGTCCACACAGTCTCTCTTGTACAGGCTAGCAACAGCTGAGGCCCAGCATGCATGTTGTGTAAGTGTTCGTAAGTAAAATATAATTTTGTGAACGGATGAGAGGCGTGTAAAAGTATGGGATGTTTTTGAGTATAGTTGTAATTAGATAATTCTATTCTACCACCGACTCTCATTACCTTGTCATCGTCCAAAAAGGGTGAAAGTGACAAGAGTGTTGACTTGCTACTTAATGATTTATTTTTTAACAAAATATTGTACTCTGAAGCAAATGAAGTTTGCTGAGCAATTTTACATAAACAAATAAAAGATGATTCTAATTCACTAACTGTAAATTTACCAAATAGTTTATCTTTAGGACATGTATGTCTCATGTTATGTACATCATTTTTATTAGGAATTTTAATTGATACTTGAAGAGTATCGGTTTTGAGATCCCAATTTAATCCTAAAGTATTAGAAGACTCACTTAAACTAACCTTATCATTTTGATCAATGACTGATGATGATAAAATGCTTGGTAAATTCGATCTGAACTTACGTAGTTTAAATCCACCAGATCCTAGGGTGTCCGACACCTTGCGTTGAATATATAGTAACTCGGACTCATTGTTGGATCCGGTGACTAAATCATCGACATAATGGTCGTGTTTAATGACATTACCTATAAGCTCATCATCGCAATCCTCTGCCAATACTGACAGACACTTGGTGCTCAAATATGTAGCACTTGCGAGAACATAAGTTACGGTTTTAAGGCATAAGGTTTTGATAGGATTGGACTCGTCACTTCTCCAAAGTATTAATTGCAAATTACGATCCTTTTCGTTTAATCTAACCATCCTAAAGAATTTTTCTATATCAGCTGTCAAAAAAATTTTTAACAAAAAATAGAACCGACTTCCATATAAAAACACTACAAAGGAAAAAATAACTTTAATTTCGGAAGGCGGTGTCAAAAACGAAAATATATACAAAACTAAAGACACCGCCTTCCGAAATTAAAGTTATTTTTTCCTTTGTAGTGTTTTTATATGGAAGTCGGTTCTATTTTTTGTTAAAAAATTTTTTTTCACGCTTTTTAGTGGGTCGGTTTGTAATTTATCTAGTTACAAAAGCCATAATGTCAACAACTTATCACCTTTTACAAAATATTGCTTTTCCCGGTGCAGAGCCGTTAATTTTTGAGGAGTTCTCCTGGTACTTGACCATCAGCTCTACATCACCATATGTATTGTGACGAGCATAAAGTGTTTAACATCCGTACTCAAGTAATCGAATCGTAATCCACGAAATACTTATTATTGAGGAGTTTCAGTAGCCATCTGTGGTCTTCATCATCAGTTCAACTTCCCCAAATGGTACTTTTCGGAAGCAACTGCTCAAGGTACTATAAGAAATACCCAAAACGCTGTAGGTATGCCTATAATATTTGAAGAGTTCCCTCGATTTCTCCAGGATCCCATCATCAGATCCTGATTTCATAACAATGGGACCAACTAGAAAGTATACCCATTCAAACGCAAAAAGAATTTTTCAAATCGGTCCAGCCGTCTCCGAGTTATGAGGTAACATACATAAAAAAAAAAAAAAAAAAAAAAAAAAAAGTTCAAGACGAATTGTAAACCTCCTTTTTTTGAAGTCGGTTAAAAATATAGTTATACTGGCGAGCCCGAATCAAAATAGAAAAGATTGAGTCTTGAACATTGGGGCCGACCATCTGTAGGTCGTTCAGAGAGAAGCCTGAGGAAGTTCGTGCCGATCCATCAAAGACAACACGAGTCTTTGTCGTTTCACTATTTTGTTTAAACACTGCATGGTGGCATAAATAATAGGATGGAACGGGATTGATAGTCGGAGAGTCCTCTAAATGGCCTAGCTCCAAATATTCTTGAATAAAATTTGAATATTGTAACTTTAGTTCTGGATTCTTACGGAAACGTTTTTCTAAATACAACAATCGTTTCTTAGCCACTGCGTAAGAATCTCCTAAACAATCTGGAGTATCAATTAGGGGCAGCCTAACACAAAATCTACACGATTCTAAACGGTACGTATAGCGATAAAAGTGGTCTTCACATGCCTTCTCAATTTTGCCAAAGTATTGCTTATCTGGAACCTGCTCCAGTTCCCAAAACTTTATTAATTCGGAATTAATCTCGGAATTATTGCATTCGTCACTATCACTAATTGAAACAAGACACGGAATATTTTTAGGTGACGAACGATTCCTTAAACTTGGAGAAATAGGGCCGGCAACGAGCCAACCTAGCTTAGAGCTACGTAGTTTGGGCATGTTATGACCTAATGATAACTGATCACATCCTAATAGGTCCGCACCTATCAAAATGTCTACAGCCGAAGGCTGATTAAAATTAGGATCAGCTAACTGTATGTTTCTTGGAATATTTAATTTACTAATGTCTATAGATTGTTTAGGAATAGCACCTGTTAATTGGTTCAATACATAAAATGATTGTACGACACTATAGTCATTGTTAAATGAATTTAATCGGGCAATGCAACTTTTGTTTACATGTTCTGCTAAGTTGTTGCCTATACCAATAACATTAATAGTATTTACAGCACATTCCTGTAATGACAACTTGTTCATGAGTGACTGGCTAATAAATGAGGAATGGCTGCCACAATCTAATAAAGCACGCACTCGAAATTGTTTGTTTGTTTGAGGATTAATAACATTAACCATGGCTGTTGACAAAAAAACTTGATTTTCTATGGAATTGTTAATTGAATTATTGACTGATATTTCAGTTGGATCGCGATCTGTGTTAGTATTATTGCTACTGACTGTACTAGCATTACTTGTGCTAGTATTGTTAGAATTAGGTAAATGCAAGAGTGAATTATGCCTACGCTTGCACTCACGACATGGACCCATCTTGCAATCACGTGCACGATGCCCAGTTCGTAGACAATTGCAGCACAAGTGCAACTTAAATACTTCATCTCGTCGTTCTTGAACACTCTTCGCTAGAAAGATAGGGCAGTCGTATATCCAGTGGTCACCTTTACAGACGACGCACTGCTTAGCGACAGGGCCAGTGTTCTGAACTGTAGATGAAAATGATTTAGTACTACGAGAATTATTATGATTATTTTGGCGTGATTGTGTTGCCTTGGGTATATCAGAGTTATTTTGATACATAGTTTCTAACACATCAGCGCGATCAGTTAGGAACTTATTGAAATCCTTTAGAGCGGGGAGATCGGACAAACTATTACGATGTTCTTCCCACTTCATGGCTGTACGACTATCTAATTTTGGTATGAGAAATTTAATAATTATCATGTCAAGCAATTCATCTTGTTTAGCTAAGCTTGACAATGCTCGCAAGTTTTTTGTTACGTGGTCAACTAGAAACCTCAGTGATTTGTCTGATTCACGTTTGTGTTGTTGCTGTGTTGATTCAAAATATAACAATGAATTGAGGTGTTGATTTATAAGTTGGCGCTTGTTATCATAACGATCGCACAAGAGCTGCCATGCAGTTTCATAGTTAGTTTCACAAATCTCTAAATTAGAAATGATTCGCGCGGCTTCATTCTCGAGATACGATACTAAATAATGGAACTTATGAATAGGCTTGATACGCTCGTTGTTATGAATGAGCGACAAATAGGTGTCTCGAAACTCAAGCCAGCGGAAATAAGCGCCATCGAACCTTGCAATTTGTATTTGTGGTAATTTAAAATCAACATGGTGACATTGAGATGACTGATCGTGATGACATTGTGATGAATTGTGCAAATCTGATTCGCGAGGAGTATTCTTATACTTATCAAGTTGCTCTTCAGCAATCGCAAGATGTGAAGTAAATATCTGCTCAATTTCATCACGTTCATCGATCTCAGAATCCATATTGTCGCAATTAATGACCTCAATCTGAACCTGTAGTTCATCAAATTTGCTAGACATAGCTCGTATTTTACCAACATTAATTTCTAACTCTTTAGCTTGAGTTTTTGTTAATTTTGAAGAGCAAACTACATCTAAGTATTTTTTAAATTTAGTTAAACGACCCTTGACCGAGCTACGTTTAGCAGATAGTTCCTTCAATAGTTTTGCATTACTGTCTTTATCCTCGCTTAAAGACATCTTGTTTTATTAATAATTAATAGTAGCAACCACATACAATAAACTACCACTGAGAGCTTTAGAAAATGATTATAGTTGATTGAGTAATCTAAACAGTAACACACTAATGCCAAATGAAGGAATAAAATTGTATGTTTGAAGCCTTATCTGATACTCCTTCGGCGGCACCTCGGTCAAGAGTCCTCGGAGGCGCCAACGCCACCGGAACGCGGCTAGCGCTAACCGGCAGTGACCTGAAATAGTCGGCCGAAAGTATTTTAAATAGTGTGAACTAGAATAATGACACGCACTATTGGGAGGACGCCTAAGCTTAGGGCCTCAGATTACCCAGTAGAACGGAAAATATCGGGAATATAGTTACCAATTATTATTTTCAATGACCTTACAATTTTACTTATTGCGACGTAGGTAGTTGACACTGAACAATGAATTTTAATTTTATTATTTTAGGATTTTTACTGGTTATTTACTTGAAATAAGCTTTAGAATAGCTAGATACTTCGATAAACTAATGAAATACACAAATGGAATATGGAATGTACCAAACAGCGACACCTTTGATAGGAAAATAGGTTTAGATATTTAGGATATTGTATAGGAAAGGCACTTAACTGATAGGCGAGACTGTTGCTTCTGGCTACACTGGTCCTCGCTGGTGGCTGTGGCACTAATAGGTACACGAGCTGCTCGCAGATGTTGACAGAATCCTCGAGCTGGCGTGGCAGGCTGACGATGAACTTCGACGTCGTAGAAGCTAAGGCTGGGCGCGGCGTATTATGCTGACCGACCTGGCTGGCTTAGTTGTCTTCTATTAGTGTTCTTGAGTCTGTAGTCCTCCACGATGAATCTTTGATAGTTTTCCTTTTTATGAGGATTCTTTGTCTTCGTAGGTACTCGATACGAATTTTGCGAATATGTCCTGTCAAGGTCGCCAACTTTAATTGTCTGATAGTGGACATTTTGGAAGTTTAATGCAAACCTCAGTTTCTTCAACAAAAACAGCTTTAATCTTCAGATTTTATATAATTACAATGAGAAGCAATTATTCGTGGCGGCGCACCCGTGTACTGAATTATGAATGTAAAAAAAAAGTGATAAAGTCAAGGTGTGCGGGTGAGAGTAAAAAACTTATAAACAAAATATAGCATTAGCACTTGAATGTGCGACTTGGTGGTATTGCAAAACTGTCAGGCGCAAGTACGGCGCAGACAGATTGCAATGAAATATTTTAAATAATAAATGACGGTGATTTTATATTTCCATAGCACACTTTGATACAGTCTCTAAATTCTAATATTTGGACCCTTACAACATTAAAACGAATTTGATCATTTTATTTCCATAATATCGGAAAATATCGAAATACCGGAATACCGATATTAAAAAATTTAATATCGAAACAAAACCGGTTTTGGGAAAAGGTTCCGATATTCCATGCTCTACTATACTCCAACTCCTAAAGGCTCCAGTACACGTTGGCCGAGCGCGCTCGGCGAATGCGCTCGGCCAATTTTTGTGGTACTGTTTACACGTTGGCCACTTTCATTCTGCGTTGGTCGCTACACGAAGCTGGACGTTAGGGTGAAATATAAAGAAAAACAATTCGTTCTTCTTTATTTATTTAAACTTTATGTACAATTGTGTTACATGGGCGGAATTAATGCAGCAAGTCATTCTCTACCAGTCAACCTTTGGGTTAAAAAAAAAACACATTGTCGTAGGTGTACGAGAAAAAAAACTTTTTAGCAAAAAATAGAACCGACTTCCATATAAAAACACTACAAAGGCAAAAATAATTTTAATTTCGGAAGGCGGTGTCAAAAACGAAAATATATACAAAACTAAAGACACCGCCTTCCGAAATTAAAGTTATTTTTGCCTTTGTAGTGTTTTTATATGGAAGTCAGTTCTATTTTTTGCTAAAAAGTTTTTTTTCACGCTTTTTAGTGGGTCGGTTTATAATTTATCTAGTTTCAAAAGCCAAAATGTCAACTACTTATCACCTTTTACAAAATATTGCTTTTCCCGGTGCAGAGCCGTTAATTTTTGAGGAGTTCTCCTGGTACATCACCATCAGCTCTACTTCACCATATGCATTGTGACGAGCATAAAGTGCTTAACATCCATATTCAAGTAATCTAATCGCAATCAACGAAATACTTATTATTGAGTAGTTTCGGTAGCCATCTGGGGTCTTCATCATCAGTTCAACTTCCCCAAATGGTACTTTTCGAGAGCAACTGCACAAGGTACTATAAGAAATACCCAAAACACTATAGGTGTGCCTATAATATTTGAAGATTTCCCCATCATCAGATCCAAACGTGACGGCAATGGGACCAACTAGAAAAAATACCCTTTCAAACAAAAAAAGAATTTTCCAAATCGGTCCAGCCATCTCCGAGTTATGAGGTAAAGTTCAAGACGAATTGTAAACCTCCGTTTTTTGAAGTCGGTTAAAAATGGAATGAAATAATATATTTAATACTTTATTATATTAGTGTGATTATCATTACTCTGAAATCGTAACTTAAACATGTATGTTTCGTAACTTAACAATGTAGTCGGGTTAAGTTAGAATTCATAAAATTCATGAGCAACATAAAAATATAATTTTTATTATATATAAGTTTTATTTTTGTGTTGCTCATGTTTGGGATTCCATAAAATGGATTCATTGTGGTGCTAATCAATGAACCTAGATATTTCCTCATTACTCCATGATGCCACGATCGTGAAACAATAATCACAATAACTAAGTGCGACACTACAGTCTACTCCGACGCCTAACTTTGAAATAAACACTCGGCCAACGTGTGATCGCTGTTTGCGGCTTGCGCCAAATTCCTTTGATTTGTGCACGAAAAACCGACACTAAACGGATTGACGGCAAACGTTGGCCGCAAACGACAAATACACACAAAACAGCCTAGTACACGTTGGCCGAACGCATTCGCCGAACGCGCTCGGCCAACGTGTACTGGAGCCTTAAAACTGTTGTAATATTGGTTTTATGGAATTTTATGTCTATGGTTTACTGGCAGGTTTTTAAGTCTATGGCATTTAAAACCAAAATGTTGTTAGGAATGTTTTTAAATGTGACAAGACAGATGAAAAGAAAAGTCAAGTAGAAAATATTGTGAGTTGAAGATATAGTCGTAGTCGGAGTGGTTGTATATGGTCGATCATAAATGATTTAGTTTTTAGAGCAGTTTACCAATTTTATCAAACATGTATAGAATGTAATTTAGAATTTTGTAAAGGGTTTTTGGGAATGAAATAAAGAGCAGTGTAACTACAGAATGAAGTAATTTATTTGAATAAAGGATCCCACACTTACAACATCTTGGTAAGAGAACTATTCGATATTTTTAACAGGTTATGGGCTGCCCCCGGGCAAATTTAACCAGATGTTGTAAGAAGATCGACGAAAGATAAGTCTAAAAATTATTTGGAGTACATGAGAAATTATAATTCAAAATAAAATTGAAAATGATTTGAAGATTCAAAGTTGTCAAGAAAGACAATATGTGGCTTGGAAACAAATGAAAATAATATTTTCAGAGGGGAATAGAGATGATATAGTAGTTGAAATTTGAAAGCGATGCAAAGGAGTTGTTGGTGATGATTTTCGCAGTGAAGAAAATGCTGAAGTTAGTGATGAAGATGCTGAGGTTTCTGAAGGCAGGATTGAAGACGTTGAAGTTGAAGTTAGTGGTGAAGATGTTGAAGTTCGAGGAGTTGGTGTTGAAGATAGTGTTGAATAATTTTATATAGAGTCGAAGAAGATAAGTTAGGAGTTTTGTAATAATTTTATATAGAGTCGAAGTAGATAAGTTAGGAGTTTTATAAGTGAAGTGTGTTTAGTGATGGTCAGAGTATAAAATTCAGAGGGGATGTTGGTGTAGAATTTTATAGGTTTTGTGTTATTGGGGCTCCTTTGCATAGCTGGCAACGTGAAGTAGTGGTTTAATTGAGTTGGGTTTTTAAAAATGAGTTGATAGGAGTTAAATAGGAGATGTTATTCTAATTGCAATAAACATAAAATTCAGAGGGGATGTTGTAATATTGGTTTTATGGAATTTTATGTCTATGGTTTACTGGCAGGTTTTTAAGTCTATGGCATTTAAAACCAAAATGTTGTTAGGAATGTTTTTAAATGTGACAAGACAGATGAAAAGAAAAGTCAAGTAGAAAATATTGTGAGTTGAAGATATAGTCGTAGTCGGAGTGGTTGTATATGGTCGATCATAAATGATTTAGTTTTTAGAGCAGTTTACCAATTTTATCAAACATGTATAGAATGTAATTTAGAATTTTGTAAAGGGTTTTTGGGAATGAAATAAAGAGCAGTGTAACTACAGAATGAAGTAATTTATTTGAATAAAGGATCCCACACTTACAACATCTTGGTAAGAGAACTATTCGATATTTTTAACAGGTTATGGGCTGCCCCCGGGCAAATTTAACCAGATGTTGTAAGAAGATCGACGAAAGATAAGTCTAAAAATTATTTGGAGTACATGAGAAATTATAATTCAAAATAAAATTGAAAATGATTTGAAGATTCAAAGTTGTCAAGAAAGACAATATGTGGCTTGGAAACAAATGAAAATAATATTTTCAGAGGGGAATAGAGATGATATAGTAGTTGAAATTTGAAAGCGATGCAAAGGAGTTGTTGGTGATGATTTTCGCAGTGAAGAAAATGCTGAAGTTAGTGATGAAGATGCTGAGGTTTCTGAAGGCAGGATTGAAGACGTTGAAGTTGAAGTTAGTGGTGAAGATGTTGAAGTTCGAGGAGTTGGTGTTGAAGATAGTGTTGAATAATTTTATATAGAGTCGAAGAAGATAAGTTAGGAGTTTTGTAATAATTTTATATAGAGTCGAAGTAGATAAGTTAGGAGTTTTATAAGTGAAGTGTGTTTAGTGATGGTCAGAGTATAAAATTCAGAGGGGATGTTGGTGTAGAATTTTATAGGTTTTGTGTTATTGGGGCTCCTTTGCATAGCTGGCAACGTGAAGTAGTGGTTTAATTGAGTTGGGTTTTTAAAAATGAGTTGATAGGAGTTAAATAGGAGATGTTATTCTAATTGCAATAAACATAAAATTCAGAGGGGATGTTGTAATATTGGTTTTATGGAATTTTATGTCTATGGTTTACTGGCAGGTTTTTAAGTCTATGGCATTTAAAACCAAAATGTTGTTAGGAATGTTTTTAAATGTGACAAGACAGATGAAAAGAAAAGTCAAGTAGAAAATATTGTGAGTTGAAGATATAGTCGTAGTCGGAGTGGTTGTATATGGTCGATCATAAATGATTTAGTTTTTAGAGCAGTTTACCAATTTTATCAAACATGTATAGAATGTAATTTAGAATTTTGTAAAGGGTTTTTGGGAATGAAATAAAGAGCAGTGTAACTACAGAATGAAGTAATTTATTTGAATAAAGGATCCCACACTTACAACATCTTGGTAAGAGAACTATTCGATATTTTTAACAAAAACTCCGCCCCTAAGACGACCCACTGACTGAAATTAGTCAAAAGGATACATAATGTTCAGTTCAATGATCATCCGAATTTAAATAATGTCATGTCAAAGTATTCTCAGTTATTCGAAGGCATAGGTTGTCTTACGGATTTTGAGTGTCACCTTACCTTGAAACCCGATGCCGTACCTTCAGTAGAGGCATGTCGCAGAGTTCCTTTCGCTTTGCTTGATAAACTGAAAAAAGAACTAGAAATACTAGAAAGAGACAATGTCATAGAAAAGGTAGAAGAACCTTCAGACTGGGTTAATGCAATAGTACTTACCTCTAAGAAAAATGGTAAACTTAGGTTATGTATAGACCCCAGAAAACTTAATAAAAGCATCATGAGGGCACATTATCAGTTTCCCACTATAGATGAAATAAAACATAGTTTGTCAGGTGCCCAATTCTTTTCCACTCTTGATGCTAATAAAGGATTCTATATGTTAAAATTAGATAGGTCGGTATAGATTCCTTAGGCTTCCATTTGGAATTAATTCTGCCCCAGAAATTTTTCATTCTGAAATGACTAAACAGTTTAGTGACATACAAGGTGTCAAGGTCATGATGGATGACATACTAATTTATGGTAGTTCCAAACAGGAACATGATATAAGGCTTGAAAAAGTGCTTCAGAGAGCACAAGAAATAGGCATAAAGTTAAACAAAGAAAAGTCTAATATATGTCAAAGTCATGTCAAATACTTAGGTCATATCTTCAGTAAGCGGTTTAGCCGTAGTGCGGCCTAGGCCTTAGGCCTAGGCCGCACTACGGCTAAACCGCTGTGGTTTTTAATCGCGTGAATTTGTGAGTCTAAAAAACTAATAGATGCGCCCGCACTTGCGGTTTTTTCCCGCGACTGATTTTAAAACCGTGGAATGTTACAAAATGCTCGCGGGTAAAAACAGCGGCAAACTTTGTAATCCATAGAACTTAGTTGGCACGCACGCACTGCGTTTAACCGCGGGCGGTTTTTAGGTCAGTATTCGGTGGACCACCGTGAAGAGCAGAGTGGTTGCGTTGGCGCGATTGCAACTATGTCATCAACCGAGTCGGAGTATGTTTCAAACGAACCAGAGTATGAAAGTTTATCTCAGAAAATCATTGTGGAAGTACAAAAGAGACCAGCTTTATACGACACAGCTACTTATTTATTTATTTTATTTTCGGAAGGCTTACAGACTAATAACATTATAACAATAATATATAAAAACTAAGTTGCTAATTACAAGCCCTCACAGATAAATAAAGTTATGTAAAAAAAAAGACTATGTTCAAACTGAACTAGCCTAATACAAAATAGACTGATGTGTTCTATTCGACTACACAAGTTAACTAAAACAATTAATTTATGTTCAGGTGTGCAGTTCAATTCAAATGCAAGAAGGTGCAACAGGTTTAAAAAATGGCTTTGCTAAGAGCTTCCTTAGTGTGTTTGCATTGGTGCAAAACAAATCCACATCATGTTCACAACAAATTTTGTTGAAGCTGCGACTCGCTCTACAGAAATAGGCATTACGCCTATAGTTAGTGTTTACAGAAGGTACACGTAGAAGTGGTCGCTGTCGCAGCCCCATTTGATTAGTGCGTAACGTTAACTTAGAAACAAATTCAGTACTGTCAATTAAATCATTTGCAATATTTAATAAGTAACATATGTCATTAATATTACGCCTTTGGTCAAGCGGCAGAAAATGGTACCTTCTACATCGGTGATTGTAATCTACAGATACTTGTTTCGCCCTGTAATCTAGGTACTTAAGAAATTTTCTCTGAATACCCTCAATGCGAGAGATGTAGATCCCGTACTGAGGGTTCCAGACTTGTGATGCATACTCAAGATGGCTGCGTACGAACGAACAATACAAAACTTTGATCGGTTTTAGCGATCGGAAAGAAGCCGAGGTTCTAATTATGAAACCAAGTGCTCTCGATGCTTTTTTTACTATTCCATCAATATGCTTATCGAAGAGCAGCTTGCTGTCTTGTATAATCCCAAGATCTCTAACAGAATTGACCTTCCCTATACCGACTATATACTTTGCGTCAATATAGCGATAGAAATACAAAAAATAAACTTTGGGAGGAAGTGTTTCAACACGTAGTAATAATTGGATGACACTGTCGGAGGCTGAGAAAAAACAGAAGAGTATTTATTTATTTATTTACACTTTATGCACATAGGTACAAAGGCGGACTTAATGCCGTAGGCATTCTCTACCAGTCAACCATGAGTGGTGAAGAGATAGAGTGGAAGGTGCAATATGTACGTGAAAATTATATTGGAAAAATAATTATAATAGATAATAGTGATAAAACAAAAAAACCTAATATCATAAAATCGAAATATCATAAAATAGAAATCAACATAAATAATATATATGAATAAATACTTATATAAATACATATACATACACATATACTTAAGAAGCAAATGAAAATTAAATATGGAAATTCTGCTTATTGGTGAAGAAAGTGGATCCGCAATTTCTTTTTAAATGCGTAGCGATTGTCAGCCGTCCTGATCTCGAGAGGAAGCGCATTCCAGAGGAGAATGGACTGGATATGAAAAGAAGAATGAACAAAGTCAGAAGTATGAGAAGGACAGAGTAAGAGAAGATTATTGGATGAACGTAGATTCTTATTGTGTGAAGAACATAGAAATTGAAAGTGAGATAATAGATAAGAAGGTGGGCTGGGAGAGTTGAGTAGTAAGAAAAGCGTTGTCAAAGCGCGCAAACTTCTCCTCTGACGAATGGTCATCCATTTAAGCTCAGACCTGAAACTTGAGACATGGTCATATTTCCTTAAGTTAAATATGAACCGAATGCAGTTATTAAGAATACGGTCAAGCTTATCCAGCAAGACCGCATTAAGGTCGTAGTAGCACACGTCACCATAGTCAATCAAAGGGAAAATTAAAGTCTGCACAAGCATAGTCTTTGTCTTAACAGGCAAAAAGTTCCTCAGACGATACAAAGAACGCAAAGTGCCATTGGCCCTTTGGCTGACACTAGATACTTGACTTTGCCAGCCAAGTGTCGAGTCAAGATGCAAACCGAGATCTTTTACGCTGGGGCTAATGGGAATGACGACACCATTAAAAATAATAGGAGGTAGAGAGATAGCCGCCACTCTACCCATCATACGTGAACTACCAATAACGATGGCCTGACATTTTGAGGGGTTTACTGACACTCCAAATCTATCAGACCAGTCATTGATAGCCCCCAAATCCCGGTTTACATCCCCTATAGCGTCTGACAAACCTTCTACCCGCACAGCTGTATATAATTGAAGATCATCGGCATAAAGATGATACGAACACCGAAGACAGTGAGTAATAAAGTTAATGAAGACAGAGAATAATAATGGAGAAAGAATACCGCCTTGTGGAACACCAGCATCCAGGCCACGCCAACTCGAAGATCTCTCATCAACGCGTACCGACTGCTGACGTCCCCGAAGATAAGAAGAGAACCATTCCAGCGCCTCGGAAGAAACCATAAGATGGGAGAGGATAGCAAGGAGTATATCGTGACTGACCGCGTTAAAGGCATTGGAGAAATCAATTAATACTAATACAGTAACTTTAGTATCCTCCATAGCTTCTCTAATGTCACCAGTCACTTTAAGAAGAGCAGAGGATGTACTGTGCCCGGGTCTGAATCCAGACTGGAATGGGCTTACAAGGTTATTGCGGTAAACAAACGCAGAAAACTGCTTGTGAACACAGGCCTCGAGCACTTTTGACAGGAAAGGGAGAATGGATATAGGTCGAAAATGATTAGACAGGGAAGGATTCGATATTTTAGGAAGTGGACGGACATAGGCCATACGCCATAAGGACGGAAATTGCCCGGAATCTAAGGAGAAGTTAATGATATGGGTAATTGGCGGGAGAAGACAGTCAAGGATCAAGGTAACCATACCACGACTGATGTTATCATGGCCTACAGCTTTGGATTTAATGGACAGGATAATCTTTTTAATTTCTTCCAAGGTGGCTGATGAAAACTTAAATGGTTCAATGATTGGACCAGGCAAACTAGTGACAAAATCAACCGTCTGAGATAAAATAAGGGGGTCCAAATTACAAGTGGTAGTAAAATGACGGTTGATATCATCAAAAATGATTGCTTTAGGAAAATCAACATGACTTGGCCTGCCAATACCGAGAGTTCCAAGGAATTTCCAGATATCAGCAGGCGAAGAAGATGAAATGTTTTCAAGAATATGGCGGCGTTTAGCGTTGCGTATCACCTGATTACACCGATTCCTTGCAATTTTGTAGGAGTTTTTATTCTGTTCACTGCGATCCTTTTTAAACTTCCGAAAGGCCCGATCCCTGCACCTCCTCGCTAAACGAACCCCTGATGACATCCAAGGGGCTGGTGCTCGCCTAAGTTTAACCCTACGAACAGGAGCATGTTCATCGAAGAGAGCAAGGACAGCCTGATTGAAGATACGCAGTTTGTCATCAATTGTCGTTGCCGCTGCAAGCAGGTCCCAATCAATTTCTGACGCATCTTGATGCAGCTTTTCAACATCCATGCGCGTGATGGATTATTCAAATAATTTCAGTTGGTTTATTACATTAACTCAAGTTTATTTCTTTAATTGAACACAAATTAAAATATCACTATAATAATTATAACCTTTTTAACATGTGATACACAAAATTTAACTATTTATTATCAAAACATTGTAAACACTATTACGAAACCTATTTATAAGATAAGAGTTTAAACTGTTCTTTCATTGTTGTCTTGTATAACAGAATATTTAAACGTTATTTAAAAAATAACGTTGCTTGTTTACTAATTCTGTCATCGTAAGACTAATATGTAATTGAACTAATTAATTTCAACATATTTACTGTATTTTTATATAATTTAATCATAGTTTAATGTTAAAATACAAAGGTTAACAAATCTGTTTTAAAATCGTACGATATGACGTCACTTGTTTACCACTGTGTATAAAAGCCGCCGCTCAGTCGTTCTAGACACAGTCAGTCACTCAGTCGCTCTGGAGCAGTCACACCGAACGGACCTAAGTTAAGTGAACTTGTGTTGTTTCTAACTTTTATTAATATTTTTATGTGTAGAATTGGTATAAAAATCCTATCGTATTGCTATTGTATTTGAATATAAATTAATTATTTTGTATTTGTTACTTTAATGTGACAGTGTTATTAATTGATAATTGTGTGATAATTTAATGAACATTTTGTATTAATTCTATAAATAACTTGACTTATATAATATGTAATGGAGTAATGAAATAGTAGATACACAAGTAAATAAAGCTAAAGTTATAACGATAGTAATCACATTGTGGTAATATTGTAAAGTACATATAGTGAATTGATGTTTATGTGAAAATGAATTATGTTTTGAAAAGAGTAACTGTGGAGTTTCTTGCCGGCTCTTCTCCATAGATAACTACCTTCCGAACCGGTGGTAAATTAATAAACTGATAATGGTAATACCGATTAATAGGTAATTAATCGGTAAATACGTAATAAATAGATATTGATAATTAATTAATTCTAGAAATAACAACATTCTCTACATATCTTTATATCTATATATCTTTATATCTATATATCTTCCATTTCTGACACGCGCATAACAACGCATGTGCAGAACTTTAGGAAGAGGTTTAGGTGGCTTTAAGATATAGGAGAGGAAAATGAGATCATGATGGGAAAAACCAGGTGCAGGACATTGGCCATGAGATGAAACCAAGGAAGGAGTGGATATTAGGATCAAGTCGAGCCACGTATCATCACCAGACACATTAAAATGAGTGGGCTGCAGTGGAAGAACATGGAGACTAACGGACTCAATGATGTGAAGGAGATTTCGGGAAGAGAGTAAGTTTATTTTATAAGTATTTATTTATTATTAAGTCTCAAACTGCTGTCTCGAACCCTTAGATCTAAAGCAACTTATTAGGTACGAAATTATAGTATTTTGAATTAACAAAGTAAGTCGTGTTTTTTTTTTTTTTTGGTTTTTGGGTCGTGGGATATTTTTAAATACTTTCATATTGCCAACTCAATGCGCCCACAGGAGATGTAAAATAAAATAATAAAATATAAATTAACATATAAATTTCTTATATCCATAGCGTTATTGCTAGAACGCGCACGAATTGGAGGAATGCGCTGCAGCACTGAAACTTGAGAAGATTCACTAAGCTGTTTGCCATCATGTTGTCTTACAAAGTTGTGCAATATGCAACAAGCTTTAATTATGTGGTCGCAAAAATCTAATTTTACGTCTAACGGTCTATGCAAAATACGCCATTTATTTGCCATAATTACAAATGCACATTCGACAGTCCTTCTGGCATAGGATAATCTATAGTTATAAACTCTTTCTTTTATAGATAATTTTTTATTTGGATATGGTCTCATTAAGTGTTCTGAAAGTGGGAAAGCTTCATCGCCTACGAAAACAAACGGAAGTGGGCCAACTTCCTCAAAATCAAGCAATGTTGCAGATTGTGGTAAATGCATTTGATGTTTCAAAAATCTTTTGCCAAAATTCGAGTTTTTAAATACGCTTGAGTCACTATTCAATCCATATGCTCCAACATCTATAGCAGTAAAGCAATAGTCCGCATCAGCAATAGCTAATAATACTAAAGAATATTTTTTTTGTAATTGAAGGCTTCTGAACCAGTATTTTCTGGCCTTTCTATTCGTATATGTTTTCCATCTATGGAACCAAGGCAATTAAGAAAATGTGTTCTTTCAAAAAAAAAGTTTTGCTATATTTATCCAATCTTCTTCCGTTTTTTCAGGCATATATGTTGGTTGCAAACATATCCACAAACACTTGCATGTGTGTTCAATTATTTAGAGTTGTTGTACCAATCAAATATTCAAAATACAGCGACTTCATACTGTTTCCACTAGCAAGATACCTGAAAAAAAAAAACATTTTATTAATATTTTATTTGTATTTTTGTTACAGGCAGTACAATACAAAAGAAACGGAAGAATATTCGCGACTGTTTTGCTCAAGAATTAGCTATGCAACGTGGGAAATCTGATCAAAGTGCCATAAAAAAGAAAAAATATGTTCATTTCGATTCTCTGTTATTTTTATTACCATCTTTAGAATAAAGGGAAACTAGCGGCAATATTCAATCACAAGATAATCCTAACGTAATTGAAAATCTTCCACCTATGAATCGGACCACATCCTCTAAGAAGGCTTCTAAAAGCCAAAATAACAATAATGATTATGAACAAAAATTATTGGATTTTTTGAATATACATCAAAATACATGTATAATATATATAATATAATATTCCACAACTTTCACACAGCGCCATCTAGTCCCAAACTAAGCAGAGCTTGTGCTATGAGTACTAGACAACTGATAAACATACATATATATTTCTAAATACATACATGTTATAGATAAATTACACCCAGACAAAGGACAAATGATCGCGGTCATCACACAAACATTTGTCCTGGGTGGGAATCGAACCCACGACCTTGGGCATAGCAGTCAGGGCCACTGACCACTAGACCAACAGGCCTGTCCTCCTGTGTCCTGTATGTGAATATGACGAGGATATAAACTTTTCACAAATGATTGTACCAATGTTACGCAAACTTAATGATGATCAAAAACATTTTGCTAAAATAGAAATTATGAATATTTTGCAGAAAGCCAAATCTTTCTGTCCATTCGAAATACCAATTTATGATTCAGGACCAAGATCACATGTGTCATTTACGCCTACACCGTCTCCGCAATCATATCATACATATTCACTTTCTCCATCCCCAACCATGCCAATACAATCACCAGTTTCAAGACCAGTGCCGGCTACACCTTCAATAACACAGGGATCAAGATCATATGGGTCATTTACGCCAACGCCACCTCCGCAATCATATCATACATATTCACTTTCTCCATCTCCAACCATGCCGATACAATCACCAGTTTCAAGACCAGTGCCGGCTACACCTTCAATAACACAGGGATCAAGATCACATGGGTCATTTACGCCAACGCCACCTCCGCAATCATATCCGATACAGTCACCAGTTTCAAGACCAGTGCCGGCTACACCTTCAATAACACAGGGATCGAGATCACATGGGTCATTTACGCCAACACCACCTCCGCAATCATATTCGATACAGTCACCAGTTTCAACACCGGTGCTCGCTACTTCTTCAGCAAGAAAGAAGCCAAAGATCGTTAAACAAGAGATAATATCGACTGGGCAACAGACATGTGCACAGTTCGTTAAAGGACCTACAACACAAACTATCTATTTGCCGCTAACTTCTGCTCCATCAACATCACAAGCACCAGTGAATTCCTTTCAAGAACTTCAGCAGCCACAATATGTACAAATTAATGAACAAGAACTTACAGTTGCCAATTATCTGTCGCAGTTTCAAGAAAAATAATTTTGTTATGTTTTCCGAATAATAAAAATTACTATAAAGTACATGTCTATTTTTCTTACTTACCTCAAAGTAACAGACAGGCGCTCCTCTGGTGAAATACATTTGCGAAATTTTGTATCCTTGAAGGTGATGTGTGGACGCACAATTCGTATAATCTTATCGAAGCTGGCGACTGACATCCTATAGTAATTGAAAAATTTCTCAGGATGTTCTCTTAAACTTTGATATTTCTTATAAAAGAAACCATTCTCAAATCTACGGCTAGTGAGTGGATGGATCCAATATTTGCGAAATTTACACTGACGTCTTCTCTTTCGATTTCTTAGTATCAGAGCAACAACACATACTGCTGTCTTGAAATCCATCTTCAAACTGTGAAAATCGCGGGCCGTTTGGCGGTTTTTAATCGTAGTGTGTGCGTCTCAAGCGGTTTCGCGGTCGTAGCGATTAATCGCTAGCTGGAAAAAACCGTAGTGCAGCCTCAGCCTAAAGAAGGTGTTAAAGTAGATCCAAGTAAGGTCCAAGCCATATGTCAAATGTCGCCACCAACTAACCTGACTGAATTGCAAAGATTCATGGGTATGGTTAACTACTTAGGATCTTATATTGAAAATTGAAACAACATAAAGTTGTTTCAATTTTCAATATAAGATCCTCCATGGTTTGGGAACAACGATCAATAAAAATATTAAAAGGAAACAAAGTTATAGTTAAAACAAAACAGAAATGCATATGTTTTACCAAATCTTGGTCAATAGATGGCAGTATTACAAATTGTCAAAAATCTTCATCTTGTGAAAATCTATAGGTACCATTTCTTAAAAAAATTATTAGCAAAATTGTATGGGCTCTTCACATGGAACGCTGAAGTTCTGTTTTTCTGTTCAAATCATCGGTGAAAATATCATTGTTATAATCTGTTTAAGTTAGAAAACACGGGATTCATCTAGTAACTTAAAATGGCAAAAAATTACGTGTAAAAGTGTTATTTGTAACCAATTAGCAAAATAAAATGTGATTTCATCATCATTCGCCAAAAATTACCATTTTTATATCAAATAACAAACTGAAAAGCCAATAGCTAACTGACAAGGAAATCTCTGCTCGAGCGTGGTGTCGACCGTACTTGGGTGATGAATCTACAGCTGAGTAACGATCTAGAATAAAGCCGTACCCGGCTGAACTATGATCGATGAATCTTTACTTGAGGAACATTCTAAAATTAAATCTCGACTCAAAACTAGTTTTAAACAGAGATCAGTGCTCGAGTTTCGTTCTGTAATACGGGCCTAAGTATTGTGATGTATATTTCACTACAATTTGAAATCTAGTAACAGTTGGGTACATAAAGTGTAATTTCAACAAACGCGCAAATCCATTTGCATCATGCTAATGCCTGCTCCTTTTAACGATTTTTCTTATTAATTTGATTTATCAATCAGTTTTCTATTAATTTGATGCATATTTTGTTAGGATCACTAATTTATACACGGTCGAGCATGTGGGGTGGTATTTCAAGACTGTTTGTTTCGAACGATCCCACTTCTGAGATGTAAAGTGCACCTCAGAAGGGAGTCGCAGAAATCAAACGCAAGTTAGCCAACTATAATTATTTAATACATATTCACTTCACAATCACTGTACAAACAAAATAGGTATTCGGCACTAACCTTAGTCTTCACGGCACGGGAGCTCGTTCCCTGTATATTACTTTACTCTTTGAGCTCGTTCAAGAATCATGAAGAATCATTGCCAACCGGAATGACAGTTAAACTATCAGTACAAAGAGTATGTAATACACTAGTATCAGTACCACAGATAACATAAAATAACATGAGAAGTAACGAGTATCCGATATATCAACCGTTGGATATCAATATATCAGTTACAGTATAAAACGTCAAGAGAGGTAACGGTTATTCGCTACAACTATCGTTAGGTGGTATCAATATATTCATTACAATATTAATTAAAATCAAATATTGTTTGAATAGAAAACGTATCGTAGGCTGTAATCACATCTCCTTTGCCTTATCTACTGACAGACTGACAGTTTAACATTACTGCATTTTCGATTGTTTGTTTACTTGATTCTACAATAGCACTTGCGAATTGAGTTACGTACGGATTGCTTTTTTATGGTATAGCAACGACTATGGCCATTTTTCGAAATTTTTTATTTTAGTTGTGCACACGATATCCATTTTTAAACACGGACTACGCCTAAACGACGACTTGGCATCCTTAACCCTAGACTTATTACGACCAATATTTCAGAAAAAGGTTTGTAACTGACTTCTACCTAGTTTTATTGATAATTATTGAAATTGTAATGGGTTACCTACGATTTGTAGTAACACTTGGCGTATATTTCACACTTGTGGGTCAGGAATTTTTTTATATGGCCGACGGGCATTCCCTTTTATGAAGCTTTACACTTTTTGTAAACTTAATGTAGGTAAAGAGGTTTAATATTAATTTATAATATTTGAGTTCATAATAAATGACTGACTCCTACTGAATACTGCATAACACCACCCTCGCCGCTCGATGTCACGAAACAATCCATCTCGTTCGCACTCGCTTGATTCATATTTCAGTTTCGCTCTAACATTATCTTCTATACTTATAATAAATCTGTAGAGAGGTAAATTCTGTACATGAAATATATTTCCAAAATAACTATCACGGGGTGATTAAGGATCGATACTCATGCCAAAAATGCAATCAGTTAAATTTTTGTCTGTCTGTCTGTCTGTCTGTCTGTCTGTCTGTATAACCGTTATAGAAACAAAAACTACTCGACGGATTTTAACGAAACTTGGTACAATTATTTTTCATACTCCTGAGCGGGTTATAGTATACTTTTCATCACGCTACAATCAATAGGAGCAGAGCAGTGAAGGGAAATGTTGGGAAAACGGGAGAAGTTACTCCATTTTTTAAGCTTCCGTCGCGTGTGCAACCTTAAGGCCACGCTTTTTGACATTTTCTCCATACAAATATACTTGTAGGATTACTCCATTATTTGATATCGTGCTTTCAAAGTTGAGTATAATATCGATTTGTCTTGTCATTATCTATGCCCGTGATGAACAAAAATAGTAAAATAATAAGGAATTTGAAAGTTCTGAGCCTCCAAAGTTCCGTATTTTAACACGAATTTTAACGCAACTTGGGGCCTTAAAAGTATAAAAGTAAAATATAAAATCTCTGAAACAAAATTTTTACTGACATAGTTTAGTTATTGAAGAGTTTAAATAACTTTATTTAGAATTAAAACATCTAGATGCTTTTTGGTAAAACCATTTCTCCTAAAAGGCTACTCGTCAATTTTGAGGCGCCCGTTTCTTACAAGAATCATTCTGCATTTCACTTGAATGTTTACCCCCGGGCGCGCGGGCGGGGCGGGTGCACGCACACAGTTACACAAGCCGGGAACCAGTGCCTGTGTGCATTTCGCGCAATTTCACCGGTCAGTCTGCTTATCTGCTACAATTACGTAATTTTAGGTCGTGCGTGTTGTGAATGTATGTATACTAGGGATGACTGTGCTATTATCATTTGCACCTTAGTATCGTTATCACTTTAGTTTAACCCCGGACATTGAGCTTTGGATTTTGATACTTTATTGATTATTTGACTTCGCGATTACTTTGAATGATTTAGTTTTTGACTTGCAGTTGAACTTGAGGTAAATTCAATATTTCGTGAGTTTATTATTATACATTGATTATATAATATAGTTTATTGACTTCAGCACTACAAATTAATAATGGATAAGTTGTATTTTATTTTTTGGATATAAATTCCTAAGTACCTATACCTACCCATAGTCTTGCTTGTTATATTTTTTTTTAATACGAATGTGCCCTTGACCTCGATCATACACATAAGTGTAAAATGAGGTCTACGATCGGACAAGCGAGCCCAGAAAATGCCTATTCACTCTTGCTAAGACTGACGGATCATAGGTATGTGGCAGGGAACACAGAAGTCGGCAGAGAGTTCCATACCTTGGCTAATAATTAATATTATTAACATTGTAAACTAATAACTGCAAAATAACGATAGTTATTACGTACGTTAGGTAGGTAGGTATATTCTTGATATTTGCATTTGAAATATTATGTACCTACTAAGTAAGATAGGTAGTATACTTTTCTATCTCATTCTGATGTCTATAAATAAGAAATAGATAAGGAACTTCGCTTTGTATATTCTTCGTAAAAAAACTAGCCCGCCGGGGTTGCGGAAATGTACTAACAAGATACCTCTCACACAGTTAGACAAACTCACACACACCGCTCTACATCCTCGAGTTACCCTTCCTTTTTTCCATATTTTGCTTAATATTTATCTATTTATCATAAATATTTACGATTTAGTCCTTTAGTTTAATATCTACTTCACATGGTAGACCGACACACTTCGCACAAGTAATGTACTATGTTATGAAACATTTAAGCCGATCACTGCCTCTTAAGTCACAGGTAACCCTAGTTTAAGAGGCAGGGTTCACCGACTTTGAGTACAAATGTTGTATTTATAGGTAATAGCCATGTATTGATGAACTGACCATGTAACAATATGTATGAATCAACCATGTACTGTTTCGATGATAAATAAACGTTTATTATTATTATTATTATTAATAAGAAATAGATAAGGAACTTCGCTTTGTATATTCTTCGTAAAAAAACTAGCCCGCCGGGGTTGCGGAAATGTACTAACAAGATACCGTGGCCCCGGAACTTACGGGCAGCTGAAGGGACAGGGTGGGTTTCTAGTCAGTAGAAGTCTGACACTCCCTTCCGCTTAACCCAGAGCGGGAGAAGTTATTCGATGATTTTCCCACCCATTACTATATTTTTTAATGGCTATGTGTTGTCAATGAAAATTTGTATGTCGAATATGATATGTAATAGTAGGTATATTTAACATCCTGCGGGTTTTGGGTTTCTAGAATGTTCTAACGAGATACCGCAGCCCCGGATCGGGGTAGAGCGGAAGGGCGTGGCAAACTCTTACTGACTGTTCCATCCGTTATTATTACATAACTTTATTTTGAACAAATATTTATCAACAAAATATTTAGGTACTATAAATGACATATTTTTGAAGTGAAAACTTCTTTAGCGTCGTTGTGATTTGAAAGTTTACCTATGAAACGAAAAAGCGACAGTAAAAAGAGACAGACACATAAATTGCCGAATTTTGGAATTCTGTTGGGGCCAAGTGGTAGAGCTTTTGATGTCCTTTAAAATGAGCCCAAACTCGGCTATCTTGCGACCACGGGAACGAAGTTAAGTCGCGGGGGGGTGAGGTAGCCCTGAGAGGGGTGCGGGGAGGGGAAGGGGGGTCTCGTGGGGAGTCGAAAAAGCGACAGTAAAAATTTAAGTAGGTACCTATATCTATCTCATTCGCACTAGTTAGAGAATTGCGAAGTAAAGATAGTTGTTTATCATATTGCTAAGTGAGTATAGATTTAGAGTATTTTGGTAATAAGAAGTAAGATTGTTTAAAAGTTAGAGTACGTCATTGTGAAATAGTCGATTTTTTTCGCGATTTCAGGTTTGGTCTTGGTTCAGAATGATGAGTTCAGTGTCCTATTTTCAGGTTATGAGTTATTTATATATTTCCTAAATGCCTACTCGTAATTTTTTAGACGTTCCGCTTCAAAGTAGAGATGAGTCCGATATCATGTCACAGGTAAAAATCATCAGTATTTTAAAATCATGAAATGACAACGACAAAACCATCAATCATCATCATGCTTTTAAATCATTTCTTGAACGAACGCGAGCTTCGGATAATCGGATCGGGCGGTCTCGGGCCGCCGCCGGCGGCGCCCGGGCCCGGGCGGCGCTGCGCGTCGGTGTGAATTGCGACGTTGCGAGACTTGCGAGTAAATCTATAATATCTTCTAAAATACTTATTTGATTTATATAGTGCAAAGGGCAATTTTGATCTATATTACATGGCAAAGCTAACAAACGCATTTATTTAGATAACGATTAATACTGAACAGCAAAAACCAGTCTCGAAAATGACGTAATATTTTTAATTTAAATTTTGAACATAAATGTAGTTATTGCGAGTTGACCATAAGAGATAGAGACATGCTATTGAGGACTTTTCTGTAGTATTTTTGTTGATCTACTATTCTTTCGCACATGAATTTAGCGTAATCCAGTTACGCGGTGCATGCGAGTAAATCTCCCAGTAAGCGAGACATTACTACCGCGCAACCTCTTCAACAGTAATCTTTATATTTCATCCAATTTACATAAAGCCGTTATGTAAATTGTGTGTTTGTAACCTCCTCAAGAATTGCACTACCTTTTAGTAAAAACCGTATAAAAATCCGTTCAGTGCTTTTTTAGATAAAAACTTTTTACCAAAAAATTAAACCGACTCCCAAAAAACACTGCAAAGTGAAAAATAACTTTAATTTCGGTAGTCGGTGTCTTTAGTTTTGTTAGTCGTTTTTGGCACCGACTTCCGAAATTAAAGTTATTTTTCACTTTGCAGTGTTTTTTGGGAGTCGGTTTAATTTTTTGGTAAAAAGTTTTTATTTCACTCTTTTTAGTTGGATGATTTTTAATTTACCTAGTTACAAGAGCCTAAATGTCAACTACTTATAACCTTTTACAAAATATTGCTTTTCCCAATGCTGGGCCGTTAATTGTTGAGGAGTTCTCCTGGTACTTCACCATCAGCTCTACATCACCATATGCATTGTGACGAGCATAAAGTGCTTAACATCCATATACAAGTAATCGAATCGCAATCCACTCAATACTTATTATTGAGTAGTTTCGGCGGCCATATGTGGTCTTCATCATCAGTTCCACTTCCTCAAATGGTACTTTTTGAGAGCAACTGCACAAGTTACTATAAGAAATACCCAAAACGCCATAGGTGTGCCTATAATATTTGAAGAGTTCCCTCGATTTCTCCAAGATCCCATCATCAGATCCTGACTTTGGTGATAATGGTACCAATTTCGAAGTATACCCATTCGAACAAAAAAAGAATTTTCTAAATCGGTTCAGCCGTCTTCGAGTACTCGATGATCATACATAAAAAAAAAAAAAAAAAATATACGCGTCGAATTGATAACCTCCTCTTTTGGTCGTCGGTTGAAAATCAATTCACATTCTAATTATTAAAACTTTATTGGTAGGTAATGTTAGTGTAAAACCAATCTGTGGTACTTACGTACATTACTTTATTTTGAAGAAATGTTTATCAGTAAAAATATTTACTATGCTTTATTAACACGTTTTTTATTTTATGAAGTAGTAAGTATAAGTAGCGGCACGTAAGTCTAGCGCTGAACGATACGCGGAGGGGATTGCTGCGCATGTGCACTGTCGCGCACGCAATACAATTATTAGCTAAATAACGTTAATAACATTATTTTAATGTAATGTCAAATAGTAGGTCTAGCGCTGAACGAAATGTAGAGGATAGCTGCGCATGAGTACTGTCGCGCATGCAAATAATATTACCTATACTTTAATAAATAGTTTATCTCCAATGCCAATGTCCAAGGATTAATGATTAATGTAGGTACCTAAGATATAATTTTTAACAAGTTTTGTGCGGAGTATAAAAATAAAAAAAAAATTGTTAATTTGAACATTTTTATTTTAGATTTAAGTCTAATCTGAATCAGAGAATCTACAGTGAATCCGAATCTACAGAGAACCATTCTCAAATCTACAGTGATGCTGTCCGAATGACTGAGTAAAGTATTTGTAACTTCGTCAATCTCACTTTTAATTTGTTTCAAAGAATCAATTAATTCGTTAGATTCCCTTTTTAAAAAGCAATTAACGTCATAAACCATTTTCCTTGATTGTCTTTTCAAAACAGTATTTCTTCTAGGTATATTCACTTTAAAGTCACAAACAAACTAAAAAACTAAATTTAACAAACAAATTCAAACTTCCAAAAAAAACAACAACAAAAATTAACAGCAATAACAATACAATTAATGACGCGACTGTACACGGGATGTGCGCGGAGTGTCGTATCGGCGCGGGGAACATAATGCGGCTGGAGAGCCAATCGGCGCTACGCACGCCCGCCCTTCATTCCGCTAGCCCCCCTCAGGTACCTTAATTTTTACTTCTGCGCAATAACGGTCACCGCTAAAGTTTCGTGCCGATGGTTATAATAAAGTCCATAATATCATACTCGTGGTCGGCAAAGCCACAGGCCACAGTATAAACATAAGTGTATATCTCGGCAGCAAGAAGTCTCCGTAAGGATGTAGGTACATTTCTCTATTATGAAATAAATACAAATTCGAGCGTAGTTACCGTATAAAAAAAAATATGAGTAACTCGCGATCGCCCGCATATATCAATGACCTTGCGCGCGTGTGCGGCGCGACGGCATTGTGCCGTGTGTTGTGTACTACACGGGAGTGTTTGTGTGCGTGCAACAGTTTCGTCCCGCTCATCACTGAGTCTATCTCTTTCTCGCACGATGTTAGGTGAAATAGCATGCGAATTAGCTACGGCACCAACGAGTTCGCGTCTCTAGCTTGTGGGCTCTTAATGGTTAAAGCTACACAAATCATTTCATGACGGAAATGTTCTCCTTAAAATTATATAAAAAATATCCCACGACAGCATATGTCTAACTTTTATGGTTGACTCACAATAACACGTGTAACTCCCGATAGCTTAGCAGTTCGAAGCTTTCTGATTATAATATTTGTCTACTCTTACGTTTATAACACTCTCAGTCACCCCTAATTGAAAAAGTTAACATTATTAACTATTCCATAAAAAAATTGGCCAAGTGCGAGTCAGACTCGCCCATGAAGGGTTCCGTAGTAACTATAATATAATATGCAAATTTATTTGACGAAAGAAAAACCTTACAAATTTCTTAAAACTAGCTTATTTACATTTTTTACAACTGCGCCAAATAAATTTGTTTTGAAAAAAAAACCTTACAAATTTCTTAAAACTGGCTTTTTTACATTTTTACAACTGCGCCGAATAAATTTGTTTTTCATAGTGTTTGTATGAATTACAAAGTTATATTTGCGGTTTTAGAAAATATGCTGTATCTCAAAAACTGCTGAACTGATTTCGTTTAAACTAATTTTGGTTGAAAGTTTATATTAAGATCTACAGACATATATTTTTTTTAGATTTTTCACTCCATTATTATAGAAGTTAGAGGTTGTATCCGCCACACACACATTTTACCACTTTGGAAGCTTATATCTTTTAAACGATTGACTTTATGGAAAAGTGGATTTAGAAACCCCGATGTCGTTTTTAAAGAACTGTCTATAGATACCACACATGCATCGATTTCATGAAAAAAAATATTTTCAGGTTTAGTTCCATGTATGGGGAGCCCCCCTTTATTTTAAATATTTTTTAATTTTTTTCTCAAAATCGGAAAGCGGTTCACAGAATACATCTACCTATCAAGTTTCACATGTATAGTCCTAATAGTTTCGGAATAAAATTGCTGTGACAGACGGACGGACGGACGGACGGACAGACAGACAGACAGACAGATGGACAGACATGTCGAAACTATAAAGATTCCGTTCTTTGCCATTCGGCTACGAAACCGTAAAAAGAATCATATAAATCGGTATAGAAACACCAAAGTTATACATGAAATACGCTTATAATAATAAGCCATCGCGCGTGAATACTGAATCATGCTATAAGGATTATTTTTGAGAATCGGTCGCCGCGCTCGACGCGTCTCGCGGTCGAAGCGTTTTCTAGGTACTTAAGCCTCATGTGAACGTGATCTAAACAATATTACCAATACATTAACTTACGCTGATGGAGTCGCGGGCACAGCTATATTGTATCATTACGCTAAGGCCAATAGGAGCGGAGCGCCAATGAAGAATGCTTCAAAATCGGGGTTAAATTTAACGTTAGCCCAAAGTAACTATTCCACGCGGACGAAGTCGCGGGCAAAAGCTAGTACTAAATAAAATAGCGCCCCAAATTAATGAATTGACGGATCCATGCACAGAAAATAAATTTAGCAAAGTATTTTGTTTTGTTTGTGCGCGTGTTGCATTCGTATTATCAGTTTAGTGGTATGAGTTTGGAACCATGTTTTAGCAGGCTTCGTTAGAGAGTTATATTTCTATATCATTCCTAATTCGTTGATTCTAAGTGATAATTTTTTTTATACAGTGCGCCAAAATCGAGACTTACAGAGGTTTTTAAGTATGCTAAAAGAGAAAAATGATAGGTCTTGGGACACCTGTAATCAATGCCTGCAAGTCAAAATTTTGCTATTTGGGAATAGTTTTGGAATATAATGGCTGTGACATATGGATGGACAGATAAGCCAGACATCTGAAAGAGTTCTGTTTTTGCCATTTTGCTACACGACCCTAAAAATAGATGTTTGTTACTCAATCACGCCTAAACGGCTGAACGAAATGGAATTGGTTTGAAGATAATGATAAATGATAATGCCGGTAATGTCGAATCTCAAGTCGCGGGCACACACGGTACAGGTACAGTTAGTCAATAATAAGACAATAGAAATAGTAATAATTAATTTATTAATCAGTATATAACTGTACAATGATTCATTTCAATCATTTTTTCATTCCGTTTGTAAAAACTTCGTGAACAATAAATATCTCATTTAAAACATATAATTTTTCTAGATCATTTTTATAAATAAAATTC
The DNA here is from genome assembly GCA_943138885.2 of Tholera decimalis. NCBI lineage: Eukaryota > Metazoa > Arthropoda > Insecta > Lepidoptera > Noctuidae > Tholera > Tholera decimalis. The sequence goes on along the minus strand of OW964550.2, from coordinate 50,128,952 downwards.
GTGTAGTATAATCATGATCGTGTACGAAGTGGATTAAATAAATGTAGTAGAAACTGGCTCGTCTTTCTAAAATGAAAAAGTACGCGTCGAATATATAATCTTCTTTTTAAAAGTAAAAGTAACAGTAACTGAAAAGGGTCGACGTAGACATAGATTTTATATTAATTAATAGTTTCGAATACATTTAAATTAAAACTTATGACCAGTGATCGGAGTAGGTAGATTGAAATGGGGTCATTGATCCGAAACGTATATATTAATATGGACATTCCTCCGGAATTGGTGGATTATTAAAAAAAAACCGGAACTTATGTAGGAATTTTATCCTGCCAGAGTGGAAGGAGTCATTTGATGATTTGCCATCCTCAAAAAAAAGGTAGGAATTAAAAAAATTCGATCGGAATTAGATTGTTTTTATTATTCAACAGATAAATAATGAATTAATTTAGTTTTTATACCTTCCTTTAAATTTTGAATTGAGTAGGAATAATATCACTACCAACATTAACAATGTTTAATTGAATCCGGAAATACCGGAATTACTTTCCGGGAAAATGGCTTATCCATGTTATTCTTTCTGTGTGCATTTATGATACAAGTACCAAAAATCAATCTACCTACTCCGATCACTGCTTATGACTATAAACTAGACTTATACTAAAGGTAATCGTTATGTACACTACGTCGCCTCGTCGAAGGCGCCGTTATATGATGTCGAGATTTTTTATTATGATCGTTTTAGTTTTCGAGATGCGACGGAGACGAACCGAACGCGAGCGAGTCGATCGGGGAGCGAAAACGAACGGGCAACACGTCGATAGAAAAATGTAATGAATATTTGGCTAAATCATATGTACACTCCCGGAACGGTGAGGAACGCAGGAGAGCGGAGCGCGCGCTATCACAGGTTGAGCGGGTTGGTGGTGGGCTGGGCGCCCGCCGCCGCCACCGCCGCGCCCAGCGCGTCCAGCCGCGCGAACTGGCGCAGCGAGCGCGCCTCGCGCGTCGCGGCCAGGTGCGCCGGGATGCGGCCCAGCGCCTCGTCGGCCCAGGCCTCGGCCAGGCGCAGCTCGTGCGGCGCGGCGGGCAGGCGCAGGCGCGCGGCGCGGGACGCGCGCGCCAGCACGGCCGCCGTGGTGTAGGCGTCGACGGCGGCGGCGGCCAGCCGGTTGAGCACGAACTGCTCGTCCACGATGCGGCGGCCGTGGCGCAGCAGCGCCGCCTCCACGCTGCGGCCGTGCTCCAGCACGCAGCGGCCCAGCTCGGCGGCGAGCGGCCGCAGCTCGGGCGCCACGAGCGGCGCCAGGTCGGGCCCGCGGGCGAGCCCCACGGCGCCGGCGGCGCGCCGCCCCGCCTCGCTGAAGATGAGCCCCAGGTGCGCCGTGGGGTTCTTGAAGGCGCGCTGCAGCTCCTGCAGGTGCGAGCCCGCGAACTGGATGCCCGTGAGCGCCACGAACAGGCGCAGGATGTCGTTGGTGCCCTCGAAGATGCGGAAGATGCGCAGGTCGCGCAGCACGCGCTCCAGGCCGGTGGCCTTCATGAAGCCCATGCCGCCCAGGATCTGGATGGCCTCGTCCACCACGGTCCAGGCCGAGTCGGAGGCGAACACCTTGGAGATGGCGGCCTCCAGGTGGTAGTCCTGCGCGCCCGAGTCCATGTTGCCGCTCACCATGTAGGCCAGCGCCTCGGTGGTGTACTGCAGCATGGCCATGCGCGCCAGCTTCTCGCGGACGGCGCCGAACTCGGCGATGGGCTTGCCGAACTGCACGCGCGTGGCGGCGTGCTCGGCGGCCTGGCGGAGCGCCGAGCGCTGCGTGCCCGCCAGCGCCGCCGCCATGCCGAAGCGCCCGTTGTTGAGGATGTTCATGGCCACCTTGAAGCCGTTGCCCACGCCGCCCAGCACGTTGGCCACGGGGATCTTCACGTCCTCGTAGTACACCTCGGTGGTGTTGGAGCACTTGATGCCCATCTTGTTCTCGGGCGGGCCGGACGACACGCCGCCGAAGGCTCGCTCCACGATGAACGCCGTCACCTGTAAAAGCGCACGTCGACATCAGCGGAGTACATTTCCTCTCGTCTGAGTACTAAACGTAAACAGTATAAGTGATTGCTACTTTTTAGATATATCCAGATGTACATGATATTTATCTGTGATGCTTAATAAGGAGTAACTATATTTGTGAACGTGGTCTTACTAACAACATGTAATATAACAATAATCAGTGTACACCATGATGTAAATATGTTTGTTCAAAATGGATATTGAACCTATCCTATAGTTTTTAATATAGGTAATTTTTATTGCTGTACTAAATTACATAATGATGTTACATTATATTGCTCATTTCTCGTGGTCTTGTTTATAAGTGCCCTATGATAAGAACAGGGAAGAGTCCAGCACAACTAGTCTTTTTTTTTTTATTTATAATAGGTTCACGTTTGACCACCATCTCACCTGATGTTAAATGACGATGTGATCGAAGAATGGAGCAAGCTTACCAAAAAGTAACCTATTCACTCATGACTTAAATGCGCCCAGATTATAGCTAGCTATCGGGAAACACAGACTCCGGCAGGGAATTGCACTCCTTAGTCGTACGCACAAAGAAAATATTCCCAAAATGTTTTATGCGTATGGGTGGGATGTCCACCATGTAACGATGATTGACCACCATGAAATGATGATGGAACGGGCTTGGCGGAATTAGATTGTGTAATTTCATCGCACACTCCCCGATAGAAAACCGATAGACTTGCAACTCGTCGTCGATGTTCAAGGCTCTGGAGCTTTGACTAGAACAGTGCATCGTTGCAAATGAGTCTCTTGGCCCGCTTTTCGATAGACTCAAGCACGTCCAGTTGGTATTTGGCAGATCCATCCCAAAATGAGAGCAATACTCCATACACGACCGAACCTGGGCTTGATACAGATTGAGCAGCTGTTTCGGTGTGAAGTACCGTCTCACCTTGACTAGGATTCTCAACTTTTTTGATGCTAGTTTAGCCTTAGCCTCGATAAACGGACCAAAATCGAGGCTGGAAGTTAGTGTCACCCCAAGAAGCTCAGTATGATCGGTTATCGGCACGGTTACACCACGGAAAGTAGGAACCGGTTCGAATTGGTTCTTTTTTGCAGAGAAGAGACACGCCTGGGTCTTAGCTGCATTAAACTTGACCAAGTTGGCATCGCCCCATTTGGAGACTGCCTTCAAGGACAAGTTCAAGCACCCAACCATGTCCTCGCGGAGACTGAATCTGTGACCCACCAGCACGCGCGCTAGACACATATCTCTGAGCAACTGTGCCGTCATCTGCGTACCCAAAGGTACCGGGCATAAGCAGATCATTAATGTGCAGCAAGAATATAGTTGCTGAAAGAACCGACCCCTGAGGGACCCCGGCATTAATTGACAATTGGCCAGACGAGCAGCCATCAATGACTACTCGAATGGACCGATCTCTCAGAAAGTCTTCAACCCAAATGCAAAGTTGAGTGGGTAAACCGAAAGAAGGAAGCTTAACAATAAAGCTATCGTGCCAAACCCTGTCAAAGGCCTTGGAGATGTCAAGGGAAACAGCAAGTGCTTCCCCGTACTTCTCAATGGCTTCACTCCAGATATGAATGGCATACGCTAGAAGATCCCCAGTTGACCGGTTTTTGGGGAAACCTTATCGTCAGTCACTGAGGATGTCGTTGGCTTCTAGGTATGCCAGGAGATTACTATTAAGCATGGTCGTGACTGAAATAGGCCTGTAGTTGGTCGGGTCAGCACGACTGCCCTTCTTGGGTACAGGCTGTACGTTAGCCAGCTTCCATGCTTTCGGCACCTTTCCAGTCACAGGCGAAAGGCGAAATAGGCGTGTCAAGATTGGAGACAGTTCAGGCGCATAAGTTCTATGGGCAATTGCTGGTATCCCGTCGGGGCCACTAGCTTTGTTCACGTCGAGATTACGCAGCACTCTACGGACGTCCATCTGATGGATGCGAATGTCCGACATACACGTCTCGCATCCAATAGGCACATCAGGAGGATGAGCGCCACTACTATCCAGACGTGAAGACTCCGCAAAAAGAGCAGCAAACAAGTGTGCCTTTTCCTCAGCGGAGTGGGCCAGAGACCCGTCAGGTTTGTGCAGTCGTGGTAGTGAAGGCCGACAGTAGCCGCATGATAATGATAACCATATTAACATTGATGGCACGGCAACCAAACCAATAATGTAAAGTGGGCGGGTGCATGTTGGAGTGTCGAAGGGTTCCGTACATTTATCTATAAAAACGGCAAACAAATCATGTTTGTTGTATGGGAGCCCCCTTAAATATTTATTTTATTGTGTTTTTTAGTTTTTATTATTATAGTGGCAACAGAAATACATTACATAAATCTGGATGCAAATCCGCAACACGGTTCTAACGAACCGAATATTCATGAAAAGTGACTAATAATCATTGGCAATAAGAAAAAATTGGCCAAGTGCGAGTCAGACTCGCCCATGAAGGGTTCCGTAGTAACTATAATAATATAATATGTATATTTATTTGAAGAATAAAAAAAAATATAAAAATTTCTTAAAACTAGCTTATTTACATTTTTACAACTACGCTAAAATACTTTGTTTTTCATAGTGTTTGTATGAATTACAAAGTTATATTTGCGGTTTTGGAAAATATGCTGAATCTCAAAAACTGCTGACCCGATTTCGTTCAAACCAATTTTGGTTGAAAGTTTACATTAAAATCTACAGAGATATGTGTTTTTTAGATTTTTCTCTCCATTATTATAGAAGTTAGAGGGGGACACACATTTTACCACTTTGGAAGCTTATATCTTTTAAACAATGACTTTATGAAATAGTGGTTTTAGAAACCCTTATATCATTTTTAAAGACCTGTCTATAGATACCACACACGCATAGCTTTCATGAAAAAAAATATTTTCAGTTCTAGTTCCATGTATGGGGACCCCCTTTATTTTAAATATTTTTTCTTAAAATCGGAAAGCGGTTCACAGAATATATCTACCTACTAAGTTTCACATGTATAGTAGGGTGCCCCGTTCATGTATGGGGGAAAAAAAAAATGAGCTACGGCTACGCAAGAGGTATCAAAAGTTGCGTTTTGACACATATATTACGATTATTATAAAATTTAATCAGATATCCGGCATCTTGAGGCCTCTACCAGTCCTTGAAGTTTTTCATTTTTGCTATTTTTAGGGGTTCCTAATATAAACTATAAATCATACAAAAATAACATTTAAATGGTTTTTATTAAATTTAAGGGTACAACAATGAGTTAAAGCAAGGTTTAAAATAGTTGAAAGACAAAATAATCAATGGCAACTTTAAAAACGGAACTGGTTTTTGTGACCAAAATTAGGCATTTCTGAGCGAGATTTTAATCTGTTCCTAATAAAACCATCCCGAGCTGTAGCGTCCGTGACGCTTTGAGAAGCCTCCGTCACTAATTTTACACATCTTTCCACTGACTGTGTGTGGCAGGGAAAGTCAATAATGTCGAGGATGTGTTCTTTAGCCTTAATTCTAAGTTCATCGTTGAAGACGTGTCGCAAAATTGGTGGAGCTGATATTTCACACTCTTGCCAAAATATTATATCGGTGTAGTCTCGCGCACAGAAGTTAAGCTTTGGTGCTTTAAATACCCTGCGAGAGTTGCTCTTTTCTGCTTCTCTAGCCTTTAATATTTTGCGAGATGCAAGCTCTCGAATATGCTCTCTATCGTCGAATAACATGGCAATAAGCAAGTTTTCTGGGTGCGCAAAAAAAGCGTTTCTTTCGATCACCGAATTTACAATAGATCACTGACTACCAGGCAAAAATCGAGAGTATATAACCATTTGAAAAATATGCTTGGCTCCATCTTTAAATGATGAGTTTTGCTTGATTAGGAACCAAACAGGAGCGTAAACTTTGACCACGTAGTTCACAAGCAGCTGCAAATTATTTGACGGCGAAACAGTACTTACGTAAAGTCTGAGTATGCGATTGGCAGTAGTGAGCCATCTCGAATGCGCCATTTTTCCAGGTTGGCGGTTCGCTAGCTCAAGGGAACAGGAACCAGCCATCACAGCATGACACATTTCGTACAGATACTTTTGATCCGTGCTTAGTTCCTTCACAATATTATCAGGTAATACTAGCAAATTGCCAGACACTGCACAAAAAGACGCTAGAGGTTTACTTTCACAAGCAGCTAGCTGTTTTCCAATAGGTCCTGAATATTCTTTTGGCCCAGATGTGCTACCATCCAGAGACATGAACAAATGACGAAGCGGTAATTCATTCGCGTGAAGCATACAAACACACCATTGCAACGGTCTCTTTAAATAGTTTTCCAGGTATGGAATGACACCTCCCTTCCAACCTGTATTCGTAGCAGTACCATCGCACCCCACACAGATCACCTCTTCCAAGTTAAACCCTTGATTTTCTAACAAAGATATGATAGAAGAGACGATCCCTTTGGCAGTGCCACGACTTGGCGTCATATGTCCCAAATAAATAAATCCCGGCTCTGTGAGAACTGAAATGTGTTCTTGCAAGACTTCTCTGCGGTGGTACCGATCGCCTATTTTCTCGTTTATGAGTGTTTTGTCCTTTCGTCCATCAAAGTAGATACTTTTTATTACAATCGTATCAATGTCTTTGCTGGCCTTGGTCCGTGCTTTTGAAACAGCTCTATGAATTTTATTCTTATCAATAACAAGACTTAGATCTTCGGAAGATACCAATCCTACGTCAGCTAAGACCGCCGAAGCGACCGCAGCCGTAGATCGCGTTGATAGTCCATACCGATCACATACCTTAGCTACTGTTGGCAGCGCCAGAGTGTTCCGATTCAACGAAGTAGATGGAGTCTCATTTACAGGCACGTCACTATTCGCAGAAGTTCTGTTACAGGCGACTGCGGTCGAGGCGGCAACTCGCGCACCGGAAAAGGATTGGTTTTTAGTGATGCACTGGGAAAACATGCATGCTCTGACTCTTTCCGATTCAAATTTTCTTGTCTCTGATGTTTCTTTAAAAGTCTTGCTGTTTCTTTTGTGTCTATACCGCTTATTGCCATTTTTCTATCACTTCTTTGATCCAGTAAAGTCTCTTTCAGAAATAGGAACTTGCTTAGGTTTTATGCAGGAACAAATGTCAAACGAAGTGCACTTACAAGCAGCAATATCGAAGAGCTTGTTCGACAATTCCAAAAAGCACTTCACTTTGCTTTCGTAACTATCATTTCTTTTATTTTTGGGATATCTTTTTTATATTAGCAATTGGGTAACTCGTACGTTGGAAACGATAGGAATCGAAGCTTTGGTCCAAATCGTATCAAGTTTTCCAGAAACGATTGAAAAAACTTCTGTGTTAGAAGGATCTTTCCCATTCTTCTGTAGTTTTAGTTCATTTTTAGTAAACAAAATGAATTTGATAACGTCACTTATCACTGGTAACTGGCGATCGTCAAGTTCTTTATATGATCCCAAAATAGCACAAGTAGTCTCACTTCGTCTTGAACCCATTATTATATATAACAAAAAACACCCCAAAACCCCTGAGGGACCCCGGCATTAATTGACAATTGGCCAGACGAGCAGCCATCAATGACTACTCGAATGGACCGATCTCTCAGAAAGTCTTCAACCCAAATGCAAAGTTGAGTGGGTAAACCGAAAGAAGGAAGCTTAACAATAAAGCTATCGTGCCAAACCCTGTCAAAGGCCTTGGAGATGTCAAGGGAAACAGCAAGTGCTTCCCCGTACTTCTCAATGGCTTCACTCCAGATATGAATGGCATACGCTAGAAGATCCCCAGTTGACCGGTTTTTGGGGAAACCTTATCGTCAGTCACTGAGGATGTCGTTGGCTTCTAGGTATGCCAGGAGATTACTATTAAGCATGGTCGTGACTGAAATAGGCCTGTAGTTGGTCGGGTCAGCACGACTGCCCTTCTTGGGTACAGGCTGTACGTTAGCCAGCTTCCATGCTTTCGGCACCTTTCCAGTCACAGGCGAAAGGCGAAATAGGCGTGTCAAGATTGGAGACAGTTCAGGCGCATAAGTTCTATGGGCAATTGCTGGTATCCCGTCGGGGCCACTAGCTTTGTTCACGTCGAGATTACGCAGCACTCTACGGACGTCCATCTGATGGATGCGAATGTCCGACATACACGTCTCGCATCCAATAGGCACATCAGGAGGATGAGCGCCACTACTATCCAGACGTGAAGACTCCGCAAAAAGAGCAGCAAACAAGTGTGCCTTTTCCTCAGCGGAGTGGGCCAGAGACCCGTCAGGTTTGTGCAGTCGTGGTAGTGAAGGCCGACAGTAGCCGCATGATAATGATAACCATATTAACATTGATGGCACGGCAACCAAACCAATAATGTAAAGTGGGCGGGTGCATGTTGGAGTGTCGAAGGGTTCCGTACATTTATCTATAAAAACGGCAAACAAATCATGTTTGTTGTATGGGAGCCCCCTTAAATATTTATTTTATTGTGTTTTTTAGTTTTTATTATTATAGTGGCAACAGAAATACATTACATAAATCTGGATGCAAATCCGCAACACGGTTCTAACGAACCGAATATTCATGAAAAGTGACTAATAATCATTGGCAATAAGAAAAAATTGGCCAAGTGCGAGTCAGACTCGCCCATGAAGGGTTCCGTAGTAACTATAATAATATAATATGTATATTTATTTGAAGAATAAAAAAAAATATAAAAATTTCTTAAAACTAGCTTATTTACATTTTTACAACTACGCTAAAATACTTTGTTTTTCATAGTGTTTGTATGAATTACAAAGTTATATTTGCGGTTTTGGAAAATATGCTGAATCTCAAAAACTGCTGACCCGATTTCGTTCAAACCAATTTTGGTTGAAAGTTTACATTAAAATCTACAGAGATATGTGTTTTTTAGATTTTTCTCTCCATTATTATAGAAGTTAGAGGGGGACACACATTTTACCACTTTGGAAGCTTATATCTTTTAAACAATGACTTTATGAAATAGTGGTTTTAGAAACCCTTATATCATTTTTAAAGACCTGTCTATAGATACCACACACGCATAGCTTTCATGAAAAAAAATATTTTCAGTTCTAGTTCCATGTATGGGGACCCCCTTTATTTTAAATATTTTTTCTTAAAATCGGAAAGCGGTTCACAGAATATATCTACCTACTAAGTTTCACATGTATAGTAGGGTGCCCCGTTCATGTATGGGGGAAAAAAAAAATGAGCTACGGCTACGCAAGAGGTATCAAAAGTTGCGTTTTGACACATATATTACGATTATTATAAAATTTAATCAGATATCCGGCATCTTGAGGCCTCTACCAGTCCTTGAAGTTTTTCATTTTTGCTATTTTTAGGGGTTCCTAATATAAACTATAAATCATACAAAAATAACATTTAAATGGTTTTTATTAAATTTAAGGGTACAACAATGAGTTAAAGCAAGGTTTAAAATAGTTGAAAGACAAAATAATCAATGGCAACTTTAAAAACGGAACTGGTTTTTGTGACCAAAATTAGGCATTTCTGAGCGAGATTTTAATCTGTTCCTAATAAAACCATCCCGAGCTGTAGCGTCCGTGACGCTTTGAGAAGCCTCCGTCACTAATTTTACACATCTTTCCACTGACTGTGTGTGGCAGGGAAAGTCAATAATGTCGAGGATGTGTTCTTTAGCCTTAATTCTAAGTTCATCGTTGAAGACGTGTCGCAAAATTGGTGGAGCTGATATTTCACACTCTTGCCAAAATATTATATCGGTGTAGTCTCGCGCACAGAAGTTAAGCTTTGGTGCTTTAAATACCCTGCGAGAGTTGCTCTTTTCTGCTTCTCTAGCCTTTAATATTTTGCGAGATGCAAGCTCTCGAATATGCTCTCTATCGTCGAATAACATGGCAATAAGCAAGTTTTCTGGGTGCGCAAAAAAAGCGTTTCTTTCGATCACCGAATTTACAATAGATCACTGACTACCAGGCAAAAATCGAGAGTATATAACCATTTGAAAAATATGCTTGGCTCCATCTTTAAATGATGAGTTTTGCTTGATTAGGAACCAAACAGGAGCGTAAACTTTGACCACGTAGTTCACAAGCAGCTGCAAATTATTTGACGGCGAAACAGTACTTACGTAAAGTCTGAGTATGCGATTGGCAGTAGTGAGCCATCTCGAATGCGCCATTTTTCCAGGTTGGCGGTTCGCTAGCTCAAGGGAACAGGAACCAGCCATCACAGCATGACACATTTCGTACAGATACTTTTGATCCGTGCTTAGTTCCTTCACAATATTATCAGGTAATACTAGCAAATTGCCAGACACTGCACAAAAAGACGCTAGAGGTTTACTTTCACAAGCAGCTAGCTGTTTTCCAATAGGTCCTGAATATTCTTTTGGCCCAGATGTGCTACCATCCAGAGACATGAACAAATGACGAAGCGGTAATTCATTCGCGTGAAGCATACAAACACACCATTGCAACGGTCTCTTTAAATAGTTTTCCAGGTATGGAATGACACCTCCCTTCCAACCTGTATTCGTAGCAGTACCATCGCACCCCACACAGATCACCTCTTCCAAGTTAAACCCTTGATTTTCTAACAAAGATATGATAGAAGAGACGATCCCTTTGGCAGTGCCACGACTTGGCGTCATATGTCCCAAATAAATAAATCCCGGCTCTGTGAGAACTGAAATGTGTTCTTGCAAGACTTCTCTGCGGTGGTACCGATCGCCTATTTTCTCGTTTATGAGTGTTTTGTCCTTTCGTCCATCAAAGTAGATACTTTTTATTACAATCGTATCAATGTCTTTGCTGGCCTTGGTCCGTGCTTTTGAAACAGCTCTATGAATTTTATTCTTATCAATAACAAGACTTAGATCTTCGGAAGATACCAATCCTACGTCAGCTAAGACCGCCGAAGCGACCGCAGCCGTAGATCGCGTTGATAGTCCATACCGATCACATACCTTAGCTACTGTTGGCAGCGCCAGAGTGTTCCGATTCAACGAAGTAGATGGAGTCTCATTTACAGGCACGTCACTATTCGCAGAAGTTCTGTTACAGGCGACTGCGGTCGAGGCGGCAACTCGCGCACCGGAAAAGGATTGGTTTTTAGTGATGCACTGGGAAAACATGCATGCTCTGACTCTTTCCGATTCAAATTTTCTTGTCTCTGATGTTTCTTTAAAAGTCTTGCTGTTTCTTTTGTGTCTATACCGCTTATTGCCATTTTTCTATCACTTCTTTGATCCAGTAAAGTCTCTTTCAGAAATAGGAACTTGCTTAGGTTTTATGCAGGAACAAATGTCAAACGAAGTGCACTTACAAGCAGCAATATCGAAGAGCTTGTTCGACAATTCCAAAAAGCACTTCACTTTGCTTTCGTAACTATCATTTCTTTTATTTTTGGGATATCTTTTTTATATTAGCAATTGGGTAACTCGTACGTTGGAAACGATAGGAATCGAAGCTTTGGTCCAAATCGTATCAAGTTTTCCAGAAACGATTGAAAAAACTTCTGTGTTAGAAGGATCTTTCCCATTCTTCTGTAGTTTTAGTTCATTTTTAGTAAACAAAATGAATTTGATAACGTCACTTATCACTGGTAACTGGCGATCGTCAAGTTCTTTATATGATCCCAAAATAGCACAAGTAGTCTCACTTCGTCTTGAACCCATTATTATATATAACAAAAAACACCCCAAAACCCCTGAGGGACCCCGGCATTAATTGACAATTGGCCAGACGAGCAGCCATCAATGACTACTCGAATGGACCGATCTCTCAGAAAGTCTTCAACCCAAATGCAAAGTTGAGTGGGTAAACCGAAAGAAGGAAGCTTAACAATAAAGCTATCGTGCCAAACCCTGTCAAAGGCCTTGGAGATGTCAAGGGAAACAGCAAGTGCTTCCCCGTACTTCTCAATGGCTTCACTCCAGATATGAATGGCATACGCTAGAAGATCCCCAGTTGACCGGTTTTTGGGGAAACCTTATCGTCAGTCACTGAGGATGTCGTTGGCTTCTAGGTATGCCAGGAGATTACTATTAAGCATGGTCGTGACTGAAATAGGCCTGTAGTTGGTCGGGTCAGCACGACTGCCCTTCTTGGGTACAGGCTGTACGTTAGCCAGCTTCCATGCTTTCGGCACCTTTCCAGTCACAGGCGAAAGGCGAAATAGGCGTGTCAAGATTGGAGACAGTTCAGGCGCATAAGTTCTATGGGCAATTGCTGGTATCCCGTCGGGGCCACTAGCTTTGTTCACGTCGAGATTACGCAGCACTCTACGGACGTCCATCTGATGGATGCGAATGTCCGACATACACGTCTCGCATCCAATAGGCACATCAGGAGGATGAGCGCCACTACTATCCAGACGTGAAGACTCCGCAAAAAGAGCAGCAAACAAGTGTGCCTTTTCCTCAGCGGAGTGGGCCAGAGACCCGTCAGGTTTGTGCAGTCGTGGTAGTGAAGGCCGACAGTAGCCGCATGATAATGATAACCATATTAACATTGATGGCACGGCAACCAAACCAATAATGTAAAGTGGGCGGGTGCATGTTGGAGTGTCGAAGGGTTCCGTACATTTATCTATAAAAACGGCAAACAAATCATGTTTGTTGTATGGGAGCCCCCTTAAATATTTATTTTATTGTGTTTTTTAGTTTTTATTATTATAGTGGCAACAGAAATACATTACATAAATCTGGATGCAAATCCGCAACACGGTTCTAACGAACCGAATATTCATGAAAAGTGACTAATAATCATTGGCAATAAGAAAAAATTGGCCAAGTGCGAGTCAGACTCGCCCATGAAGGGTTCCGTAGTAACTATAATAATATAATATGTATATTTATTTGAAGAATAAAAAAAAATATAAAAATTTCTTAAAACTAGCTTATTTACATTTTTACAACTACGCTAAAATACTTTGTTTTTCATAGTGTTTGTATGAATTACAAAGTTATATTTGCGGTTTTGGAAAATATGCTGAATCTCAAAAACTGCTGACCCGATTTCGTTCAAACCAATTTTGGTTGAAAGTTTACATTAAAATCTACAGAGATATGTGTTTTTTAGATTTTTCTCTCCATTATTATAGAAGTTAGAGGGGGACACACATTTTACCACTTTGGAAGCTTATATCTTTTAAACAATGACTTTATGAAATAGTGGTTTTAGAAACCCTTATATCATTTTTAAAGACCTGTCTATAGATACCACACACGCATAGCTTTCATGAAAAAAAATATTTTCAGTTCTAGTTCCATGTATGGGGACCCCCTTTATTTTAAATATTTTTTCTTAAAATCGGAAAGCGGTTCACAGAATATATCTACCTACTAAGTTTCACATGTATAGTAGGGTGCCCCGTTCATGTATGGGGGAAAAAAAAAATGAGCTACGGCTACGCAAGAGGTATCAAAAGTTGCGTTTTGACACATATATTACGATTATTATAAAATTTAATCAGATATCCGGCATCTTGAGGCCTCTACCAGTCCTTGAAGTTTTTCATTTTTGCTATTTTTAGGGGTTCCTAATATAAACTATAAATCATACAAAAATAACATTTAAATGGTTTTTATTAAATTTAAGGGTACAACAATGAGTTAAAGCAAGGTTTAAAATAGTTGAAAGACAAAATAATCAATGGCAACTTTAAAAACGGAACTGGTTTTTGTGACCAAAATTAGGCATTTCTGAGCGAGATTTTAATCTGTTCCTAATAAAACCATCCCGAGCTGTAGCGTCCGTGACGCTTTGAGAAGCCTCCGTCACTAATTTTACACATCTTTCCACTGACTGTGTGTGGCAGGGAAAGTCAATAATGTCGAGGATGTGTTCTTTAGCCTTAATTCTAAGTTCATCGTTGAAGACGTGTCGCAAAATTGGTGGAGCTGATATTTCACACTCTTGCCAAAATATTATATCGGTGTAGTCTCGCGCACAGAAGTTAAGCTTTGGTGCTTTAAATACCCTGCGAGAGTTGCTCTTTTCTGCTTCTCTAGCCTTTAATATTTTGCGAGATGCAAGCTCTCGAATATGCTCTCTATCGTCGAATAACATGGCAATAAGCAAGTTTTCTGGGTGCGCAAAAAAAGCGTTTCTTTCGATCACCGAATTTACAATAGATCACTGACTACCAGGCAAAAATCGAGAGTATATAACCATTTGAAAAATATGCTTGGCTCCATCTTTAAATGATGAGTTTTGCTTGATTAGGAACCAAACAGGAGCGTAAACTTTGACCACGTAGTTCACAAGCAGCTGCAAATTATTTGACGGCGAAACAGTACTTACGTAAAGTCTGAGTATGCGATTGGCAGTAGTGAGCCATCTCGAATGCGCCATTTTTCCAGGTTGGCGGTTCGCTAGCTCAAGGGAACAGGAACCAGCCATCACAGCATGACACATTTCGTACAGATACTTTTGATCCGTGCTTAGTTCCTTCACAATATTATCAGGTAATACTAGCAAATTGCCAGACACTGCACAAAAAGACGCTAGAGGTTTACTTTCACAAGCAGCTAGCTGTTTTCCAATAGGTCCTGAATATTCTTTTGGCCCAGATGTGCTACCATCCAGAGACATGAACAAATGACGAAGCGGTAATTCATTCGCGTGAAGCATACAAACACACCATTGCAACGGTCTCTTTAAATAGTTTTCCAGGTATGGAATGACACCTCCCTTCCAACCTGTATTCGTAGCAGTACCATCGCACCCCACACAGATCACCTCTTCCAAGTTAAACCCTTGATTTTCTAACAAAGATATGATAGAAGAGACGATCCCTTTGGCAGTGCCACGACTTGGCGTCATATGTCCCAAATAAATAAATCCCGGCTCTGTGAGAACTGAAATGTGTTCTTGCAAGACTTCTCTGCGGTGGTACCGATCGCCTATTTTCTCGTTTATGAGTGTTTTGTCCTTTCGTCCATCAAAGTAGATACTTTTTATTACAATCGTATCAATGTCTTTGCTGGCCTTGGTCCGTGCTTTTGAAACAGCTCTATGAATTTTATTCTTATCAATAACAAGACTTAGATCTTCGGAAGATACCAATCCTACGTCAGCTAAGACCGCCGAAGCGACCGCAGCCGTAGATCGCGTTGATAGTCCATACCGATCACATACCTTAGCTACTGTTGGCAGCGCCAGAGTGTTCCGATTCAACGAAGTAGATGGAGTCTCATTTACAGGCACGTCACTATTCGCAGAAGTTCTGTTACAGGCGACTGCGGTCGAGGCGGCAACTCGCGCACCGGAAAAGGATTGGTTTTTAGTGATGCACTGGGAAAACATGCATGCTCTGACTCTTTCCGATTCAAATTTTCTTGTCTCTGATGTTTCTTTAAAAGTCTTGCTGTTTCTTTTGTGTCTATACCGCTTATTGCCATTTTTCTATCACTTCTTTGATCCAGTAAAGTCTCTTTCAGAAATAGGAACTTGCTTAGGTTTTATGCAGGAACAAATGTCAAACGAAGTGCACTTACAAGCAGCAATATCGAAGAGCTTGTTCGACAATTCCAAAAAGCACTTCACTTTGCTTTCGTAACTATCATTTCTTTTATTTTTGGGATATCTTTTTTATATTAGCAATTGGGTAACTCGTACGTTGGAAACGATAGGAATCGAAGCTTTGGTCCAAATCGTATCAAGTTTTCCAGAAACGATTGAAAAAACTTCTGTGTTAGAAGGATCTTTCCCATTCTTCTGTAGTTTTAGTTCATTTTTAGTAAACAAAATGAATTTGATAACGTCACTTATCACTGGTAACTGGCGATCGTCAAGTTCTTTATATGATCCCAAAATAGCACAAGTAGTCTCACTTCGTCTTGAACCCATTATTATATATAACAAAAACACGTATTTTATCACAAGGAAGTGCAGAGCGACACCTTACAGCAATAAAACCGCAATAGAAATGAGACGAACTGCCTCACAGTAGAAGTAGAGAATTTAAGAAAAACAAGTCAAAACATGAATTTTGCGAGTTTGTTCCAAACCAATTCCTAAAGCCTGCAATACATGTTGGCCGAGCGTAGGCCAACGCGAGCGATGGCAAATAGGTACAGGACAAGAAATAATGTCCACACGTTCGACAAATTCGTCGAACGCCAATGCAGACGACCAATGTAGAAGAGGGTCTGTTGAGCTGCCCACACGTTGGCCGAGCGCAGGCGAGCGCCTTTGATTTGTGACCAAAAACCGACACCGATCCGAAGTGAGGCAAGTGATCACGAGCAACGGCGAGCGTAGACAAGTTGCACCAAATGAGCTCTATACACGTTGGCGCTGGCCTCCACTCGGCCAACTAGGCAAGTGATACCGAGCGATAGCAAGACAAGGCAAATATACCGTCTACATGTTGGTATTGGCCTTCACTCGACAACGCTCGGCCAACATGTATTGCAGGCTTTACAGAAAAAATCCTGTCGTTGCCTGCAAATCATAACTTAGGGTTTCACTATCAACGAAATAAAAAATAAAATGGGAATAATGTACATAAAATAGAATAGACGACATTGACTGGAGGGTTATTTAGGTGAAAAAAAAAAAAAAAATGCCGGTAGAACCCTCAAGATATTTTTTTATGTTTTTTTTTATTATTTTTACGGTAATCTAAAACTAATAATGCAACTTTTGAGGGGACTTGAGTAGCGAAAAGCGAAAAAAAAAAATTTTCGGGACACCCTAATGTATAGTCTTAATAGTTTCGGAATATAATGGCTGTGACATACGGACGGACAGACAGACGGACAGACATATCGAAACTATAAGGGTTCCGTTTTTTGCCATTCGGCTACGGAACCCTAAACATCACGGATTTGTATCTAGTGGATTTATGATATTAAAGATTTTAATTATTTAAATAGTTTTTTGAAGATCTAGGATATCTGATTGACGATCTCTGATGACAGAGATGTGTCTATTGAAATATTAATAGCGTCATAAGCATGCCTTTATAATTATGTTCATCCAAAATGCTTACAAAAATTAAATCAAAATGTTTTCAAAAATTAAAAATCAATCGACTTCGCAATACAAAAACATTACATAGTATGTTATAACTTAGTATCATAAAACAACAAAAAAACTAATCCTGATTTGTTACGTTGACATATGGAAATCGATTGTTTTTTTTTATTTAAATACGTAGGCAGGTCAAACTAGAGATAGAATATCACCTTATCGACAGTCTTGCCGTCCTTCTCAATGGGCGTCTGCGCAAACACGGTCATGATTTCGGCGATGCCGCCGTTGCTGATCCAGATCTTCGAGCCGTTGAGCACGAAGTGCTTGCCGTCAGCAGACAGCACCGCGCGCGACCTGCACACACAACGTCATGAGGAGCCGGCTCGCCGCCGCGCGCCGCTCGGTACTCTACGCACTTGATGGAGCCGGCGTCGGAGCCCGAGGAGGGCTCGGTGAGGCAGAAGGCGGCGTACTCCCCGCCCGTGACGCGCGGCAGGTAGTGCGCCTTCTGCTCGGGCGAGCCGAACAGCAGGATGCCCTTGAAGCCGATGGACTGGTGCGCGCCCAGCGTGATGCCCACGCCCAGGTCGTGCGCGCCCACCACCTCCACGAGGCGCGCGTACTGCGTGTTGCACAGGCCCAGCCCGCCCAGCTCGCCCGGCACCTGCAGCCCGAACGCGCCCAGCTCCCACAGCCCCGCCAGCGTCTTCGGCTCGATCTGCGAGTCCGCGTCGTTCTTCGCGGGGTCGTTCACCTGCGCACCCAACGGCTCAGCTCTACTCTGCGATACTACTTTACGTCACACATGAACCGTGCAGTCGCCAGAGTGCGCGTACCTCTTGGAAGAACTTCTCGACGGGCGGCACGAGCTCCTGCAGCGTCTGGCGCTGCTCGTCGTTGAGCGGCTCGGGGTAGGGGAACACCTGCGCGGTCTCCAGGCGGCCGCGGAACAGGTTGAGCGTGAAGGAGCCGCTCTGGCGCGCCGCGCCGCGCTTGTCGGCCTCCGACGCCAGCCATCTGCAACTGCTGCGTGCCACATGCACATGTATTAACGTCTCATACATGATATACTCTCTATATATATCTATGACTAGTACTCACGCGGGGCTTCGCTCCCGTGGATTCTATCACGGTAAAAACATAACTCTCCTTTTTTGCAGTCGCGTAAAAGGTAGCCTATAACCTTCCTCAAGCTTCAAGCTACTTCCACACCAAATTGCATCCAAATCCACCCTGTACTTTCGAAGATTAGCGCGTTCAAGCAAACAAACAAACAAACTTTTCCGCTTTATAATATTAGTATAGATATATGACTTGCCGCTCAGTAAGGTATTCGAGTGCACAGAAATGTTACAGAATCTCTTGTGAGTCTGTGTGCATGTCTGACACACCTGTCTCACAGTATTACATTAAAAGTTTGTTTCAAACCTAGTGCACCAATTCATTAGTTCATCATCAACTACCACTGAAAAGCAGCACTAGGCATGTGTCCTGAAACATTACTGTTTTGTGCAATATGATGCATATTTACAAAGCAAGGTATTTAATTTAGCCCAAAATTTAGTATTTTTTTCCAAGATATGCAACATACTTGGCATCATTTGCATTGGCTATTTATGGTTGACAGTTCTGATATATCTGAAGGATTATTCCCAGTAATTGTCCCCACCATTCATGTTACTAATGGTGGTTTGGTGACCATACCAGTGTTGGCTATTGGGAATGGTCACTCTTCTTGTTTCCCAGTTGCCACCGGTGGTGACAGATTGGACAAATAAATTAATTGTGTATTGTGAAGTATTAGCCAATACTGTGGGGTTTATCAATTTATAGAATATCATTAATTTTTTTCACAAATTATATCATTTTTTATTATTAAATGCACATTGAAAACGAGCCAAATAAAACATACAAATCACTTGAAAGACACATTACCAGTAGGCAACTGGGAATAACCTAATAAAGTAATTTGTGTTTGAACAAATATGAGTGCCTCAGGCAGTACCCACAAATATATTTGTAGATGACTAAAAATAGAATAGTAGTATGAGTTAGGTATATTATCTAGCATTAATAAATTCTACTAATTTTAAGGGCAAGGACCATGTAGATATAACCATTATATTATAGTTCTTGCTGGTTGCTAACTTGGTCAAATTTTAATTAGCATGCTTTTAGAGGATAGCTGTTACAGCAGGGAAATCAAAAATAATTAAATAGTATGTAAATGGAAAAAAATCAAATTTAAACAACCAAAAGGTGACCATGTTTGGAAGACCAAAACAGAAATTTCAAGTTAGAGTTGATCATTGAACTTTTGGGATATTAAACCAAATATATACAATATTCAACTCTTGTTATGTGACTTTCGTTAATTGCAATGTTGGCTGTATTCCGAGATATTATGTTGACACGGGAATGTCATTTGCCTATTAATAATGAGGTTAAGGTGCAAAGTCCAAGGCGAGTGTGGACTATGGAACAACAAGGCCACGGCAACGAGTGCAATGACTACCACCAAGTTTTGTCTTGGCATGTTGAAAAAGTTACCTCTGCAAGGGCGACGGCAGCTGAGCTGATTTCCCTGCTATGCAACGATTAGCACACGTTAACAACTTTGCACCCTTCATTTTAATTTTTTTATTTTAGCTAATAATGTATTGATACCACTCCAAAAATAAAATTACTAAAAACTAAAATTTCATAATCGGTATCTGAAATAGTAAAAATAATTAGCAAATTAAAATGGAAAACATAGAGACTACGAAAGAAAACTAAAAAAAACTTTCAATCTGGTCAATGCAAATGACTGACAGTGTTGCCAACAACGCGGGGGCCAATGTCGCCCGTTTTTCACAGCTTAAGTAGCCTAATGTAGCCGAATTTCAATCAGTGGTAGCCTAATTATGTAGCCTAAAATATCAGTAAAAATGTAGTTTAAATCAATTTATTTTTACCTACTTTACTTGCTTTAAATGCTGGTTTTTTTTAATTCACTCATCGCGCATAATGTATGCGCCAATAATTTTGCGTGAAACAAATACTTTGACACAAATGCTGTACGAAGCGAAATGAAAATGAAAAATAATAACTGAAATTGGCCCGAACTATTCACTCAGTTTAATAAGATAATTGCGTTTAAATTAATTTTTATTTTTTATTTTTATTGTTGATTAGCTTGCGTTTGACCACAATCTCAACTGATGTTAAGTGATGATGTAATAATAATAATAATAATATAATAATAATATTTATTTCATCCAAAATTTACAATTAATATACAATGGTCAATAAATCAAGAAAATTACATAAATGTTAAAACTAATGCTTAGGTATATAATTAATTTACAACTATTATTTATTTACTTTTATATTAAATCACCTGTACTTAAAATACCTCTTAACGGCTTGCCTGAGCTAGGTTAAACCTGTGTTTCAGGCTGTCGCTAATAATGTTTTTTATTGCAGGATCAATTATTATTTGTAAAACTAGTGTAAACAAGAACAATTATACAATAAATGTTTAATAACTACAGAAATATGGATACATTATATAAAATTCAAAATAGAAACTAATCACATAAAACTATTTTTAAATTATTTTAAAATTTGTAACAAATTCTCAGTGTCTGCATAATTAAGCTTAGCTAAATATTCCGATAACATGATACTGCATTTTTTGTAATTTTTGCTATGTATGTCTATTATCTTATTAATTTTATTATATAAAAAAGGTCCTAAAAATATGTAAAATCTATAAACAAATGCATGTCTAGTTTGTGGCCGAGTACAGACCAGGTCTTTCCTTCTTTTGACTGATGGTGCTGGGTTAAAAGGTAGATCAGTATGCTGTTTTAGTAAGGTGTGGAGTATAAATAATTGACGAACTGTTAGAACTTTGCAAGCCACGTAAAGCTGATGTGTTGGAAATAAAAAAGGACGAAAGGTTCTAGAGGAAGTAAGATGGTTTTTGCGGCGCCACCCCAAGCAATTATGCAGTAGGTAAGTATAGATTGAACTAAAGCTAAATATACCTGTTTTATTAAGTTATAGTCTGTAATGTAACGTAAGTTTTTAAATATATATATTAATTTACGTACTCTATTGCATAATAAGTCAATGTGTTTACGAAAATTTAGATTAGGGTCAAGAGTGACACCTAAATATTTCATATTGTCTGTTTTCGCTAAAGTGGGACAAGTACATGCAATGTCAGCGTTATAGGTTGTACAGCTATGTGCGTAAATGTTTTGATTAGTAATTAGTTTGTTATTATTCTTCATTGAAAATATGATATATTTAGTTTTGTCTCTATTTAAGGTCAGAATATTATTATAAAGCCAATTTGACAAGATATTAAATCCCGACTGAGCGTGTTCATAGACCTCTTCTCTTGTTTTTGCTGAGAATACCAGAGCCGTATCATCCGCATATGAAATAATGGTACCGTTTTGGAGATTTAGGTTGCACAGGTCATTTATATAAATTAGAAATAGTGTCGGACCCAAAATTGACCCTTGTGGTATACCAAAGGAACTGCTTTTCAGGTCAGAACGTGGACGAAGACGAAGCATGCTTGCCTAGAAGTAACCTATTCACTCTTACTCTTAGCTATAACCTGGGAGTCTTTAGACTCCCAGGTTATAGCTATCAGAAAGCACAGACTCCAACACAGAATTAATTCTTATCACATCATTGCATTCTAAATTTGGTAACATATAAAGATAAATTCAGGGTATTCGAAGCTAACTAACCATAAACAAAAAGGTGGCCTCAACTCAACTCAACATATTTTATTTTACATGGCCACTTATAAAACAACACAAGCTAGTGCACGGCATGAAATTGGTCGAAAAGAACCGGCAAGAAACTCCACAGTTATTCTTTTCAAAATATCATTCATTTTTATAATACTCGTTTAAAAGGTATGATTCAATAAATTCAACAAATTCACACCAAACAGTATAATTAAAAATGAGAAATGAGTGTATTGTAATATTAAACAATATAATTTTTATTATTTATTAGTAATATAAAATAAACAAAAAAAATCTGTCCAATCGGATGGATTATCGTAGGGTAAAGTACAAACAAACAAAATAAAAAGACACACTCACTAAAGTGGAGTTGTTAAGAGACTAGTTGATAACGCAATAACAATAAGCCCGAGCCACATTATGCAGAAGGAAGGAATCATCGCCAAGCAATAATGACTTCAACGTAGTCCTCAATCTAAAATATGCTTTTTTGATAAGGGTTTTAAATTTTCACACAGACACGGAGCTTGGTAACTTGTTATAAAACCGTATGCTATTTATGAAGAATAACTTGCTAGTCTTGGCTAATCTGAATTTGGGTATAACAATTTCACACTTATTGTGTATAATTATTGTGTCAAGATCGCTTCTAATCTGAAAAAGTCCTAAGTTTATCCGTATCTATACTATAATCTATACTAATATTATAAAGCTGAAGAGTTTGTTTGTTTGTTTGTTTGTTTGTTTGTTTGCTTGAACGCGCTAATCTCAGGAACTACGGTTCTGATTTGAAAAATTCTTTCAGTGTTAGATAGCCCATTTATCGAGGAAGGCTATAGGCTATATATCATCACGCTAAGACCAATAGGAGCGGAGCACTAATGAAAAATGTTTCAAAATCGGGGGATTCTTTTTCCACGCGGACGAAGTCGCGGGCGAAAGCTAGTAATATTATAAAGCGGAAAAGTTTGTTTGTTTGCTTGAACGCGCTAATCTTCGAAAGTACTGGGTGGATTTGGATGCAATTTGGTATGGAAGTAGCTTGAAGCTTGAGGAAGGTTATAGGCTACTTTTTATGCGACTGTAAAAAAAGAGAGTTATGTTTTTACCGTGATAGAATCCACGGGAGCGAAGCCCCGCGTGAGTACTAGTATATAATATGCTTTCTAATAAATAAAGTGAATGCCATCCATTCTTTTCTAGTATCGCAAACCTTTCACACTAATTTTCATGGGACATGTTTTTTTTATTAAGCTCGTTTATGACAGACAGACTGTATACACTTTATTGTACATACACCAATAATTGAAACACACTTAAATAGCAATATTGCTAACAATTTGGTTACAATGATATCTTCCACTTTCCAGACAACCTTGTACCTGAACTGAAGTAGCCTAAAAGGCGACCGGTCGCCTTTCATGTTTTTTCGTCGCCGATTCTCTTCGTGAGTAGCCTAAATGGCGAAAAATCGCCTACGTTGGCAACACTGATGACTGACTTGAAAAGTCGTTCGTTATAGTGATGTGTCAGCAGCTCGAGTTACTAACTCGAATTAACTCGAGTTGGGCTTAACGCGAGTCAACTCGAGATGAATTCTCTTTGACTCGACTTAGTCGATTTGAATTCTCCCGCCCTATCCCGTCAGCCGAATGACAGACACTGAGATGGCGAAGAAAGCGCGGGAAATTCGTAACGAAAGGGCGCCTTTTTTTAAAACAAATTTTCAAAAAATTATTTTATTTATTCTTAAGTTCATTTCCTAGCTATTTTCATGATGGGGAAGAAGGGAAACCCCAAGAAAAGGAAAAAAGAATACAGTTCGTCATCTGCTCCACCGTTGGTGTCCTCTGAAGACGACGGTGGAGCCTCAAGCTCTTCAGAGGAATCTATGCCAGTAGAAAAAGATAAGTATCAGGAATTCAGGATTCCCGACTACATTCGGTCATATCCTGAAAATGGAGGTAATTTTGAATACGTTGTATTTTTAGAAAGTATAGACTCAGTCCCGATCGGCGAAAGAGACATGATGTCCCTTTCAACCAATATAAAGAAATATAATAAGGGCGTAAAACAACTACTACGAATGAACCGATACAAAATTGGTGTTATTTTTGAACGACCTGGTTTAGCCAATGCAGCACTAATGAATCGAAAATTTCTAGATAGTTTCAAATTGAAAGCCAGTATTCCTGCAGCTGCAATGGAGAACACAGGTGTTATCATGCATGTTCCCATTGAACTTAGCAACGAACACGTCTACAACGCGATAACTAGTACCAAAAATATTATATCTATTAGAAGATTTATGCGCCGCACTATTTCAGAAGGAGAAGGGGTGTCCTTTCAGCCTACGAAGACGGTGTCCATCACATTCTCGTGTGCAGTGATACCAGATAGTGTAGACCTGAATAGCTGGAGGTTCGAAGTGCGTCCTTACATTCCGCCGGTTAAACAATGCCTGAAGTGTTTAAGGTATGGTCACATAGCCAAATTTTGTAAGAACTCCCAAAGATGTTCCATATGTACAAAGGACCATAATTATAAAGAATGCCAAATACCATCAACTGAGGCAACATGTTGCCACTGTCAAGGTAAACATGTAGCTATTTCATCACAGTGTCCAGTCAAGCAAAAAAAAGTTGAAGAAAACAAAAACAAAATTAATAAAAAATCATTTACAGATTTATTCAATGAAAAGTCATTTCCATCTCTTTCAAAGTCCAGTCCTGCAAAACAATTACAATCACTAATTGAAACAGAACCAATCTTAAATATTTTAATACAGACAATAGTAACATTCATTTCTCAAAATAAAAATAACGAAAAGAGTATTTGCACTCAAAGTATAAAAGATGTTCTATTATCAAAAATTCAGAATAATATCAATAAACCTTAATTTTATGGATCAGCTAAATATTATACAGTGGAATGCTCAGAGTATCAATAGTAACAAACATGCTTTTTCGTATTTTTTACATGAGTATAATATACATGTAGCTTTATTGTGTGAGACGTGGCTCAAGCCTCACATGAGATTTAGTATTAAAGGATATAATATAGTAAGATTAGACTCAGGTAATACACACAATGGTGTAGCTATTTTAATACATAACAGTTTACAATTTAGTAAAATAGATACTTTATATGATGATTCAATACAAAATATAGCGATTCGTTTAAAATATGGCAATAATAAAGAAATTTCATTAGTCAGTTTTTATAGTCCCGGAAACGCTTTATTTACTAAGTATAAGTTTGATAATTTAATTCGCAGTATTCCTGGTCCTCTCTTGGTGGGTGGAGATTTCAATGCACACCATTCGGCTTAGGGATGTAACAGTGTGAACATTCGCGGCCGAGAGGTGCTTGAAGTCATTAATGACTTTAATTTGGTTTTATTAAATGATGGAGAAATGACTACTGTAGGCTCTGATAGGTGGCAAAGAAATGCACTTGATTTGACTGTAGTATCAGCTTCAATTTCATTGTCTTGTAACTGGTCTGTCCATGAAGATCCTTTAGGTAGTTACCATTTGCCTGTAATTACAAGGGTACTTATTAATAACAATTATAATATCCCACATGAGACAGAATCTTCAAATTTACCAAAACATTTTAATTTTAACTTGGTTGATTGGGAAATATATAGGAAGAGTGTTGATAGTTTGATAGTGGAATTTAAAATTAATCAAGATAACCCATTACAGTCATATAATGACTTGATAAAGTTGTTAAATTTAGCTATTATTAAATCATTACCATCAACTTTAAGACCTGCTACATCTTTTGATACGTCATTAGTAAATAATAATCGTAAAAAACGCATCCCATTACCATGGTGGAATTTGAATTGCACTAAAGCAGTAGAAGACTCTAGGAATGCCTATATAGAATTCAAGTACAATCCCACATTAGAAAAATATATTGAGTTTAAAAAATTACAAGCTCTTAAAAAGTTAGTGTTGAAAAGAGAAAGATATTTAAGTTGGATTTCTTTATGTGAGTCATTTAACAGAACTACTCCATTATCTAGAGTTTGGCAATTTTCAAAAAGATTTAATAAAACATTTACACCTCCAAGTAGTAATATTTCTCCTTGGGTATTCGATTTTCTTAAAAAATATACTCCAGATACAGTTGAGGGGCCATTTCAATCAATTCCTCATGAAGTAAAAGTTTCAGGACATTATGAATATCTAATTTATCCATTTTCTCTTCAGGAATTAAAATCTGCAATATCATCTAGACGTGATTCAGCTTTTGGCCTTGATGGAATACCTTATAAAATGTTGAAATATGTATCAATTAAGGCACTTTCTGACATACTAAGTGTTTTCAATTTACTCTGGCAGGAAATGATCATCCCTAATGAATGGAAAACAGATTGTCTCATTCCAGTACTTAAGCCTAACAAAGAAAGACACAAAGTAGAATCATATAGGCCTACTGGCCTATATGATTCTACTTTGTGTTTTTGTCTTTGTGTCTACTGCATTAACATCATGCATGGGGAAAACCTTTGAACAATTAATTAAACAAAGGCTAGAATTTTATATAGAAAGTAATAGTCTATTACCATCCAATCAATTTGGATTTCGACGTGGTTGCTCCACTCGAGATAGCATTTCTCATTTACAATTAGATATATACAATTCTAATAAAATGGACAATTATTTTGTTGGTGTCTTCTTTGATATAGTGGGTGCATTCAACAACATCAATTTGCACATTTTGTGTGTTGAACTTCGGGGCCTTGGTATTCCTAAAAAAATTATATTATGGATCTTTAAATTTTTACATGGTAGAGAAGTATATGTCAAAGTGAATAAACGTTTAATAGGGCCACGTTTTTCATACAAAGGGGTATGTCAAGGTGGCATTCTCAGTCTATTGATTTATCTTCTCTATCTACATAGACTAAACATTGTACTTGGTCTTGAAGTGGCAAATTTACAGTTTGCAGATGATTTAGTTATCTATGCTTCAGGTTCAGATATAGGTTCTGTTGAAAGAATTTTAAACACAGCTTTAACTCGGCTAAAGAACTATTTTCATTATCTAAACTTGGATATTAGTCCAGAAAAATCTAGTCATAGTGTTTGGTGAATGTGAAATAGACCTACATATTTATTACAATAATAGTGTTCTTCCAATAGTGAATGAAGTGAAGTTTCTGGGTATCATTTTTACAAGCAACCTTTCATGGACTAAGTATGTTGATTATCTGTTAGGTAGAGCTAATAAAGCATTTAATTTTGTAAAGTCGCTGTCAATTGCAGCTGATCCTAAAATTTTGCTAATGCTATATAAATCTTTAGTACGTAGTCATTTTGAATATGGATTTTTATGCTTTGGGTCTGATCAGAGATTGGTTCACAAATTGGATATTCTGCAAAACCACAATCTTAGATGTGTAACTGGTGCAATGAAGACAACTCCAATTAATTCACTTCAAATTGAGTGCTACACTCCTCCTATGAATATAAGATTTCAGTTTTTAAAATCCAAATACATTCTCAAGCTTTTATCTTTTGAAAATCATCCTTTATTAAAGAAAATATTATTTTATCATAGAGTATACAGTCCCTCTAACTCCGTAAATGTCCCTTATATATTTCATGACTTTTCTATTTTAATCAGTATTGATGATCAATATCAAATTGAGAAATGTAAAGGCAGATGGCCATGTTACTCTGGTAATTATATTAGCAAATTCTGGCCCATGGACATTTACATCAACCGTGAACTACGGTGTAAAGAAGATGTCTATCAGTTAATTGCAGAGTTCCCTGGGTACAGGCATATATTTACTGATGGATCCAAAAACAATAGAAATGTTTCGCTAGCCATTTATCTACCTCATCTTACTGTTGGACATGGAGTTCGGTTACCTGGAGCCATGACTATATTTACAGCAGAATCTCTAGCCATTTTAACAGCTCTGCAGTATATACATGAAAAGAATCTTGGGCACACAACTTGGCTTATAGTGACCGACTGCATGAGTGTTCTCATGGCCTTAATAAACCCGAAACTGGACGCCAATACCGGAAATATTTTATATGAGATTCGGACTTTATACGCTGATCTTTGTTCTAGAGGATTTACGATAAGTTTAATATGGACACCCTCCCACATAGGAGTAACAGGAAACAAAAACGCAGATCATCTTGCAAGAGTTATTGCTGACGTTGACAACGTTGACATCCCAGAAACGAGAAATGTTGCCATACCAAGCTCCGACCTCCTTACCAAATTACGTGAACAAAACACCTGTATTTGGCATGAGAACTGGCAAGAAACACTAAGAACTAAAGGAAAATGGTATGCGAAAATAAATCAAACCATTGGTTCTGCTCCCTGGTTCACCAGATATATTCTTCCTAAGAGCAGAAAATTTTACACTACTTTAAATCGTCTTAGACTTGGACATGGAAGATTCAATGCACATTTAGCCAGAATGAAAATTATAACATCACCTGTTTGTATTAATTGTGAATTAGGATGTGATCAGACCCTAGATCATATAATTTTTGAATGCCCTGCATATGATTTACAGAGAATTCCTCTAATTGATAATTTATTGGAAATATATAAAACGCCAGCAAGCATCCCGCGCGACACTCAAGGTGATCAGGACTGCAATAGGCCAGCCAACGGTAACTGGACGTGTCCGGAACTTTTCCACGATACGTGGAGACTACCGTTGTTTTCAATAAACAAGTTTACACAATGGCCTGCCTCTACTAGGCTTCGGCCTACAACAATAAAAACAAAATGTACCACTAACCTGAGTGCTGGGGACGCCAAGTTCGACCTTCAAAGGTCACGCCCTAAGTGTGGTTTGTATGTGATATGAGGTGAGTAATTGTAACGTGTGATGTAAGTTACGGGTTCTAGGACGGTCACAAGGCGTCGATCTTCAGATGGCGCCGTCCCGACCAGCATCACACCCAACTCGTTTCCAGCAAGCGCGCGCTACGCGTGGTAGACAATAAGGCGATGTGTTCCGAGAAATATCACTGGATTCTTGTTAATCCGAGATTACAAAGTTCAATCAATCACTGAACACAATTAATCTGTTCATATCTCGTGAGATCCAATACGATTTACAACAAATTCCGCGTGCCGGCCGACCGACGACAAGGCGGCGTATAATTCAACAATATCCCGGGGTTTTCAACAAATGGGGAATACACTTCAACCAACAAATAATTCGCGACCCAATTATCGGTCTCAACAGGCGAATTCAACAATATTTTACCAATTACAATCAAATCAAAGTCCCAAACGTGCGGACATTTTTCCAACAAGCAAAGTCAATCTGTCAAGTCAAGAGAGGTTATGTCAAGTCCACAGATAATTAATGTTGCCGGCCAAAAGGTGCGTTCTGTTTCACGTCGGACCGAACATCTACCCCCCCCGGACGGGCCTACCCGTCCGCTAATCAATTGGAAGTCTTGACAAGGTTGCAAATTCAACACAGCTTCAATGTGGCCAAATACCGTAGCTAGTTCCTCTAAGGTGAGAACGGTGTCTCCCAACAATCTCCGCCAGCGTCCCTTTGCCGCTTTCACCGCGGCCCCAAAAATACCCCCCCAATGGGGGGCAGGCTGGCGGGTCAAACAACCAAGTGACCCCTCGGCGGGCCAAACTATTACCAATATCAACCTGGCTCTCATTAAGGAAGGCGTATAGCTCCTTCAAATAGTTACTTGTACCCTTGTAATTCGTACCGCAATCAGACCTAATCAACGAAGGTAACCCACGGCGAGACACAAATCTTTCCCAAGTCGCCTCAAAGGCCTCTGTCGAGAGGGAGGTTACCAGCTCCAAATGTACTGCCTTGGTTGACAGGCAGACAAACACACAAATAAGCCCCAACAATCCTGCTATTACGAAGGGTGGACGTCTTCAACAAAGGGGGACCAACAAAATCCGTTACGACGCCATCAAAGGGCCTCGCCTCATTGACGCGATCAGCCGACAAAATCCAAATTCTCGCTGCAGAATGGCCAACAGCGCATTGCAACCGGCATGCGAGTTCTTAGTGTGACGATCAGTCACCAACAATTGTACCAAGTTCAGTTACAACAAGGGCAGGAGCACCAATTTTAGGGTAAGGACAACTCACAAGGGTGACCTCAAACCAGGTCCTTCCCTCAACAGTGGTGTCAGCCGGTTCGCCAATTCCCCAAATCTTGCCTGAAAGGTCGTTCACCTTCAGGCCAACCTGTCCCGCTAACCAAGAAGACAAAGGCAACCCCGGACTCCCGTCTCCAAAATGGCACAGACCACAATCGAGTCACCCAAGGGTCCCCAGACCGTGACCGAGGCCGTTGGCAACAAAACCGTCTTGATCGGGGGGTTCCT
Source organism: Tholera decimalis (assembly GCA_943138885.2). Classification (NCBI taxonomy): domain Eukaryota; kingdom Metazoa; phylum Arthropoda; class Insecta; order Lepidoptera; family Noctuidae; genus Tholera; species Tholera decimalis. Next base: position 50,098,802 of record OW964550.2, on the reverse strand, counting down.
TTAGCGGGGCAGGCGTCAATCTCTTAGTGATGCCTGGGCGGCGACCGATCGCCGCTTCCAGGCTGCCTTCGTTCACGACGAGGCCAACAATCAAACCATTCGTCCGCGCGGTGTCCCAAGCCGCTCGCCATCACTGGAGGGGCATATCCCACCGGATGCCCGAATGGCGGAGGGCGCGACTCCAGCCGGGGACGTTCCGCCAACGGAGGGGAAAGGCAGCGGCGCCGACCCGGCCACTGCTGCCTAGCAGCCAATGCGCGTTCTCCCTGACGAGGGAAGACCAAATGGCGCTCGTGGGGCTCCCGTTCAACTTGCGCGGGGGGTGGAGTGCGGCGTACAGAATCGCGGGTCTCAGCCCGGTGCTCGTCTCCGGGGTACCCCCCCATGCGCGAACCCCCCTCAGAAGCTGGTCTGCTGGAGCGGTTCGCGTTGGCGCACAAAATCTCCAAGTGGGACCCTTCACAAATTCTACACGGGCGGGGGTCGGGGCAGTCCCGATGGAAGTGGGCCCCCAAGCACGAAAAGCACAAACGGCGTGCGTTGACAATGCGGCGGCGGGAACTTACGTGCAAATTCAAAAAATCCGGGCAACGCGCCATGACATGCCCCGTTGCCTTACAAAAGTCACAATGATGAGGACTCCGGGCACCATCAAAACGGGGGGCGGGGCGAACATCAACAGGCCCCCTAGCCCGAGGACTCCGGGCGCCAGCCAAACGGGGGGCGGGGCGATCATCAACAGGCCCCCTAGCCCGAGGACTCCGGGTGCCAGCCAAACGGGGGGCGGGGCACTGCCCTTAATGAGGCCATTGCAACAATCAAATATTAATACAAAACAACAATCAACAACCAACAATCAAATATTAAACAAACAGCAATGACTTGTTAGCCGACCAAATAGTTTCAACAAAATAAAAATTCAAATTCAATTATTTCAAGTCCAAATGCGACCCCGTACCCATTCCAAGTATGAATCTAGCTTGGTACAGATGGCTAGTTACAAATAAATAACAATTCAATGTATAATACAATGTTGGATCAACCTCAAATAAACATCAAGAAGCACAACAATTGACTGTACAATATTGAGCCGGAGAATCTCTAACAAAATCCAATAAATACAAATAAATGCAATAAGCAATACACACAATTCAAGTCCTATTATGTTAGACTATGTGTAATTATTATTTAGATAACCTTTCAAATTCAGATCAATGACATTCAATTATCAATTGCAACAAATACCAAACAACTTTTACAACAATATACCAACTTATGTACCAAATTATGTACCAATTATACCAAATTATACCAATAATTCCTAATTTCACAAATAAATCCTACCTGTCAATGCAATGAAAGAGGCTACAATACAAATTACAAATACAACTTCAATTGATTCAACTTCAATTAGATAGCCCGGATGACATGGTAATATATTCAAACTTATTAAGTTACAAGTTATGTTAAGTAATTAAACTCAAGTTTTAAGTTTTCAACAATATTCAAAACTTCCAATTAAACCAGTGGATCTTATATTATAAGAGCCGCGCTTCTGCTACCAAATTTGTTCAAGACTGCAATAGGCCCAGTGCAACGGTAACTGGGGTGTCCCAAACTTGTCCGCGATACGCGGATTCTAAACGTTGCTTAATAATGATAACAAGGTTACACAATGGCCTGCCTCTACTAGGCTTCGGCCTACAACAATAAAAACAAAATGTACCACTAACCTGAGTGCTGGGGACGCCAAGTTCGACCTTCAAAGGTCACGCCCTAAGTGTGGTTTGTATGTGATATGAGGTGAGTAATTGTAACGTGTGATGTAAGTTACGGGTTCTAGGACGGTCACAAGGCGTCGATCTTCAGATGGCGCCGTCCCGACCAGCATCACACCCAACTCGTTTCCAGCAAGCGCGCGCTACGCGTGGTAGACAATAAGGCGATGTGTTCCGAGAAATATCACTGGATTCTTGTTAATCCGAGATTACAAAGTTCAATCAATCACTGAACACAATTAATCTGTTCATATCTCGTGAGATCCAATACGATTTACAACAAATTCCGCGTGCCGGCCGACCGACGACAAGGCGGCGTATAATTCAACAATATCCCGGGGTTTTCAACAAATGGGGAATACACTTCAACCAACAAATAATTCGCGACCCAATTATCGGTCTCAACAGGCGAATTCAACAATATTTTACCAATTACAATCAAATCAAAGTCCCAAACGTGCGGACATTTTTCCAACAAGCAAAGTCAATCTGTCAAGTCAAGAGAGGTTATGTCAAGTCCACAGATAATTAATGTTGCCGGCCAAAAGGTGCGTTCTGTTTCACGTCGGACCGAACACAAGGTTTGCTGGAAAATTACAGTACGTACATAGCACTGTATAAATTTATTGACAGCACCGGATGGGCTATTTGACCGATCGGGACGACGTATTAGAAGGATATGACCCTGGATATGACATTACTTCACAACATGATTATGACGAATACACGGATATGACACCATATTATTACGAATTTGACTTTAATGAATACTGAAGACATGGCTTTGGCCTTAAATAAACTACTAAAGACGTGGCTTCGGCCTTACTTATTTTTGGACAAGAAGGATGAAACTGAAGACGAGGCTTAGGCCTTACTTTTAGACAAGAAGGATAATATGCACTGAAGACGAGGCGGTATGGTCTAAGAACTTAGCCTGCCCGAGTAGGGCGAAGGAAAAAAAAAAAAAAACACTGAGATGGCGCGAAGTTTGCCGATCATTTATGACGTAGACGTAGTTTTCTCTGTCTACGATTTATGACTATATTCGTTCATTTAATTAGCTACAAATGTCAATTATGTCAATGTCACAACAACAATAGTGTATTACATTCTCTTTGCAACACAACACTGCATTGTTGCAGATTTGAGGTTATTTTGGAGTGCCGATTGTTATTATTGTTAGTTTTTCGAATTATTAGGTACTGTATTGAAAAAATGCCGGGACCTAAAAGGAAATCTGTTGTTTGGGATATATTTGAATCGCCAGTGAATGGACATGCTAAGTACAAACAGTGTTCGGATTCATACAAATATAGTTTTGTTGTTAATTAATAGAAACACTTACGTTATTTATGTTACGAAAATTTAATCCTAAATACATAAAGCATAAATAAATGATAAATAAATACATTTCTTTTTTTATTTAAATTATACCTACTGTTGGCGCGACTACTAACGCCATCTATTGACACACCGGGACACCACATTTTATATCTACGAATAAAGGTGAACGCAGACCTAGCCGCACCGCAGTCTCTACAGTCCCCGCAGTCATCGCTTTTTGTTAATGGCCTCGCACATCTATCCGCGCCGCAGTCGCTGCAGTCGTTCCCGTCAGTGTTGCCAGATTTTTGAAAGCATTATCTATCCGAAGATTAAAAAAATCTGTATAAAATCTGTATTTGGTATTGGTATTTTGCTCTTTTGTGTAATTTTATCTGTAGGTGCTATAATAGGGAATAAGCAAGTAATTATTTATACGAGAATAAGTAATTTTATTATAAACCGTTGACAGAGATTCTCTGTCTATAACTCTGGCAACACTGCGCGCCGTGGATGCGAATGACGTCATCCACGCTGCGTGCGGGTGACGTCATCAGCTGCGGCTAGGGGAGTTCGGTCGTTTCAGGGACTGCGGCGACTGCGGCGCGGGTAGGTGTGCGAGGTTGCATAGAACTTCATATAAAGAATTCGAATGCAAAGACTGCGGCGCGTGCGGTGCGGCTAGGTCTGCGTTCACCATAAGGGCTCGCCAACATCGGTGACCAATAAATTCAATTGCACGCGTTGTTCCCATTCAATTTTATATATAGAATCTCTGTTCAAAAATATTTTTTACTCACTAATACACACTGCTTGTAAAAGGACGAATTAAAATAAACCGAAATCAAATCAATAAATCCATCATTGAAGAGCACCTGCCTCCCGTTCCTGTACATGAAATGGTTCTTCGAGCCGGATTAGGAGTTCAAGCTTGAAATCTTCGAAGATTCGCCGCATGAAAATACGAAGAGGAGATTTATGTATCGAGCGAAGAACTGCAACGTTAAGGCATCGACAGGAGTGGCAGGTCTGAACTTCCCGTCCGTTTCCCCATCTCATCCTTCGATTTGTGTTGACTTTGTTCTGTTATTCCAGTGCTCAAGTGGTGGTATCTACCTACACGAAGGCACCCATAGTGGATCGCGCGCATCTGCAATTGGCAATTGTAAGTACTCCTGATTTCCTTAATTCCCAAAATGAGTGAGGCAAAATTGTCAGATTTAATTAAGAAACGAGGAGTTTTAAAAGGTGGATTTAACACTCTTTGAAAATTACGTTGAAAAATTCAGTTTACCCTTGAGTGATCAACAGTCATTAGAGTTAAAGTTACGTGTTGAGAGTATTTCGACCTTGATAGACATATGTAGTGAAATACAGACTAAAATCACAGTATAAAGATCGTACAGTAGGTTGACGCCTTTGATCTTGTGGAAAATGCCGACAACGTCTAGACAGTCTCGCAGCGGCCAGGGTTGTCACAAGTAAACAATATTTATGAAATATTTTTTTTTATTGCAGATCGACATCGTTAGTAATATTATTACTTATTATAATAATGAAAACAATTTTAACCTGCTCTTTACTGAACGTATTATTTAGGAGTTGAGGGTGAACATGAAAATGTAGATGAGGCGTATACAAAGAGATTTAAAATTTGAACTGATGCACGTGATAATTAGGTACTGTGACACTTACTGTACTGTAACTTTGTTTAAGTGAAGATTTTTTAAATAAATAAATTATAAAAAAATGATGTCCGCTATTTTGGATTTCAATAAGGATGGCATTTTCGTAACACGCACCCCAGTCAACCTCAAAATTGACATCCATATCAAATTATTAAAAAGAATGACGTCCGCCATCTTGGATTTCAAAAACGATGGCATTTTCGTAACAAGCACCCCAATTAAACTCAAAATTGACACCCATATCAAATTATTACAAAAAATGACGTCCGCCATCTTGGATTTCAAAAAGGATGGCATTTTCGTAACAAGCACCCCAATTAACCTCTAAATTGACACCCATATCAAATTATTACAAAAAATGACGTCCGCCATCTTGGATTTCAAAAAGGATGGCATTTTAGTAACAAGCACCCCAATTAACCTCAAAATTGACACCCATATCAAATTATTAAAAAAAAAATTACGTCCGCCATCTTGGATTTCAAAAAGGATGGCATTTTCATAACAAACACCCCAATTAAACTCTAAATTGACACCAATATTTTATTTTAAAAAATACGTACACCATCTCGAAATTCACCTTTATTAAATAATAAAAAAGTTCACCATCTTCAATACGAAATTACTATTTTTCGTCATCTGTATTAGAATAAAGCTTGAAAATATCGTTATCATTTTGAATAAATATAGAACACCTAATAATAAGTAGGTATAAAAATGTATAAAATGTCCAAACCCTCACGGCCCTGTGCGATTACCTATTAGATATTATTTTTTTACCGTCCGCCGTTCGGCGATCTTTATTTAAACAAGATGAAGACTTGCAATCTCTCACAGCACACGTCGTATGCACCATTTTAAATAAATAATTAAAAAACAAACACGGGCTAGCCCCGAATGATGTCTCCCAAGCTACTAACATAGTTTTGTTCGCAGCTTGGGATCGGCATTCCCGCGTCTCGCCCCTCACACCCCGCACGATTGCCCTGTCTAGACGTCTTCGTCGGACGACTGTATGATCTTTAGACTGTGCTAAAATTGAAGAGGTAGTAGTAGAAGATCTCGATCTTGCAAAACAGCTGGAAGAGAGAGATCGTTTTGAAGATCAATTTTATCGTGTTGTAGCTTCTGCGAAACTTTTATTGCATAAGGAGGTAACTGACAAGTCTAGTGTTTCAACATATAGGCCGATAGGCATAAAATTACCCGATATTAAAATACCTTTCTTTGACGGTTCCTACGATTGCTGGCTAGAGTTTAAAAATTCTTACGTTAGTATGATTCATGGTCGCGAAGATTTAGATCCTGTTCAAAAGTTCCATTATTTAAAATCGTCACTGTCCGGTAACGCGGCACACGTTATAAGTGCATTGGAATTTACGGCTAACAACTATACTCACGCATGGGAGCTATTAGAGACTAGATTTAATAATCCGCGGCTATTGGTTCATAATCATGTGAAGGCATTATTTAAAATTCCATCGTTAAATAAAGAATCTGGTTCCCAGATTAGGAATTTAATAGATATTGTTTTGAGAAATTTGCGTGCCCTTAAAACGTTAGGGGAACCAACGGATTTATGGGACACTTTAATCATTTTCATGGTCGTTTCCAAATTAGATCAGGCCACTGAACGCGAATGGGAAGATTTTAAAGGTACAGCTAGTTCGTTAATTGAGTCAAGGTCAGCCTTGAAACTAGATGACCTTCTTAAATTTCTTAAAGACAGGGCTGACGTGTTAGAAATGATTAAAGCGAATCATAACAAAACCCACGAGAACAAAGGCAGCGAACAAACACAATCTAAGAAGCAATATTCACATACTCATGTTGCCACGCACGTTAGTAACAATAACAATAAGGGTAATACGATCAGAAAGACAAAGCAAAGCCGCATGTGTGCGATGTGTAGTGGTGATCACGCGATTTATTCATGTTCAAGGTTTCTTAATTCGTCTATCCAAGATAGGGATAATATAGTTAGAATGCATAAGCTATGTATCAATGGTTTACGCACAACCCACCCGCTTGATGAATGCAAGTTTAGGCAGTGTAGGTTGTGTGATAAAAAACACAATAGTTTGCTTCACGTTGATAGGCAGGTAGACGGCGCACCACAAGTGAGCGGGTCGAGTGCGCCAGCACAGCCGGTCACTGCTAACGTCTCCGCTGTCTCGGCATCATTACACGTTATGACTAATCATTCAGATTCGCAAAACAATAATCAGGATTATTCGTTATTACCCAACGTTTTGCTGTCCACAGCGTTAGTGGATATAGCAGATTATAGTAATGAATATCACACTGTGCGCGTACTGCTTGATAATGGTAGTCAACATTGTTTCATAAAGAAATCGTTATGTGAAACATTAAATGCACCGTTATTACAGTCCAGTTATCACGTTGCTGGGGTAGGTCAAACAATTTCGCAGTCCACCCACATTTGTAAAATAAAATTACGTTCAAGGTTAAATTCGTATTGTATGAACATTAATTGTTTAGTGTTGCCATGCATTACAAATAAGTTACCCACATTTTGTGTCGATGTAAATAATATGTGTATACCTGAAAATATTCAACTCGCGGATACGAACTTTCACTCACCGTCAGACATCGATATACTGATAGGCACGGATAAGTTCTGGGAATTATTGTGTGATGGCAGAATTAAGTTGAATAAAGGACCTTATTTAAAAAACACAAAATTGGGTTGGATAGTGTCGGGACCTTTACATAAAAACACGCTTCAAGCTAAAAGTGTGCAATGTAATTTCTCCCAAACAATTGACACACAGTTGAAAATGTTTTGGGAACTCGAAGAGATAAACAATAGCGTTAAAAATGTCCTTAGTGTTGACGAACGTGCGTGCGAAAATATTTTTGTTAAAACGACAAAACGTATGGAAGATGGTAGGTTTTCCGTACGCATTCCTTTAAAGGAATCAGCTGAGGTACTCGGAGACAGTTATACAGCGGCTGAAAAACGTTTGTTATCGTTAGAACGAAAATTCGCTCGTTTGCCACAATTTAGGGAAAAATACTTAGATTTCATGGAAGAATATGAAAGGCTCGGTCATATGAGTTGCGTTGAAACTTATGAGTCACCTCACTATTTTTTGCCGCATCACGGCGTTATTAATGAAAATAGCAGTACGACTAAACTGCGCACTGTTTTCGATGCAAGCGCAGTGACGTCGTCAGGGAAGTCGTTGAACGATATTCAACATATTGGTCCACCACTTCAGAATGACATATTTAGCATACTACTACGCTTCAGACAATATAAATACGTTGGGTGTGCAGACGTTGAGAAAATGTTTCGGAATTTTCTTGTACAACCAGATCAACGAGATTTACAATTGATATTATGGCGTAAACTTCCGTCGGACCCAATTAGTGTATATCGCCTTAACACAGTGACGTATGGCACAGCGTCTGCGCCATACCTTAGTATGAGATGTGTGCGTCTGCTCGCGTTGGAATGTAAGGATGATCAAGTTGCAGGAGTGATCCGGGATGATTTTTTCGTTGATGACGTCATCCTCGGTGACAACGATTTAAATAGGTTACTAGGTATCTGTGAAAAGTTAAGAAATAGTCTAAACTAGGCTTGTTTACCTTTGTGGAAGTAGTTGTTTAACGTTGATATCAGTGATCACGAAATATCTAAAAGATTATCACTAGGTGAACATTGCCAAAGTAAGACGTTAGGATTGGGTTGGTATAACAAAAGTGATGAACTTCATTTCACCACACAAGTAGTTAGACCGACTATACTAAGTAAACGTACCATTTTGTCGATAATTGCACAAATATACGATCCTTTAGGCATTTTAACGCCGGTTGTCGTCGTAGCTAAAATATTGATGCAAAAATTGTGGTTGTGCAAGATAAATTGGGACGATCCCGTTCCCAGTGATGTTGCATTGTCCTGGGAAAAATTTATTGACACACTTCAATATTTACATAAATTACGTATACCGCGTCATGTTATGAGTGCATATACACAGTTCATAGAATTACACGTATTCACGGACGCGTCGCAGAGTGCGTATGGTGCATGCGCCTATGTTCGTACCTACTCTGATGACTCACCCGTGACTATTAGATTATTATGTGCGAAAAGTAAAGTCGCACCAATTAAACCCGTCAGTATACCTTGACTAGAGTTGTGTGGGGCTTTAATAGGCGCACGATTATAGAGTCTGGCAAACGAAAGTAGACACTCGAATTATTTGCAAACTTTTTATATGGCAATGCTATACTAATGTCAAACTCAATTTTCCAAAATAAGATGGCGTGTTGTTGGTGATTTGTTGTGATTGCTCCGTGGTTGTGATCTTGTTAATAGCGTTTATTCAGTGAAAAAACTTTTTTGCAAAAAAATAAAACCGACTTCCATATCAAAACACTACAAAGCCAAAAATAATTTTAATTTCGGTAGTCGGTGTTATTGGTTTTGTATTTTCTTTTTTTTTCACACCGCCTTCCGAAATTAAAATTATTTTTGAATTTGTAGTGTTTTGATATGGAAGTCGGTTTTATTTTTTTGCAAAAAAGTTTTTATTTTCGCGCTTTTTAGTGGGTCAATTTGTAATGAATCTAGTTATAAAAGCCAAAATGTCAACTACAAAAAACTAAAAACGCGCGAACAAAAAACACAATATAGAGTAAACGAAAAGATCATCAATGTAAATATTTTTTTTAGACTTTTGTTGATTTTTCAGAAACGGCTTGTTCGATGTCGATAAAACTTTCATGGGACCATTTGGGAAGTATACCCTTTCCAACAAAAAAATAATTTTTCAAATCGGTTGGCGAGCGACGGAGCTATGCCCGAACAAACATAAAAAAAAAACAAACAAACATCCGAATTGAGAACCTCCTACTTTTTTCAGAAGTTGGTTAAAAATGAACAAAACTATTAAAAGTGGAGTACGGGAGATGTTGTTTCGCATGATGTCTAAATATCAAGAAAACCAACAGGAGAAAGACGCCGAATTCAAACAAAAACAAGATTGTTTACGTGTGGTGTTCGATTTTATAAGTTAGTATGACGCTACTAAGTTGATACTTTGTCGTAATTCATAATTTATATATTTTATCTTTTAGAGAGGAAAAATATTTATTTATTTTGATTCACATTCATTTTATAGTATGTTAAATAATAATGCATTATGGTTATTGAACATACTATTAAATGTTGCATGGTTTTTAACATTTTTTTTTTCTCTTATAGAAAATCTGATGGATGTAGCAGGGGTTGATGAGATAATGAAAACTATTGAAAAACTTACGGATTTAGAGCAGAAAGATAGGATAAGAACCCAGAACCAGTACTTGGATGAAATAGCTTCAATCACTGGTAAATTTTTACTAGGAGTACATAACTTTTATAAAGATGTAATTGAATTCATGATTTGCAGAACCTAATCATTCTGTTTTACCATTCTTTACAGAAGTGAGCGTTACTATATTAAAAATAATTAAAAAGGAAGGTGCGCGTAAAGGCCATATAAACCCACAGTGTCAGACTTAGATAGTTTCGACATAGATGCTGTTCGTAACAAAATTAACGAATTTTATACCGTTAGAAAACAAGTTTAAAACGAAACACACCAGAGCCAGTATATGAAGCTGATTAAATTCTGAAGCAGAATGGGTACACGAGGTATTGCGACTTCCCTTCTACCACTGTGGTCTAAATGCCATTGAGTTAGTATGGCGTTTGGCTAAACGTAAAGTGGCAAGTAAAAATATTGCTCTGCCTGCAGTGGAGTTAGAGAAAGTTTTAAAAGAGTCGTTTGAAAATAAAACTCCCGAGGACTCATCTCAACTCATCTCATCCATATTGAAAATAAATATAATGAAAGTGACAGAATTACAGAAAATAATTTAGAAAGTTTTATAATTAACGTAGGAAACAATGATTCCAATGACTCTAATGAAACTTTCCACATGGAAGTCTTATATTCAGATTTTGATTATAGTGAATAAATCAGAACTATTTTAGAATACTGTTGTTTTTATTTAATTCGAATTAAGACACAATATCCAATACATAATAATTCATTAATTTCCACAAAGTTTACTTTTGGATAGACTCAACTATTGTCCTTGGTTGGCTAAGAATGTGACCACATTCGTTAAAGACATTTGTCCAAAATAGAACCGTCGAGATTAATGAAATAACAAGTAACGCGTTATGGTTACATGTAGGCACTAAAAACAACCCAGCGGATTTGGTCTCGCGCGGCCTTAGCCTTGATATACTCATTGACAGTAATCTGTGGTGGAGCGGACCTGAGTTCTTAAAAACCTCTGAGTCTTCATGGTCACAGCAATCTGCGACTACTCACTCCGACCTACCAGAACTGAAATCACAAACGACAACCGTTATGGTTTGTGATGTAACACAGAATAAAGTTATTCACTTTGAAAGGTTTCATTCTTATCAGCGTATGTTGAGAGCCGGCGCTTACCTGTTGCGATACATACACAACTTACGCACACCTAAGAAAGATCGTACACAGGGGCCGTTATCAGTCGTTGAATTTAATGACTCATTACAGTCATTAGCACGTCTCGCTCAACGCGAATCGTTTCCCAAGGAATATGATAATTTAAAACATAACTTGCCATTGAAAACTTCAGGTTCGATTTCTAGGTTAAATATATTTCTAGACTAGCTTTTGCCCGCGACTTCGTCCGCGTGGAATAGTTACTTTGGGCACTTTGGGCTAACGTTAAATTTAACCCCGATTTTGAAGCATTCTTCATTGGCGCTCCGCTCCTATTGGCCTTTGCGTAATGATATATAGCCTATAGCCTTTCTCTATAAATTGACTATTTAATTAAAAAATAATTTTTCAATTCGAGCCAGTAGTTCCTGAGATTATCGCGTTCAAACAAACAAACAAACTCTTCAACCTTATATTATTAGTATAGATAGCTGTTGCCCGCGTCTTCGTCCACGAATCCGTCGTTTTTCGTAAAAATAAAGTAGCCTATGTCCTTCCTCACGGTTCAGTAATTTTGATGTAACAGACAGATTAACCTTCGTAATTTAGTAGGGAAATATAATATGTCAATCTATAATACTGTTGAAAAATATCGCAATAGCGAACCGCATAATATTATTGTTAATAGCTGTGCCCGCAACTCCGTCAGCGTGTAACTCCTTGTGTGTTATTAAGTTAATGTATTGGTAATATTGTTTAGATCACGTTCACATGAGGCTTAAGTACCTATAGAACGAAAATACTTCAGCGCAAAGCTTCTGGGTAAACTATGTTGAAAGTTGACCCGTCCGGCACGTGAACATAAAGATTTCTAGAACTGCTAACCCGGGAAAGAGCGACGTACAACTGACCATGCGAGAAACAACTGACACCGAGATCTACTCCAGCAACACGAAAAGTCTGCCCTTGAGCCTTATTAATTGTCATTGCATAACACACCGATACTGGGAATTGCGTTCTTTTAAATTGGAATGGAAAATTATTTGGTATTATGGGAATTCTGGGAATAAAGACGGTTTCTCGTGCACCGCAACCTGTTACAATTTGAGCCTCGATTATATTTTGTTGCAACTGGGTTACTTTTAGCCGAGTTCCATTGCAAGGTTGGGAGTTACACGTATTATTGTGAGTCAACCATAAAAGATAGATATATGCTGTCGTGGGATATTTTTTATATAATTTTAAGGAGAACATTTCCGTCATAAATGATTTCTGTGTAGCTTTAACCATTAAGGTTGCACACGCGACGGAAGCTTAAAAAATGGAGTAACTCCTCCCGTTTGCCCAACATTTCCCTTCACTGCTCTGCTCCTATTGATTGTAGCGTGATGAAACGTATACTATAACCAGCTCGGGAGTATGACAAATAATTGTACCAAGTTTCGTTAAAATCCGTCGAGTAGTTTTTGTTTCTATAACGGTTATACAGACAGACAGACAGACAGACAGACAGACAGACAGACAGACCGACAGACAGACAGACAGACAAAAATTTTACTGATTGCATTTTTGGCATCAGTATCGATCCCTAATCACCCCCTGATAGTTATTTTGTAAATATATTTCATGTACAGAATTAACCTCTCTACAGATTTATTATAAGTATAGATATAGAAGAAGATATAGATGAAAGGGATATAATTAGAGTAGGTGGCCATCTCAGTAACTCACCTGACTTTTGTTTCTTATTTATATAAATGATTTGCCGTACCTGATCAAAAATCATGACATAGTGTTATTCGCTGACGATACTTCTCTTTTATATAAAATTAAACGTCAACAGCAGGTTACTGAAGAAGTAAATAGAGCCCTTGCAACTGTAGTTAGCTGGTTTAATGTTAATCATCTTCTTCTTAATGAGAAAAAAACCAAATGCCTAAAATTTACATTACCTCATGTTAGACAAGTTAATACTAGTGTATTAATAAACGGCGAAATATTGAAACCCGAAGAAACCACAGTATTCTTGGGCATAACTTTCAGTGGGGCCGCCATATAGATAAAATGTCAAAAAAGTTAAGTTCTGCAGCATATGCCGTTAGAAAAATACGTGGATTAACTGATATCGAAACAGCACGTTTAGTCTACTTTAGTTACTTTGACAGTGTGATGTTATACGGCATTTTACTTTGGGGAAATGCCGCCGGCATTCACACAATATTTGTATTACAAAAAAGGGCCATTCGTGCAATTTATAAATTAAGTCCCAAGCACTCCTTAAGAGCCAAATTTAAAGAGATTAATATTATGACTGTGCCATCTCAGTATATTTATGAGAATCTCTTGTATGCACACAAAAATATTAATCTGTTTAAAAAATACAGTGATATTCATAGTGTAAATAAAAGGAACAAAGACACATATGTCATTCCTAAAACAAGGTTAAAAAAAATAGGTGGTTTATTTAGATGCCAATGTATACGTTTTTATAATAAAATTCCTAGCCATATTCAAGAACTAAGTATTAATAAATTTAAATTATTTATAAAACGTAAGCTATGCCAGAAAGCTTTTTACACTGTTAAAGATTATATTAAGGACAAGAAGGCTTGGGAATGAGCTGCTACAGTGATATACGTGAGCCTTTTTTATTTTTTAAATTTTGATAGTTGATTTATTTTTTATTGATCAAAATATGTTTTGTTAAGTATTGTATATACCTATTTATTTTGTTTTTGTTTTTTTTAATATAATATAATTATTTCATTATTGTTAATGTGAGGACAATGTAGGTTATTCTTTCTTCGTTGTTTTTACTTTCACTATAATTTATTTAATGATGTCAAGCAGTTTGAGTACTTGTGCCCAAATGTCCGTTGGTATTTTTTGTCAAATTGTTGAGCTCCTTAAGTTCTAAGTTGAGCTACACGATAACTGACAAATGCTTGCACTGTCTGGACAGGTCCGCTCAAATTTGCGTGGTTATTTCCTCAAAAGAATACCACAGACATGAACCTACATGCTTCTCATATAAAAATACAAATTGTCTGGACTTTAAAAGAGACTATGACCTCTGAGTTTGTTTCGGTGTTTCTTCTCAGAGTAGTCAGTTAGGAAATACCGGCCTCATCTAGCTAAACTTAACACGTAAAAAAACATGACGTGTAAAAGTGTTATTTATAACCAATTTACAAAATAAATATTTCATTTCATTTCATTTCTTCATGCTGGTCCCCAGTTGTTATTGGCTACCGTGCGTGAGAATTGGTGGCCGTTAGGGGGTAGAAACCTAGCCAGAAGGGTTGTCCACCAATGTGTCCGCTGCACTCCGAGCGAGCGAAATCTCTTTCGTCTTTTTTCCGTCCACAATATTGCATCACGTTCATTTGACCTAACACTCATTTAATAATAATAATCCTCCTCCTCATCTCCTCATCTTAGCGAATATTATCCCTTTTATAATATTAATATTTCTCTTTGGAGCTTGCCAGGGTTCGCCGAACGTGATCCTGGAGTGGCGAGTCTGATGATTACAGTAAAGCGATTGCCATCTGACTTTCATAACCACAAGGGGAATCAGACTCATATTTCGGATCATGGTTACACATTCAGAAATATCGCAGTCTGATCTGTCTCAATCTGTCAAAATTACTAATTTAATCATCTAATTTCCATATATTTTGACAATTTTTTGACATTTGTTTGTCGCCGAGATAATATTGCGATTAGATTTTGAACGTTTTAAATTAGTAGAATTGGCCTTCAGGATACTTACACAATCGTTTTTACAAGCATGTTGTCCCGTGTTCTGTTTGGTCATGGTCACCTCATTAGAAAGGGACATAGGGACATACTACCAACGGGAGCTCTCTCGCGCGGACCGGTTTTTGCGCCATAGTGCACAGTCTAGTTTAAGTATAAGGTCTTTGCATTTATGCCGACTATATTCATAAATTTAATTCGCTACAAATGTCAATTATGTCAATGTCACAACAACACAACTGTCAACTATGCATTGTTGCAGAATTCAGGTTATTTTGGAGTGCTAGTTGTTATTTTTGTTAGTTTTTCGAATTATTAGGTACTGTATAGAAAAAATGCCGGGACCTAAAAGGAAATCTGTTGTTTGAGATGTATTAGAATCGCCAGTGAATGGACATGCTAAGTGCAAACAGTGTTCAGATTCATGCAAATATAGTTTTGTTGTTAATTATTAATACTTACTTTATTTATGTTAGGAAAATTTAATCCTAAATACATAAAACATAAATAAATGATAATAATACATTTCTTGTTTTTTTTAATTCTACCTACTTTAATTATAATGGTCCCCATACATATTTATGCTGAATCTGTTCAATTTTTTAAATATTGTTACATAAACAAATATGAGTAAATGACTCAGTTTCATTTCACCCAGTTAACTAGAGTTCCTTAACTCAAGTTAACTCGAGTTGTGTTTATTCCGAGTTGGCACATCACTATTCTATCCAATTTCTATCTATCTATTGTTTCTAAACGTTTCTAAATCACACAGTCCACAGATAAAGTATAATATCTAACTATGCCTTAACTCATAAGACTAAGGAAAAAATTCTTTTTTCCTTAGTCTGAGGACTCTGAGCCAAGGTCTGAGCTTAACTCTAACCCATAGATATTATAAACAAATAACGATGCAGTAGAATGACAGTTTCGGTGTTGTAAGATAATGACGACTATAAAGTTGTAAGAGTTGAAGTTGAAGTAATTTACTAAATTAATCAATTCGGGAATAAAATCGAATAACGATGGAAACAATGGAATCATGATAATATTTTTTGCAACATATACAGGAGCCTGTACCCATTCCAATAAGATTTAGGTCGCAGTGGTGCGGTGCAGGCTTTTTAAAAGTAATCCCACGCAATTTATTAAAATATTCATCACATGAAACAATTTGCAAAAGAGTGGCGTTTTACATTTCTGGTTATATTTTTAATGAAAATATTAGGTTAAATATATTATAATTTTTTTATGTATATAAATCTATACTAATATTATAAAGCGGAAAAGTTTGTTAGTTTGTTTGTTTGTTTGTTTGCTTGAACGCGCTAATCTTCGAAAGTACTGGGTGGATTTGGATGAAATTTGGTATGGAAGTAGCTTGAAGCTTGAGGAAGGTTATAGGCTACTTTTTACCCGACTACAAAAAAGGAGAGTTATGTTTTTACCGTGATAGAATCCACGGGAGCGAAGCCCCGCGAGAGTACTAGTATATAATAAATATTGTGATGACAACGGGAAAAAAATTACAACTAGTTGTGCCTATTGTTGTGTGTGAGTACTAGTAACTAATGATCAAAGTTCGTCTATTTTCCTTTTAAGCAATCGTTATTATGCTTGCTTTTACTGTCCCACTACTGGGCAAAGGCCTCAAATTACATTGACAAATCCTGTATCTTACCGTAAGATACAGGATTTGTTAATGTTATTAGAAGGATGAGGCGCAGAGTCGTGACGGCTGGAAAAATGGAGACTTAGATTTATTTTTAATTCCATTGTGTTGTTGTGAGGTTGTGGTTAATGAAAGATGTAGTCGTCGTAGATCCTTTTACTTTAATCAAAGAGAATGTAATACACTATGTTTTATCCAAGGAACTTGTACCTAAACTGGAATGCGGACGCGAAGCTCAAATCCGTTCCGAAGAGTATACCCTCGAAGGACCTAGCTATCTCTTTCTAGTAGTGTGGATATCAATTCGCGATAAACGTAAGGACAATTTTATTTGATGCAATATTTGCAGGTTTTTTAAGACACTTATTATTAACCTTACAAATGATGTATTTCTGTTACCGCTATAACAAAAAATACAAAAAATTAATTAAAATAAATATTTAAGGGAGACTCCCATACAACAGTTGTGATTTTTTTTGGAGCTTATTATAGGTAATGGTTCCGTACCACTCATTACCTACCTATAAAAATACCCTTCATGCGCGAGTCCGACTCGTACTTGGCCGGTTTTTTCTTAACAACGTATTAAATAGAAATAAATAAATAAATTCAATTATGAATACAAAGGTCTGTATCGGTCTGTTACGCTTTCACGGTTAAATCACAGAGCCGCTTTCGAAAAAAATTGGCATGGAGATAGTTTAAAACCCTGGGAACTATAAAGGGTTCTTTCTATCACAGATTTTTGAACAGTTGCTCGGTAGCGCGATATTGAGAATTCTACGCGGGCGAAAAGCTAGTTCTCAATATATATCTGAGGAACTTATATTGAGCGCGCTAATTTCTATAATAAACGCTTCGTTATGCAGACTAAATGCAAAATTGGTTTTCTTAAGCAGACTTTATTGCGTTGAATTATAAACTTTTAAAGTGGTTACAAATACAATTATTGTAGATTGAATTAATAACAGAATCACCAGCTGGCAATTCTTCGAAGGCTTGGCCTTGGTTGGCAGTGGTATAGACGTCCAAACAAACGTGCATTAATTGTTAAGCCTGCGCCGAGTAAAATAACTCAAAACGGTCTTCACAACTAAAGGAATATAACTTATAATAGTACTTTAATTACCATACAAAAATATGTAATGACCACTAGAATAAATGTGTTAGCAAACATAGTTGGCAAAATTTAAAAATATTTTATAGTTTTTTAAACAAAAATATATAAAGTTGGACAAAAATCCTTACAAAACATGCTCGTGCGTCGCTGAATTTTGATAGTAAACTGTTGAATTTTTTCATAAACTTCAATTCATATTATTCTCTAATTATCATACCACAATTTACGTTATTAACATTTCAAAAATGTCACTTGGTTGTTTTAATTTTAATTTTTTCTTCTAATTTGCGCGCTATTTTGAACCATACGCAACGTACACCGGTCGAAAATACAGTCGTCGACGGGAGCTCAGAGAGGGGTCACGTCTCATCGTGGAGCGTTTCGCCGGTAACAATAATTCGCGATCTATTGTGTACGTATGTATTGCAGCAACCCGTTGAATAACATAAGTCATATTTTTTGTTTTTTTGAGTACGATTTATTATGCATACCCAACAATTACTTTTTATTGTTCAATATATATTTCTTTAACATTTTTTTTTCAATATTTGTTTTATTATGGGAAAATGTAAAAAAAAATATTATTAGAAGAAAGTTGGCGCAAATTTTCCAAAAAAATGCCATTCTCATAAAAAGTACGTACCTATTTCTATTTTGTGATGTTATTATTGCTTTTTAACCGACTTCAAAAAAAAGGAGAAGGTTCTCAGTTCGTCTTAAACTTTTTTTTATGTATGTAACCTCAAACTCGAAGACGGCTGGACCGATTTGGATTTTTTTTTTTCGTTTGAAAGGGTATACTTTCTAGTTGGTTCCATTGTTATGAAATCAGGATCTGATGATGGGATCCTGGAGAAAGCGAGGGAACTCTTTAAATATTATAGGCACACCTATAGCGTTTTGGGTATTTCTAATAATACCTTGTGCAGTTGCTCCCGAAAAGCACCATTTGAGGAAGTGAAAGTGATGATGAAGACTTTTTTCAAACATTCGATATGGGTATCGTGTAATGGGTTTTTGGGGGTGGTGATTGCAAATCTGTAATTTATTTTTAAATTCAAGATGGCATATGCAACTTTTTCTCACAAATTCGATATGGGTACCGTGTAATGGGTTTTTGGGGGTGGTGATTTCAAATCTGACATTCATTTTAAAATCCAAGATGGCGGATGCAACTTTTTCTCAAACATTCGATATGGGTATCGTGTAATGGGTTTTTGGGGGTGGTGATTGCAAATCTGGCATTCATTTTAAAATCCAAGATGGCGGATGCAACTTTTTCTCAAACATTCGATATAGTTATCGTGTAATGGGTTTTTGGGGGTGGTGATTGCAAATCTGGCATTCGTTTTAAAATCCAAGATGGCGGATGCAACTTTTTCTCAAACATTCGATATGGGTATCGTGTAATGGGTTTTTGGGGTGGTGATTGCAAATCTGGCATTCATTTTAAAATCCAAGATGGCGGATGCAACTTTTTTTCAAACATTTGATATGGGTATCGTGTAATGGGTTTTTGGGGGTGGTGATTGCAAATCTGGCATTTATTTTTAAATTCAAGATGGCGGATGCAACTTTTTCCTACACATTCGATATGGGTACCGTATAATGGGTTTTTGGGGGTGGTGATTGCAAATCTGGCATTCATTTTAAAATCCAAGATGGCGGTTGCAACTTTTTCTCAAACATTCGATATAGGTATCGTGTAATGGGTTTTTGGGTGTGGTGATTGCAAATCTGGCATTCATTTTAAAATCCAAGATGGCGGATGCAACTTTTTCTCAAACATTCGATATGGGTATCGTGTAATGGGTTTTTGGGGGTGGTGATTGCAAATCTGGCTTTCATTTTGAAATCCAATTTAAAACACATACGATATGCAACTTTTTTCATTCATTATGGATATCGTGTGTGTCTACTAAGTTAAATACACTGATAACCTTCACGGGTTTATTGCTAAGTATAATTAACAAAGTAACGTAAGGGCTAAAATTATCGCTAAATGATGAAAATGGTTGCTGTTCGAAATACACTAAGCTCGCGGCGAACTTAGTGCGACCGCATTATATCGCTTGCTCAGCAAACGTGGTCGATTGCAAAATATTGCATCAAACATAGTGTAATAGGTTTTTGGGCATACCGATTGCAATCCTGACATTCATTTTAGAATTTACGACGAAAGTTCATTGGCTACTTTGTTAGCTTACAATTTACACTGGGTTATTGACAATTTAACTGATCCTAGGTTAAGTGAATATTCAGTATTATCTAGGGTATCTAATAATACTGAAATTAATTGTTTAAACCCTTAGATGTGACAAAGGAGAGTTATAATAACACAATTTTACTATATCATCAGAATATAAATCGTTTCTCCGGCAAAATATTAGATGAGGAAATGTTAATAGATAAATATGATATAGATATCTTATGTTTTTGTGAAACCTGGCTAAAACCAGATAGAACGTTGTTTAAAATTAATATTTTTCTGTTACTAGTGCATACAACAGGTCCTCAGTAGGAGGTGGTACTTTAATATTACGTAGTAATTCTCTTAGATATAAGGAACAAAAATATATCACCGCTTGCTCTGTTGATTGCTTGTGTGAGGTAGCATGTACAGAAGTTGAAGGCCAAACTTTCTTAAGTGTTTATAGACCACCAGCATCAAACTTGTCATCATTCTTAATGATAATGGGAGAAATTTTAAGTACCTAAGCTTATAAGAGATAATAAATTAGTTTTCGTTTGTGGTCACCTAAATATTGATTTGTTAGTAAATTCACCTGAACACTGCAAGCTTACTTCATTGTTTGGTTCATTTAACTTAAAATGCACATACAAGGAAGCAACAAGAATAACAGCAACATCAGCTCAATGCATAGATAATATTTATACTAATTGTGCCATAAAATACTCGTCTCAAATTAGTGGAGTTAGGTCTGACCATACAGGTCAACTAGTATCCTTTGAGTTGGTTAAAAAGCGGCAATTAAATAAGACTATTAAGTTTAGGCCACTAACTAAAAATAAATGAATGTTTTTAATGATAACATGTTAAGTAATCTTTCAATGGCCAATTTTGACTCCCATGACCCCAATGAAAATTACAGGATATTATTTTCTTCACTGTGCCACGAATTTAGTAAGGCATGTCCAGTTAAAAAATTTCAAATGAGAAATAAATCTAAATTTAATGAATGGGCCACTGCTGGAATAAGAATAAGCTGAGACAATTTATACAACTTATACCATGAAAAATCATTGACTTTCGATGAAGCCTTCCATAATTATTTAAGAAACTACTCAAAGATATTTAAAAGAGTATGCGCCCTAAGCTAAATCTAAATCAGAAAGTAATAAAATTAGCATTTCTAACAATAAAATAAAAACTGTGTTGAAGGTGATAAACAAATAAACTGGAAACACAAACCATCAGGGTTAGAATGATTTGACTTTGAACATCGATGATCAGGTCATCTCAGATAAGCCAAAAGTGGCTGAGAAGTTGGAAAATTACTTTACCAATATTCCAGTAGAGGTTACTAAATCTCTACATTCTTCGCCATTATTGGCAGAATCTTTTTTAAAGGAAAACTTCAATAAGGATATACCAACATTTTCATGTTGCAAAAAGCATTCCAAAGTCTTAACATAACAAACACTGATGACTTATGGAGTGCATCTGTTAGGGTTCTTGGTAATATTATTGACGCAATTGCTGCTATCCTAACAGGCACATTTAATTAATGTATAGACAGCGGTAATTTTCCCGATTTAATGAAACATAGTAAAGTAGTACTAATTTTTAAGTCGGGTTGTAAGAGTGATCCCTCTAACTATAGACCGATATATGTGCTTCCAGCATTAAGCAAAATATACGAAAAAATCATGCTGGACCAGATGCTATCATATTTTAACTCAAATGGAGTTCTGCATAGTCGGCAGTTTGGTTTCACGAAAGGTAGGTCAACAACAGACGCAGGAGTAGCGCTCATCCGTCACATTCTGGAATCTTTGGAGAAGTCTCAGGATGCAATTGGCATATTTTGTGACCTCTCCAAAGCTTTTGATTGCGTTGACCACAAAACACTGATCTGTAAATTACACCATTACGGAGTTCGTGGATTCGTGTTCTGCTGACCTTGTTCTTTCATATTTATCAAACAGGCAACAAAAAGTTATTGTTAATGGAGCGACATCTGCAGGATCCCTAGCCAAGATGAGTGCTCCGCAAGGTTCAATTCTTGGCCCTTTCCTTTTTATAGTGTATATCAATGACATACATGATGACCAACTTATCGGATATTTTTTATTTGTAATTCCATTGTGCTGTATTAATTGGTCTATACGACAGTATAGACCAAAGTTTTAAATATAATTAAGCATATCTTAGAACTGGAAACATATCTTACAACTATATAATAATATAGGTTATCCATCAGAATTCAGACAGGCTTTAATTTATAATCATATTGTGGGAAGTACTAATTTCACACGGGTTCCCGTTAGTATATGCTTAAACTAGACTTATGGTCTCATGGTGCGTGGTGCGCTGGTTGCACGCTACTGGCATGATTGCTCTATGTTATCTCTTAAAAAATAGTAGTAGAGATACCTACTACTGTTTCTTGTGATTTTTTTTTTACATGGGCACTTATAAAACGTCAGCAGTTTGGCGCAGGGCACGGTTCGAAATTGGTCGTTTTCTATGGAGAAGATCCGGCAAGAAACTCCACAGTTACTCTTTTAAAATATCATTCTTACAATGTATCTATAATACAGGTGAATTAGGTATGAGAGGACATTAAAGCCTGTCTGAATTCTGGTGGATAACCTATATTATTGTATAGTTGTAAGATATGTTTCCAGTTTTAAGATATGCTTAATTATATTGAAAACTTTGGTCATTACAAGATATTTTCTAAATTTATACCCACGACCTACGTAATTTAAATTTAAAAGTCAATTATCTGAAATTAAGTATTTCAAATGGCGGGAGACTTTGTTAAACATAAAAAACACAGTGATACGACGTCAATGTGGAGCTATTTTTTAGTTGCGAAGGATAGGAATAGTGCCAAATGTAACCGATGCTCAGCCATTCTCAAGACTTTGGATGGATCGACTAAGGGATTACATACACATTTGTCATCAAAATATTACGTCAAGCTTATATCAGCTTCAACAAGTCTAGATTCTGATAATCTGAATACAGCACCGCCGCCAGCCAAGCAAAAGTTAAATGATTATTTTACGAAAAGTGCCGACGATAGCCTCGATGATGTTTTGGCAAGAATGATTGCATTAGATGGATTTCCATTCAGTATATTCATAACTTCAGATGATTCGAGAAAATTTGTCTTTGCAAAATACACGGATTTACCAAAGTCAGCCGTCACCCTTCAAAAACGTGTCATGAATTACAGTGAAAAAATCAGAAAGCAAGTAACTGCAGAATTGAAACATTTGAAAAGTGCAGGTGAAAGATTTAGTCTTTCTTTCGACAAGTGGACTTCAACATCCAACAAACCATACATTTTGGAATTTAGGACTTGTTCCTATTTATGGAAGTATGAAAGTATGGCTGAAAATTGTCTTCGTATATTGAAAGAGCGTCTAAGTATATTTGATATTTCCCTGGATACTGGCTTTATGAAAAACATAATTATTTGCAAGACAGCTCTACCTCAGATGATACTATAAATGAACCACCTGTGGCTGTTGATCATATGGACGACATCCATGATGATGAACATTTAGAAGACTTAGACAGTCCAGAATCAGACTTAATCTTAATGTCACAAAATGACCTTGCGCTATAACACATACCAGAGTTAACACAAGATGAACACATTAATGAGCTGATAAAGAAAATCCGCAAAGTTGTAGAGTGTATTTCAAAAGATCACCATTGAAAAATGAAACAGTATTTCAAAAATAAATGAAAATTGAACATGGAAAAGAGCTGTCACTTCTTTTGGACTGTAAAACCAGGTGGAATAGTCTTTTAACAATGCTGGAAAGATTTTATCTTTTAAAAACCTTCATTCAAAAAGCTCTTATAGATCTCAATCATCCAATTCGTTTGGAAGAAGTTGATTTTGAATTGGTAAATAAAATTGTTGATGTGCTGACCCCAATTAAATTGACAGTAGAAGCAATCTGCCGGCGAGATGCTAATTTATGCACAGCTGATTCTGCTTTGAAATTTCTTATAAAACAGCTATCTAGCATAATCATTTTTGGCAAGTGCTGACACTTGCCAAAAAATGAAAACATCCTTAGTGGAACGTATGAAGCAACGACGAAGTGATGATTTGACTAGTGTGTTGAATTCATTACAAAATCCATGAAAAGATGATGAAAATCAGTTATTATCGGATTTGGAATGGCATGACTTATTTCCAGATTCTACACAGGCTTTAGTTTGGAAGCAAATAAAGTGTATTGTTAAAAAACTTAAAAGTCGAAATGACACGGAAGAAGAAGAAGGAAGATCAGGATCACAAACAGATGATGAGTTAAGGCCACAAACCTCCCAATCCCAACCCCAATTGACACTAAAGGAAAAGTTATAGCTGGAAATTGATAAGAGTATGAAATCCCCAGATCGTGAAGTACAAATACAAAATAAATCGGGGTTGGCAAAATATAGTATTAGACGTGAAATAAGCCTTTTTGAAAATGGAGGAATTAGTGGATATCACTTAGAAACAGCATATAAGTATCTATTGTCTATTCCTCCAACTAGTGTAAAACCTAAACGAGCGTTTTCAGCTGCTGCTTATGTTGGTAATAAACGAAGCAGGCTTGGAAGTCAAACCTTGGATGCATTGATATTTCTACGATTGTATTTTCAAAATTCGAAATAAGTTTTATTGTCTTTTTATTTCTTGCAAAGTATAGTATCTTTTTGTCATTTTTTCTTTTCTTACTATACTGTGATATGTGTAGTGTACCAAAATTAAAAATATATATTTTAAGAAATTACTCGTTTTTTAGAGTTCAGTTGCCGAATGGCAAAAAACGGAACCCTTATAGTTTCGTCATGTCTGTCCGTCTGTCTGTCTGTCTGTCTGTCTGTCTGTCTGTCCGTCCGTCCGTATGTCACAGCTATTTTATTCCAAAACTATTAAGACTATACATGTGAAACTTGGTAAGTAGATGTATTCTATGAAACGCTTTCCGATATTGAGAAAAAAATTAAAAATCATTTAAAATAAAGGAACATACTACTACCCCATACATGGAACTAAAAGTAAAAATAATTTTTTTTCATGAAACCTATGCGTGTGTGGTATATATAGACAGGTCTTTAAAAATGACATGGGGGTTTCTGAAACCACTTTTTCATAAAGTCAATCGTTTAAAAGATATAAGCTTCCGAAGTGGTCAAATGTGTATCCCTCCCTCTAACTTCTATAATAGTGGAGTGAAAAATCTAAAAAAATATGTATCTGTAGATCTTAATGTAAACTTTCAACCAAAATTAGTTTGAATGATATCGAGTCAGCAGTTTTTGAGATACAGCATATTTTCTAAAACCGCAAATATAACTTTGTAATTCATACAAACACTATGAAAAACAAAGTTATCTAGCATAGTTGTAAAAAATGTAAATAAGCTAGTTTTCAGAAATTTGTAAGGTTTTTTCGTCAAATAAATATACATATTATATTATATTATTATAGTTACACACGGAACCCTTCATGCGCGAGTCTGACTCGCACTTGGCCAATTTTTTACATTTGAGACCAATTAGAAACCACATAGTCTAATCCGGGGATAGCCCCAGGGTCCCAGGATTCAGCATCAAGAATCACGTAATCCCGGGATTGAAAAACATGCTCGGGATTGTATTCTCTAGTTGCAACTAAGAAAGGATTTCTATCGAAATTCTATTTTAGTTGCCAAATGTGTCGAAAAAAATAGAATTAATAAATTGTAAAGAACCAGATAGATAGCCCTACAGACCTCAATCTGAACGATAATTCTGTAAGCAGTTTTATGTCGATAGAAGCCGGTTTTCTGGTTTAGAACAAGTTTCAGCTTCCTTTGACATTCCCTCTATGTCCGACAAATTATACGCCAAGTGCCATAACAAGGTCTGTCTACTACGGGAATTAGCCAAAGAAAAATTAGCCAAGTGCGAGTCAGACTTGCCCATGAAGGGTTCCGTAGTAACTATAATAATATAATATGTATAACTACTACAACTACTAATCTGTCTGTCTGTCCATCCGTCCGTCCGTATGTTACAGCCATTTTATTCCGAAACTATTAGGACTATACATATAAAACTTGGTAGATTGATGTATTCTGTGAACCGCTTTCCGATTTTAAGAAAAAATTATAATATATTTAAATTAAATTAAAAAATATTTTCAGTTTTAGTTCCATGTATGGGGAGCCCCCCCATACATGGAACTTAAACTGAAAATATTGTTTTTTTCATGAAACCTATGCATGTGTGGTATCTATATACAGGTCTTTAAAATGAGATTGAGGTTTCTAAAACCACTTTTTCATAAAATTAATCGTTTAAAAGATATATGCTTCCAAAGTGGTAAAATGTGTGCCCCCCTCTAATTTCTATAATAATGGAGTGAAAAATATAAATATATATATACAACGTGTAACGGAAACCCCATATCTAACCAAAAGGGCTGAAGACAACATTTGGTATGGAGTCTCTATGCACAGTTTCAGCACCAAATAACTGACTTAAAGAATTGATACCTAATTATTGGTTTCACATATTTTTTGAATACCAATCATAACAAACGTGTCACAGCACTACGAGGGTCAATAACTTTCCACGTCACTTGCCAATAACACGATAATTCTTTTCGTTCTTCTTAATTTGAAAAATTCGGTCTCTGGTATCAGGGTACTGGAATTTGTAATAAGTTCTACACATGTAGACTTAGGATTACAAAACCCTTGCCATATCGTTTGTCTTAATGTAAACTTTCAATTAAAATTGGTTTTAAAGAGATCGAGTCAGCAGTTTTTGAGATACAGCATATTTTCTAAAACCGCAAATATAACTTTGTAATTCATACAAATACTATGAAAAACAAAGTTATTAGGCGTAGTTGCAAAAAATGTAAATAAGCTAGTTTTAAGAAATTTGTAAGTTTTAGTTTTTTGTCAAGTAAATATACATATTATATTATATTATTATAGTTACTACGGAACCCTTCATGGGCGAGTCTGACTCGCACTTGGCCAATTTTTGTAAAATGTTATAATAAGCAATATAACATTAGATTTATAGATTTCTTTTATTTATTTTTTTCTTTTAAATTAAGTTACACTTGATACATATATTGTTATGAAATAAATTACGCTTATATTTTCTGCGAAGTAAGTTCGCTAGACAGCATTAATGAAAAAATGTTTTTTTGGTATGGCCCCACGTATATATAATAAAGTACCGAATGTTATTAAAAATATGACAGTACATCAGAATTTAAACGAGCACTAAATGAAATTTTAATAAACAAAACTTATTTCAGTCTGGTTTTATTATGACATTACATAATTATATTTTTTTTATTTCATACTGATTTTATTATTCAAATAAGTACTGCACACCCATCTACCCTAACTTGCTACTTACCCAGTTTCGAAGCGTCAATAGCCTAAAGGATAAGGTGTCGGACTTGTGATCGAGAGGTCGCAGGTTCGAATCCCACCCATTACACTATTGACGTGAACCCATTCCAGACACAAGCATATTTAGCTTAGTTGGAGGGGTTAACAAGATTGCTAGTAATGTGAAATGTACCCACATTGCTAGTATTCTTTAAAAAAAAATCTGAGGAGTTTAATATATAAAATCAAAGTTTTATTGCAATAGGATGAATAGTGAGGGAACGGATAATGTATTACTACAGTAAAACAAACGTTAATTTTTATATAATAGGTATAATTTATTAAATTTATTTTTGTGATTTATTTACGTACCTACTTGCATCATTTAGATCCATCCAGCCGTTTGAGCGTGAAGAAGTAACAAACATGCAAACAGACACATTCATTCACAAACTTTCGCCTTTATAATATTAGTGTGATAAATAAAACCATCTAAATAATTAATATTCGTTTTTCAAGTTTATTCAACATAACGACAAAAAATTAAAAAATGCAAAGTTAGCAAACTTCGTCGTGCAACGGCAAGCGGGCCTCGAGCGAACTTGTCATTGTGTGTGTGACAACGCACACGACTAGCCCGCTGCAGTAAATACCTATTTTCCGCGCGTCTCGTAGGCTCGACACCCTCTTAATCTACGTTTATTCGACACTTGTACGGTCAAAACCAGTAGACTAAAAATATAATGATGCAGTGTTTATATATAATTAAAACTACTAAAACTCTTCATGAAAAACGATGATTATAAATAGAAAGAATAACAGAAGAGATATAATTTATTTGTGTATATATTTATTTAGGTTAACCTACAATTGTTTACACTATACATTTGCATGAAACAGTCATATTATATTTATAAGTGTAAAAATTAATTACAGGCTAACACCACATGTGCTATTTAAGATTAGAAAGCAATATTATTAACATACATAATTCTAAACATAAAGGAGGCAGATCGAATGACAATTATAAGGTTATTATTATTAGGTTGGTTCTATATTTTCTAGTTCCTCATATGTTGCAGCTGCAGGTTTGTTACAAGATTGGCTTGACACACAACCCTAAAAAATGTATTACACTATTATTAGTTAAAAGTATGGAAATAATCTTTAAATTATGAATTATTATTAATATTTGTTGACATTAACTAACTGCAGTGGATAAAAGTTAAGTAATTAAGTTATAAGTAATTATTAATATAATAAACTACACTTGTAAGCAAGTTTGCGTAGCTGAGTTTTTGGCCAAAATGATATAAAATATTTTTGCCATCAATTTGCTAACCAAAAGTAAATAAATCAACTAAAATGTCGACTTTTATGCTTATTAATTTGACTCCTTTCATAACATTCATTTACCAGATCTTTGAATGTGCCCAGTACAGGTTGTATATTCTTTTCTTTAGTGGGTTTCAATATTATAATACTTAAAACATTTATTTGTTTCGCTTTAACAGGAATCTAAAATAATAATAGATGGATGAGAACAAAATTTTAGTAGGTATTAATGGTTAAGATAGATTCAAAATGAAAATTCATCTTGTTATGCTCATATTCTATTTCGGAACGGTGATCTTCATGTCATTTGTAAAGATTGATAACTTACTTTAGGGAAAATGGATGCAATTGCATCATTTGATCTTGTTTCGAAATGCAATATTTCTTCGGGCTTGAAATGGCGGCTACAAATTTTGGAATCGTTTCTGACCTTTTTCTGTGTAGAACACTGAGCCACCGGTCTCGAAGATTATCATTTTTAGGAAAGATTAAAATAACAAAAAATAATTAATAATGAGAAGAAAGAAAAATAATAAATAAGAATAAAAAGAAGAACATCCACTTTTACATTGAAAACATAGTCACCCTAAATGCAATTTGTAAACAAAGTCACAAAACTTACTTAAAAAAGAAAATTCCAGACTCGGGGTACCCTTCACTCTTGCAATTAACCACAAAACACGTTCTTACATTACATTATCTTGCACTTTAATATTACGAAAACTCACAAAATTAAATATAATGCAAATTTACAAACATACAGATGTCAAGTAAACGTCAGACGGCAACGTAGTAATTGCCATGTATAGTATAATATATCACTACTAATTGTTACAAATTGCATTTTTTTTTGTTTTAAACCTCTTGTGTTTGCATGGTAAAATAACTATAATTTTCATTAATATGCATACAGTAATAATGGTAATTCATTTTAAAGATAGAATTCCAAAGAAGTTTAAAACTAGCTGTTATTACTACAACAGACAGGTCGAAAAAATTACCATTGAAATAAATATTTTTAATCTGACACACAGAAGAAAGGGACACAGTCCACACACGCACTGTCTCGCTCGGAACGAAAAGTTCCTTCAGTTTTATGCGTGCAAGTTTATACTCTATTGTTTAACAGCTAAGAAAGACTTTCTGTATTCTTTGAATCATTCGTAAGCAATCCAGTTAGTAGGTATAAGATCCTTGGTTTTATCAGACAATACTTCTCGGCACACGTTGGCGTCGCCATAGACAACTTGTATATATTTTTAATACATAGATAGTTGCTACCTGACATTGTACGGATTGGTCTATGCTATGGTCTATACTGTCCTCTCATACTTGTACTATGGATACACTGTAAAAATTATATTTTGAAAAGAATATAGGTAACGCCAAATAACTTGGCAAGAGTCGTTCAATGCGCAGAAGACGATTTTTTGGTGTCAGCGGTTATCAATGGGACGCGGGGTATGACGTAGCGCCGCTCCGAGCGCGCGATTGGTGCGTCAGTAGATCTCGTTTAATTTGCTCCCGAATACACTTGCGTACACGAAAGTTGTACCCTTTGTTTTTGTTACGAGTTGTTGTTTTAAATTTATTTTTTGTTACCTTGATTACAATGCCAGGACCAAATACCGTTTTACGCAGACTATTAAAACGTCAGAAAGAACAGTTAGACACTATAGTTAAGGAAGGTTGAAATTCCGAAATCGACACTGTCTTTAGGACACCGGGAAAAAAGAAGAATAAAAGGGGTAGCAGTTTCAATAACTAATTGTGCCGACGAGAACATATTGAGTATTCGTATGCATTCCACTTCTTTCTTTGACAAATCTTTTACTATACAAGCAGCTCGTTTGTGGAATGCATTACCCATAGAAGTGAGGCGTGCTCAAACGCTACCAGCGTTCAAAAGAATGGTGAAGGAGCATTACCTCTCCCTATAACTTTTCCCCTTCTTTCTCAATTATACATGTAATATTTATTAGTATATGATTTTGGTATTGTATGTATTTTATATTATTATGTTCAATTAATATTATGATGTTTGTACACTGACAGCCCTTAATCTGTCTCCTTTAAGTTTGTCCATCCAAAGGTTGTCTGTAAGAGATCGCCCTGTGCGATAAGACCGCCCATTGTACACTAGTTTAATTTTTTTGTATCCATAGATATATTGTAAGGTGTACAATAAAGTATATAATAAATAAATAAATATTTTTAATGTTTTTTTAAATAATTTTTTTTCACTTTTAAATGTATTTATGTATTATATCTATTTTATTTATAATACCGAATTAACGAATGAATTCCTCTACTTTCTTTAACATTCTTCTGAACAGATATGATTAATAATAAATGATGGCAATAACCATAGAATAATGACAAGCAGTCAAAGTGACCACTTTTTTCGTCCACTAAGTGCACGATGCGCGAACTTACCCTCACTACGCCAAAACCTTGCCAAGTTATTTGGCGTCATCTATAACTGTGAACTTTCTTGCCGGTTCTTCTCCATAAAAAACCGGTCAAGTGCGTGTCGGGCCACGCGCAGTGTAGGGTTCCGTAGTTTTTATAACAGCCAAGTGCGTGTCGTATTCGCTGACTGATCGTTTTGTACCATGCTCTAACTAAAAGCCAAACATGACTACCTAACTGTATTCCACAACTATATTCCACAACTTTTTCACACAACGCCATCTAGTCCCAAACTAAGCAGAGCTTGTGGTATGGGTACTAGACAACTGATAAACATACATATATATTTCTAAATACATACATATTATAGATAAATTACACCCAGACAAAGAACAAATGACCGTGCTCATCACACAAACATTTGTCCCAGGTGGGAATCGAACCCACGACCTTGAGCATAGCCGTCAGGGCCACTGACCACTTTACCAACGGGCCTGTAACTAATTTGACTTCCTATACAAATCCTCACCTGATCCGACAATTTTGCACGAAAAGTTTTAATTTTTTTTAGAGATTTGTGTAAAATTGGTCATAGCCGGTGTTTTGAATTTAAATACGGACACAGAGCTATACTACTCAATCGTCACAAGAAGCTAGCACGATACAACTGGCGCTTAGCGCCATCTATCGACATTTCTGTAGAGTTGTTCGAAATTTTCGAGTCAAATACAATTGGTCGACTATTACTCGTAAACTTGTAAAGCCCACTTATGTGTGATAGTTTTCCTTTAAATTTCGTTATATATAAGTACTACTGCCGTGACATTTGAATTTATAACTATAACCGTTTAGTTGATAGAGGGGGGGGGGACACTTGACTCTAACGAAAATTGGTACTTTAAAGCTTGATAATGATAAGTCACGAACGGTTTACTTAATCAAAAAACGGTCTTACCAAACCCCTAATATTTTTGAAATACCTATCCAACGATATCCCACACTATGGGAAGAACGAAAAAAAATTATTATCATCCCACTTTACATGTATGGGAGGTACCCTAAATAATTGCTTTTTTCAAAATTTTATTTTACCACTTTTTCGACGTCATTAACGTGTATACTCATGCCAAAGTACAACTTTCTAGTACCAATAGTTTTTGAGCTAAACCGCGGACAGACGGACAGACAGACGGACATGGCGAAACTATAAGGGTTCCTTGTTGACTACGGAACCCTAAAAACGACCAATTTCGATCCGTGCTCTAACTTCTGACGTTTTGTAAGTGCTCATCAGAGATAACTTTGAATAAGTCAGTGCCCATGTACTTGTAGGCCTATGTAAAATTAAATATTTTGAGTTTGAGTTTTTTTATAGTAAAGAAAACTACTACTATACTACTACTACTACTACTATAAAAAAAACCACTTGCTTGAATGATTTTGTTTTTTTTTCTGTTTATGTGGTAGGTCTGAGAATAGCTATTATTTGTTCACTAGAAATATTCTTTTTATTTGAAATTTGATTCAGCTAGTAGATTTATAGGAATGTAATTATAATATACCATCAGATTTTACGTATGACAATAGATGACAATATGTATGACATGACCAAAGAGAATATAATATAGACATGACAAGACATAACTTTGATTGACTGCACATTGACTGACGCAGTGTTGCCAACTTAGCGACTTTGTCGCTAGAAATGACGACTTATTGCTTAAGCCTTAGCGACAAGGAAAAAGATTTGGCGACAAAAATGATCTAGCGACTTAGCTGACGACTTTTCAAACTACAAGGAAACAAAACATAATTATATATGCCCAACACCTTTTTTAAAAATGATCACTGGCAATTAAATTATCTATACCAGTGGTAACATTAGAGCAACGTGTTCGGGGAATCCCCGTATTTTATTATGTTTCGTAGTTTTCGTACTTTTCCTACCTACATACTTACTCAAGTCACTACTAGTTTGATTGAAGTTCTATTCGGATTCTAAATTCTTTATGCGCTGTACCGAGCCTGATTTTTAATTCGTTACCCATCATAGTAATTACAAAGTGTATGAACTGTTTTGTTAACTTGTGGTGAACAAAATTATGGATTTACCTCAGAAAAAGAAGCAGTATTTATATTCAAAAATATTGAGAAACATGAGAGACCGAGCCCGAATTCAAGGGATGGCTGAAACCAGTCTTTGGATATTCGTCCAAGGCAATCATTTTGATGCTGACTGTACATAAGGTGTGTGTGTTGATGTGTTGATTTATTTTTTAATTATAAAGATTGTATTGCTTATGTAGTACATTCTTCTTCACTTGCCTCCCCCATCCCCTTTCCAGGCTGCTAATGGTCTCCAGTAACCGAAAAGTAAGTAAATCCGGGATCCGTCTCTAGTTGAATCAGTTTTAGCGACTTCTAGCGACTTTATTTGCTGGAGTTGTTAACACTAGACTGACGTAGTTTAGTTTAGTTAGTCTGTGGGCCTAATAGCATACCAAAACAGACAGTTATTCTTTGGTCAACTTTTTTATTATTTTCTTTTAATATTTTTTTGTTTTATACGCCTTACATAAATCATGTTAGGTATCTTTATGTATATACTTGAAATAAAAAAGGAGTTATTAATAGGTGTTTCTTTATCAATATTGTACATAACCTATTATCTAGTGGAAGTGGTCAAGGTAAAGATCATTAAATTAATGTTAACTATCTCGTGCACCGTCTGTGTTGTTTAGCTTTGACTTGTATCGTTTCGCTATAGCGGCACATCGGTAATAGGTGTGCTATGAAATGAATTTATTTTTTTCTTACAGAAGCCCATACTGATATGCCGTGAAGGTGAATTCCGTCAGTTCCTGTTGGAGAACGTACCTCTACTGAGCGAGCTGTACTGGCCGACGCCGTGGTGCGTGGAGGCGCGCATGCAGACGGTGCTCGGCTCGATATTACGCTCACGTCTATTGCCGCCAGTCAAATACCGCCGGTACAAAGTTCACATCATATTATATTAATCGTATTATGCCTCTACTAAACCATAAGTATCCATAAGTGATGGGATAATATAACATAAATTCGAATTTGATGAGGTATGAATATTATAACTAATGTATGTGTCATACTGGGTCCTGTATTAGGAAAGTTTAATATCAATACTCAATATGTCCACTATTATGTGATAAGTAAGAAAATAATGGCTTTAATTATTGTCATCTGTTTGGCCTTTTCTTGGCTATTTACAACACTCAACCTGCATAACCCAATAACTGGGTAACATGATACTGAAGTCAGATTTATTAGATTCTGCTTACCTATAACAACTGTCCGAGATATTCTAATGGCAGCCTGGACTAACAGCGTAACATGCTGTCCAAAGCACACGGGAATCTCCAAAAGGTATATTCAATTTGTCAAGTTTTTTTCAATATTGAAGATTAACCTGTGCGGCTTTTTTATTTTGCATAAGCACCTCTAAATAGCTGAGAAATATTTTAAAGTATTAAGTTTTCAATCAATCAATCATTTATTTTATGAAAAAGAAATTGAAAAAAAAAGTGTCTGAATTACTAATAGCAGAAATCATGGATTATTAAATCAGGTAAAAGTATGGATATACCAGTGAACTAAGTAAATATTTGAGAAACTAGCTTAACACTGACCAGAGTTTTAGAAACAGCATAATTATGTGCCTGTGCTTTTGTAATAACAATACATCTTTAATTATTTAAGTTTCTTGTTGGTGTAGTGGTTGCAACAGTGACTGTTGAGCATTAGGTCTCTGGTTTGATTCCTGGATCAGGCAAAAAGTCTGTAAGAAATTTCTCAGAATGAGATTGGAGCTTGGAAGAGCCCAGTTTGCTGTAAGTCCCAGCTGTTACGTTTTCCATTTCAATATTTTTACAGTTGTAATAGGTAGTCGGAAGCCAGAAATTCTGATGCTGGTCTGGCCACGGGGTACTGACCAGATGGGCTATGGCTGTTACCCAGATACTGGCTTGTGGTGGCCTAGGTAGACTCCGTGTTAAACATGAATACTCAGTTGCATTTGGTTAGACTAGGAAAAGATAAGCAGCTCATGAACATTTTTAATTATTTATTTGAACTTAATGCAACAAGCGCAGCCAGACTTAATACCATAGACATTTTTTACCAGTTAAGTATATCCATCCTTTTCTTTGTTACCTGGTAACTACTAAATGGTTGAATCAGTTGAAATAGTTGACTAGTTAAAATGATCAAATCTTTGGTTTACATTGGCCAAGCTTTTTTCAGAGCTGAAAGCTAAAATTTCTGTTCATGTTCCTGAGAAATGGGGTCTTGTTCAGGGACAGATCATGAATTTATGGGGCCCTGGACTAATACAGCTCGGGGCCCTTCTATTTAAAGTAAAAGTAAAATAGTTTATTCAGGAACAAAAACACAAGACTACATATAAGTCAAACAATGTTAGCTGCAAAAGTATAAACTAACAACATCCTTCTCCAGATTTAGAAAAACTTAATTAACAATTTTTTTAATTTTTTTATTCGGAATAGGTTCATGTTTGAAAACAGACAAAAGCGATAATTCAAAAGATAGAAACAAACATCAAAAGACATAACGGAATTGAGAAGTGTTGAGAAGTAGTAATGTAAGGTGGTAAATGTATGGGTGAGTGTGTGAGGTGTGTAAAGGGTGTATGTGGCATGTGAGTTGTGAAGTTTTGTTGGGCTGTGTGAAAATTAATCAACTAATTGTCATTTTCTCAAGAAACTGTTGTACTAATGTTATAAATGCGAAAGATTGTGAGGATGGATCTATAGATGTTTGTTATTCAATCACGC
The DNA here is from genome assembly GCA_943138885.2 of Tholera decimalis. Taxonomy (NCBI): domain Eukaryota; kingdom Metazoa; phylum Arthropoda; class Insecta; order Lepidoptera; family Noctuidae; genus Tholera; species Tholera decimalis. The sequence goes on along the minus strand of OW964550.2, from coordinate 50,062,822 downwards.
CAAAACTACTGAAAGGATCTGAGTGAAATTTGGTAAGTAGATAGTTGATATCCTGGAATAACACATAGGCTACTTTTTATCACTTATCCCCACGGGATATAGATTTCCGCAGGAAAACCCTCCCACGCGAACCAAGTCGCGGCCAGAAGCTAATCCACTATACATATAATGTAAATCTACAATGCTGTGTACACTAATAATTGGACATCAGATTTATGTAATGTATAAAGTTATAGCTGTACTAAATGTCTTAGTCTGTCTCTGTACTTCTTACTATCTTACTTCTTACTAATCTTACTCTTACTAATACTAATATTATAAATGTGAAAGTTTGTGGGGATGGATGGATGTTTGTTACTCTTTTACGCAAAAACTACTGAACGGATCTGAATGAAATTTGGCAAGTAGATAGTTTACATCCTGGAATAAAATATAGGCTTAAAAATAAATGTCCGTAAGGATTGAGGAGCCACATCAGATTTTTTAAATCTGATCTCACCATTATTTAGCAACAATGTAGCTTATTTTGCAGCACTATTTCTAGATTTAGCAGCAAAATAAATCACTAGTTATTTTAATGCAAAAGTGGCTCCTCAATCTAAACGTCTGAATTGAGGAGCCACCTGGAACTCGTTAAGTAATAGATGAATATTTATGAAAATTTTGTATCATTTAGTAGTAATTTTGCATATTACCGTCTAAAAATTTAGCTTCTGTAGCCCTAAAATGAAAGAAATTACAATACTTTTAATATGGCTCCTCAATCTAAACTCAAGAGGTGAATTTCTATTGGATGTTAGCGATCAATTAATATATTGGACATAATGATCATTTAGCAGGTGTTGTGTTTGTTTTTGGAGTATAGGAATAAAATAGTAAAACAGAGTACATTTTGTATATGAACGCATTTTCTTTGGCTCCTCAATCCTGACGTTCTAATTATATATGTTTGACTGTAGCCACCTGAGATTTCAACGGAATCTAAAGCCAGAGAATAAAACGAGAATAAGTGAGAATGCGCAGTGAGGGATCGCGCGGTAGACTTAACTCGCATCTCACTCGCACCCACTCATACATACTGCCTCGCGCTCGCTCCTACAGCTACCCTACATGCTTGTCTGGCAAGGGGTTGGAGCTATCAAAAATGTCTGGCTAATGAGGAAACATCATTTACTTATTACCCAAGTATTATATATAAAAATCAGCTTTTATACTATAACGTAAGTAAAACTATAATTTCATGAACATTAAGGGTGTCTGGCAAGGGGTTGCCATGATGTTAAGTGTCTGGCAATGAATAACGTGATTTTTAATAATATTCTGAAGATAATATCAAAAAATCGCACTTTATTATTTGATGAATTTAGATCGGTATTTTACACACCTTTAGTACCGTTTACCTGCCAAAGCCACTACAACCCAAACTTCATAATGGTCCATCGTTCTTACCTGTGTTGGGAGCATGCGCTGACAAACTTTCAGCTTTTATAAAATAACGAAGGTCTGGGGTTCACGGGCTCTTAGACTATTAAAAAAAAAAAAAAAATCTTTTATTTTCAGGCTTCTAAGGCCCATAGTGTTAGTCAAACAATTTACTTAATTACCCTTTCTTTTAATTTTATGCCTAGGCAACTTCAATCCATTCTTCTATGTGTTGTCTGGATTTTGTTTCTGATCTTACGGTGAAATGTCCAGGTCTGGCATCCGTAAGTTAAAAATGGTAATATTTCAGAATCTATTGCTAATTTTGAGTAGGTAGTGGAAGCTGCGATTTGAAAACTTCCTTATCGCTCCAGTATTTGTTCCAGGTAATCGTAATTCTTCTGTTCGCTTCTTGTGAATTTCTATCCTTACTGAAAGAGATTTCTTAACCTTGATAAACATTTTTGGACAAACTCGAGAGGTATGTCAGTGTCGTCAGTGAGACAACCAACTTGGTAGACAACCAAATTGGGTGTCTTTAGGCGATTAGTACTAACTTTCGTTTTGACGATATTCATTTCCAATCCAACTTTTATGCTGGCTCGGTGTAAGTCGTTTATCATGATATTTAATTGTTGTGGGTTTTCCGAGAATAGGATATTGTCATCCGCGAATCTCAGGTGACTCAGAAACTTCCCGTTTTTGTTGATGACTCGCTTAAACCATGTTAATCTTTTCATTATGTGTTTCTGTCACTTACGTACGACATCGCCGGTCTAAAACAATAACGACAAAGTTGCGACTAGTGTTGCCCAAACGAGAGTCTCGCAAGAGTCTTGCAATTAGCGATTATCCTATTACTATTTATTAAACGATAGTTGAGATCTCAACTACCGTTTAATAAATAGCAATAGGATAATCGCTAATTGCAAGACTCTTGCGAGACTCTCGTTTGGGCAACACTAGTTGCGACACTGATCACGGCAGAAAAATGTTTCTCTCGCTCGTCGTTGTCGCCGAATGAACGGAACGATCAAAGACGCACTTGCTCGACTCGCGTCCCGTGCCCCGCGAGCGCCCACAAGAGGTGACACGAATCAAACTCAAACTCAAAATGTTTTATTTCACATAGGCCTACATGGGCACTTACAAAACGTCAGCAGTTAGTGCACGGTTCGAAATTAGTCGTTTTCTATGGAGAAGAACCGGCAAGAAACTCCACAGTTACTTACTCTTTTAAAATATCATTCTTACAATGTATCCATAATACAGGTTAATTAGGTATGACAGGACATTACAGACCAGTTATTATTAATACAGCACAATGGAATTACAAATAAAAATTTGTTAAACAAATCTAAGAGTCTACAATGTTCTCCCATTCACAAAAAAGCTTTATATTATATTAAAATAAACTTGAGAAGCGACAACATTAGACTTCAATAATGAAGTATAAATTAATAATAAAAGTGAAATAAAACAATTCTGTCAAATCGGATGGATTATCGTAGGGAAAAATAAAAAGTCACACTCACGAAAGTGGAGTTGTTCATATTCGTGCAATAATAAAGCTCCTGAATTACAATTTCGGATTCGATTTATGAATTCGGATTTAAAAGTCGAGTGAAAAATGCGAAAATCCGAATGTTTTGGATTACGGATAGAGTCTGGATTGCATTTCCTACACCCGACGTAACTGTCCTGCTGCGTTCAATAGTCTCGCATACGGGTTGATCGATTTTGGCGCTGTCAATCATGTTTCAATTTTACATACATATTTTAGTTTATTTATTTACTTTATGGAGAACTTACAGCTAATAAAAACATAAAAATAGGAATACATAGTCGCCAGAGAGCCAATAACAAGTCCTCACGTTTAGACTTATCTATACTTATAATAAATCTGTAGAGAGGTCAATTCTGTACATGAAATATATTTCCATAATAACTATCAGGGGGTGATTAGGGATCGATGCTGATGCCAAAAATGCAATCAGTAAAATTTTTGTCTGTCTGTCTGTATAACCGTTATAGAAACAAAAACTACTCGACGGATTTTAACGAAACTTGGTACAATTACTTTTAATACTCCTGAGCTGGTTCATCACGCTACAATCAATAGGAGCAGAGCAGTGAAGGGAAATGTTGGGAAAACGGGAGAAGTTACTTCATTTTTTAAGCTTCCGTCGCGTGTGCAACCTTAATGGTTAAAGCTACACAGAAATCATTTCATGACGGAAATGTTCTCCTTAAAATTATATAAAAAATATCCCACGACAGCATATGTCTATCTTTTATGGTTGGTTGACTCACAATAACACGTGTAACTCCCGATAGCTTAGCAGTTCGAAGCTTTCTGATTATAATATTTGTCTACTCTTACGTTTATAACACTCTCAGACACCCCTAATTGAAAAGTTAACATTATTAACTATTCCATAGAAAATAATCATATAAATCGGTATAGAAACACCAAAGTTACACATGAAATACGCTAATAATAAGCCATCGCGCGTGAATACTAAATCATGCTATAAGGATTATTTTTGAGAATCGGTCGCCGCGCTCGACGCGTCTCGCGGCCGAAGAAATAAAATTTCGTTCTATAGGTACTTAAGCCTCATGTGAACGTGATCTAAACAATATTACCAATACATTAACTTACGCTGACGGAGTCGCGGGCACAGCTATTAACCTTTTAACCGCCTACGTCGGATTTTTACAACAAATATTTTTATTTTTTATTTATTTATTTATATACTTTATGGAGGACTTACAGCTAATAAAACCATAAAAAAAGGAATACATAGTCGCCAGAGAGCCAATAACAAGTCCTCACGTTTAGACTTATACTAAAATAAAGTTATAAGCAATAAACAAGCAATAATAAATCTAATTATAAATTAAAGATACAATTTACACTGTAAGAATACATAATATATAAAGATTTGCTTGCAATGAGTCAACAGCATAACATAACCACTACCGCTTGAAAAAGTTTAAGCTTAAGCACCTTCTGGCTGAGTTCACACTAGTTGTGAAAGGATCCAAATCATACTGCTTGCATATCTCATTAAAAGTTCTGCTTGCGCGCACAATATAGCTATTTTGCCTATAATTAGATGATGAATGAGGTATACATATAGGAGGATTAAAGCGCAATATTTTGTTAGGTACGTTAAAATAAAATTTAGAAAGTAGTTCTGGACTATCAATATTATTGTGAAGGATTTTCAATAAATACAAACAGTCTGCAATATTACGCCGATCTACCAGTGGCAACAGATGGTACTTCTTACAGAGTTGATGATAACCTGCTGAATGATATGGAATCTTTTGATGGAAACAAAGATATTTGATGAACCGTTTCTGTATATTTTCAATCCAGTCGATGTATTTATTATACCTGGGATTCCATATCTGAGACGCATACTCGAGCTGACTTCTTACAAAAGTGCAATACAATATTTTGAGCGTTTTAGCATCTGTAAAGCATTTAGAAAGACGCATTATAAATCCCAGCAGTTTCGATGCTTTTTTGACTATGGCGTCAATGTGTGTATCAAAAACTAACTTACTATCTTGAAAAACGCCCAAGTCACGGATAGTATTGCACCTTGGCAAGTTTTGGCCCGCCAAAGTATAAGTGGTGACCAGGACCGCACGTTTCCTAGTGAAAGTGATAACGGAACACTTTGATGGGTTGAGATCCAATTTATTGACCTGACAATACTCTTCAAGCCGACATAAGTCAGCTTGAAGTGCCAGCATATCATCAGCCGATTCAATAGTGGCAAAAATTTTCATGTCATCAGCAAAACATAATAGTTTGGATGCATGGAGGCACAGATCAATGTCGTTCACATAGACCACAAATAAGAAAGGACCGAGCAGCGATCCCTGAGGCACCCCACTGGGCACATTCACCCAGCTAGACATATAGTTATTAATTACTACCGCTTGTGACCTGTTATCAATGTACGAAGCGAACCACCTCAGCAGGTCTCCACGAATGCCTATGCGTCTCAGCTTCATTAATAGGGAATCATGGTCGATCCGATCAAATGCCTTACTGTAGTCCGTGTAAACCACATCAACCTGCTTACCATTGTCCATAGCATCTGTAATAAAATCGTTAAATAGGATCAAGTTAGAACTCGTAGACCGTCCCTTTAGAAATCCATGCTGGAAGGTGCTCAATGAGTTTGCAAGGGCGGGGTATAACTGGTTATATATTATCCTCTCAAATATTTTGGCAATAATGCACAGTTTGGATATAGGTCTATAATTGGTAATCTCAGTCTTTGAACCCTTCTTATGCACGGGTGTAATAAATGCAGATTTCCATAGTTTAGGGACGACACCTTGAGACAAAGACTTAGTGAATAATATTGAGATAGGAACGGCAATGGAAGGCGCACATTTAATAAGAAATGTAGATGTCAAGTTATCAGGCCCGGCTCCTTTAGATGGATCCAAGTTGCGAAGTATACCGGCAACAGCATCGAAATTTATTTCTATGTGACAAATGTCAGAAGACATTTCATCACTGTCGAAAGGGAGGAAAGAGGCTGAGCTGGGGGGAGTATTAGCTGAAGTGTTATCGAGAAAAGTCGATAAGAAGTAAGAAGAAAAAGCCTCACAAATAGATTCTCCTGTAAGCAATGTTTCATCATTATACTTTAATGTATTGGGAATAGCATTCGAGTTGTAGCGATTTTTAACAAAGGTCCAAAAATGTTTAGGGTTGTTTTTAATTGAGCTTTCAGTTTGATTGAGATAACACTTATAACATGACGCTTCCATAGTCTTCACTCTTTCACGCAAATATTTAAAAGTAAACTCATCAGACTTGTTGCCATAAGTTTTGAATTTTTTCAGGTATTTATATTTTTCCTTAATTGTTTTAATAAGGGATGTGCTGTACCAGATTGGGTATGATTTATTACGTGCTAGCTTTTGCGGTATATACTTGTTTTGAAACTGTTTGATATTGTCTATAAAGTACGCAACGGAGTCATCCAATGATCTGGCTGAGAACTCACGCTCCCAGTTAATAGCATATATCTCGTTATTTATAGACTCAAAATCACCTTTACTATAGATATATCGCAATCGCGGCGCATGGTCGAGGGAAGGAAGTTCAAAGGTATCAATATTAATTAACAAAGCCGGATGATAGAGATCAATAGGCACTAGAGGATCAGAACACTCACTAACACAGGCAAACCTACTTGAAATGACTAAGTCCAATAGTTTCCCGTACCTATTAACTACCCTGTTATACTGGCCAAAGTCCAACGTACACAACTCATCCGCCAGCATACATTCATCACTAGTGGCTGGGTTCACTGGGACCAGCGAAAGATTATTGGATGGAGCCCACGAGATTCCACTCATATTAAAATCACCCACAACTAAAAATACATCAGAAGTTTCATTCAATGCTGTATGGTTCAATTTAGACAAGAAATTACTAAGTTGTTCCGAGAACGAGAAGCCCCTGTTCTGTTTACACAAATAGACACCGCAAATATGTAAGTTAACGTACTCACGGGATTTCATTTTTTTAAGCCGTATGGTGATCCAGATATCCTCCGCTGTAGAGTGAAGGAGCGGTTGCGGAGTGACGGGTAACTCCCTACGCGTCGCAACGAGTACACCACCACCCCTAGTTTGTCCAGTAACAGTATAATCCCGGTCACGACGCCACACTAAATATCGGTCATCAAACAACTCTGAGTTTAACATACCATCAATTAGCCATGTCTCCGTTAAAACAATAATATCGTATGAATTCATTAAAACCTGACGATAGAACGAGTCTGTCTTTGTTCTTAATCCTCGCACATTCTGATAGTACACAGTAAGACAGTGTTCACTGTTATTAGCCATTACAGATAACTACAATAATGATCGGATAAGCATCGACAACAAAATAACATAATAATGTCAGCAAATGAACTACAAAATGAACACTAATTGCGCATAAAAGATTTAGATATTTGAAAAGTGGGTAAAAATTAACGTAATTTGCATAAAAGCGTAAGTCATCCGTTGTTGGACAGGACATGCGAGTGCGAGCAGGCAAGCAGCAGTATATCATGAATGCATGCGTAAGCGAGATAAGTATATTGTAAAGTATTAGAACTAGAAAACAATCAGCGCGATATGGAACACAATAGAGACTAATTAGTGGTGCCGAGGTGCTAAACCTTTTACAAAAATATAACAAATAAATTTTGATACGTAAGATTCGATACATTTTAAAGGTAAAAAAACAAAAAATTAACATAGGATGCAAATAGAAGCTGTTTATACTATCTTGTTTAAATCCAGTTCTTTTCTTACTATGAAAGTGTTGCAATTAGCATCCTTACGTACATGAATTTTGCCGTGTTTCACCCATACAAATTCATAATGTTTTTCTTTGGCAATTATTTTAGTTTTACTCAACAGTTTTTTAGACTCAACGCTTAGATGGTCGTTTCGGGCCCATTCCGCCAGAGTCGTATACAGGGTTAATTGTAAAACACCAAAAACCTCTCAGGACTATGTTACTAACATCATAATCAACAACTTTTGTTCTATGACTTTTAAAAATTCCTCATATTTTAGTTCACGAGATTTTCATATAAAAATAAAAATATTTAAATTAAACGCCCTATATATATCATTACGCTAAGGCAAATAGGAGCGGAGCGCCAATGAAGAATGCTTCAAAATCGGGGTTAAAATTAACGTTAGCCCAAAGTAACTATTCCACGCGGACGAAGTCGCGGGCAAAAGCTATACTAAAATAAAGTTATAAGCAATAAACATGCAATAATAAAGCTAATTATAAATTAAAGATACAATTTACACAGTAAGAATACATAATATATAAAGATTTGCTTGCAATGAGTCAACAGCATAACAACATAACCACTAACACTTGAAAAAGTTTAGGCTTAAGCACCTTCTGGCTGAGTTCACACTAGTTGATCCAAGTCATATTATATATTATTATTTAGCTAAAAACAACTATCGTTTACTGTTTTAATGAGCGCCGGGGGCCTTTTATATCTACAGGGCCCTGAGTTGAAGTCCAAAAAGCCCTTAAGGAGATCCGCCCCTGGTCTTGTTTACAGTTTCGTTTACATTCAGAGGTCCAGAATCCTAAAAATAATAAAAAACGGGCCAACCTATTGGAAGTTAAGTTTAAATATTAAACAGATACCTACCTATCGAAAGTTATTAAAAAATACCAACAGCAGTTCCCTCTGGGAATTAAATAGTAATTCATGGGGGTTTGTCAAGATTACAATGTTAACGAACAAGGAAACGTGTGGCACAGGCAGGTGCTGCAGCTGTCGGACGGCGGGCAGGTGGCGCTGGACTGGGTGGCGGAGCCCGAGGCGGGCGGGGCGGGCCCGCCGCGCGCCGTGCTGCTGGTGCTGCCCGGGCTCACGGGCTGCGCCGACGCCGACTACGTGCGCGTGCTGGCCGCCGCCGCCGCGCGGCTGCCGGCGCGCTGCGTGGTGTTCAACAACCGCGGCCTGGGCGGCCTGCCGCTCACCACGCCGCGCCTGTACTGCGCCGTCAGCCACGCCGACCTGGCCGAGGCCGTGCGCGCCGTGCGGGCGGCGTGCGGCGACGTGCCGCTGCTGGCGGCCGGCGTGTCGCTGGGCGGGCTCATCCTGGGCCACTACCTGGCCGAGCACGGCGCCGCGTCCGGCGTGGCGGCGGCGCTGGCCGTGTCGTCCCCGCTGGACGTGGAGAAGGGCTCGGCGTGCATGGAGCGCGCGCCGCTCAACGCGCTGCTGTCGTACCACATGGCGCGCAACCTGCGGCGCACGCTGGCGGCGCACGCGGCGCTGCGCGGCGCGGCGTGCGACTGGCGCGGCGTGGCGCGCGCGCGCTCGGTGCGCCAGTTCGACGCCGCCTTCACCACGCGCCACTTCGGCTTCGGCTCGGTGGACGCGTACTACCGCGCCGCGTCGCTGCGCGACAAGCTGGCGGGCGTGCGCGTGCCGCTGCTGTGCCTGTGCGCCGCCGACGACCCCTTCCAGCCGCTGCGCGCCATGCCGGCGGACGAGGCGCGCGCGGCGGGCGTGGCGCTGCTGGTGCCGGCGCGCGGGGGGCACATCGGGTTCCTGGAGGGCTGGTGGCCGGCGGGTCGCGCCGCCGACCAGTACATCGCGCGCCTGGCGCACCAGTACTTCGCGGCGCTGCTGGCGCGCCCGGACCTGCTGCACCGCCCGTCCTGCTGACGGCGCGCGGGGCACACGTCGGGCCCCCGGGGGGCCGGTGGCCGGCGGGTCGCGCCGCCGACCAGTACATCGCGCGCCTGGCGCACCAGTACTTCGCGGCGCTGCTGGCGCGCCCGGACCTGCTGCACCGCCCGTCCTGCTGACGGCGCGCGGGGCACACGTCGGGCCCCCGGGGGGCCGGTGGCCGGCGGGTCGCGCCGCCGACCGTCGGCCCCCCGGAGGGCCGGTGGCCGGCGCTCGCTCGCCTGCGTTGTGAGCTTTGCCTTAATATTATTCTAATGAGAAAGTCTGTTAAGACTCGCGCAATCCTTGTGTAAAAGCCAAGCTTTTTACACTGATAGTAACATATCGTAAGTTATGTTTAGTACACTGTGATTTAACCATTTAATAGAAATATGTTTAGTTTAATATAGTTGACTATTATATTATTAAGGTTGCATAATATAGTTACTGACGACGAAGCACACACGCGTTGTAATTTTGTAATGTTATCTAATTTTTACACACGAATTAGGTAAATCCTGTTCGTGTATGTGGGCCTTAATAGTTGTTAGTACGTCCGTCACGAGCGTTGCACACGAGAGATATATTATAGTATTATTATACACGTTACATTTGTTGCATTTCAGATAATTTATTATTAAATTATAATTTAAGCATTTCTTGTTAATTATTTGAACCTTTTGAGTGAATAGTGGTATAATTCGGATGCGTTTTATTACGTATCCAAATAGCAAAAACGAAGCACGTTTTGAATACATTTAAATATTTAATATATAAATGTATTTTTATTCCGGATGAGCCCGATCTTGACATCGATCACGCCTGATGGATATCTACGTTACAACGGGCGAACCCAAGGTGCCTGTTCACTCTTGCTTGTAATTATGTCGGGCAGATATCCGCAACTCCACGACCAAGCGGGTATTTTGCGTAAGGGTTAGTCAATCCATGCCAATTCCTCCAAGACTGCGAGCAACTTCGGCGGTGAACAAGCTCAGTAGCAGGCGTGCTGCTGTTTCATTGTCCTCCATGCAGGCTCTGCAGAGTGGGATCCGTGATGTTGTTGTATGAACAGATGGAGCGGCGGGAGCCCCGCCATGGCCTCTACAGCGGCTGTCGTCTCACGCAGGCCAACCTTTGCATGCGTTGTAGTTTGTTTACGGCTGAGACAAGCTTGGTGCGGGGCCACCACACCACGACCCCGTAGGTAATCATCGGCCGAATTACAGCATTTTACAACCACATTGTATTTTTAGGAGATAAGCCCCACTTCTTACCTATCATTTTCTAGCATTGCCAGAAGGTGATGCAGGCCCTGTTTAATTTATTTTAGTTACTCCAGTTTACAGTCTAGTTCACTCTTGCTTTGAAGGCTGATGGATCTTGTGGCAGGGAACACAGAAGCCGGCAAAGGGCTCAACACTCGCACAATAAATGTGGAGGAGAAGCGCTTGGTACGACAAGACGGTATATCAAACAAGTGAGGATAGCACCCTGTAGTATGTCTGGCAGACCGGTAGTGAAAGGGAGATGGAGGGATCAGATCATGGAGTTCCTACGCACACTCACCGTTCAATCAAGTTCAATCTGTAGAAAACCGAGAGGCAAGCAACGCTTCGCCTATGAGCCTTTTAGCCCTGCTCTCAATCGTGTCCAGTGCAGCAAGGTGGTATTTTGCAGAGCCATCCTACAAGTTGATACACTTGTCCTTAAATCTATTGAATTTTATCTCATATATTTGTATCAGTGTATTCAATTGTGGGTGAGCCAAATAAATAAATAAAATTAAATAAGTGATTGCAATACTCCTTACAAGAACGGACCCGTGTTTTATACAGATTCGAAAACTGTGCAGGTGCAGTACGCGATAACACGAGACCCGAGGTGGCGGCGCATTTTGTTCCACGCGCGCCCTTCTCAGAAGTCGCAGGGGGAGGCAAACACCTCACTCCCCCCGCTTAAAAAGATGCGGGCCGCGTCGATGGCCACGATGGTTACCATTTAGTAAATCCCTTTTCTTTTTTAATTCGGGAACTGTAAATCCGGTTTGGTCACTACTGCGAACCCACGCATCATGCAAGTATTTTTTATCCCTGTGAAAGTAATGATGATCCCATAAAAAAGGTTCCATTTGCTTAATTTCTATAATATTCAATTCACTCTTGTTATTCCACGACATCGTGTAGGGCTAAATGAAGTAGGGGAAAAGCGAGATTAACAGGGACGCGCTCGCAGTTTGCGCGAGGCGATGAAACAAAAACCGACCCGGGATGGAGAGCTAGCGTGTAACACCGAGACAAACCGACCCGGGATGGAGAGCTAGCGTGTAACACCGAGACAAACCGACCCGGGATGGAGAGCTAGCGTGTAACACCGAGACAAACCGACCCGGGATGGAGAGCTAGCGTGTAACACCGAGACAAACCGACCCGGGATGGAGAGCTAGCGTGTAACACCGAGACAAACCGACCCGGGATGGAGAGCTAGCGTGTAACACCGAGACGGGCCGAGGCGAGCGCCCACTACCATCTACACTCTCGCACCCGCCCTTCCTCGTGCCGTCTCGGCGAGTGTACAGCCACTATTGCGTCACAAACCAATAGCGCACAAGTCGCGAGACGGATCACGGCACGATTTTTCAATCGTTCGTCGTTGTCGCCAGATGAACAGAACGATCAAGGACAAACTTGCTCGACCCATATCCCGCGCCCCCCAGAGGCAACACGAATATACGCGCGATAATGTAGCCCCCGCATTACAATTTATTATTATTCAGAAAATCCGGATATTTTAAAAAGCCTTTTTCAAATTTTAAAATATCCGTATTTTCATCCGGACTTTTATCAAAAAAGATTTTGAAGTTGAGTGATGGTGAAATCCGGATTTTTGAGATTACGGATAGTCCGGATTGCATTACCAGTAGGGAATCTGTTTCTTTCTAATATTCCAGCTGGCCCACTGGCTTTGTTACATAGTGATATTTTGATTACAAAGTGATCTTTAACGTTAATTGCAATCCCGGCATTACGTAGTCACAGTGAGGTATGTCCGGTGCTAATTTAGTCCCCGTATCAAGACGCGAATTTTCTGCAGAAATTTTCTGTTAAAATTGCAGGGTTGGTTACCATTTTAGCCCCAATTCGTCTGTAATCTTGGTCGCTGTTGACGCGTATTGGGAGAGTCAATTCTTTTTCAAGGGGAATCCTAGGTTTAGAATTGTATTGACCTGCAAGTTGTTGTTTATAATCATAATTCTCTTTTACCTTTATTATGTTATGTACCGAACTTTTAACTTTTGGATCACCCCTCGCTCGACATGCGGAATATTGTTTTTCTATCCTTCTTTCGCGTCATAACGGAGCAACGGTTCGATGTATATCTGGTGTGATTCTAAATAACTTTAACAACCAAGAAATAATAAACATTACAAATAGTCAATGTGTACATACATTTTTCGGAGCCGAAAATATACAAAATGCGAGTCTGCTGACTCCCAAGCTAGAGTAATCTGTGTTATGGGAGTCAGTGTTCCTCGATACAGCAGTAGCTATCCAAAACTACTGAAGATAGTTGAAGGGCTGGATAGTGATAAAGTTAATTTTAATGCAATTTACAACGGAAGAAAATCAACACAACTAAGTAAGTACTTAATGTATATTTTTCTTATACAATTTACGAAACATGAAAATTTTTGACGTACGTGTGTGTATTTTACCGTCTTTGTTGACTTTGGTAATAAATATTGTATTTATATCGGTGACAGCCCCCATAGCAAAATGCCGTATGACGTCACACTGAAAATTAGTGACCGAATGAAAGTGGATACTGGATTTTCATCCGAAACCGAAACCGAACCTTCAATCACATAAACTTTGAAAAAAAAAAGGCTATTCGCAAGATTCCAGGAAAAAAGGCTTACAGACTTACAATAGCAATTGAATATCTTACCTGTTACAATTTATGCTTATCTAGGTTAATAGGATTACATAAAATGAAATTCTATAGTTGATCTGTGAAATTAGATATGTTTAAGTTGTAGCACTAAACAAGTTTAATTAGACTTGTTTTGTTCAAGTCTTATTCTCATTAACAGTCCTTAATTGAGCATCTTAATGAAATCAAAGCATATTCGGTAGAAAATTATCAGCAGTCCCAAGTAACACAATCGCGTCTAAAAACGGATTTTAGATATCTAATAGAATTTAATTTTATCGTCTACCTTAAGAGTAAAATATCCCCCAAGTAATCTTCAAGAACGCTTATAGACACAGTTTAGTAAAAGTGGGCACAACCTGCGGGCCTAGACAAAATCCATTTTCTGTAAGCGTTAACGCCAACGGAAAAATTAAATTGTATGGAGTTGACATTTGCTAACCACATGTCACGTGACTGTCACGTGTTAGTAAATGTCAACTCCATACAATTTAATTTTTCCGTTGGCGTTAACGCTTACAGAAAATGGATTTTGTCTAGGCCCGCTTATCCGCTCGCATAAGAATGAGTTAAGAAAACATGAATAGATAGAGTTGTAAATTTTCTAATTGTCTATAGAGATTTTTCTAGTGTCTCACTAAACTGTTTATAGATCACAAATTTTACTAGTAGATAGTTTATAGATAAAGTTGAGACCTTTAAAGAAGTCTTTACTCGTCGAGTTTTTAAACCAAAATTAACTCAAGACTAACAACTTTAAGTAACTTTTGATTTGTAATAGACAACGACACATAATGGCGAAGAACTTACAAGAGTTATTTAAACTTATTATTGTACTAGCTTTTGCCCGCGACTCCGTCCGCGTGGAATAGTTACTTTGGGCTAACGTTAAATTTAACCCCGATTTTGAAGCATTCTTCATTGGCGCTCCGCTCCTATTGGCCTTAGCGTAATGATGTATAGCCTATAGCCTTTCTCTATAAATTGACTATTTAATTAAAAAATCATTTTTCAATTCGAACCAGTAGTTCCTGAGATTATCGCGTTCAAACAAACAAACAAACTCTTCAGCCTTATATTATTAGTATAGATAGCTGTTGCCCGCGACTTCGTCCACGTTTCCGTCGTTTTTCGTAAAAAAAAAAGTAGCCTATGTCCTTCCTCACGGTTCAGTGATTTTGATGTAACAGACAGATTAACTTTCGTAATTTAGTAGGCAAATATAATATGTCAATCTATAATACTGTGGAAAAATATCGCAATACCAAACCGCACAATATTATTGTTAATATCTGTGCCCGCGACTCCGTCAGCGTGTAACTCCTTGTGTGTTATTAAGTTAATGTATTGGTAATATTGTTTAGATCACGTTTACATGAGGCTTAAGTAAAGATTTTTACAACTGCTAACCCGGGAAAGAGCGACGTACAACAGTGACCATGCGAGAAATAACTGACACCGAGATCTACTCCAGCAACACGAAAAGTCTGCCCTTGAGCCTTATTAATTGTCATTGCATAACACACCGATACTGGGAATTGAGTTCTTTTAAATTGGAATGGAAAATTATTTAGTATTTATTATAAGTATAGATTATGGGAATTCCGGGAATAAAGACGGTTTCTCCTGCACCGCAACCTGTTAAAATTTGAGCCTCGATTATATTTTGTTGCAACTGGGTTACTTTTAGCCGAGTTCCATTGCAAAGTTGTGGTGGTTTTAAATTACGGAGCAGAATAATAATCAGAAAGCTTCGAACTGCTAAGCTATCGGGAGTTACACGTGTTATTGTGAGTCAACCATAAAAGATAGACATATGCTGTCGTGGGATATTTTTTATATAATTTTAAGGAGAACATTTCCGTCATAAATGATTTCTGTGTAGCTTTAACCATTAAGGTTGCACACGCGACGGAAGCTTAAAAAATGGAGTAACTTCTCCCGTTTTCCCAACATTTCCCTTCACTGCTCTGCTCCTATTGATTGTAGCGTGATGAAAAGTATACTATAACCAGCTCAGGAGTATGAAAAATAATTGTACCAAGTTTCGTTAAAATCCGTCAAGTAGTTTTTGTTTCTATAACGGTTATACAGACAGACAGACAGACAGACAAAAATTTTACTATTTGCATTTTTGGCATCAGTATCGATCCCTAATCACCCCCTGATAGTTATTTTGTAAATATACACTTCTGGACACATCTATTGGCCCACCTTGTATTTTCAGTTTCGTTTGGTCCTAGCTAAAATTTTATATTAGGTCGAGCAAAAAGTTTTTATGCAGTTTTGAACCTGGCACATTCACAATTTCATTCAATAGTCTTTTTTTGAATTTCGAACACAGAATTTAAAGAAACAAAAGACAATTTGGAGCCTGTTTGTTGATATCAAACAATCGAATACTAAGAAAACTTGGTTTTATTGGTTTACTTGGATTTAATTCTTGAAAAAGTGATTGATATCTTTGCTTTTGCAACAAACATTACTTATTCTTAACATTAAGGTGAGGTTCTATCAATAATCTATGGATACTTCACCTGAAGTCGCCGCCCAAGCTGTGGCACTTATTCAGGCCGGACACAGCCAAAGAAACGTGAGTGCTCAACTTAATTTAAGTCGATCTGCGGTCCGAAATGTTTATCGGAGGTACCTAGAGACTGGCGGCTTTGTTCGTCGCCAAGGAAGGCCACGATCTCGGGTCACAACTGAAAGGCAGGATCGATTCATCGTGACGACCAGCTTGAGAAATCGTCACCTTACCTCCATTGAGACACAAAACCAACTTCGCGACTTCCATGGAGTATCTGTGAGCGCTCGAACTGTTCGGTGAAGGTTAAAAGAACGCGATATGGTACCACACAAGCCAGCTAATGGGCCCAAACTAAAGCGAGCCCACCGAACAGCGCGCCTTCATTTCGCACGCAGTCATTTAAATTGGACACAGCAAGATTGGAGCCGTGTACTCTTTTCTGATGAGTCTAAAATTGTGTTACATGGCAATGATGGAAGGAAGAAGGTCTACCGGCGTAAGGGAGAGCGTTTCGCACAATGCTGCTTTGAAGAGAGGGTTGCTTATGGCGGTGGCTCATGGACTGTCTGGGGCGGTATATCCGCGAGCGGCAAAACTCAACTTGAGGTTGTTACAGGACCACGGCTGCCAACATTAAATGCTGAAAGATACATTCGTGAGTGCTTAGAACCTCACGTGATACCATACGCGGACTATGTGGGCCTAAATTTCCTTTTTATGCATGATAATGCAAGAGCCCATGCGGCCGGCATCGTCAGGGAATATCTTCGGGATGTGAACATCACAGTTATGGACTGGCCAGCCAGAAGCCCAGACATGAACCCCATTGAGCACATGTGGGACGAGCTAAAAAGGCGTGTTAGGGCTCGTCAGCCAGTTGCCCAGACGATGCAGGAGTTGAAAACTGCCATAGAAGAGGAATGGGAGATGATCCCTCAAAATTTCATAGAGCGGTTGATAAACTCTATGCCTAATCGTATGAGAGCTGTGGTAGATGCCCATGGAGGCAACACGCGTTATTAAATTAAACCTTTATTTGATAAAACATGTTTTTTATTCAAAAATTAATTGCCTTTAACAAGGCGCATATCCGACTTGTTAGGCGTAGGTCCATGTCGTATGGTATTCTGAATTCAAATTTAAAACTATACGATCGAAAAAGATGGTAAAATGTATCAGGTTTAAAACTGCATCAACAGTTTTTGTTCAATCTAGCAATCATATTTCGGTAGGGGCCATCGAAACCTAAACTCTAAGGTGGGCCAATAGATGTGTCCAGAAGTGTATTTAATGTACAGAATTGACCTCTCTACAGATTTATTATAAGTATAGATTGCATCATGGCGTAACAAATTTCTTATTTCATACTAGCTTTTGCCCGCGACTTTGTCCGCGTGGAATAGTTACTTTGGGCTAACGTTAAATTTAACCCCGATTTTGAAGCATTCTTCATTGGCGCTCCGCTCCTATTGGCCTTAGCGTAATGATATATAGCCTATAGCCTTTCTCTTTAATTGACTATTTAATTGAAAAATATATTTTCAATTCGAACCAGTAGTTCCTGAGATTATCGCGTTCAAGCAAACATACAAACAAACTCTTCAGCCTTATATTATTAGTATAGATAGCTGTTGCCCGCGACTTCGTCCACGTTTCAGTCGATTTTCGTAAAAAAAAGTAGCCTATGTCCTTCCTCACGGTTCAGTGATTTTGATGTAACAGACAGATTAACTTTCGTAATTTAGTAGGGAAATATAATATGTCAATCTACAATAATGTTGAAAAATATCGCAATACCGAACCGCACAATATTATTGTTAATAGCTGTGCCCGCGACTCCGTCAGCGTGTAACTCCTTGTGTGTTATTAAGTTAATGTATTGGTAATATTGTTTAGATCACGTTCACATGAGGCTTAAGTACCTATAGAACGAAAATACATCAGCGCAAAGCTTCCGGGTAACCTATGTTGAAAGTTGACCCGTCCGGCACGTGAACATAAAGATTTCTAGAAATGCTAACCCGGGAAAGAGCGACGTACAATTGACCATGCGAGAAACAACTGACACCGAGATCTACTCCAGCAACACGAAAAATCTGCCCTTGAGCCTTAAACACACCGATACTGGGAATTGCGTTCTTTTAAATTGGAATGGAAAATTATTTGGTATTATGGGAATTCTGAGAATAAAGACGGTTTCTCCTGCACCGCAACCTGTTAAAATTTGAGCCTCGATTATATTTTGTTGCAACTGGGTTACTTTTAGCCGAGTTCCATTGCAAAGTTGTGGTGCGGTGCGGTGTATTTTTTATTTTTTATTTTTTTTTTATTTATTTATTGGCATACATAAGAACACAAGTACATTGGCCGAGAAACACTGGTGCCTGTGGTAGGTAATCAAAACCTGTATTACAGGTCACCAGAATTTCACCTCTCAGAAACTGTTTTACACAAAATAATTTTATGATACCAATACTAAATTACAAGATAAGCAAGCAAATTAAGATACAATAAGAAATTTAAGAGATTAGTGCAGTTACAAACAATGGTATGGTGTGGTGTGTGTTGTGTGAGGTGTGATGTGGTGTATGTGCGTGTGTATAAAATGTTTGTCTGCGGGATTAGGTTAACTATTTCAGTACTTGCAACAGATCTTCTGTTGCATTATAAGATTGCTTAAGAAGCCAATCCTGAACAACTATCTTGAGATTGTGTTGGTTAAGTTGGTGTACATCTAATTTCTTATGGATACTGTTATAGAGGTAAGGGCCAAGGAAAACAGAGAATCGACGGCTGAAGGCTGTCTTAGTAGTAGCGGATGAGGCCACAAGGTGGTTACGACGCGTGAGCGCAGGTAGATACTTAGTCAAAGCGTGTTGCTTCATCACGATCGCCAAAATAAATAACTGTCGCACAGTCAACACTTGGCAGTATTCAAAGAGTTCGTCTGTGGGAAATAAGCGGGGCTTGAAACAACAGACCTTGAGGACCGCTCTTTGGGCGCGCTCAATCTTGATCAGATTAGATTTCGCAGCACCTCCCCAGGTGGAGTTGCAGTAACACAAAGTTGATTGGCATAGCGCCTGATAGACCATCTTCATAACGTTTGTATTAGCGGATTGACGCAATTGTTTAAATATATATATAAGTTTTCGAACACGGTTAGATAGGCAATCAATATAATTTTTGAATGTTAAGTTGTCGTCTATGACTATGCCAAGATACTTTATATGCGTTACTTTTTCTATTATTTTATCAGAAGACCTAATTTGGAGGAGCTCATCAGATGGGGTCTTGGACTTGCGAATCGAGAAGCTAAGTAACTTGGTTTTAGAGACGTTTAGGGTAAGTAGATTAAGATTAAGCCAGTCATTAACAGCATCAAAACCTTTCTGTGCTAGTCGATACGTTTCAGCCCAACATCCCGACGAAAAAACGACTGCCGTATCATCCGCATAGGAAAAAATTTCTCCGTTTTCTATGAAGAGATTACATAACTCATTTATGTAACACAAGAACAGGCTCGATCCAAGGATGCTGCCCTGAGGCACTCCGTAAGCAATTTGCAACGATGAACTGATTTGAGACCCTATCTTTACACACTGAGATCTATTCTCAAAGCTCTGAAATAAAGATAGCTGAGTGCCTCTTATTCCCAGATTTTCCAGTTTTTTCAGGAGGATAGGAGTTGAAACCGTGTCGAATGCCTTAGTAAGATCCAGGAACAGAGCGAGACATTTTTGTTTTTTATCAAGCTTTCTTACTATGTGATCTACCAGGTTATGTACTGCATCAGACGTAGATAACTTTTTCCGGAAACCGAATTGATTTTTTGAAAGTAATTTATGTGATTCTAAATAATTGATCAATCGAATGTTAATAATTTTCTCTAAGATTTTAGATAACGCTGGTAGCACCGAAATAGGTCTGTAATTTTCAACACGCTTTCGATCCCCTGATTTGAAAATAGGATGAAGGAGGGCTCTTTTAAACAGGTCTGGAAAAATGCCTGTCTTCATGCTCAAGTTGCAAATATAGGTGAGCGGAGGAACAATAATAGTCCTATACTTCTTTAAGAAACCCGAGGAGATGCCGTCATAACCAACCGCACATTCGTTTTTCAGGGACATTATCAAAGCATTTACTTCAGCGTCGTCCGTGTCAAGCAGTACAAAAGAATCTAGGGTGGAAATAACTGGGAAAGAGGGCGATGGAACTTTTTTTATATTTTCCGCAAGTTGTTTCCCTATGTTCGCAAAGTACAAATTAATGTCGTTGACTGAGTCCTGTTTATCCACGCAAATTTCCAGTAAAGCAGATGCAGTATCCCGTGGCTTGTTAGTATTTGTAATTGATTTAATTGCTTTCCATAATTGTTTGGAATTTTGGCCAGCTGTTTCCAACTCCTTTTTTTCGTAATTAATTCTCGCTCGTCTTAAAAGAGATACACAGAAGTTATGATATCTCCTGCAGGAGATAGCGAGAACTTCGTTCTTGGGATTTTTCTTATGCTGTTTTTTAAGATTATCCCTATGGCGCATACATTTTAGTATTCCCGGGGTGATCCAGGCTTTAATAGGTCTACGTCTTCTTGAAAGTGGAGTAACAGAGGTGTTTGCAGATAAAGTAGAGATTATGGGCTCTATTAGTAATTTAGCAGCAAGATTGGGGTCCTGTGCTGTGAAGACGGCGTCAAAGTTGAGTTTATCCATATCATATGCTAGACTCTCTTCATCGACTTTAGTTGTAAAAGAACGTTGTTTTGGGGCAGTTTTCTTCATCGAGATAGCTACTACAAGTGCATGGTGGTCTGTAACAGTGGTTTCCAGAACAAGAACCTTAATAGGTAATACGGCCTTTATATTAGCGTGATCCAAACAAGTGGCTCCGTGTGTTGGAAATGTATGCCCTGGGTAAAGTCCATGATGAGTTAAGAGATCTAGATAGTCCAGAGTATATGTTAATTTATTTTCCTGACCAATATCTATATTAATATCACCAAGCAGGCAAATATTTTTATAAGACTTAAGTTCATTTCAGACGGTGTATCCGTCTAAAGATGTAATAAAATTTGATGGGTCTCTGAAAGCGTATGGTCTGTAAACAGCGATTATGACTAAGTCCACACCTATGGTGATCACTAAGCAACTAGAGTCATGTGTAACCGGTTCCTTAATTTTCACACTAGTTAAGTTTGATTTAATATAAACAATTACTCCATCATTTTGGTTATGATTATTTAAGGTAAAAAAAGAGTTGTAACCATTAAGAACCGGTATGATAGGATTGCAAGAGAGCCAGCACTCGGATAAAACTATAATATCAGGATCCGTGTCAATACGTTCCAACAATGTTAACAGCCCAGAGAAATTAGCTTTAACGCTTCGGATATTTTGGCACAACACTGTAATAGTATTATTGGCTGGTAATATTGAGGAACAATCTTGGGGGTCACACATAACTGATTCACAAAAAGAAATACCGTCAAGGTCAGATAATACGTCATTTAAGGCTGCGAATTGTAATAGAAAAAAATCTAAGGTGGCAGGCTTGAGATCTCACAAATAAATAGACCAAATCGTGGAGGGTTTTGACAAAGACAGTATCTCTTCCGTGTTTATGTAATATACAGGGCCCTTTATGTAATATCGGATCCATTTGACAATCCAATGTAATAATTGCAGCAATATTTACACTAAACGATGTATTCTTGGCATTTAAAAACAAGTATGAATACAGATTTGTTGGTTGACTAATCCAGATGTTTGTTAGAGTTAATGTGTTAAGTGTAGTAAGTTTTTTTTGTGAGTAATAATCAGATGTTTTTGTGCAGAGCTGTGTGTTATTGTTGTAAAACTGTGTGTGCGCGGAAGGTGAGCTTATTTCGTACAAAATAATATTAGAATGAGTAATTGACTTATAATTATAGCATGTGGGTAGACTTGAAAAAAAATTCATCACAGAAGGTGGTTTTAAATTTCGGAGCAGAATAATAATCAGAAAGCTTCGAACTGCTAAGCTATCGGGAGTTACACATGTTATTGTGAGTCAACCATAAAAGATAGATATATGCTGTCGTGGGATATTTTTATATAATTTTAAGGAGAATATTTCCGTCATAAATGATTTCTGTGTAGCTTTAACCATTAAGGTTGCACTCGCGACGGAAGCTTAAAAAATGGAGTAACTTCTTCCGTTTTCCCAACATTTCCCTTCACTGCTCTGCTCCTATTGATTGTAGCGTGATGAAAAGTATACTATAACCAGCTCAGGAGTATGAAAAATAATTGTACCAAGTTTCGTTAAAATCCGTCGAGTAGTTTTTGTTTCTATAACGGTTATACAGACAGACAGACAGACCGACAGACAGACAGACAAAAATTTTACTGATTGCATTTTTGGCATCAGTATCTATCCCTAATCACCCCCTGATAGTTATCTTGTAAATATATTTCATGTACAGAATTAACCTCTCTACAGATTTATTATAAGTATAGATATACTTATGTTTTAGCTAGTTATAAACAAGCAAATCTATATGCGATTGAAATTCTATCGTCGATTATTATGTAAAACTCTCTTAAAATAAGAGCGCCCGCTGTAAATGTAAGATTTAATATTTTTTTACCAAATTATTTCTATAAGGCAATTTTTGAAATTGCATTATAATGTTTCAAATACTCATTTTATTTAAAATATAATAATTTAAAACATGTTAAATGTTTAATTAGACATAATTTAATTATAAAAACATAATAATAAGCGTTAAAATATGTAACGAAAATGATTTGAAGCAAAATTAAGCAATAAAAATGGCGTCAAGATAAAATTTACTAGAAAAACGACAGAACAAAACAAAACATATTTATGAGTGGTTTAAAATTATCTAGTAACTGTCATCCAGGTCATTAGATGTGTTGTGAACGGAAGACGATTTTATGCAGTAACAGAGCAATCTAATTAATCAATTCAAGAGGGTAAGTAAAAGATTTTTTATTTATAGAATATAGACAATGTGAAAAATAGTAGGCATAATAGTAGGTAGGTATGTATAGATATACGCCGGCGGCGGAGGCGGTGCCAAAGACGCAAAGTGTTAACATAAGGCTGGTATACAAAAGTGGACGGATCCTTCCGTAGCTGCGTACCCCTACCTATTCGTATTTAATTTGTTATGGGCATATTCGCAGATTTGCGTACGAAGCCCGTAATTTGACCGAGTAATAGATGAGTAACGCATGTTTTGACATGTTCGATTGTATTATACCTACTCAGGCGCGGTCGCAGCCTGCAATTTTGGAGGGGTCACTTATAATAAAAAAGCACGATGATTTTATCACATTGTTTTTATTATGTTGATTTATATAAAGAAAGAGACTATATGAAAAAATATAGAGCTCTATCATAGCTCTATAATGTTATAAAAAAATAAAACCATAAGTATACCTCGTTTTGTTTTCAACTTCAAAAAAATTTTTTCAAGGGTGTCCGGGAAAAGACTATAATTTTAGATGGGGGTTGGTTTTTAAGTCTGAGGCCGGCAATTTAGGTGACAGCAGACCTATCCTTACCGAACGGTGGGCTACCCCTGCTCGCCAGCCGCAAATCCACGCCAACGGTGGCCGAACATCGGCTGCCAACGCCCGAGGCGTCTCCAGTGGCGGCTGGGGCGTGAGGAAGCAAGTTGTCTCTCCCTCACGCATTCAGCCTCCTCCTTCGCTAGCATGACTGCGTCGCAGAAGGAAGCAACTGCATCCCATTCCCGCTCGCCCCGCACCATGGTCTGAACCAGGAACGAAAGATCGCCGCTGCTGATCGCCTCCACAAGGACACGGCGGTGCTCCGC
The DNA here is from genome assembly GCA_943138885.2 of Tholera decimalis. NCBI lineage: Eukaryota > Metazoa > Arthropoda > Insecta > Lepidoptera > Noctuidae > Tholera > Tholera decimalis. The sequence goes on along the minus strand of OW964550.2, from coordinate 50,038,836 downwards.
CCAAGCGGGGCTCACTTCTACCGTATGCTCCTCCGCTTCCTGCGGGTTATCTTAACAATGACGACACCCAGGCGGGTCCTCCCGCTGTTTCGAATACAGGTACCTCCCGAAACAGCCTCGAGTTCGGTCAGCACCTGCATCAGGCGGAAGGTGAGGACGCCATGGCGTCAGCTCATCGGCGGCTACAGCCACTCTTCAAAGAGGTGATTTATCGGCGCGATTGAGGCATGCCTAGTCCTTGCGCCAATTGCATTGCAAATGCAAGCGCGCGAGTCCTACCACCTCCAGATCCTATGGCAAGGACCGTACAATCTCCGCGTAGAGCGTTTGACCGTCCTAGATTGGGCAGGAGCTGCTTCAATGAACCCTCTGCCTCGTCCAGCCTTAGAGCCAAACGTCGGAAGTGCTTTACGAAGTTCCACCGGCTGTCGAGGACGAAACCAAGCACACCATAAAATGTATCAGAGCCCGTTCCCATTTATCCGATTAGTCTTTTTTCTCGGTCAATCTAAATAGACGGATGTGCCAGTGGCAGTACAATTTGTATGGAGCTGTTCACATTATGACTGATCCGGGAAAAAAGACTGATCGGAGTTATTTGACGGACGTTTTGCCACTGCGACGATCAGTCAAAACGCCCGGATCGGATCGTTGCGTCTAGACTGAAGACGAGACCCCTCCGCCCCGCCCTTCCTCGCGTCGCTAGTCTCATTCGGCGTCTAGTGTAGACATGGGTCATACTTACAAAATCGAGTACCAGGGCTTTGAAGTAAGTCTATCATAAGAAACCAGGTCCTAAAAGCAGGGCTCGGAATACTTTCAAGTATTTTCTATCTGTATAGGAAATTGAACCGTGATTTCCTATGTATAAGGAGCACAATCGCGTTTACAAATAAATACCTGCATAGAGACGAAAGTTTCTACTTTTATTAAATCCAAGCCCTGTTGGAAGAAAAAATACTTGCATAGGAAATTGACCCGTGAGTTGTTATGAATAAGAAGCACAATCGCGTTTACATATAAATACTTGCAAAGACAAACCATATACTAGAAAAGACTTGCATACGAAATTGTTCCGTAGCCTCTTACAGATAAGGAGCATAATCGCATAGTCGGGCGAGCGTCAAGCTCCGACTGGAGCGAGTCCGAGTAGCCGTATAAAATACTTTGAAGTCTTGCAAGTATTTCGGATCAGCACCTGGTGTACGTACTTGGAAGTAAATACCTGGTGTAAAAACCTGGTCGCGTAAATACGTACCATCCCTAGTCTAGTGTTTTACATTCTCTTTGGCGTCAGTGCTCGTGCAAAATGGACGTGGACGCTTGCGCGTTAATATCGCTAGTCGAAAATAAACCCATATTGTGGGATAAAACGTTGGACGAGTACAAATTCACAAATCGACGATTAGAAGCGTGGCGGGAAATTTGCATAATAATCCTGAGTTTGAGATACTGGACGAAAAAGAAAGAAAAAAATTTGGTAAGTTAATTTTTTATTCAATACTATGTAGGTAGTTTCATATAGCTGCTTCCTACCAAGGTATTCTTCTCTTGCTCTTCGAATTATATTTGCAGTAGGACCACCTTTACACGGTCGCGGATGTGAATGATGTGGAAACGGGCCCGTTTCTTCACTTATTGGGTTTTGGTGTAAATTAATACCGTCTTTATCTCGGACAAAGTTATGTAAAACCGTAGAAGCTTTTATGACGTTAATCGCCGTTTCTATTTGAAGATCTATCGGCCCATGTAGGCTAGAATACCAAAGGCACACTCAACATAATTATCTTCTAGCTCGGCTCAAGCGATAGTTGAAGATTTTTTTTTCATGATCTAAATGTGTACCCCGATATGGTCTTAAGAGATTCAGTGTTAAGCTAAAGCCTTCGTCACCAATGAATACATACGGCATTTCTTCATGATTGTGTGGTTTCTTGTACAGGCTTGGGGTTTGGTATATTTAATGAACCATCATTAAATTTTTACCAAAAGGTACTGTTCTTTAATATGGTAGAATCACACTCTTTTCCATATGAACCAACACTTATGTAGATGAATCGGTATTCTGAATCGACCACAGCAAGTAATACGAAAGAGAAATAATCTTTATAATTAAAGAACATAGAGCCACTATGGCATGGTTTTATAATTCTGATGTGCTTTCCGTGTACAGCTCCAAGAAAATGAGGAAAGTTAGCTTTTGTTTCAAATTCATTTGTAATGGCTTCCCATTCTTCATGAAATCTGTGAATAATCTCTTCCAAATAATGACGCTGGTTTCTTTTATTATTTTACTAATAGTCGATATTCCTACCCTATAATTATGAGTAGTGGAGTTCCTTGAACGAACACCCAGAAGCAAAATATCTGAAAACAAATAAAATGGATGAAAAAGGCTGCGCCGAGTAAAATAACTCAAAACGGTCTTCACTACTAAAGGAATATAACCTATAATAGTACTTTAATTAGCATACAAAAATATGTAATGAACACTAGAATAAATGTGTTAGCAAACATAGCTGGCAAAATTTAAAAATATTTTATAGTTTATTAAACAAAAATACATAAAGTTGGACAAAAATCCTTACAAAACATGCTCGTGGTCGCTGAATTTTGATAGTAAACTGTTGAGTTTTTTCATAAACTTCAATTCATATTATTCTCTAATTATCATACTATCATTTACAGCTTTAACATTTCAAAAATGTCGCTTGGTTGTTTTAATTTTAATTTTTTCTTCTAATTTGCGCGCTATTTTAAACCATACGCAACGTACACCGGTCGAAAATTCAGTCGTCCACGGGAGCTCAGAGAGGGGTCACGTCTCATCGTGGAGCGTTTCGCCGGTAACGATAATTCGCGATCTATTGTGTACGTATGTATTGCAGCAATCCGTTGAATAACATAAGTCAAATTTTTTGTTTTTTGAGTACGATTTATTATGCATACCCAACAATTACTTTTTATTGTTCAATATATATTTCTTTAACATTTTTTTTTCAATATTTGTTTTATTATGGGAAAATGTAAAAAAAAATATTATTAGAAGAAAGTTGGCGCAAATTTTCGAAAAAAACGCCATTCTCATAAAAAGTACGTATTTCTATTTTGTGATGTTATTATTGCTTTTTAACCGACTTCAAAAAAAAGGAGAAGGTTCTCAGTTCGTCTTAAACTTTTTTTTTATGTATGTAACCTCAAACTCGAAGACGGCTGGACCGCTTTGGAATTTTTTTTTTTCGTTTGAAAGGGTATACTTTCTAGTTGGTTCCATTGTTATGAAATCAGGATCTGATGATGGGATCCTGGAGAAAGCGAGGGAACTCTTTAAATATTATAGGCACACCTATAGCGTTTTGGGTATTTCTAATAGTACCTTGTGCAGTTGCTCCCGAAAAGCATCATTTGAGGAAGTGAAAGTGATGATGAAGACTTTTTTCAAACATTCGATATGGGTATCGTGTAATGGGTTTTTGGGGGTGGTGATTGCAAATCTGGAATTTATTTTTAAATTCAAGATGGCGTGTGCAACTTTTTCTCACAAATTCGATATGGGTACCGTGTAATGGGTTTTTGGGGGTGGTGATTGCAAATCTGACATTCATTTTAAAATCCAAGATGGCGGATGCAACTTTTTCTCAAACATTCGATGTGGGTACCGTGTAATGGGTTTTTGGGGGTGGTGATTGCAAATCTGGCATTCATTTTAAAATCCAAGATGGCGGATGCAACTTTTTCTCAAACATTCGATATAGGTATCGTGTAATGGGTTTTTGGGGGTGGTGATTGCAAATCTGGCATTCATTTTAAAATCCAAGATGGCGGATGCAACTTTTTCTCAAACATTTGATATGGGTACCGTGTAATGGGTTTTTGGGGGTGGTGATTGCAAATCTGGCATTCATTTTAAAATCCAAGATGGCGGATGCAACTCTTTCTCAAACATTCGATATGGGTATCGTGTAATGGGTTTTTGGGGGTGGTGATTGCAAATCTGGCATTCATTTTAAAATCCAAGATGGCGGATGCAACTTTTTCTCAAACATTCGATATGGGTACCGTGTAATGGGTTTTTGGGGGTGGTGATTGCAAATCTAGCATTCATTTTAAAATCCAAGATGGCGGATGCAACTTTTTCTCAAACATTTGATATAGGTATCGTGTAATGGGTTTTTGGGGGTGGTGATTGCAAATCTGGCATTCATTTTAAAATCCAAGATGGCGGATGCAACTTTTTCTCACACATTCGATATGGGTATCGTGTAATGGGTTTTTGGGGGTGGTGATTGCAAATCTGGCTTTCATTTTGAAATCCAATTTAAAACACATACGATATCCATATTGAATCTTGGAGAAAAAGTTGCATCCTTGGTGGATGCAACTTTTTCTCCAACATTCAATATGGATATCGTATGTGTCTACTAAGTTAAATACACTGATAACCTTCAAGGGTTTATTGCTAAGTATAATTAACAAAGTAACGTAAGGGCTAAAATTATCGCTAAATGATGAAAATGAGTGCACCCGGTTGCTGTTCGAAATACACTAAGCTCGCGGCGAACTTAGTGCGACCGCATTATATCGCTTGCTCAGCAAACGTGGTCGATTGCAAAATATTGCATCAAACATCGTGTAATAGGTTTTTGGGCATACCGATTGCAATCCTTACATTCATTTTAGAATTTACGACGAAAGTTCATTGGCTACTTTGTTAGCTTACAATTTACACTGGGTTATTGGAAATTTAACTGATCCTAGGTTAAGTGACTATTCAGTATTATCTAGGGTATCTAATAATACTGAAATTAATTGTTTAAACCCTTAGATGTGACAAAGGAGAGTTATAATAACACAATTTTACTATATCATCAGAATATAAATCGTTTCTCCGGCAAAATATTAGATGAGGAAATGTTAATAGATAAATATGATATAGATATCTTGGTTGCGCTGATATACGATTCTTTTCGTTTATATTTTTAATTATTGGCAACACGCATAATCGCTAATTGGTTAGACATTCCCCTTCCGCATATTATCCTTTCTCCCTTGCACTAGACCTTCGTCTATTCGAGAGTGAGGGAGAGAGACTATACCGCTCTAGAAAAATCGATCGCGTCTGGATCTTCCGATGGACAGGATCGGACCTTCAATGGCTGTCGAGTCGCGTTAGAGCACAAACGCATCGAATCGCATTCGAACGGTCGCGTCGTTTTGTGCGACCAATTCGTAGCAGAAGAACGGTTATACTGTGGTGGTGAACTGTGATCAGAGTGCTGGCAGTCCTGAATATCCTGGATTATCAAGGTTAGTGCTGCCTTTCCTATACGACGCTGGACTCTTATCCTTTGTTCCAACCAGCGCCGGTTCCCGTCAATTGTGTAACCGAAAACTTCTAAGTCGCATACGTTGCATTACCGCCCATCCATTTAATGGTCCTTCCCGAGTCGGATAATAATCAGCACAGCCATTCCCTAGAATTCGCTAGGTATATCGTAGTTTCGTATTCGTATTTCGTAGTCAACCCCGCATAGATACTTATTTGCCAACGCGTGGCAAGTAAGTACATCGTAATTCATTACGTCGTTTTCGTGTCTTCCTAGCTAATAATCGATTAGTAAGGAATTTCGCAACCCCGCTTAGTAGTTAATTATCGTTACTTGTAAAGTAAATACCAATCGGTCGAGTCAAGGTTACTCGAGACCGCGTCGCGCACCCGGCCGTTATTTCGCAAAACGGTGGGTAGTTACTAAATATTTCTTATAATAATTAGTTTGATATTCATAGCTCATAAATATGGCACCGACCGATATTACTCTTAAAAGACTGATAGCAAAGAGAGATCGTATCTTTGCTCGCATGCAGAGTATTGCAGATAAAATAAAACACATTCATTCGGATGAAAGCATTAAGGAATCATTTTTGTGCGACATCTCGTTAGTACAATCACTACGTGTGGATTTTGAAAGTGCTTTGGATGAAATTGTTATTCATGAGCTAAAATTAAACCCTGAATATGTTGTAGATTATCAATCGCTTTCTGCGTTCGAAGACCTTTTAGGGCGCATTTTACGGGCTGAGAAGAACCTGACGGCTCACTCTCATAGTGAGGTCCAAAGGTCACCTCGATTGCCGCCAATTGAAATACCCGAATTCAACGGAGATATTAAGAATTGGCCATTATTCGTCGCTAGTTATCGTAATGTCGTGCATAATAATGTTTCTCTAACAGACTGTGAGAAATTATATTATTTATTAGGTAAATTAACACATAAAGCTCGTACAATTTTCGCTGGTATTACCCCGTCTGCGGATAATTACCCACTCATTTTCGATTTGCTTTGTAAAAAATATGAAGATAGTCGACAATCGGCAACTTCATACTTAACTCAAATATTTGAATTTAAATCTATTACATCAGGTACCCCTAGTAGTTTAGAATTATTTATTGATAAGTTCGCTTCGTCGGTAGTTGCTTTAAAACATACAAAAGTCAGTGACCTGGCTGATTTTATATTATTGCATGTCGCGCTTAAAAAACTGGACCCAGACACCGTTCGTACGTTCGAATCCAATTATCAATTAAAGTCGAATGGATCCGAAATCCCATTGTTTTCCGATTTAGTTAATTTCGTTAGTGATCATATAAAGGTTTTAGAACGAACTTCGATACCTGTTGCTCGAGTCAATACTAATAAAAGGCCTTTAGATCGTAAATCAAGTAACGCATATGTGTCCAGTTCTCAACCAGTCGCTTGTAGTTTGTGTAAGGAAAACCATGACTACATTTATAAGTGTACGGTTTTTAAGAGTTATAACCCCGATCAACGTTTTAAATTCGTTAAGTCAAACAACTTGTGTATAAATTGCTTAAGTAGTGGTCATCGCGTGTCTGCGTGTGAGTCGACGTCTACATGTAAAAAATGTAGGTATAAACATCATACATTGCTATGTTTTGGAAATAGGCCTGCGTCAAATATGTCGCCGTCACGCTCAGTCGAAGAGCCGAGCGCGGGTTCGATTCCCGCGAACTCGGATGTAGCATTATGCTCAAGTGCAGTCGGCCCTTATAAAGGCTCTAGAACTGTATTGTTGGGTACCGCACGTATCGTTATTCTAGATTCTCGTGGTCACGAACATTGCGTTCGTGCATTGTTGGACAGCGCGTCTCAGAGTAGCTTTATTACTCGCGATTGCTGTCAACGTTTAGGATTAAACATAAATAATAGACCTACTTGTTCCACTGTTAGGGGTATAGGAGGTTCGAGTAAACCCATTCAAGGTTCCGTACAATTTAAAATTCATTCTCGTTTCGATCATAATATAACTTATGATATTGAGTCGTTGGTAATAGATAGGATTACCGAACGTCTGCCAACCGCGACAGTCGACACTTCGCGACTGTCTAACTTCGAAGACTTACCGTTGGCAGACGATACATATTATTCATCAGGCCCGATTCACGTATTGATCGGCGCTTCGATTTTTCCGCACCTGCTTTTGTCGAACAGAGTTCAAGGATCGACTTCGAATTTATCGCCGCTCGCATTAGAAACGGTCCTTGGCTATGTGATCGTAGGTGACGCACCAGCATGTCCTACTGACGGTAATTCGACCGTATCGCATTGCTGTATCGCGGACACATTAGACTCTGCTGTCCGGAAATTCTGGGAATTAGAGGAAGTGAGTGTTCCCCCGGTATTCAGCCCGGACGACCAATTGTGTGAGGAATTTTACACCCGCACTACCACTCGGGATAGTGAGGGACGTTACGTAGTAGCTTTGCCTTTCAAGGCTGATGTCGAATCCCTTGGCAATTCGCGCCAAGCAAGTGAACGGCGGTTTTACTGCTTGGAAAGGAAGATGCAAGCTTCTCCACAATTAAGGGTCGCGTATGACAGTGTCATCCGGGAATATTTAGAAAAGGGCTACATTTCATCTACGAATCCTGATTCGGCGGGAAGTTCGTATTTTATTCCGCATCATGGTGTGATCCGAGATGATAAGGTCACAACCAAACTTCGTGTCGTTCTCGATGGTAGTTGTAAAACTACTACCCGCATCTCGCTTAATGATCTCTTGTATGGTGGACAGAACCTACAAGGGAACTTGTTCAATATTATTATTGGTTTTCGTTTGTTTTCGATAGCGCTTTCCGCAGACATTCGTCAGATGTTTCTCAGCATTGGAGTCCGAGAATCTGATCGGCGTTTCCAACGCATTTTGTATCGCTTTTCCCCGCAAGAACCTTTACAGGTTTATGAATTTAATCGTGTCGTTTTTGGGCTTAAGTCTAGCCCCTTTCATGCACTTCGAACTATTAAGCAGTTGGCTGAGGATGAGGGTGACTCCTACCCTCAGGCCAAAGATATTGTCGCTGCGGGGTTGTATATGGACGACTACGTCCATTCCGTTCGAACGGAAGACGAGGGCATTTCCACCGCTTCGGAAATGATAGGTCTCATGAAGGCTGGTCAATTTGAGCTAGTTAAGTGGACCAGTAATTCCCAAGTCGTATTAGATTCGATCCCACCCTCGCACCGCCTGCCAGTTGTCAAGGAATTCGATGAGTCCGACCAACATAAAGTACTGGGCTTGTGTTGGTCACCTACGTCGGACAACTTCGGCATGAAAATTAATACTCCCGCTCAGATTTGTACTAAGCGTACAATATTGTCGTGTGTCGCTAAAATATGGGACGTCATGGGATTTGTCGCACCTGTTGTCCTGTACGCTAAACTTCTAATCAAGCAGCTTTGGCTGTCTGATTGTGACTGGGATGATACTCCACCTGAAGATATAGTCAGGCTGTGGATTCGCTTCAAAGAAGAGCTTCCCTTGCTCTGTAATATAAGGATCCCACGTCACGTTGGTATCGTCGGCGATAGTGTGGTTACTATATTGGCTTTCGCGGACGCCAGTGAGAAAGCATACGGGGGGGTTATTTACTTCCACGTTCAAAATAGTGATGGCAATATCGTTAGGTTGTTGACCGCTAAGTCGAAGGTCTCCCCTAAAAAGGTCGTTTCTCTTGCTCGTCTGGAGCTGTGCGCTATTCTTGTGCTAGCTCAACTCATAAAAAATGTCGTAGTCGCTTGTCAAAACCGCATTATATTTCGCAACATATTCGCATTTTCGGATTCAACAGTCGCTCTCTGTTGGGTACATTCGTCGCCCCATCGGTGGAACACCTTCGTGGCCAACAGAGTCTCGAAAATACAGGACGACTTATCGCCACAAAACCTGTATCACGTGTCCGGTACGGACAATCCCGCAGATTGTCTGTCACGTGGGCTCACACCTTCCCAAATCATTGATCATCCGCTTTGGTTCAGTGGTCCTCCGTGGGCCAGCTTAGACGTTTCAAAGTGGCCTGTCGTCCCCTTCAATCCCTCTTCGGTATGCGAAGTGCCTGAAGAGAAGAAACATTCGTTGCTCTCCGCTGCACCAACCGAAAGATCTACTATTCTTTCTTTGGTCGATCGTATCTCGTCTTGGAGTAAATTACTTCGAGTAGTAATTTACATTTGTCGTTTCGCTAAACTATTGCCTATTGGTTACCGCATGGCGGCAGCGGATTACAACTTCGCTGAATTGCTCATACTTCGCGAGCTTCAACGCTTTTATTTCTCCACTGAGTTGGTTAAACTCAGGAAAGGCAAACATTGTAGTCCTGCTTTTCGACACTTAAAACCGTTTCTCGAAGACGGACTCATTAGAGTCGGAGGCCGTTTAAGAAACTCGGATTTAAGTTATGATGGGAAACATCCCATTCTGCTTCCAAGCAAGGACCTCGTTTTGAATTTGTTAGTCGATTATCATCATAAATTGAACTGTCACGCAGGTCCCGACCTGCTAATGTCGCTCTTGCGTCAGAAGTATTGGATCCTTTCTGCACGCAATTTAATTAGGAATAGGATCCATAAGTGCCTTCCCTGCTTTCGGCTGCGCCCTAAGCAGAGCTTTCCTGAGATGGCCGATCATCGCTCTTGTCGTATCGTTCAAACCGCTAAGCCATTCGTCCACACGGGCACGGACTACGCCGGTCCGTTTAAGGTTACGATGTCTCGCGGTCGAGGTGTTCGCTCCACCAAGGCCTACGTGTGTCTGTTCGTCTGCATGACTACACGCGCGGTGCACATAGAGCTCGCTGGGGATCTTAGCACAGCTAGTTTTATGGGCGCCTTTAAACGGTTCCTGTCAAGGCGTGGCCCGGTTAGTAGAATTTATTCCGATAACGGGACTAATTACATAGGCGCTAAACGGAAACTCTCGGAACTTCACGCATTTCTTTGTTCGAAGTACCATAATTCGGAATATGGTCATACATTAGCTATAAATCGAATAGATTGGTCACTCAATGTCCCGACGGCTAGTCACTTTGGCGGCAATTGGGAAGCTAATATTAAAGGTTTAAAGTCACACCTATATCGGGTCATAGGCGATACTATTCTGTCGTTTGAAGAATTAAGTACCGTTCTTATTCAAATAGAATCGGTAATGAACACTAGACCTCTTTGTAGGACACTCTCTAGTGATCCTTCAGAGCCGCTCGCATTGACTCCAGCGCACTTTTTGAATCTCACGCCTCTGAAATACTTGCCTGCCGAGGAAATAGACGAGAGAACTCTTACTGCTAGACACGAGCTACTAGATAAGTTAGTACAGTCGTTTTGGAAGCGCTGGAGAATTGGATATCTCCATACTTTGCAATCTCGCCGCAAATGGAACACGCCGGTCGATCCGGTCTCTGTCGGCACGGTCGTGATTCTTATATCCGACAACTCGCCCCCACTACACTGGCCTTTGGGTGTCGTGGAGGAAATTTTCCCTGACTCAACCGGAGTCACTCGTATCGTTCGGGTTAAGACAACCACCGGATCCTACTTGCGTCCCGTGGTGCGTCTTTGCCCATTGCCTAACCAGTAGTTTATTTAATTCGTCTTTAAGGTTAGGTTAATATTAGTTATTAGGTATTTAGTTTCGTAGTTATAGGATAGTAATTATCGAATAGATTAGTTTTCTTGTGGTTTGCCTCACTCTTGAAGGCATCCCTTCAAGCCCGGGGGAATGGTTGCGCTGATATACGATTCTTTTCGTTTATATTTTTAATTATTGGCAACACGCATAATCGCTAATTGGTTAGACATTCCCCTTCCGCATATTATCCTTTCTCCCTTGCACTAGACCTTCGTCTATTTGAGAGTGAGGGAGAGAGACTATACCGCTCTAGAAAAATCGATCGCGTCTGGATCTTCCGATGGACAGGATCGGACCTTCAATGGCTGTCGAGTCGCGTTAGAGCACAAACGCATCGAATCGCATTCGAACGGTCGCGTCGTTTTGTGCGACCAATTCGTAGCAGAAGAACGGTTATACTGTGGTGGTGAACTGTGATCAGAGTGCTGGCAGTCCTGAATATCCTGGATTATCAAGGTTAGTGCTGCCTTTCCTATACGACGCTGGACTCTTATCCTTTGTTCCAACCAGCGCCGGTTCCCGTCAATTGTGTAACCGAAAACTTCTAAGTCGCATACGTTGCATTACCGCCCATCCATATCTTATGTTTTTGTGAAACCTGGCTAAAACCAGATAGAATGTTGTTTAAAATTAATATTTTTCTGTTACTAGTGCATACAACAGGTCCTTAGTAGGAGGTGGTACTTTAATATTACGTAATAATTCTCTTAGATATAAGGAACAAAAATATATCACCGCTTGCTCTGTTGATTGCTTGTGTGAGGTAGCATGTACAGAAGTTGAAGGCCAAACTTTCTTAAGTGTTTATAGACCACCAGCATCAAACTTGTCATCATTCTTAATGATAATGGGAGAAATTTTAAGTACCTAAGCTTATAAGAGATAATAAATTAGTTTTCGTTTGTGGTCACCTAAATATTGATTTGTTAGTAAATTCACCTGAACATTGCAAGCTTACTTCATTGTTTGGTTCATTTAACTTAAAATGCACATACAAGGAAGCAACAAGAATAACAGCAACATCAGCTCAATGCATAGATAATATTTATACTAATTGTGCCATAAAATACTCGTCTCAAATTAGTGGAGTTAGGTCTGACCATACAGGTCAACTAGTATCCTTTGAGTTGGTTAAAAGCGGCAATTAAATAAGTCTATTAAGTTTAGGACACTAACTAAAAATAAATTAATGTTTTTAATGATAACATGTTAAGTAATCTTTCAATGGCCAATTTTGACTACCATGACCCCAATGAAAATTACAGGATATTATTTTCTTCACTATGCCACGAATTTAGTAAGTATTGTCCAGTTAAAAAAATTCAAATGAGTAATAAATCTAAATTTAATGAATAGGCCACTGCTGGAATAAGAATAAGCCATACCATGAAAAATCATTGACTTCCGATGAAGCCTTCCATAATTATGTAAGAAACTACTCAAAGATATTTAAAAGAGTATGCGCCCTAAGCTAAATCTAAATCAGAAAGTAATAAAATTAGCATTTCTAACAATAAAATAAAAACTGTGTTGAAGGTGATAAACAAAGAAACTGGAAACACAAACCAACAGGGTTAGAATGATTTGACTTTGAACATCGATGATCAGGTCATCACAGATAAGTCAAAAGTGGCTGAGAAGTTGGAAAATTACTTTACCAATATTCCAGTAGAGGTTACTAAATCTCTACTCGCCATTATCAGCAGAATCTTTTTTAAAGGAAAACTTCAATAAGGATATACCAACATTTTCATTTAAGCCCATTTCTATTGATGTAATTAAAAAGCATTCCAAAGTCTTAACATAACAAACACTGATGACTTATGGAGTGCATCTGTTAGGGTTTTTGGTAATATTATTGACTCAATTGCTGCTATCCTAACAGGCACATTTAATTAATGTATAGACAGCGGTAATTTTCCCGATTTAATGAAACATAGTAAAGTAGTACTAATTTTTAAGTCGGGTTGTAAGAGTGATCCCTCTAACTATAGACCGATATATGTGCTTCCAGCATTAAGCAAAATATACGAAAAAATCATGCTGGACCAGATGCTATCATATTTTAACTCAAATGGAATTCTGCATAGTCGGCAGTTTGGTTTCACGAAAGGTAGGTCAACAACAGACGCAGGAGTAGCGCTCATCCGTCACATTCTGGAATCTTTGGAGAAATCTCAGGATGCAATTGGCATATTTTGTGACCTCTCCAAAGCTTTTGATTGCGTTGACCACAAAACACTGACCTGTAAATTACACCATTACGGAGTTCGTGGATTCGTGTTCTGCTGACCTTGTTCTTTCATATTTATCAAACAGGCAACAAAAAGTTATTGTTAATGGAGCGACATCTGCAGGATCCCTAGCCAAGATGAGTGCTCCGCAAGGTTCCATTCTTGGCCCTTTCCTTTTTATAGTGTATATCAATGACATACATGATGACCAACTTATCGGATATTTTTTATTTGTAATTCCATTGTGCTGTATTAATTGGTCTATACGACAGTATAGACCAAAGTTTTAAATATAATTAAGCATATCTTAGAACTGGAAACATATCTTACAACTATATAATAATATAGGTTATCCATCAGAATTCAGACAGGCTTTAATTTATAATCATATTGTGGGAAGTACTCATTTCACACGGGTTCCCGTTAGTATATGCTTAAACTAGACTTATGGTCTCATGGTGCGTGGTGCGCTGGTTGCACGCTACTGGCATGATTGCTCTATATTATATCTTTTTAAAAGACTATTTTTTAAGAGATAACATAGAGCAATCATGCCAGTTTAAAAATTAATTTCAAATTGAAATTTAATTATTTAATTGAATTAATTTGAAATTAATTAATTTTTTTCTTAAAATTCAAACGCGATCTTGAGAACAGTACTATACCTACTACTGTTTCTTGTGATTTTTTCAAACTCAAAATGTTTTATTTCACATAGGCCTACATGGGCACTTATAAAACGTCAGCAGTTTGGCGCAGGGCACGGTTCGAAATTGGTCGTTTTCTATGGAGAAGATCCGGCAAGAAACTCCACAGTTACTCTTTTAAAATATCATTCTTACAATGTATCTATAAGACAGGTTAATTACCTAATTAACCTGTATTATACATATGAGAGGACATTAAAGCCTGTCTGAATTCTGATGGATAACCTATATTATTGTATAGATGTAAGATATGTTTCCAGTTTTAAGATATGCTTAATTATATTTAAAACTTTGGTCATTACAAGATATTTTCTAAATTTAAACCCACGACCTACGTCATTTAAATTTAAAAGTCAATTATCTGAAATTAAGTATTTCAAATGGCGGGAGACTTTGTTAAACATAAAAAACACAGTGATACGACGTCAATGTGGAGCTATTTTTTAGTTGCGAAGGATAGGAATAGTGCCAAATGTAACCGATGCTCAGCCATTCTCAAGACTTTGGATGGATCGACTAAGGGATTACATACACATTCGTCATCAAAACATAACATCAAGCTTATATCAGCTTCAACAAGTCTAGATTCTGATAATCTGAACACAGCACCGCCGCCAGCCAAGCGAAAGTTAAATGATTATTTTACTAAAAGTGCCGACGATAGCCTCGATGATGTTTTGGCAAGAATGATTACATTAGATGGATTTCCATTCAGTATATTCATAACTTCAGATGATTCGAGAAAATTTGTCTTTGCAAAATACACGGATTTACCAAAGTCAGCCGTCACCATTCAAAAACGTGTCATGAATTACAGTGAAAAAATCAGAAAGCAAGTAACTGCAGAATGGAAACATTTGAAAAGTGCAGGTGAAAGATTTAGTCTTTCTTTCGACAAGTGGACTTCAACATCCAATAAACCATATAGTGTTGCCCAAACGAGAGTCTCGCAAGAGTCTTGCAATTAGCGATTATCCTATTGCTATTTATTAAACTGTAGTTGAGATCTCAGAACAATGTAACAGAGTCTGTTACATTATTGTTAAAAAGTATATTGTTAAAAAACTTAAAAGTCGAGATGACACGGAAGAAGAAGAAGGAAGATCAGGATCATAAACAGATGATGAGTTAATGCCACAAACCTCCCAATCCCAACCCCAATTGACACTAAAGGAAAAGTTATAGCTGGAAATTGATAAGAGTATGAAATCCCCAGATCGTGAAGTACAAATACAAAATTAATCGGGGTTGGCAAAATAGACGTGAAATAATCCTGTTTGAAAATGGAGGAATTAGTGGATATCACTTAGAAACAGCATATAAGTATCTATTGTCTATTCCTCCAACCAGTGTAAAACCTAAACGAGCGTTTCCAGCTGCTGCTTATGTTGGTAATAAACGAAGCAGGCTTGGAAGTCAAACCTTGGATGCATTGATATTTCTACGATTGTATTTTCAAAATTCGAAATTAATTTTATTGTCTTTTTATTTCTTACAAAATATAGTATCTTTTTGTAAGAAATAAAAAGACAATAAAATTAATTACAATAAAACAGTTACTTCACGATCTGGGGATTTCATACTCTTATCAATTTCCAGCTATAACTTTTCCTTTAGTGTCAATTGGGGTTGGGATTGGGAGGTTTGTGGCATTAACTCATCATCTGTTTGTGATCCTGATCTTCCTTCTTCTTCTTCCGTGTCATCTCGACTTTTAAGTTTTTTAACAATATACTTTTTAACAATAATGTAACAGACTCTGTTACATTGTTCTGAGATCTCAACTACAGTTTAATAAATAGCAATAGGATAATCGCTAATTGCAAGACTCTTGCGAGACTCTCGTTTGGGCAACACTATATGGTTTATTGGATGTTGAAGTCCACTTGTCGAAAGAAAGACTAAATCTTTCACCTGCACTTTTCAAATGTTTCCATTCTGCAGTTACTTGCTTTCTGATTTTTTCACTGTAATTCATGACACGTTTTTGAATGGTGACGGCTGACTTTGGTAAATCCGTGTATTTTGCAAAGACAAATTTTCTCGAATCATCTGAAGTTATGAATATACTGAATGGAAATCCATCTAATGTAATCATTCTTGCCAAAACATCATCGAGGCTATCGTCGGCACTTTTAGTAAAATAATCATTTAACTTTCGCTTGGCTGGCGGCGGTGCTGTGTTCAGATTATCAGAATCTAGACTTGTTGAAGCTGATATAAGCTTGATGTTATGTTTTGATGACGAATGTGTATGTAATCCCTTAGTCGATCCATCCAAAGTCTTGAGAATGGCTGAGCATCGGTTACATTTGGCACTATTCCTATCCTTCGCAACTAAAAAATAGCTCCACATTGACGTCGTATCACTGTGTTTTTTATGTTTAACAAAGTCTCCCGCCATTTGAAATACTTAATTTCAGATAATTGACTTTTAAATTTAAATGACGTAGGTCGTGGGTTTAAATTTAGAAAATATCTTGTAATGACCAAAGTTTTAAATATAATTAAGCATATCTTAAAACTGGAAACATATCTTACATCTATACAATAATATAGGTTATCCATCAGAATTCAGACAGGCTTTAATGTCCTCTCATATGTATAATACAGGTTAATTAGGTAATTAACCTGTCTTATAGATACATTGTAAGAATGATATTTTAAAAGAGTAACTGTGGAGTTTCTTGCCGGATCTTCTCCATAGAAAACGACCAATTTCGAACCGTGCCCTGCGCCAAACTGCTGACGTTTTATAAGTGCCCATGTAGGCCTATGTGAAATAAAACATTTTGAGTTTGAAAAAATCACAAGAAACAGTAGTAGGTATAGTACTGTTCTCAAGATCGCGTTTGAATTTTAAGAAAAAAATTAATTAATTTCAAATTAATTCAATTAAATAATTAAATTTCAATTTGAAATTAATTTTTAAACTGGCATGATTGCTCTATGTTATCTCTTAAAAAATAGTCTTTTTAAGAGATAACATAGAGCAATCATGCCAGTAGCGTGCAACCAGCGCACCACGCACCATGAGACCATAAGTCTAGTTTAAGCATATACTAACGGGAACCCGTGTGAAATGAGTACTTCCCACAATATGATTATAAATTAAAGCCTGTCTGAATTCCGATGGATAACCTATATTATTATATAGTTGTAAGATATGTTTCCAGTTCTAAGATATGCTTAATTATATTTAAAACTTTGGTCTATACTGTCGTATAGACCAATTAATACAGCACAATGGAATTACAAATAAAAAATATCCGATAAGTTGGTCATCATGTATGTCATTGATATACACTATAAAAAGGAAAGGGCCAAGAATTGAACCTTGCGGAGCACTCATCTTGGCTAGGGATCCTGCAGATGTCGCTCCATTAACAATAACTTTTTGTTGCCTGTTTGATAAATATGAAAGAACAAGGTCAGCAGAACACGAATCCACGAACTCCGTAATGGTGTAATTTACAGGTCAGTGTTTTGTGGTCAACGCAATCAAAAGCTTTGGAGAGGTCACAAAATATGCCAATTGCATCCTGAGATTTCTCCAAAGATTCCAGAATGTGACGGATGAGCGCTACTCCTGCGTCTGTTGTTGACCTACCTTTCGTGAAACCAAACTGCCGACTATGCAGAATTCCATTTGAGTTAAAATATGATAGCATCTGGTCCAGCATGATTTTTTCGTATATTTTGCTTAATGCTGGAAGCACATATATCGGTCTATAGTTAGAGGGATCACTCTTACAACCCGACTTAAAAATTAGTACTACTTTACTATGTTTCATTAAATCGGGAAAATTACCGCTGTCTATACATTAATTAAATGTGCCTGTTAGGATAGCAGCAATTGAGTCAATAATATTACCAAAAACCCTAACAGATGCACTCCATAAGTCATCAGTGTTTGTTATGTTAAGACTTTGGAATGCTTTTTAATTACATCAATAGAAATGGGCTTAAATGAAAATGTTGGTATATCCTTATTGAAGTTTTCCTTTAAAAAAGATTCTGCTGATAATGGCGAAGAATATAGAGATTTAGTAACCTCTACTGGAATATTGGTAAAGTAATTTTCCAACTTCTCAGCCACTTCCCAGGTAGGAATTTTCCGTCATTAAGACGTTACATCAAGGTCGGTCACTGACGTAACAGACGTCCGGGGATGACGTCTGAGGGCCCTCGTAGTGACGTTAAAATGTCACGGGCACACGACGTCATATTTGACGTCGTGTGGTCGTCTCCCACTTACGTTTGTGGGACTAATGAGAGGACGTATGGACGACCAATTTGGTACCTATAAAGGACCAAAAAATTACCTAGATGCGACGTCTTCTAAACTAAAATATGACTTGTTTACGACTTTAAAAGAACCTATAAGACGGTAAATTTTCGTGCGTACCAGGGGTCATATAAGTGACAGTGTTATGCTAACTCCAGAAATTGAAACAACAAATAATGTTTAAGAAATGCGCGCTTGTTCTGGGTAGGGTTGGCACAATGTGTAGAGTAAACATCACACTATCATTAAGAAAGTAAATGATACCATTTTTTTTAGACAGTTAACAATTTATTACAATTTTCAAATGAGTATGCATAGTAGAGGTACATCTATGTTATATACATTTCTAATACTATTCGTGAGACATCAGGGATTTTAATTTTGTTAACACAAAAATTTTGTCGCTAATTAGTCGCCAAATATCAGAATTGTTGGTCACTGGTTCAAAAGATATGAGGGTTTATAGGTGGCCGATCTGGAAAGAACCTACCCCAGCAGGGCCACATTTACATCTCAAAAACTAGGGCACCTAACGAAGATATGTTTTCTCCCATATTTAGTCGCCAAGTTACAAATTCAGTCGTTGTGTAATTATTAAGATATTAAAGAATTCAATTTCCCCATAAAGTGGTACAAGCAAGCACAAAATACTTTAAGTAGTTTCTAGACAACTACTTAAAAGTATTTTGTACTTGATTGTACCACTGTGAATTCTTTAATATCTTTTTAATTACACATCAACTGAATCTGTAACTTGGCGACTAAATATGGGAGAAAACAGATCTTCGCTAGGTGCCCTAATTTTTGAGATTTATATGTGACCCTGCTGGGGTAGGCTCTTTCAAGATCGGCCACCTATAAACCCTTATATCTTTTGAACCAGTGACCGACCAATTCTGATATTTAACGACTAATTTCCACTAATTAGCGACTAAATTTTTGTGTTATCAAAATTAAAATGCCTGATGGTGGTGGCCCTGCCAGTGTCAGTCACATGAATTCTATGTCGCCTCTGAATGGAGCAACGGAAAACATATACTTTTATTATTCGAGTCTTGAATTAAAACACATTTGGATATTATATCGCTTACAGCAATCATTTTGTAGTCTTCAGAAATGTTATTTACCTCAAAAACATTTAGTATAGAAGAATCAAAAGGATAATCATAGTAACAAGAGTAAGTATTAAATTCTTTTCCATAAAGGTATACTTTTTTGTCATGACAACATTCTAGCACATTGTGAACTTGGATTACTTTGTTTTTATTAGTGTAACAGTAACAGTCAGCTACACGTCGTGAGTATACATAAATAGTAAAACCTTTACAGAGAAGTTTCATAAAAGTATTATAATTATAGTCGTTAGTTGGGACAGGCCCTGAGCTATGTTCATAATAAAGCAAATTTTCTTTTTTACAATAATTATTACTGTGTTCAGGTGCCGAATCAATTTCTTTTAAACGTCTGTATATTTGTTGTAAAGGCTTATTAGGTGACCTAACTAAGCCTTTGAGTGTCTTTAGATAATTCTCAAAAGGGAATGCTGAAAAATTATCTAGAACCCCATGCAATTTTGCATCATCACTTATATGACATAAAACATGAACATTGTAAATGAGAAACGTTGATCCATACACCTTCTCGGAATGTTTGATAAACATTACTAAAATTTCACTTACAAAATCATAACCCAACTTTGTAGTATGTTTTTGTGAACATAATATATTTATACCGCAATGAAGTAAAAGGAAATTTTTGTACAGTGGAGTACATAAAATATCTTTTAAGACTACGGGACCAAGGTATAACAAAAACATACGAAACTCGGTTGCTTTCCAACGAGCCAAGTCGATTAAAGCACGAGGTCGACGATTAAATTCTATTGGCATATATTTTTGACAAATAACAAGTCTATCAGATATGCTATTCACTAATCGACTTTGTAAACGAACTTTCAAATCACCACCAACCCAAGCATTCAACAGCTTTCTCATAACTCCTAAGCAAACAGCATGCATATAGTCAATTGGAAATACTGAAACTAAATCAATTTGAAGCCTTAATAAGGGAGATTCACCAATGTGATGATCTTCATCAGTTTGTTCACGAAATTGTGAATCAGTTCTGCGGGTAGCTGTGACACTTTTGTATACTACGCGCCCTTGAACATATTCACCTACTTCAAAACATTTATCGCAAGCGGAATACCCACCATGGGATTTGGTACATTTGACCATTGCCCTTGCAGGTGCATCACAAACAAAACTGTGTACTTTAATTGTATAATGTTTACTTTTGAAGAAAAATCCTGCTTGAAGTAATTGCGAAAGTTCATCAACAAAGTCTTTAAGATACATGTCTAAAGGCGAAGGTTTCGTGTTTCCATAATACAGGGCAATAACAAAAGGCTTAGCATTACAACAATTTTTAACTAGTCCTAAAATGGGCCACAATTGTGAATTTTTACTTTTAAAAAGAGGGAGACCATCCACATTAAATGACATTACAATTTTATTATTATGGTCTATAAACGATAGATCGCAATGTGTTAATATATTTTCTAATTGATTTTGTAAACCGAGGTAAACCATTTCTCCCGAGTCTAAACTTTTTATCTCTATTTGTAAAGGAGTTTTAAACAATGTACGACTACTGCTTGGTAATTCAGGGCATATTGGTGCAAGGATTTTTAAAAGACTATCTGTTGCTGTTTGTGAAATACTATGATGAACACCCCATTGTCGTAGTCGGAAAGGTAAATCTTTGTTTTCTACATTCTTTAGATCAGTGGAAGATGGACTTTCAGAACACTGCTGTACATCACTCTCTTCAAGTGGCACAAATAGCTGAACACTTTGTACATCATAATGTTGTGTAACAGGTCTCTGATCATTACTGAGGTTAATTCTAATGTTCCTAGCTGATGTATCTGAGCATGGATCTGGTTGCATAGCACTAGTTTGCTCCAGTGATTCGTGATTAACATCAGTGCAATTATTAGAAAATAAATTAACATTGTTGTTTGAACATATGTTATGATTGTTACAATAATAATTACGGGCAACTATTTCTAAATTATTATTACTATGATCGTTTCTAGCGGCCGCAGTCGCCTGTATTTCCTTTACAATCTCAAGTTTTATGGCCCTTGTCCGTCTTTGCATCTGCCGGTGACCTACATCTACCTTATGTTTGTAAGGAATTTTTGTAATTTTTTCACTCATTGCCTCTTAGCCGCCTTCGTGCATGCAGTCTTCAATATCATTATTATTAAATCCTAGTCCTGGTGGACGAGTTATTTATTTGCGATTAGTTTTATAGATGCTGTCTGAAATTAAAATTATTTTTATATTAATTCATGTTAATTTAAATTTTACTGTCTAATTAATGTAATCAATGAAAGTGGCAACTTGGTACCTATCTGAACTTGCTTTTTTGCAATGAAATTACACACATTATAATATTGTTGTATTATTGTACAAGGTCAATATAACCACAAAGAAAACAATATATACCTTATTTTTCACTTATTGCTGTGCCTTTTCAGCCGTTCCGGTGCATGTTTTAGCCAAACTTTTATGCAGTCTTCTATATCTTTATTATTTGATCCTGGTGATGACCATTTGATGCTCTCTGAAAATAAAATTATTTTTGTATTAATTCTAAAAGATTTAACTGCCTAAATTAATGCATACCTACAAAACTTACAGACTACACACAAACAGTAGACATGGTCAGTTTTTATTAAATTAAATTATAACATACACACATTCCTAAATAATATTATTGTACCTATATTGTATGAAGTTACTATTATCACAGACAATGATTTATTATTATTATGGAGCATACCTATTATCACAGATTTGAGCTTCGTATTGCAAAACGGTTTTTTTGTTGATTGCTTGCCATAGAAGTTATATTGTGAAGCAAGCCAGTCGATCATTATATGCTTCAACACTCTGTACACTTTTGTTGCAACATCTCGTCCTCCTAGGGAGCTTAAGTAACGAATCTGAAAAAAATATTTAAATTTTCTTATGAATTCATCTCATAATTAATATAATCAGTAGCCTATTGTACGTGTCCACTGTTGGAACAAATGCCAACATTTGGGATTTAGATGGTAATAAACTGGAATGGAACTCATGAACATTTATGTTGGTAATTCTGGCTTGAATATATATGTAAAAAAACAAATATATTACTAGAAGTTTTGAATTGTCTTCATCTTGAAGATAAGTTTCTATTTCTGATATGTCTTCAGAGGTTTCTAAAGGGAACTTGATATTAGGTTTCAGTGGTGGTGCGGCATCTTGAGTGGTTTCTTTCTTTAGAAGTGAGATTATTTGCTCATTTTGCGCTTTAATACTTGCTAGTACTCCAAGCACTTTTTCTTCAAAACCTTAAAGAGAGCAGAACAGAAAAAATAATTTGGCAATACTCGTGAGGCTATAGACAAACAGACAGACACACTATAGCCTCAAACTTATAAATACACTCTTTTTAGTTGGGGTTCAAAAGCGAAAGTAACTATATCTTTTTTACTTCATCATGACTAAACGGCTGAAAGGATTTTAATGGCATGGATTTAGTTTATATCATAAGAAGGACAATAGCTACTTTTTAACTGAGGTACTATGTGGACAAAGCTTCTGGTAGAAGGTAGTTAACTCTATTACAAACAACTTTCTTGCAGTGTACAGGATGGATAGGCTGGCAATAATAATTATGTCACAGTTTTGATTCTGTTCTTAGCTAGTTTTAGATAGTGGCTGTATTGGCCAATCAGAAAGCCGAAAAGCGACAGAATCTAAGCTGTGATGTTGGTGTCAGCTTTTAGAATCTTCTTTTACCTGTGTTTTTCTTTGTATGACTTCCAAATGCACAGGATGGTGAAGCAAACACTCTCTTAGGAGTATTTTGGATCACTGAATCCAGTTCAAACTCATTTAGATTGAAAGCATCTTCATTTCTTATTTCATCATCAAATCTGGGATGTGATCTAGATGCCAAAGCAGTGTATGACTTTATGTTGCTAGAGACTGCACAGGATTTCAAAACAGGAACTCTCTTAGCTGTATTTTTGTTTACTTCACTTCTGAGTGATGGTGAAGAATCTCTTCTAGGAGTATTTTGAATTACTGAATCTGAAGAGTCACTTAGATTTAAATCATCATTTCTTGTTTCATCAACTCTTTGGTGTAATATAGGTGGTGAAACAGTAACTGATTGTTCGTTCTCAATACCTGTAATGTAACAAAAAAAAAAATAATACTGGCAGCAGATATTGTGAGTGAAGTCATAAGCAGAAAGTTTATAGATTCAAATCTATACAGTTAGCATTACACTTACGTTTTGCAAAATGCTTTTTCAAAGGTGGTGGATTATCATCATCATCACTGGAAATGTAACGTTTCGTTCTTACAGCTCTACGTTTTGGCCTTTCTGTTTCGGTCTCTGCATCAGTTTGTAAATCTGATGTTACCTCTGATAATTTTAACTTTTTCTTAGCCTTTATATAAAAAAAAATCATCTAAAAAAACAGAATGCACCGGTCAGCGTTAAACCATTGTCATGCAGTTAATAAGCACAAATTGAAAGTAAAGTCTTCCTATGGGAACTTGATACTGACATATATATGCTGATAAACTAGGTACTTTAATAGACTGCCAAGTTGCCAACTAAAGATTTGAAACAAAAGCCCCACCATGCCACATCAGGACAGACATACCACAGATTGCATTATATGTAATGCAATTGAAGTAATAAACATGCAGAAGATGCAGACCATAACCAACACATAGATGCTGTAGAAACCAAAGATTTTAAAACAAAAGCCTCCACCATGTGGTTTTTTTTGACTAAACACATATTGCATTGTAGGTAATGTAAGAGTAAGAAGTAGGTAAGTACTAAACATGTAGCAGATGCAAAATTGAATTCCAAACTGAACCGACCGTGGGGTGTAGGAATAATCAAGTGAACGAGGCTCTGGTGAACCATCTGCCAACAGCAACACCCCTCAAGCAGCGTGCCGTATTACGATCCAAATCCCCCCTTTTATTGGAAGACCTATCTGCAGCAGTGGACTTCTGTGGGTTTTTGATGATGATGAGATTATTCAGGACCTCTTAAGGCTGGCAAAGCTACCGAAATTCGGGGTAGCCCCGAAATTCAAATTTTCTTACGTTTGTTGCAATTTGCATGCCAGTGCTAGGTTGTATGTTGATTGAAATGTTAGACGCGGGTGTAAGACGTATGTAGATACAGAATTATAATCATTAATACAACCCTCCAAGTTCATTTAATTCGAGGAATGACTTTGACCTCGAAAAAGTAGTTTCTCGAATTATATGAACTTGGAGGGTTGTATTGATGATTTTGATGATTATAATTCTGTAACTACATACGTCTTACACCCGCGAATCAAATTTTCATCAACAAACACCCTAGCACTGGCCTGCAAATTGCAAAAAACGTAAACAAATGGCTACCCTGAAGCAATCACCTTAATTATCTTCATCTTTATCACTTACCAGTTTCCGCAAAGATGCGCTTTACACCATATAATTTCCAGCTATCATCAGGGGAATTGTCGATATTTTGGGTAAGTAGACGATTAAATGATTTTCCATCTTTAATCGGCGGCCAATGTACTTCGCGGCGCCGTGGCGTAAGCCATTTGTTAAGTACAATGGATACACTGCCACCGTCAGATTCGTCGAATTGGATAACCGAAAACATACTTACAGTAATATTGGATTTCAATAAGTAATAAATAATTCACCATCCATTGTACAATGTCTAAATTAGTGTTGCCAACTTTATTTTTACGAACCCACCAAATGTGAGTTCGCGTGAGTAAACCACTAAGCTTACCGGCTCGCTAGAGTATATTATCTAAGTTCTGTGCTTACCGGTCTCGCAAACCACCAGAAAACCATTAATTCAACTCAACCAATTCCGGGCTAAGTGCTCATACCCTTAAATGTTATTTGGAAATAAAACAACAATATTGTAAAAAGAAATAAGGATTTATTTTTGTAATCACAAAATAGAGCTGCCTAATAACGTTGATCATCTCCAGAAGAGTCGCTTTCATTTGCATTTTCAGTTAGTGAAGAATAGATTTCCTAATTCCTAATTTCCAGCCTAGGACTAAGTATGGAAAGAGAAATATTATGTACGAAGGAGCCAACTTCTTTAGCAAACTACCTAAAGATATAAAAGAGATCTAATCATCATACGTATACAAGAAAACTTTAAAAAAATATATAAAGATAATTCACTGCAAATTAAAAAAAAAAAAAATGTGTATACATGTTTAAAAACATAAAATACAAACAAATTTAATATTAAATAAATAAAGATGGAATAAGTACAAGTATTAACCAAAACATTTTAATGAATCGCTTTATGTTCTGCACTGTGTCGTAGGCCTTAGTAAACACGCAACAATTAACTATTTAATTGCACCCTACCCTCATCGCTCAAACTTTTGTGTTGTGTCTTTGTTTCTTGTGTGTAAACTTACCTTCTTTAATTTGATAATTTTGTACTTACTTACTGGCTAAAACGATGCTAAGTCGAAGTATTATCCCAATGGTATTGTTTTAAGATACATTTTATTTGCTTGTCTGTCTTTTATCTACGCTTACTGGCAGATAACATTGCAATCCTTTTGTTTTTCTCTGTAAGTGAATTTGTAATTCTTTTGAGAAATAAATATCTCCGTAATTTCCATTTTTTTGCACTACACTATTTGGTAATATATTGTTATTGCAGCATTTGCTTTCACGTTCTAAACCAGCACGAATTGTGACAATTGAAGATAGAGCTTTATCTTCATCCGGTTTCTCTGTTTAGTCTTGACAACGTTCATCATGCTAAACAAACGCTCTACATCAGCGTTAGAGTGCGGTAAAACCAATAAAGATATAACAAATGTCGCAGAGTATTTTTGAACACGTACTAGTTGTTGATGGTTGTTGTGATACCATATGTACCACTAACTGAAGCAATCAGTCACTAGAAAAATTCACTAGTCACTAAATCCAATATTTATTTGCTAATAGAATAGTCTAAACCACCAGAACTAGTGGAAAATCTACTGAGTTGGCAACACTGGAATCTAAATGAAAAAAAAGCACGGGCGGGACAACACCAGCCAACAGTGATGCGTTCAAACTAGGTAAAAGCGTCAGGACAGCCCGCGAAATTCAAATTTTCTTACGTTATTTGCAATTTGCAGGCCAGTGCTAGGTTGTATATTGATTAAAATATGATTCGCGGCTGTAAGACGTATGCAGTTACAGAGTTATAATCATCATGCAATTCCAAGTACCAAGTTCATAAAGGTCGAGGAACGTATTTATCAATTAAACAGTCGTTAAAAAAACTAAAAAAAAATTGAATTTCGCGGGCTACCCTGGAGCTGGAGTATCCACCAAGTCTCCAAGTGAGTGAAAAATATTTTTTAATTCACAGATTAAGAACTTCTAGGGTTGTCGTAGGACTCGTTGGTACCATGTCGAAATGTAGGGAATTTAATAACCGACTAAAATAAAGAGTCAGACCATCTATACAGTACTTTAGTAAGTATCCACCATTATGATTAGGTCGGGTATGTCACGATCTTTTCCTTGGGTCCCCGGGTCTAAAATATGCCTTGACTGTCCTCGGGACAGTCAAGGCATATTTTAGTCTGGTGGCTCCCAACACGATGATTCAATAAAAACAAGGATCACCTTAGCATCCAGAGCCACCACCACATCCAGATTCCAGACCACTCAGCTATAGGGCCAAATATTTTTACAAAGAAATACCACAAACTGTCAAATTTTTGCAATCAATTTTGAACTTAACGTGTAACGATTTAAGGTTTAAAATCATTTGGAGAAATTTAACAGTTTGATTTAACTTCATGCGCTGGCCACCGTACTATCATCTATCGTTTCGAAAATCACCTTAACCCCATAGAAGATGTAGACATGGCTTCTAACCCGATATAACTTACTTAAACCGTGACCCTTCCAGCTACATCCAAACAGAAAAGAATGCGAAACTATTTTTTTTTCTGTTTTTATTTTTTCTTGTTTGTATAGAGTCCCGCTACATAATGCAAAGTTTAGTACCTACCTAGTAGGTCCACATTACTGCAGTCATCATGATAAACATGGTATTTATTAGTGACGTAAAACAGACGCCATTCAAACTTAGATAATATGAACAATTATGACGTCTTTTAATATTTAAACGAAGACGTCCCTATCACGTTTTTTATTGGACCGCTACGTCTGTGAAGTTAAAAATGACGTCAATTTATGGGACTATTTTTGACGTTTTTATTACTTCGTAAAACTAACGTCATTTAGACGTGTCATATTGGTCTGTGACGTATGTGACGTACAATTGACGTAAATATGGAAGTTCGCATTAAGGTCACTGGACGTCTCCTTCCTACCTGGGTTTTGACTTATCTGTGATGACCTGATCATCGATGTTCAAAGTCAAATCATTCTAACCCTGTTGGTTTGTGTTTCCAGTTTCTTTGTTTATCATCTTCAACACAGTTTTTATTTTATTGTTAGAAATGCTAATTTTATTACTTTCTGATTTAGATTTAGCTTAGGGCGCATACTCTTTTAAATATCTTTGAGTAGTTTCTTACATAATTATGGAAGGCTTCATCGGAAGTCAATGATTTTTCATGGTATGGCTTATTCTTATTCCAGCAGTGGCCTATTCATTAAATTTAGATTTATTACTCATTTGAATTTTTTTAACTGGACAATACTTACTAAATTCGTGGCATAGTGAAGAAAATAATATCCTGTAATTTTCATTGGGGTCATGGTAGTCAAAATTGGCCATTGAAAGATTACTTAACATGTTATCATTAAAAACATTAATTTATTTTTAGTTAGTGTCCTAAACTTAATAGACTTATTTAATTGCCGCTTTTAACCAACTCAAAGGATACTAGTTGACCTGTATGGTCAGACCTAACTCCACTAATTTGAGACGAGTATTTTATGGCACAATTAGTATAAATATTATCTATGCATTGAGCTGATGTTGCTGTTATTCTTGTTGCTTCCTTGTATGTGCATTTTAAGTTAAATGAACCAAACAATGAAGTAAGCTTGCAATGTTCAGGTGAATTTACTAACAAATCAATATTTAGGTGACCACAAACGAAAACTAATTTATTATCTCTTATAAGCTTAGGTACTTAAAATTTCTCCCATTATCATTAAGAATGATGACAAGAATTTGGCAAGAATTTGGCAAGAATGATTACATTAGATGGATTTCCATTCAGTATATTCATAACTTCAGATGATTCGAGAAAATTTGTCTTTGCAAAATACACGGATTTACCAAAGTCAGCCGTCACCATTCAAAAACGTGTCATGAATTACAGTGAAAAAATCAGAAAGCAAGTAACTGCAGAATGGAAACATTTGAAAAGTGCAGGTGAAAGATTTAGTCTTTCTTTCGACAAGTGGACTTCAACATCCAATAAACCATATAGTGTTGCCCAAACGAGAGTCTCGCAAGAGTCTTGCAATTAGCGATTATCCTATTGCTATTTATTAAACTGTAGTTGAGATCTCAGAACAATGTAACAGAGTCTGTTACATTATTGTTAAAAAGTATATTGTTAAAAAACTTAAAAGTCGAGATGACACGGAAGAAGAAGAAGGAAGATCAGGATCACAAACAGATGATGAGTTAATGCCACAAACCTCCCAATCCCAACCCCAATTGACACTAAAGGAAAAGTTATAGCTGGAAATTGATAAGAGTATGAAATCCCCAGATCGTGAAGTACAAATACAAAATTAATCGGGGTTGGCAAAATAGACGTGAAATAATCCTGTTTTAAAATGGAGGAATTAGTGGATATCACTTAGAAACAGCATATAAGTATCTATTGTCTATTCCTCCAACCAGTGTAAAACCTAAACGAGCGTTTCCAGCTGCTGCTTATGTTGGTAATAAACGAAGCAGGCTTGGAAGTCAAACCTTGGATGCATTGATATTTCTACGATTGTATTTTCAAAATTCGAAATTAATTTTATTGTCTTTTTATTTCTTACAAAATATAGTATCTTTTTGTCATTTTTTCTTTTCTTACTATACTGTGATATGTATAGTGTACCAAAATTAAAAATATATATTTAAAGAAATTACTCGTTTTTTAGAGTTCATTTGCCGAATGGCAAAAAACGGAACCCTTATAGTTTCGTCATGTCTGTCCGTCTGTCTGACTGTCTGTCTGTCTGTCTGTCCGTCCGTCCGTATGTCACAGCTATTTTATTCCAAAACTATTAAGACTATACATGTGAAACTTGGTAAGTAGATGTATTCTATGAAACGCTTTCCGATATTGAGAAAAAAATTAAAAATCATTTAAAATAAAGGAACATACTACTACCCCATACATGGAATTAAAACTGAAAATATTTTTTTTTTCATGAAACCAATGCGTGTGTGGTATTTATAGACAGGTCTTTAAAAATGACATGGGGGTTTCTGAAACCACTTTTTCATAAAGTCAATCGTTTAAAAGATATAAGCTTCCAAAGTGGAAGTCTTCAAATGTGTATCCCTCCCTCTAACTTCTATAATAGTGGAGTGAAAAATATAAATATATATATACAACGTGTAACGGAAACCCCATATCTAACCAAAAGGGCTGAAGACAACATTTGGTATGGAGTCTCTATGTACAGTTTCAGCACAAAATAACTGACTTAAAGAATTGATACCAAATTATTGGTTTCACATATTTTTTGAATACCAATCATAACAAACGTGTCACAGCACTACGAGGGTCAATAACTTTCCACGTCACTTGCCAATAACACGATAATTCTTTTCGTTCTTCTTAATTTGAAAAATTCGGTCTCTGGTATCAGTGTACTGGAATTTGTAATAAGTTCTACACATGTAGACTTAGGATTACAAAACCCTTGCCATCGTTTGTTTTCATCCAAAGAAGCCATGCACTTGGTATGTATATACCCTTTAAATTACACGTTGTATATATATATATATATATATATATATATATATATATATATATCTTAATGTAAACTTTCAATCAAAATTGGTTTTAAAGAGATCGAGTCAGCAATTTTTGAGATACAGCATATTCTCTAAAACCGCAAATATAACTTTGTAATTCATACAAATACTATGAAAAACAAAGTTATTTGGCGTAGTTGCAAAAAATGTAAATAAGCTAGTTTTAAGAAATTTGTAAGTTTTAGTTTTTTGTCAAGTAAATATACATATTATATTATATTATTATAGTTACTACGGAACCCTTCATGGGCGAGTCTGACTCGCACTTGGCCAATTTTTGTAAAATGTTATAATAAGCAATATAACATTAGATTTATAGATTTCTTTTATTTATTTTTTCTTTTAAATTAAGTTACACTTGATACATATATTGTTATGAAATAAATTACGCTTATATTTTCTGCGAAGTAAGTTCGCTAGACAGCATTAATGAAAAAATGTTTTTTTGGTATGGCCCCACGTATATATAATAAAGTACCGAATGTTATTAAAAATATGACAGTACATCAGAATTTAAACGAGCACTAAATGAAATTTTAATAAACAAAACTTATTTCAGTCTGGTTTTATTATGACATTACATAATATTTTTTTTTATTTCATACTGGTTTTATTTTTTTGATGGCTCTGCTAATGTTTTTTGTTGCATACGGACGTGTTATTTGTGTTGCAATGAAATGTAATTAAATATAAACAATATTATTATAATTTCCGCGGTGTGAGTAATATAAGTGTGTCAAGTGTATTCGCGATCATTACTAAACAACAACTATGAACTAGAATTATTTTCGGAGAAAAAAGTGCTTCTCGGTTAGTTATGTCTAATCCGGGGTCTAGTCCTTTTGGGCGAAGCCAATTAATACGACGTAGTCCTCCGCCAACCCCAGTTCAACCATCCGAACCGATCGCCGATAATCCACCTGCGCCCAATGTAAATGAGTTGCCAAGTGAAGTCGTGCCTACTCAGGAGATACAAAAATGGCTTGGTTCCATTGAGTCCCTTTTAAATGAAATATGCACAACAGTCTCTGATGGAAAAATGAATTCTGAGCAGAAATTACGGGTCACTAATATTTGCCGTAAGGTTTCGCATGGAACATCTCAGATGGCGGTCCTTTATCAAGCGCTGAAACAAAAAACGATGCATGCGCACACGACCATTCAGCACCTACAGGAACAACAAGGTGTTACAAATACCCTACGCCAAGTAAAAGAGGTCATTGAGGATAAATGGCAATCAGGTGAAAAGCGGACCTTTGCCGATATGGTAAAAAAAAGGCACTGAGAACTACATTCGCCCTAATAATCTTAGCTCGGTTGCCATCTATCCCTCCGATAAGACTAAAACAAGTGAAGACACAAAATCTCTCGTCCAAAAAATTATTTCACCAGAGCAACTGAAACTTCATGTTCGTGGCCTTCGAAAAGTTAGAAATGGAGGTGTTATTATTAGCACCGACTGTAAAGGAGATATTGAAAAATTGAGGAATTCGGAGAAGCTTGCTTCCTCGGGCCTTACCGTTGAAGAACCGATTAAACGCCGTCCTAGAATTATAGTCATTGGTGTTCCCGTAGCTCTGAGTGAAAAAGAGGTTTTTGATTGCCTTTATGAACAAAACCTGGCCGATAAGTTTACCGATTCAACTCAAGAATCCCTCCTGGCGGCAATGAAATTAAGCCATAAATCGGGTAAAAAAACCGCATCTACCTGCAACTACATACTTGAAGTTTCCGCTAGCATCAGAAAAGCCCTAATCAATCAAGGACGACTATTTATAAATTGGACCTCATGTCCTGTCAGAGATTTTACGATAGTCACACGATGTTTCAATTGCCAGCAATTCGGTCACGCAGCGAAATTTTGCAGAGAAACCAGCCCTATTTGTAACCACTGTGGAGAGACTGGACATACCTTTAAGGAGTGTGCCAATAAAACTTCTCCCCCCAATTGTGCAACGTGTAAGCGTTACAACAGAAGATGTGACCACCAAACTGGTGACGTAAGTTGCCCAGCACGTAATTACGCTGAGATCAATTATATTAATTCAATAGACTATGAAGGCGCTTAAGAGCGCCACTAATTTTAGTTTATTACTGAGCACTTAAACAGTTATATATTAATCTATTTTAGTTAACAGTTAATTTTAATTTACAATGACTGATCAATTACTTTCTGAACTCGATAATTTCTCTGTGTCTGAAATCATAACCTGTAATATTGATGAGTGTAAGAATTTTTTGACCCCAAATGAGAAAACTTTGACACTACTGACTCAAAATATTCGCAGCATAAACCGTAACATGAATGCATTAGAAGTTTTATTGCACAGTCTCGATATAAGTTGTGATATCATAGTCTTAACAGAATGTTGGCTATCAAATCATACAAATGAGATACCATCAATGGATGGTTACTCTTTACACAGTACAAAGAAAATAATCAATCAAAAT
This sequence comes from Tholera decimalis, assembly GCA_943138885.2. Classification (NCBI taxonomy): domain Eukaryota; kingdom Metazoa; phylum Arthropoda; class Insecta; order Lepidoptera; family Noctuidae; genus Tholera; species Tholera decimalis. The sequence continues at coordinate 50,006,077 of OW964550.2, read as the reverse complement.
GCTGGTGTAGTTATATACACAAAAAATAACTTAAAAGTAACCGCAGAAGAACCAACATATCAGGACAGTAATTGTTTAATTATTAAAATCAATTACGACACCGTAGTCGTGGCTATTTACAGGCCTCCCTCTCAAAATTTAGATTTGTTCTTGGAGTCTCTTGACATAAATTTAAAAAAACTCTGTTCATTTAAAAATATAATCTTAACAGGCGATATAAACATTAACATTGCCTCAGGTAGAACCGATACTCATGCGCAGAACTACTTGAACATCTGCGCATTTCATGGGCTTCTACCAGCACATAACCTCCCTACCCACCAAAGCGGCTCATGTTTGGACCATTTTATTATAAAATCATGTAAACCATCCATAACCTTAGTCACTAACTCTGCTATTACTGATCATCAGGCCATAATACTCAGTTTACAATTGTCTGTACCTAGAAAAATTTGCATGCGCAGCTTTAATAAAATTAATATGACTAACCTGGAAAGTGACATACGCAGCATTAATTTCGACCCAGTTTATAAGTGTAATGATGCAAATAACTCCTTAGATTGTTTTATTAATATTTTACAACGTGCAGTTTTAAAAAATACTACAACAACAGATTTGCCTCGTAAATATAAAAACATTAAACCTTGGATTACGCCCGGGCTCGTTCGTTGCATTAAACATAGGGATAAACTTCACCTAAAATCAAAACTTTCTCCCGAAAATGAAGTACTCACCATAACTTATAAAAAATATAGAAACTATTGTAACAATCTTTTAAAAAAACTTAAAATTGAGCATGATAAAATGGAATTAAAAAAGGCAGGGAATAACAGTAAACTTGTCTGGAAATTCATAAAAAAATATACATACAAGTCAAAAATCCCGGACCCGCCCCTGGACTTACTTCTAACAGAGCCTTGCCCATTAACAGTTATAAATAAGGTGAACAATTATTTTGCTAATGTTGGTAAAAACTTAGCAGAAAAAAGCTTAAATACAAGAAGTTTTCCTACTCTAAATGATACGATGCCTTCAACCTCTCACACCCTTAACTCTTTTGTACTGTTGGATACAGATGTGGATGAAGTATTACGTATAATATCTGGGTTAAAAGATGACTGCGCTGTTGGATGGGACAATATACCTAATAATATACTCAAAAGATTCAAAGAACAACTTGCCCCACCGTTAACTCATATTTTTCAACTATGCCTAAATACGGGAGTCTTCCCTAAATTACTTAAAAAAGCTGTAGTTACTCCTATTTTCAAATCTGGAAACAAAGAGAGTATTAGTAACTATAGACCCATATCAATTTTAACAGGTCTGTCAAAGATTCTAGAAAAGATTATAAACAGCAGACTAATGAAATATTTAGAAGTTAAAAATTTACTCTCAGATCGGCAATTTGGTTTTAGACCAAAAAAGTCAACTAGCCAGGCAGTATCCCAACTGACAGACTATATAACTAGCAGTTTAGATAGTGGTATGCATTCCATAGGGATCTTTTTAGACCTTGCCAAGGCGTTCGACACTATTTCTTGTTCTATATTATTACACAAGCTTGAAGCTCTGGGAATAAGAGGAATTCAACTAGAACTTTTTGCTGATTATCTTAGAGACCGACATCAATGTGTGAAAATTGGTCATTATGTAAGTTCTGACCTGAAAAATAGTTCCTTTGGTATACCACAAGGGTCAATTTTGGGTCCGACACTATTTCTAATTTATATAAATGACCTCTGCAACCTGAATCTCCAAAACGGTACCATTATTTCATATGCGGATGATACGGCTCTGGTATTCTCAGCAAAAACAAGAGAAGAGGTCTATGAACACGCTCAGTCGGGATTTAATATCGTATCAAATTGGCTTTATAATAATATTCTAACCTTAAATAGAGATAAAACTAAATATATCATATTTTCAATGAAGAATAACAACAAACTAATTACTAATCAAAACATTTACGCACATAGCTGCACAACCTATAACGCTGACTTTGCGTGTACTTGTCCCACTTTAGAGAAAACAGACAATATGAAATATTTAGGTATCACTCTTGACCCTAACCTAAATTTTCGTAAACACATCGACTTATTATGCAATAGAGTACGTAAATTAATATATATATTTAAAAACTTACGTTACATTACAGACTATAACTTAATAAAACAGGTATATTTAGCTTTAGTTCAATCCATACTTACCTACTGCATAATTGCTTGGGGTGGTGCCGCAAAAACCATCTTACTTCCTCTAGAACGTGCTCAAAGAGCTATTCTAAAGGTAGCCACCTTTCGTCCTTTTTTATTTCCAACACATCAGCTTTACGTGGCATGCAAAGTATTAACAGTTCGTCAATTATTTATACTCCACACCTTATTAAAACAGCATACTGATCTACCTTTTAACCCAGCACCATCAGTCAAGAGAAGGAAAGACCTGGTCTGTACTCGGCCACAAACTAGACATGCATTTGTTTATAGATTTTACATATTTTTAGGACCTTTTTTATATAATAAAATTAATAAGATAATAGACATACATAGCAAAAATTACAAAAAATGCAGTATCATGTTATCGGAATATTTAGCTAAGCTTAATTATGCAGACACTGAGAACTTGTTACAAATTTTAAAATAATTTTTAAATAATTTTATGTGATTAGTTTCTATTTTGAATTTTATATAATGTATCCATATTCCTTTAGTTATTAAACATTTATTGTATAATTGTTCTTGTTTAGACCAGTTTTACAAATAATAATTGATCCTGCAATAAAAAACATTATTAGCGACAGCCTGAAACACAGGTTTAACCTAGCTCAGGCAAGTCGTTAAGAGGTATTTTAAGTACAGGTGATTTAATTTAAAAGTAAATAAATAATAGTTGTAAATCAATTATATATACCTAAGCATTAGTTTTAACATTTATGTAATCTTTTGATTTATTGACCAATGTATATTAATTGTAAATTTTGGATGAATAAAAAAAAAATATTATATATTATTATTATTATTATTCAAATAAGTACTGCATATCCATCTACCCTAACTTGCTACTTACCCAGTTTCGAAGCGTCAATAGCCTAATGGATAAGGTGTCGGACTTGTGATCGAGAGGTCGCAGGTTCGAACCCCACCCATTACACTATTGACGTGAACCCACTCCAGACACAAGCATATTTAGCTTAGTTGGAGGGGTTAACAAGATTGCTAGTAATGTGAAATGTACCCACATTGCTAGTATTCTTTAAAAAAAAAATCTGAGGAGTTTAATATATAAAATCAAAGTTTTATTGCAATAGGATGAATAGTGAGGGAACGGATAATGTAAAAACAAACGTTAATTTTTATATAATAGGTATAATTTATTAAATTTATTTTTGTGATTTATTTACGTACCTACTTGCTTCATTTAGATCCATCCAGCCGTTTGAGCGTGAAGAAGTAACAAACATGCAAACAGACACATTCATTCACAAACTTTCGCCTTTATAATATTAGCGTGATAAATAAAACCATCTAAATAATTAATATTCGTTTTTCAAGTTTATTCAACATAACGACAAAAAATTAAAAAATGCAAAGTTAGCAAACTTCGTCGTGCAACGGCAAGCGGGCCTCGAGCGAACTTGTCATTGTGTGTGTGACAACGCACACGACTAGCCCGCTGCAGTAAATACCTATTTTCCGCGCGTCTCGTAGGCTCGACACCCACAACAAAATTTTATAATACTTATTATTATTTGTTTGCAGGAAAATCTGTATCGGATAAATGGAACAACATTCGAGACACATGGCGATAATCGATGAAAAATAAGAAAGATGAAAAACAATTGGATCTGCTGCCAAAAAGTCTCGACGTTATGTACACGATGATAGATGATGTTTTTAAAGAAGGTTTATGAGCCGAGATCAACCGAAGAGTCATTTCAAAACTACGATGAAGCAAATGTACAAAGTGGTCCTAGTAATGAAACTGACTTTCGTAAACTTTCAATTCCCATAAGCACGAAGAGCACAATAGACGTCGATGAAAAGATGTCGAAATTCCTGGACTTTAGGATGACACAAGAAAAAGAAAACCCAAATTTATTATTTTTCAAGGGTGTACTACCCGCCGTTGATTCTTTCACGATGGATGAAACTTTAGAGTTTCAAGCAGGAGTTTTAGCTCTTATACAAAAAATCAAAGGAATAGTGTTGGTTTCCAAAGATATGATTATCAAACTGAATGGCAAGATCAATATCGTGGATACCATACACAACCTCTTCAGCAGCCGGCAGCGTTCGTACATTCACCATCACCAACCTTTCAGTCATCGTATCATTCTCAACCATCTCCTGCAGCGACAAGTGCATTACAATCTCTTCAGCAAACGGCAGCGTTCGTACGTTCACCATAACCAACCTCTCAGTCATCGTATCATTCTCAACCATCTTCTGAAGCATCGAGTGTATTAGATTATGATTTTGAAGGAATTTAGTCACTATGACTTAATCAAGACGACAAAAACAAAAGCTCTCATGTGACTGTTTCCAATAAAAATATTTAAATATTTGCATATCTGTATTTTATTAAACTCCTAAAACTATATTACAATCCAACTAGCCACCTTGGAAGAGCATTTCCTATATAAATATTTGAAAAAATGACGTACCTTAAACATATGGACAGCCTTTGTTGTGGACAAATGCACTCTCTAAAGCCCGATTTACACTTCAACAAGTACTGGGGGCTTACCATGAGCTCTTATAGCAGGTCAATTATTGACGAAAAATAACCTGTCCTGCTAGTTTGTACCATGAGCGCGCCAAGTAGCAGGCGAGTCAGCGATCACGTGACCTAAGCCGGTGAGCGATTACGTCACAGCATTTCAGCAGGCTGGCATGCAACATATCCTTACCATGAAGTATTTTTTGACATTTGGGCATTCAACAATTGAACTGCCCTGCCGTCATAATTAGCAGGTGTGCGAGACTAACTTTTATTCACCTGTTATAATTAAATTTAATTACAAAAACGTAAGTTATTGTAAAAATGAACATATAATATAATTTGAGTGTTATTTCAAACTATTGGAAAATATAAAAGATCCGATAAACGCATTGTGTTTACCGTTTATTTTAGATGTGTGATGAAGATGAAATTTTTGAGTTTCTCTAGGAAGACAGTCGTAGCAACAACGCTAAATAAAATGCCAAAATTCAAATAAATGTATTGAGAAACTCAATCAAACCATTTCACATGCAATGCATTTGTTAAGCGTTAGGCATTACTATTAGATTTCAGGTTTTAATAGCATTATCTTTTTACACGAATGGTTCATAGCAAAGACCAACGGGTGATATCGCTGCACATTCTGTTGCACAGCAAACGGTATCAACCGCCATAGCGCAAGTAACAGAATGCCTAAATCTACTGCATTTTCGACGAAAATACATAAAATTCCCAGCTAGCTCTAGCGAATGGCGAGTGAATGTGATTGGGTAAGAACAGTGAATTTCTTTTGATTGCAGTAAGTATATTGTTTACTCTGAATGTGACAGCACAACTCTGTTTTTATTATTTCAGGTTTGTGAATAAATTTGGTATGCCTGAAGTTTTAGGTTGCATAGATGGAACCCATGTAGCAATAAAACGGCCAAATAGGCATGAAGAACGTTATTATTGTAGGAAACAATATCACTCATTGTATGTGCAAGTGGTAGGTATATTTATTCAATGACTAGCTCGTGACTTTGTTCACGTAGATATCGGTTTTCTGAGGAGTTTTAAATTGCTGTGCGGAACCCTATTTTTTCCTAAATTAAAAGTAGCCTAAGTTACTGTTTATAATATCAGATTTTCTTATAATATCTGCCAGTGAAAGTTTCGTCAAAATCAGTCCAGCTGTTTCAGAGATTAGCTAGAACAAACAGACAGAGTCAAAAATATTAAAAATAGTTTTTTTTTATTTTATTATCATATTATACTTTCATAATGCATTTAGTAAAAATCTGTAATTTTGACATTACAGACACTTGATGATGATATAATAATATGAACACACTGAGAAGACCAAAATCATTTATTAAAATAAAACATTATACTATATAATAACACCCCATTTATACAACAGTGATTCATGTTTTTATTTTAGCACCAATAGATGGCTTGATTCAACGAGATGAGTTCTTGCCATCTCTGCAGATATAGGCGCTGACTGCCGCCGCCGTCTCCGACACATCTTGAGGAGCACTTGATGTTGATGCCTGAAAATATGTAATACCAAACTTAGTGACTATTATGAAACAAGCATAGAAAATATATATATATCCAGTCATAACAACACTAACCAGGGAGGTACTTATGTCTCTCATTCTAAATAATTAAGTTGGTTGACTGAAAATAAATCATAAGTTAATAAGAGTGAATTTAAATCATATTTAATATAATTTGCATTGTGTTGTATAAATTAGATGTTGAGTACTTATTATTGTATTGCATGTTATGTTGAACAAGATTGGTTTTAGTTGTAGTATTATACTATTAACTCTAGGTCTAATTATAGTTAAGGTATTATTGTTGATTATGTTAGTTATTGTATAATTTACATGCTATTTCTTACAAAACCCTATGTATGTATCTTTGGAATGGAAGAAGGAAACATGTGTGCCAACCCTGAGTAACATGGGACAAGGCAGGAAGATGATGATTACATAAGTTATGTTTCAATATTTTGATAGATTATGTGAGAACTAAAAACTGCTTTTATTGAACTATCTGCTGACACCATTATAATAATATACTACTTTAATATAGTTGGAAATTTAAATCTATTTTTATTTACACAAATATTACTTGCTTCTTATTATTACTCACTTTCTGTGTCAAATGGGTTCACTTGAGTTCCTGGAAGACCCACACTATAATCGTCACCAAGAATCGATAGATATTTCCTTTTCAATATCTGTTAAGGTAGGTGTTTCACATGGTCACCCACCTGTGCGTGTTTGTGATGTTCGGATAGTAAAACATTTTCTTTTTAATTTTCCCTTGCAATCAATCCAAAACTGTAAATATAAAAAAAAAACAAATAAATAGTTACCTTGTTAAATTGTGGTTTATTAATAATTTATTGAAAAAGCTAAAACTTACAGCTGCCCAAGCTTTCCAATGTTTGTTAGCACCACCAACAACCGAATTTAGGTTTTCAGCCACCTTAGTCCACATTCTTCGGGACATTTCCCGAGCTTGAGCACTTTTATTAAAACCCATAGCTATATCTCTGTGTGTCAGTGGCGTAGCGTGCCTTGTCGGGGCCCCGTATAAAATTTTTTTGGAGGCCCTTATATGGAGGTAAAGATTTTTCACAAAAGAAAAAAAATATTGTGAGAAGTAATATTTATTTATCACATAATTTACCCATTTTACAAATAAAAATCGAATTTTAAATATTCACTCTCCTTGCCTTTTTATCGGCAAACTGATTTATTAAATCATTTATGGCTGATGATGATTTTAGTTTTTCTAAAGTTTCTGCCTCTATGGACAATAGTGAGATGTCTGACAGCCGTTCTTGTCCCATCGAAGTTCTTAAGTAATTTTTTGTTAGTTTTAATTTTGAAAAACTTCTTTCTGCCGTTGCGGTTGTAACTGGAAGGGTCAAGAATAAAAAGCATGCTGTGATTACCTCGGGAAAACTGGATGCAAGACTATTGAATTTTACTAGCAATAATTCAATGAGTTCTTTAATGGAATAATATTTTTTAATTTCAGAATTTAAGCATGTTTTTAGAGCCTTTAATTGGTCACAAAGATTATGTGAGATGTCTTTACTGTATTTAGCAGACAGTTTTCCGGAAGCGTTTAATATCTCTTCGCTTGAAGAAGATAGGAGTTTCTCCGGTTGTAATATTTCGAATATACTACTCAGGTTGCAAAGGCTCTGAAATCTTTCTTTAGTTTGAGAAATTAATATATCTAAACAGCAATAGTATACATTGACTTTGAAATAGGAACCGGAATGGGTCGGAAATTCTCTCATCTTGTGATAACTCATCAAAAAAACGCTTCGTTATTTTTCGCCTACTGTTTTTAAAAACAGTTGTTACCCCCCACTTTTTTGCTAAATCTTTGGATTCATTTAGCAAACTATTAAATGAATTCTGATTTCTTAATTGGCACAGTCTATTTAAAAGATTACTTAATAAAATACTAGATTTCTGTAAGTCATTATTATCATGCTGTAGAGCTTTAGAAACAGGATTAATAATTTCAAATAGTGAAGAAAAAAATGTAACGAGCACTAAGAAATCAAAACTATCTAAAATATTAATTATACTTTTACATTCTTCACGTTCATCTTTTTTATTTGAAATTAAATTTAGTTGGTACAAAGTTTTCATGATTAGTAAAAAATTTTTCTTTACTGCTAATAAAGCGTCGTTCCTAGAAGACCATCTGGTAGGACATACCTTTTTAAGGGTAATCAAATATTTTTCAGATGAATCGTCACTTAGCATAGCCCAGCGTTTTATACTATTGCCAAAAAAAGTATATATTTTTTCTAAATTATCGAAAAAAGTCGATACTTCACGAACATGTCTCGCAGCATCGTTCAAAACCAAGTTTAAAGCGTGCGCAGCACAATGAACATAATCGGCATTTGGAGCATGCTCTTTTATTAGGGTTTGTAATCCTCCATACACACCCGACATAACATTTGCTCCATCGTATCCCTGTCCTCTACATTTAGTCAAATCAATTCCATATTCTTTAGTCAAATTTAAAATGACAGTTTTCAGACCTGCAGCACTGCAATCGGTTACTGCTATGAATCCTAAAAAGGACTCACAGATTTTTATTTCTTTAGGCACATTATCATCATTTTCTGTAACCGAGATATATCGAAAAACTACAGATAGTTGGTCAATTTTTGACAAGTCTTGTGTTGTATCCAGAATTATTGTCAGAAATGGAGCTTTTTTAATTTCTGAGATAATACTGTTCCTAACGTTAGTACCAAGCAAACTAATAATTTCGTTTTGAATCGTAGGGCTTAAATAATTTATTTCACCTTTCGATTTTAGAAAAAGTTCTTTTAAAGTTGCATCATAGTTAGATAGCAGACGTGAAATTGCCATAAAATTGCCAGAATCAGAATCATGCCCCCTCAAAGGTAGATTACAAGATACTAAAGTAATTTTAACATTAATTATACGATGCAGTACATCTCTCCAGAATGTAATTTTACTATCGATTTCACTTTTCAATAGAGTATCGATGGTATTTCCTTGCAACCAATTATTATAAGAGAGTGAGGCACTAACATGCTGCTGTGACTTTTCATGGTCAAGAATAGTTTGTGTGAAATTGCTTCTAACCGAAACACCGTTAACCCAAGCAGAGGAGTACGATTTGTTTTGACGATCTGCTAATAACCAACAGAAGTGACAGTACGGTTTGTTTAAAACGTTAGAATAACATAACCATGGTCTTATAATTTTTATGCCTGCCTGATTGAAATATGAATAATAATAAGCTGAAAAAGGTCGGTTATTTTCTGAAACTTTTGGAAATGGTCCTTGTGGTTTAAATGGACCCAATTTAAAAATTATTTTTCGTTCGCATTCAGTTAAATTGTCACCAAAATTTCCTCTATCTGATGAAATTATATTACAATCTGCATTATCTGCAGATATATCAGAATCGTTGACTTGGGGTTCCTCGATTTCTGGATGGACATCCGATAAAGTATGTGCTTGGCTTTCTTCTATTTCCGGATGGATATGTGACGAAGAACATGCTTCAGAAGAATCTAAAAATAAACGAGTAATTGTTAAAAAATAAATACGAATGCTTTGATACTAAACTAAAAAGAGTTATATATAAATAAATAACGTTACTAAGGGTCACAGTTAGAGAGTGTTCAGTTCAGACGCACACAGATTCTACGCGGATTGTGCTCGTACCTATTAGTAGATACAAAATCACCTGCAGCCCGTCCGTGCATTACTATACACCTGCGTGCTATTTAAACGCAGCGCGTAGTGTAGTGGCCATACAAAACGAGAACCCGAAAGCGAGTCTGCACATCTGAAGTTCTCAACACGCAATTAACGATACGATACGGACTGATAAACAAACAACAAAACAAATCGATCCTATAGATAAGTTAGAATTTTGTTTTTTTAATCAAGGCACGGAACCCTAAAAACAGTATAATTGTGAAAATCGAGGGGGGAGACAACTTTTTGTGACGGACAGATGGACAGACCGAAATTAAAAGATTTCCTTGTTTATCACTACGGGCCCCTAATAAATGGGTTGGGTAGTAGTGTAGTACTTACCTTTCCAATCTAAATCACTCACAGTATCTTGTCTCTGAAAAAATGAAGAAATTTTGGGCACTTTTTTATAACCTCGTCCCTTTTCTGTTTAATTTTTCTTTTCTCAGCGCCGCTGGGATAATCTCTTTTCCTTTCACTCATTTCTTTTACAAATCGTTACTAATACTGCTAAACCAGAAGAACAATATTGTTTGTACTGAATTACAATGTAATGCACATTTATATAAAGCGCGTAAATAAACAGTGCACTGCACTCCGTGGTTTAACATCCAATGCAAAGTACAACAACGTACACGTACATCGCGATATCGATGAAGGATTCCCGGGGATTCCCCGCTGAGTTGAAGATGAACTAAGTAAAACGGGGAAGCCCCGCAGCCCGCCCGATGTAGTGTTACCAACTTTTGAACGCACGCTTAAGGCGGGAAAAAAAGGAATGCTTTATAGAATTTTGTCATTTGTAAAATAAAATAAATTAGAAAGTTTTTATTCTTTTTCCTTACACACTTTGGGGGCCCCCGTGGCCCGGGGGCCCCGTATAATTGATACGGCAAATACGGCGGTAGCTACGCCCCTGCTGTGTGTATTTAGAAAATCCCACAAAGTTTCTATTTGTTCGTAAGAAACTCTTCTTGAAGTCATATTAAGTCACAATACACACTCTTTATTAAATGCACCACTCACAGACACGGCCACCAAAGGCAAACGAATGTCTCAGTTAATACTCTAATCTTTAAACTATATAAAAACAAATCCACTTGAATTAAAAAGTTTACCTCGTAAATAATACTTTTTGTGCTTTGACATGTACTTCGTTCGAAAATAAATGTGACTTAAGTGTCTGATTTGTTAACTTATTTGTTTTGAAAGTTTTCTAAGTGGATAGGAAGGTGTTCGGTCTCAAATATATTTTTTGTCACGGAACAATAATTCTTTCATCATTCTTTTCTATTTTTAAACTGTTGTCATTTAAATATATTTCATTTTCATAAAAACCGTAAAACCGCTTAAGTATTTTTGAACGTATGTTTGTAATAATCTTGTTTATTCTGTGCAGCCAGCTTACCGACCAGAGACTATGTAGCAGGTCAAAAGTTGACATGCTAGGAATTACTCATGGTACAAACACAAAACCTGTCAGGTTAACATGCTAAGTTGAACTGCCCTGCAACTTGGCAAATATTTTAGAAGTTTATGGTAGGCCCCCTGTAGCGAGTTAACTTGCGTCATTGGCGAATTAAGTTGTTAATGTACTACTACTTAACTCGCTTTTACCGTTCAAACTACAATAACAACTTAACTCGCCGATGACGCAAGTTAACTCGCTACTGTACTTGTTGAAGTGTAAATCGGGCTTAAATCTTGTGTCTTGTAATTTTATGTCTATTGAAATTCTTCCCACTCTACGCTCCGTTTAAATAGCTTTCTTTTATTTTGTAGAAGATTTTTCAATTTGACGTGTACGATTTTGTGGGGGGGGGTCATCCCCTGTGACCCCCCCTTCGGACCGCGCATGTTCCAACTTTGCGTCCGCGGGGCCGCTCCGTCACAGTTTTGACGTGTTGTCTTTTTTTTACTGTTTCCATTGCATAAAATCATCCAATTCAAATTTTTAAAGTAAAATACACTTAATTAAGCCATTTTTAGGAAAAAAACCACTAGAAACACGTTTTCACTATACTTTTTGAAGACAATCTGAAAAATATCTATTTAAGTATTTTATCTAGACTTAAAAGTCTGTTTATAAGCAAAGATAAGAGTACCAATAGATAAAATACAATGTTTTATCTTAAAATATATCATATTATCTATAAAGTTATATCAAGTTAGGTACCTTTAGGCTTTATTAACTATTTGTAGAGCATTGTATCTTAAAACATTCAATATACCTATAAACGTACTTAAAATAAGTGTGCTTTAGAACAAATGCTCTAAAAATAATCGAGCTTGAGAAAAAAAACTCTTTAAGAATACATGTTCTTTATTGAAACCATCATTAGAAAGCCCCTATCTAAAGATTTACCATGAATAGACTGTCTATAGACAGATTTGTTTTAAGCCTCCAAGACTGTGTTACTTGGGGTAGGTATTAAGCAACTACGTTACAACGCTAAGTTTAAAAAAATATACATGAAAGTAAATATTTTATAAACTGGTTATAAATAACAGTTTTACACGACATTTTTTTGTGTTTTAAGTTAAGCTAGATGAGGCCGGTGTTTCCTAACTGACTACTCTGAGAAGAAACAACGAAACAAACTCTCTCTTTTAAAGTCCATACAATTCGTATTTGTCAAACCATAATGAGAAGCATGGCGGCGATAGGGAGCTGCGGAAATGTTCTAACGAGATACCGCGGTCCCGGACCACAAGGGCAACTGAAGGAACAGATTGGGTTTTTAGTCAGTAGAAGTCTGACACTCGCTTCCGCTCCACCCAAAGCGGGAGTCATTTGATGATTTTCACCCAGAAAATAAAATGCATCCGTATTACTTCGAAACGGTTGCACCTATTTGAGTAATTATTATTGTTATGTTTATAATTGTCAGGAGAAGGTTTGTATATAAGAAAATATTTGAAGAAAAAGAAAATACCTGGCACAGAAATGTGAAATTACGCGTGCGAGGTGATCATATGACCGAAAACTAAAGCGTAACAAAGTTCGTGGGAATGCTAGTAATTTAAAAATATAGTATTTACTAGCTTTTGCGCTTGCGTTAATTTACACTTTGTCAATAATTCTTGTTGCCGATCGGTACAACTTTTTGGGTGATCCATCCCCAAAAACAGACTGGTAACAATTTTCTATTTATTCAACTGGAAAAACTGTCGCTCACCGTTGGATTAATTTATAAACCGCCTAATACAAATGCAAAACAATTCCATGAAACGTACTCGACGCTATTAGAAAGATATAGACAAAAAACATTTTGTTTGGTGACTTCAACATTGATTTGCTGCGAAATGAAAGTAAAACTACAGACTACAGGAATTTGATACAAGAATCAGGCTATTCTATTATAAACAATATTCACGAACAGTATGCAACTCGACAAACAGTTAAAATTAAAGTTAACAATAGCAAAGGATAAAGTAAAGAAATATTATTATGATGCTTTTAATAAATGTAAAAAGAATCCCAAGATGTGGAAATTAATAAATACTCTCGCTAAAACTTACATGTAATAGTGCTTCCTCAAAGTTAATTGTAAGTGATACTGTAATATCAAATGGTACAGAAATTTGTAACATGGTACGGAAACAGTTTTAATCATTACTTTGCGACGATTGGTTCTATATTAGCCCATAAAATACAATCTAAACAACTTAACACTACACACACAAACACTGTACATAAAACAAAGGATGGTAAATTGTCTAATCTATCTGAACTTCGCCCTTGCACAGAAGAAGAAATAAAGAAAGTTATAGGTAACTTAGACAATAACACCAGTTGTGGCATAGACGGCATCACTACTAAGGCTCTGAAGTGTATTGGAAAACAAAAGACTGGTGTTTTCCCAGACAGCCAATAAATAGCCAAGGTAACCCCTATTCATAAAGCTGGAGCTAAGACTGATCCCGGCAACTACCACTCTATTTCAGTATTGCCTGTAATTTCAAAAATATTTGAAAGGTATTATATACGCGTGTGAGATTAAGTATAAAAAATAGATGTATATATATAGTATATGTATTTACCGATTAATTATCAATTAATCGATATTACCATGATTGTCAGGTATATTATAGAAATAATTTAGCCATTTGTATAGCAATATCAATTTATTCATTTACCACACGGTTCGGAAAGAGTTGTTTTCTGTGGAGAAGAACCGGCAAGAAACTCCACAATTACTCTTTTCAAAACATAATTCATTTTCACATAAACATCAATTCACTACATGTACTTTACAATATTACCACAATGTGATTACTATCGTTATAACTTATAGCTTTATTTACTTGTGGATTTCATTACTCCATTACATATTATATAAGTAAAGTTATTTATAGAAATAATACCAAATGTTCATTAAATTATCACACAATTATCAATTAAGAACACTGTCACATTAAAGTAACAAATACAAAATAATTAATTTATATTCAAATACAATAGCAATACGATAGGATTTTTATACCAATTCTACACATAAAAATATTAATAAAAGATAGAAACAACACAAGTTCACTTAACTTAGGTCCGTTCGGTGTGACTGCTCCAGAGCGACTGTGAGTGACTGTGTCTAGAACGACTGAGCGGCGGCTTTTATACACAGTGTAAACAAGTGACGTCACATCGTACGATTTTAAAACAGATTTGTTAACCTTTGTATTTTAACATTAAACTATGATTAAATGATGTAAAAATACAGTAAATATGTTGGAATTAATTAGTTCAATTACTTATTAGTTTTACGATGACAGAATTAGTAAACAAGCAACGTTATTTTTTAAATAACGTTTAAATATTCTGTTATACAAGACAACAATGAAAGAACAGTTTAAACTATCTTATAAATAGGTTTCGTAATAGTGTTTACAAGGTTTTGATAATAAATAGTTAAATGTTGTGTATCACATGATAAAAAGGTTATAATTATTATAGTGATATTTTAATTTGTGTTCAATTAAAGAAACAAACTTGAGTTAATGTAATAAACCAACTGAAATTATTTGAATAATCCATCACGCGCCTATTTGATTACTTAAACGACATAGATTTTTTATATGAACATCAATACGGATTTAGACCATATTCTAATACAATTGCAGCAACAATAGATTTAGTAACTAAAATTAAAAATAATATTGACAAAAAGCAACTAGTTCTAGGTATTTTCTTTGATCTTAATAAAGCTTTTGATATAATAAGTCATTATTTACCACTAGAAAAGCTAAAAAGCATTGGAATAACGGCCATAGCCTACAAAATATTCGAATCTTATCTTTCAGACAGATATTAGATAGTAAAAATAGGCCATTTTGAAAGTACAGCTGCTGAAATGGTTTGCGGGGTGCCGCAGGGATCAGTTTTGGGACCATTGCTTTTCTTAATCTATATAAATAATATAAGTATATAGTGTAATTACAGAGCCTTGGTGCGTCCAGATTACGCATCAACAGGACTGGGACACCAAGTTTAAGCCCCAATTTATGAGATGCTACCCCTGACAATTCCAGAGAGTTGAGAAACTCTACAGGGTGCGACGTTATTTGCTCTATATCCATGACATTGTCGACGGATAGATACTCGACAACATCACCATTCACATGAGACATATTATTTTCGTTGATCTGCACAAGTTACTATAAAAAATACCCAAATCGCTATAGGTGTGCCTATAATATTTTAAAAGTTCCCTAGCTTTCTCCAGGATTCCATCATCAGATCTTGACTTGATAATAATGGGACCAGTTGGAAAATAGGTACACTCTTTCAAAAAAACATAGAAGTTTCCAAATCAGTTCAGCCGTCTTTGAGTAATCGGGAACATACTTTAAAAAAGAGTTTCCGGCGGACTAAGTCGGTAAATCCTGGGTGATTTACCGACTTAGTCCGCCGGAAACTCTTTTTACTATAAAAAATACCCAAATCGCTATAGGTGTGCCTATAATATTTTAAAAGTTCCCTAGCTTTCTCCAGGATTCCATCATCAGATCTTGACTTGATAATAATGGGACCAGTTGGAAAATAGGTACACTCTTTCAAAAAAACATAGAAGTTTCCAAATCAGTTCAGCCGTCTTTGAGTAATCGGGAACATACTTTAAAAAAGAGTTTCCGGCGGACTAAGTCGGTAAATCACCCAGAATTAAGAATATTAGAAAATGTGTGCCTATGTCGAGAATCGTACCCAGGACCACGAGGTGACACTGAATTTAGCGACACACGATTCAGTCAGTCAAAATAAGAAGGGGCCCGAGATTTCCATTGCCTAGGGGCCCCTGACAGGGTTAAATCCGGCTCTGAGTACCGTGATGTCGTACATACTAAGCGCTCCTCGTCTGCGCACAGCTTGTGTGGAACTCTGCCGGTTTCAAAAATATCGTTAAATCTCTAGTCTTACAACTTCACAACTAAACTAAAGTAATCTCACCCATTATAGTCAGGGTCCTTACACTAATAAAACTCTAACTATAATAATATAAAAGACTGTTTATTCTACTTAATAGCACGTTACACTTAAAATAATTAGTTATAATAAGATACAAAAGTTACAAAAGGATTTAAAAGGATTCTACACGAGATGCGTGGGAGTCGAACGAATGTGCGTCGCGCAAGCGATAATGGAAAAACTTTTTCTTTTTATAATGGCGGCCGGCATGTGAACAGCGCAGCGACTAGTGTAGTGCTGCATCTTACTATTCACGCAACCGACATAGGGTCCTTTTGGTGGGCGGTATGTTCGATCGTATTACGCTAAGTTAGTTGCCTCAATACAGAGCTACAAAACAGTCGTGTCATTTCATTTAAAAATATCACAAAAACACCTACAAAGCAAAATCAACCTAAACTAACTACTAACATTAAACTATGATTAAATGATATAAAAATACAGTAAATATGTTGAAATTAATTAGTTCAATTACATATTAGTCTTAGAGTTAGTAAACAAACAACGTTATTTTTTAAATAACGTTCAAGTATGCTGTTATACAAGACAACAATGAAAGAACAGTTTAAACTATCTTATAAATAGGTCTCGTAATAGTGTTTACAAGGTTTTGATAATAAATAGTTAAATGTTGTGTATCACATGATATAAAGGTTATAATTATTATAGTGATATTTTAATTTGTGTTGAATTAAAGAAACAAACTTGAGTTAATGTAATAAACCAACTGAAATTATTTGAATAATCCATCACACGAGTACTGCCCCCAAAGCAAAGGCACTAGCGTCTGTGCGTAAAGTAAAAGGTTGGTCGAAGTCTGGCTGACGCAGGATTGGACTTGTGGTGAGTCTACGCTTGAGCTCGTTAAAGACGAAAACTTCCTTTTCACCCCATTTCCAAGCTCTATTCTCCTTGGTCAGGTCTGTCAATGGTTGGGCTATTTCCGAGAACCATGGGATAAACTTTCGAAACCAGGAACAAGTTTGTAAGAAACTTTTTAGTTCCTTCACATTATTAGGGGGTATCATCTCCACGACAGCTTGTACCTTCGTAGGATCAGGTTCAATACCTTCAACCGTTATTACGTGTCCTAAATATGTGACCCTGTCTCTGGCAAAGATGCACTTCTCGCGGTTTGCTTTCAGATTAAATTGACGTAGACGATGAAAGACTTGGCGTAGATCTTGTAAATGCGAATCTAGGTTCTCTGAAATTACTAAAATGTCATCTAAATATGCTACAACCGTCACCTCTTTTAATCCAGACCGAAAACGGTCTATCAGGCGCTGGAAAGTTGACGGCGAGTTCTTTAAGCCAAAGGGCATACGTTTAAATTGAAAGGCACCAAATGGTGTGATGAATGCTGTCTTGTGTCGGTCCTCTGGGGCTACTTGCACCTGCCAGTAACCAGATTTCAAATCAATAGTGGACATCACACAATTGCTTTTCGTGGAAGATAAGATATCGTCGATTAATGGTAACGGATACTTATCCGTACGCGTCACAGCGTTTAACTTCCTATAATCAACACAAAATCTGGTCTCACCGTTTTTCTTGGGCACTAAAACGACCGGGGAAGCACATTCTGACTCAGCTTCTTCAATTACCTCCAGTTCTAACATTTTGCGGGAGTCAGTCGATACGGAGGGGTAGCGATGGGCACGGCGTTACCCGTATCTATCCTGTGTAAGGCAAACGGCGTAGGTCCTCCCCGTACACTGAAAATATCAGCGTTATCTACTAACAGGTCAGCCAATTCAGGTCAGAAAACCCTCGTAATCGCGGAGGCCGACCGAGGAACTGACAACAACTCGGTCATCGTGTTCAAACTGCAGCTCATAAAAACCTGTAGCGCGTAAAGAAAAACGATTGTTTTCGAAATCGAGTATCATGCCAGCGTCCTCTATGAAATTCATACCCAATAAGGAATCCGTTGCACCGGGCAAGACCATAAAAAGGGTATCAAATTCGACTCCCTGCACCTTTACAGTCACTAAAGCCGTTTCAACAGTTTGAAGACGGTGGCTTCCATCGGCAAATTTTAATTCAGTTTTGTACTTACTAAATATTTGTCCATTAGCACGCAAGTGTTTGGTTAAACTATCGCTAGCTACGCACTGCTTTGCTCCTGTGTCTAATAACGCGGTACCTACTGCACCAAACACTTGTAAATGAAAAACTTTTTTGCAAAAAATAAAACCGACTTCCATATCAAAACACTACAAAGCCAAAAATAATTTTAATTTCGGTAGTCGGTGTTATTGGTTTTGTATTTTCGTTTTTTTCACACCGCCTTCCGAAATTAAAATTATTTTTGGCTTTGTAGTGTTTTGATATGGAAGTCGGTTTTATTTTTTACAAAAACGTTTTTATTTTCGTGCTTTTTAGTGGGTCAGTGAATTTTCCAAATCGGTTCGTAAATGACGGAGTTATGCGCGAAAAAAAAACGCAATGCAGAGTAAACGAAAAGATCATCAACGTAATATTTTTTTAGACTTTTGTTGATTTTTCAGAAACGGCTTGTCCGATTTCGATAAAATTTTCATGGGACCATTTGGGAAGTATACCCTTTCTAACAAGATAAAAAAAATTCAAATCGGTTGGCAAGCGACGGAGTTATGCGCGGACAAACATAAAAAAAAAATACAAACTTCCGAATTGAGAACCTCCTCCTTTTTTAGAAGTCGGTTAAAAATAGGGCGCACTCGCGGATTAAACACTTTTCCCAGAGACACTGTTTCGATCGCAGCCGTCATGGTCGACGGTGATGCGCGTTTGTCTTTACACACTACACAATTCGACCGTATCACACCGGGCGCACCGCATCCGAAACACGTTACGGATGGGCGTAGCTCCGATTGGTTCGCAACTGGTTCACTCTTGACTGGTTCTGTAGTTAGCTTATTCCTATTTTCAAGTTTACGGCAGTCATCTTTGACATACCCGAACATTTTGCAATATGAGCACCTTGGTCTAGCTTTACTAGAAGATGCTTTCTCCTCTATATTAGTCGAGATATCTGATGGTGAAGCCATCGAAGGATGTACAGTGACTTGAGGTGGTGGTGGGACGGTGCATGCAGGAGTGTGTCTTTTAGGAGGCGCAGCTGCGCCCTGTTGTTCCTCGAGTAAATCCTCCACTACTCGAGACTGTTGTAGCAGCTCGGTAAACGAAGTAAAGGCACTCCTTGCTATCCTCTCCCGTATTCTCCTATGAGGTCATACACCATATTTAACTGAACAGGATTTTCAGGAAGCGTGTGTAGCGGTAGTTGAGCTATTTGTGCTCGCACCCTGCATACGAAAACATCTGTTCGTTCTTCACATTGCTCTCGACTAAACATATGCCTATAAATTCTATGAGGTGGCAACCTGGGACCAAATGTTTGACGAAGTAAATGACAGGCCTCCTGCCAACTCGTGACGGAATGTTTAACGCCCTGCCACCAGGTAGCGGCAAAGTCGGTTAACAGCATAGGCAAACCTCTCAATGCCATATCATCCTGAACACCAACGCAGTCTTTATAAATTTGCACAGCATCCATGAATGCCACAACATCGCCCGCACCATTGAATCTCGCAGTACAATTAGCAAGGTTTGTACTCACAGTCGTCGTCGGCGGTAGCGGCGCACCCTGCAAAGGCGGCTGCGACCGTAAGGCTTGCAAAAGAAATACCAGTTGTTGGTCCGTCATAACGATGGGTGCGGACATCGGTGGCTGCGGCAAGGCGACGGGCGGAGCATGCCCGTGCTGTGGAACTTGCGAGTAGCCAGGCAGCTCACGCCCGGACAGCGGCGTTGGTGGGGCGGCGGAGGCATCGGCGGACGGTTGTCCAGCCAGTGGCGGCGTCGACGATCGCACGTCAACGAACAATGCACCCTCATCTGAGGTAGACGGCATCTCACCGCCTACCTGCTCACCAGCTGTTGAGTACGTAACTGCAGACTGCTGCGTAGCACTATTACCACGTGACCGAGATAACACCATGTCTATTAATGCACCCCAATAACGATCCAACACAACAAATAGGTATTAGTAAACCTAAATAAAAAGTACGTAACTAAAACTCGACAAACTAAAATAACTGTAATTCGCAACACACAAATGTACAATGTTCAACACGAATCCTTATTCTAGGTATCCTAACTAATCTTAATAACTACTAAAAAGTCTTAACACGCAGTTTTTCACACAACGTGGCCGCACGACGGGACGCCAGTTATAGTCAGGGTCCTTACACTAATAAAACTCTAACTATAATAATATAAAAATTATTTAAAAAATCTAAAAAACCCGACTGCTCATCTGAAATGCAAGAAACAAGCACATTTTTATTTTAAAAAGTGACAAGCAGGCGGGACCCAATTGAACGCATTTTTTTTTAATTTGACGGGTCCGCCTGCTTGTCACTTTTTAAAATAAAAATGTGCTTGTTTCTTGCATTTCAGATGAGCAGTCGGGTTTTTTAGATTTTTTAAATAATTTTTTTTCTACTGTTCAGTTAAAATATTAATAAACATTTTTTTAATTTTCCCGATCATGTCACATTGGCACCCCACCGGAGAGTTCTAAACCATATTTTTAAACTTTCTCTTTGTATTATTTTTGCTAGTATTACACTAATGATATATATGATATACCTTTTTGAAATCCTTGCAATAAACCCTTTAATTTGATACCCATATTGTGGTATTCGAAACAAAACATTTTTTTTCACTGTGTATAATGGCTTCGCACAGCCGCCATGTTTGATTTTTTCAAATGTCACTTATCTAAGAACACTTGGGCTGCTAAGACGAATCTAACCATACCTCAATTTTGTGAGTCCGTTCAGCGGTTCTGGAGATATGAGGTAATAAAGAATATTACAAACATACATACATACATACATACATACATACATACAAGATACGCGCGAAAAACATAACCCTTCCTTTGCAGTTGGGAAAAAGACTGTTTATTCTACTTAATAGCACGTTACACTTAAGATAATTAATTATAATAAGATACAAAAGTTACAAAAGGATTTAAAAGGATTCTACGCGAGATGCGTGGGAGTCGAACGAATGTGCGTCGCGCAAGCGATAATGGAAAAACTTTTTCTTTTTAAAATGGCGGCCGGCATGTGAACAGCGCAGCGACTAGTGCAGTGTAGTGCTGCATCTTACTATTCACGCAACCGAGCCGGTATACTACGTGTTCTAGAGGGGCGCGAATGTTTTCGCGCTATACCATATCTATTTATCTTAACATTATAATTATGACCAAAATAAAACAGTTCACGTCTTTATAACTATCAGCTACTAGCTATCAGCCCCGGATCTTCAATTTTTTTTAGGCGGGGCAAAAACTGGAATATGCCGCCCCCGCCCCTTTATATTTATGTTTACCTTTATCATATTTATAATACCAGCTATCAGATATCCACTAATTGATTGTCATTTGGACATACGCCTTCCGGAAATAATGCATCCATCGCTGTTCTTTCTAAGTTAAACCTATTTATTTAAACATGTAAAGACATGAACGTGTAGAATATATATTTTAAACAGCACATGATAGGATTTAAAATAAAAATATGTCATAATAAAAATCAAGCATTTGTGAATTAAAATTACAATTTTACTCGTCGAGCTTTTTGTTCAGCAAATAAATCTAAGGCCTTGTCATAATTTGGACAAACGGAGGAGAGATGGTTCGCACCATCTCTCCTTCGTTTCTTTGCAGACTACCTACGTGATCGACAGCAGTTTGTTAGGCTTGCGTGTCGGGTATCTATCACACGCGTTCCGGCGTGAGTCAAGGCTCAATTTTGGGGCCTTTATTATTACTCATCATGGTCAATGATCTTCCTCAAGTTCTGCTTCATGCTAGATGTCTCTTGTATGCTGACGACTTGAAACTGTACCTGGAAATAAACTCTGAGCGTGACAGTTTGGCACTGCAGCAAGATATAGACGCGATATACAAGTGGAGTGTAGACAACAAGATGGAGTTTAATTCGTCCAAATGCTTTGCTATGACATTCGGTCACATGTGGCATCAGTTAATTTTGAATACAATTTAAATAATAATACCATCACGAAGTCAACAGCCATGAAAGACCACACACAGTCACATTCGACCGAAATCCACATGAATGTACCTACGCACTTTTATTAGAAAAGGTTCAAAAAGCGTTCCTTAGATACCTATATAAGCAGAAACACGGCTACTATCCTTAGCTCTATCCGACAAAGTTCTTACTGGGTTGCCCCGGGTACAACTCCCTAGAGGTAAGGCGAGCTCGAGATCAGCTCACAATAGCCTGTAAGATGCTCCGTGACGCTATTGACGCTCCTGATCTGTTACATTGGTGGCGCGCTTCTTTGTCCCAGACAATTACTGCCGGGGCAAAAAGCACAGGCTGTTTGCCGTGCCTCCATGTCGTACTGTTGCACGTGTTAAGTCACCAATTCCTCGCACTCTGGCCGCGCTTAATGATCTCTTGGATTCTAATACAACAAGCGATCTGTTTGCGGATGGATGGATGAAGACTTTATTGGTATGTCAGATGTACTGTGAGAAGAATTCATGAAAGTGTTGTTAAAATGTTAACCTTTTATTTATGTTTTCACTTAAAATTTTTCTATATCTACTTTGTTTATTTTGTATATTTTAGTATGAGTTATAATTGTCTCTTTTAATTTTAGTTACTGTCATTGGTTGTAAACATAACCGTTGTAATTAAATAAATAATTTAACCCGCGTGCCATTCGATTTTCTATCGCTAAGATTGCAAGAATTGATAGGCGTTCCTGGCTCATAGAAGATCGCAAATAATTTTTAATTAGTTTTATTTTGCTAAAATTTTGTTAGCTTTTTCTATATCACCAAATAAAAGCGGAGCTTGCTCTTTAATTAAAAACGTAGTTCCTGGCAGAATTCAACGGCGCTTAAAGCTCGCTTATATATATTTTCGAGCCAGATCTGCTCCATACTTTTGCAGTTCTTCAATTGTCATTTTAAAAATATTAGTACCTACCATTAAGAAACGCAAAATTCAAATTCAGCATGGTAGCACAATCAAATTTTTTAATTTTTTATATGATTCGATCAAATACCATCATTATTTCTTTAGAAAATAGTTGAACAGGTTGGAGTGTTTGTAATTCGTCTTCACATCTCATCAAAATGTTATTTTCGTTTTGGAATTCGTTTGTTGTGCAAAATAGGGTCAACACCGGTTTTTTTAAGCAACATTTTCAGCCTCTTTTATCCAATATTCCATTGGATTTAGTCTCATTTTTTGCAAAGTTTTCAGGAGACCATCCATTAAGTAGTGCAACGGAACGGGCAAGAATAATATCTTGTATTGTGTAAAGGAAAATTTAAATGATCAATATCTTTGAAACTACTCGAAGTTTCTCCATCAGAAATTCAGGTTATCATTATCGTCCCCGTCACAAAAATTTGTATATATTTCGAAAGCCGTAGATTATCAGGCAACAGAGATACTTGTGTCCAGCCAGCTTGAAGTCAGGCTATCTGAACATTAAGTTTTAATTGATTTGTCGTAAACACTTACATGTGATGCCAAAAATCAAAAGTTATTACTGTCACACATTGCGTCACTAAATGTTAGTAAAGGAACCATATTCGAAGACGCTCCCGTTATTGGGATTCGGAAGTGCCAGCCAGAAGTTTTATACGTAAATTCAAGCTGGCTGGACACAAATTTTTGCATTTTTTACTAAACCGCTGTACGTATCACAAAACTTTTAGCTCGATACCTGTCACAAATTTATGTGACACCCGTTGATATGCAAAAAGTCGTGATAATCACTTTCGTTACCGAGATTGAGAGACCAACCAAAAGTGGTTTCTCAAGCTGGCTGTGACACGTGACACGTTTTCGATCGATTATCTAAGATTCTGTAGCGTCACAAATTCTGAAATAAAGGTGTTAAGCGGTCACATAAAGTGCCCTATTGACCTAGTTAAATGCGAGCTATTTTGAAGATTTGTCCAGCCAACCTGAGTCACATTATGATTTTTAAGACTTCCATTTTGTCACTGTCCCTTCAAATTGATGAAGTTAAATCTATAAAATCGGCTGGATTTTTACCTTTTGTTTGTGTACCAACCACAAATATGTATAGTATTGCGCAATTATGTATTACTTTTCGAAAAGGTACGCATATTGAGTATAATATTATGTTTTAGGAGTAAAATTTAAAAAATGCCAAGTAAAAAGCGACAGTGAACCGAAACAGAATAAAAAACAATATTTTTGTGTTAATCCTTGAAGCTGAGGCTATTTTATTTGATTTATCAATTAATTGTTTAAGTAAATATGAAAATGGATTATTTATTTCATATTTTCCGTAAATTTTGCTTTTAAATCTAATCACACAACAGAACCAGTTCCGCCACAAAGTTAGTTTTGTTTCGATATTATAGGAAAAATGCCTCGACTTCCACGTTCCTGTTTGTTTTCCTGTATGATAAACTATATTTCCTATTACAATTTGGTCAAATAAAAAAGAAAAAAATACAATAAAATATGATGGATTTTTACAGCCTTTATTTTGATATTACTCCTACGCACCTCGCGAATAATAATGTTCATGCAGCGTCCCATCCCGCGCTCTCGCTGCAGCCGGCCACGTGGTCCGTGTGCTGTACCCAAACACTATAAAACCATGTACTCCTGGGTATCGGTCGAGTTGATAGAGCCACAGTGAAACAAGAGTGAAATTTCTGTACTTGTACTATTATTTATTCTGTGGTCAAAGTTAAGTAAATGATGAGTTGTCCATACGTGTGTAAAATTTGAATTTGGCCGCCCTCTGAACTTGCCGCCCGGGGCATAGGCCCCGGCTTGCCCCCCCCCCCCTAGATCCGGGGCTGCTAGCTATCTCTCTGCTGGGCGATATGCCTGTCCTGTATGAGACCGTTCTGCCCACGCTTACCTTGTAGATATAGCTTTGAACGAAACGTGCCGGATCATTAGTGGTTGCCTGAAACCGACCCCGGTACGAATGCTATACCCACTAACTGGGATTGCGCCTCCAAATGTTCGCAGGATTATAGCAAGTCGCACTGAAAGGACCAAGCTAATAATAATAATATAATATTCCACAACTTTCCACACAATGCCATCTAGTCCCAAACTAAGCATAGCTTGTGGTATGGGTACTAGACAACTGATAACCATACATATATATTTCTAAATACATACATATTATAGATAAATTACACCCAGACAAAGAACAAATGACCGTGCTCATCACACAAACATTTGTCCTAGGTGGGAATCGAACCCACGACCTTGCGCATAGCAGTCAGGGCCACTGACCACTATACCAACGCTTCAAGCAAGCTACAAGCTGACTCACGCCACCCAATGTACAGATACGTCGTAAGCTTTCTTGGGTGTGTTAGTCCAGCTAATAGCAACGCGTCCACAACAAGGTGTGATGTTTGGCGGGAACTTCTTAATCGACCTGATGGCTTCATCGAACCATGTGAAAGTCTACCACCTGGGCACGTGTTGCCGTGACCGGCTTGGAAATGCCTCAACAGACTGTGTACCCAAGTCGGCCGTAGCAAAGATAATCTCTACAGATGGGGATTTTCAGATAGCTCAGATCTGAAATGTATATGCGGCGTGTCCCTACAGACAATGGCCCACCTATCTTGTTCTGCAGGCTCCATCACCTGCACTCTTGACAACCTTATGTCTGCATCAGCGACCGGAGTTTGCGTAGCTGAGTTTTGGACTAATCTAATATAAAATATACTTGCCATCGATACGCTAAGAAGAAGAAGCTACAAGTTCCAACAGCTGGTTCGATCGTGTATGGAGTGCTGCTCTCATCTCTGGGGCCGGTTCTGCCATATACCTTGCCGGAGTCTGTGTTTCCCGATAACTATAGTCTGGGGCTCTTTAAGTCAAGAGTGAATAGGATTCTTCTAGGTAAACGTGCTCCATCTTCGATCACACATCACTTACCACCAGGTGAGATGGTGGTCAAAGGCGAGTCTATACTGAAATAAAAAAAACTACTTGATACTTTTGAGTCCATCGAGATACCGCCCAAGAGGCTCATTGGCAACGAGGCATTCGCGTAGTCAAAACTCCAGATCTTTAAACATCGGCAATGAGTAGAAAGCCTGTCGGTTTTCTAGGGGTTACATTTCGGAGAGTGTGCGATGAAACTGCATAATTTATACTACCAAGCCCGTTCCATCATCATCGGACTACAAGACAAACGGATGCGCCATCGTTACATGGTAGATATCCCACCGTTTTGTGAGTACTTTCATTGTGCCTACAGCTAAGGAGTAGAATTCTCTACCTGAGTAGTGTATTTCCTGATAAACTAGAGTTCTTCAGGTCAAGACTGAATAGGTTACATCTAGGCAAGCGGTCTTCGTCTTCAATCACATCATCGCTTACCATCAGCTGAGACGGTGGTCAAACGTGAACCTATCTTTTTTGGAACGAAGTTCCTTATCGCAATCGGAAAAAATTCATACGAAAAGATGAAACGACACTTTTTTACCGACTTAAAAAAAAAGGAGGTTCTCAATTCGTCTTGAACTTTTGAAGTGAAAACTTCTTTAGGGGAGTTGAGGTGGGAGTTGATGGGGAGTTGAGGGATGAGTTGAGGGATGAGTTAGGGATGAGTTGAGGGATGAGTTAGGGATGAATTGAGGGATGAGTTAGCGATGAGTTAGGGATGAGTTGAGGGATGAGTTAGGGATGAGTTAGGGATGAGTTAGGGATGGGTTGAGGGAGGAACTGAGGGATGAGTTAAGGGATGAGTTAGGGATGAGTTAGGGATGAGTTGGGGATGAGTTAGGTATGAGTTAGGGATGAGTTGAGGGATGAGTTGACGGATGAGTTGAGGGGGTCTCGTGGGGAGTTGAGGTAAAGAGAGAGAGAGAGTGTTTCTTATGTCGTGGAAATTTTATATGCCCAAACGTATACCTGTTGACCCAAACCTAGTAAAGATTTTTAATCCAGGTATAAACTTCTTAGGGCTATTAGCCCCAAATTTAGGGTAAAATAATGCTTATTGGGATTTTTTTGGGCCCAAAAATATGTAGGGCTAGTTTTAGAGGCATACATACATTTACAAGCATCACATAATTGGCCGCGGGGCGCGCGGTGGTCAACGGCCTAGTACTACTACATTACAGATTATCTATGTACTAGTACTAGGAAGTAGTATATCTATGTAGGTACTAGTACTTGGCAGTATTCGGAAGTATGTGATGATTGTGACGCTAGTGGGCATTTAACAAGCGTTTTGAAATATTTCAAAATTTGCACTTGCATTCATGACTGTACCATTTTAAAATTGAACGCGCAGTTTCGATATATCATATACTGAAAAACAAATTACGAAACCGATTGTCCCTTGAAATACTGTTAAGTTTGATGATGACACGATTAATTTTAAAACGTGATGGTGGATCTTGCGTTACGTTTACTCCATCTGTCTCCATCTCCAAAAATGTTACAGTTATATAATGTAAACCATAGATAAAATAAATAAGTAGATTTGGTCAACAGACGAAATTATATCGGAACCGTGTGTCTCCAGTTAGGCGCTGGGCGGGGCAACAACTACACATGCAGTTTAATAAAATCAATAGATACGCACTCGCGCACACACCCGCATTTCTTAAATCAGAACGTACTATACAATCAATAATAAACCTTATTCCTTCAAACACAGCGTGTATTTACCATGCACCGTAGAATTTACCCACACAAAAACATCGGTCGATATCGTTGTGCTGTGCAAAAGCAATTTATTTTACATATACGCTAGTGATTGACTAAATCGGAAAGTTATCAATTCTTCCATTTATTATTGTACAATTTTTTTTGGGCACCTGAAAATGAACCAAATAAAAAATGGCATGTCCAGAAAATATTACAATAACAATAAACATATTATTAAGAACATAACATTACATAATTATTATTAAGTACTACCTACTAAGTATTAAGGGCTACCCTGGCGCTTTCGACTTAAATCTTAATATTTAATTATCATAGTGATAGGTCAAATAGAAGTCGATGTTAACTTACATTACGCTCTTGATCGGAACATACCAGCCGTATAGGTTGTATAGAATCCTGAAAAGTTGAATGACTGATTTTATGAATACCCTAAATCATGAGAATAGCTTTCAGTAATAAAATAAAATTTAACACACTTCTGCAAATATCAGTTGTACTCTTAATTTTGGAATTGTTCATTCAAAAAGCCTGCGACTTTTCTTTAGAGACTAGAACATTTCTGCGTTGAAGTGAACCGAGCATATGGTGCTATTTTTTGTAGGGTACCAGTTAGGTGGCATGCCTGTGGCATCAATCCATTCCTTTTTTTTGTTACCATCTTTTGGGAAGCTGAAAAGTACAAAAAGCACTTATTTATCATTTTGTTTTTGTTATAAGAAAAATCCTAGTTAGTAGAGAAATTGTTAAATATATGAAAACAAACACACATCCATCCATAACAAATAAATTGCATGAATATATTGACTTATTTTAAGCTCAATTCACAAATATATTATCTGAACCATGCCGATTATTATAACGCATTCGAAGCTTCAATGGAAGCAAAATACAAAAACCATAAAAAATAAAGAAACAGCATGAGGATAAGGCATAACATACGATAATTCTAAACCGAAAAACACCACCGATTATTAACCTAAAATTAAAGTAACTTACTTTACGAATATTGGTTACGCATTTCTCTACTACTCTGTAAAAAAAATCAAAATATGTAAAAAAACATTATTTACATCGATCTTCCAACCGGGCTAAAACGGTTGACAGATTGAAAAATAAACTATTGTAGCGACGGCGACGTCGGAACTCCTTACGCATGCTGCGGACGTAAAATAAATTGTTTATTTTTTTTTACTTTTTTGTACACTTGACTTTTCAACGTATTTTTATTTCTGTCATCTCATGTAAAATAAAAGTTAAACATATTTTTTTAGAGGTTTCCGTATGTTATAAAAAACTTTTTACCAAAAAATTAAACAGACACCCAAAAAACACTGCAAAGTGAAAAATAACTTTAATTTCGGTAGTCGGTGTCTTTAGTTTTGTATTTTCGTTTTTGCCACCGACTTCCGAAATTAAAGTTATTTTTCACTTTGCAGTGTTTTTTGGGAGTCGGTTTAATTTTTTGGTAAAAAATTTTTATTTCACTCTTTTTAGTTGGTCGATTTTTAATTTACCTGTTTACAAGAGCCTAAATGTCAACTACTTATATTCATTTACAAAATATTGCTTTTCCCAATGTTGGGCTGTTATTTGTTGAGGAGTTCTCCTGGTAGTTCACCATCAGCTTCACTTCACCATATGTATTGTGACGAGCATATTGTGCTTAATAACCACATTCAAGTAATCGAAGCGGAACACGTGAACTACTTATTATTCCTACTTATATATTGAGTAGTTCCAGTGGCCATCGGTGGTCTTCATCATCAGGTCTACTTCAAAATGGTGCTTTTCGAATGCAACTACACAAGTTACTATAAAAAATACTCAAATCACTATAGGTGTGCCTATAATATTTGAAGAGTTCCCTCGATTTCTCCAGGATCCCATCATCAGATCCTGACTTGGTGACAATGGGACCAATTTCAAAGTATACCCTTTCAAACAAAAGAAGCATTTTTCAAATCGGTTCAGCCGTCTCCGAGTAATCGGTGATCATACATAAAAAAATAATAATAATATACGCGTCGAATTGATAACCTCCTCTTTTTTATGTCATCGGTTGAAAAACCCCTAAACTATAATAGCCATATTTCATTCGTCAATCGACATTGCTGTCGATAGCCTACGTTAGTGGATCTGCACAAGCACATCACTAATTCGTCGCAAGAAGTGGCGGCCTCACTACGCGATGAATCCGCGTAATACAGTTTCGTATGTTATGTTTACATTGCTTGTCCAGTTACTTAGTGACGAACTCAGGTAGTGGTTAAGGAGCAATGTATTTATAGCAAAAGGAGTACAGTCGCTCTGATATTTGAAAACAAAAATAACATAGTAAAACCAAGAAATATTTTACGATTTATTGTTTTTCATGATTTTAAAGACAAATATTGTAAAATACTTGTACTTACATATGGTAAGTGATTCCATGATTCACATAGATTTGATTTTGGCTTCGGTTTTTACAAGATACCACAGAACAACTCGGCATTCATATATGTTATCACGATCGCCGTCGAAAGCGCACTAGTTCGCAGAGACGGCCACTTGCCTGTGACATGAGCCCTGTGGCCATGTTGCGCGGACACCGATACGCCCCCTTACCACTTCTCTGTATTTTTGATTTCTGTGATGTAAACATGTATGACTTTAAGAATTCCGAAATTTCAAATGAAACGCCAAGTCGGGATTTAAGCGATTTATTTACAATAATATTGATAATGTGTATATAATAAAACGGGATATGTGTGTATGTAATAAAACGGGAAACTCATTTAAATATTAACCTTGAATAGCAGCAGAAACAGGGTTTTTTGAAGTGAAAACTTCTTTAGCATCGTTGTGATTTGGAATTTTATAAAACGAAAAAGCGACAGTAAAATAAGACAGACACATAAATTCATAAGATTTAACGTGGGAGAAAATGAGATAGGAAGCATTATACAGTGTTTCTTATGTCGTGGAAATTTTATATGGGCAAACCAGGGCAAACGTATACCTTTGAAATTTCGTAAATTTTTGAAGGATTTTTTTTGAAGTGAAAACTTCTTTAACGTCTTTGTGATTTGAAATTTTATGAAACGAAAAAGCGACAGTAAAAAGAGACAGACACATAAATTCATAAGATTTAACGTGGGAGAAAATGAGATAAGAAGCATTATACAGTGTTTCTTATGTCGTGGAAATTTTATATGGGCAAACGTATACCTTTGAAATATCGTAAATTTTGAATTAATTAATTAATTTAATTAATTTTTTTCTTCTACCACGTGTGAATTGCACACATGTTTTTTTTTACAATTCCTTCACTAATTAATCGAAAGGAACTTCGTTCCATCCGGGTGTCCCTTGACACCTCTAAGTTTCTTTTTTATTACTGATGGGCCCAGTCTTGACCTCGATCTCGCCTGATGGTAAGCGATAGATGAGGAAACTAAGTAGTCAAAGACTTCTCTCTCTGTGGCGCGTCCTTCATGACCAAAGACTTGGTTATATACTCTCTGTTCATGACTGAAGATTGCGACCACCAATTTTCATCCAGCAGTCTGTCAGGCTTAGGCAAAGACTAAGAATAACATGAAATAAAATATACTGCATGAATAACAAAAAATATTCTGTACTCTGTTTTATATTGATTTATAAAAACACTTTCGCAAATAGTGCATTATGTTAGATCAAATATGATTAGTGCCGTAAAAAGGCCAAGTAAATCTTAAATGCTGTTGCGTACTTTTTTAAATTATTTATTGCAAACAATTCCAATGTAAGCACAATATATTCGTGTTACACGCCAAGATAGCTCTCAGAGGACGGGATTTTTTCCGACTTTTTTATTATTATTATTACGGATGAGCCCGCTCTTGACCTCGCCTGATGGTAAGCGATAGATGAGGTCTACGCAGAGCCGGATTAACCCTGTCAGAGGCCCTAAGGCAATGGCATTCTCGGGGCCCCTTTTCTTACTTTGACTGACCAAATCGTGTGTGAACTGAGGAAACGCACATTAAGGGCTGTGGTTTTTAATATATTTGTATACTTATTTTATTTTCTTCTATTTGGGAAAATTACAGCTAACTTATACAATGTTAATAAGCAATATACAATTGAAGGCCATTTACAAGTTTCCACTGATAAACACTAAAAACAAAAACAAGAAGAGAAAAAAAATAAAAGTAAGGTAATTACAAAATATCTATAACATAAATTAGGAAGTAAATAGAACACGATCGACAAATACATAAAAACAGAAAATCATTTAGACGCAAATCATTACTTTTCCATAAAAAAGCTTTTCACCAACAATTGCTTAAGTCGAGAAGCACTGGTATTGAATATATCCAAATCATGTTCACCAGATAGTTTATTAAAACTTCTGCTCGCACGGATTAAATAAGAATTCAGCCTGTACGCTGACTTAGAATGAGGGACATGTAACAAGGTAGGATTGCGAAACATTTTGCAGTGTGTAACTAATCCTAAACAGCTTAACAGCTCAGGGCAATCTACAGTACCATTCGCAATATTAAATAAGTACGCCATATCCGCAATGCGTCTTCGCTCATGCAGTGGTAAGATGTGAAACCTCTTACATCGCGCTAAATAATTGGGAGTATATTTCCTAGTCTTGTACAGCAAGAAACGTAGGAAGCGCTTTTGAATCCCCTCAATTCTGTCAATATAAATATTGTGTTCAGGACTACAATTGGCCAGTGCAACGATACTGGTGTCTGAAACTGTCCACGGTACGTGGAGCTATAAACGTTGCTTACAATAAACAAGGTTACACAATAATCTACAGGCTCCTCGGCCTACGACAACCTATAGCCTCTGAGGCTTTATGAATACATTATTACCACTAACCTTCTGTGCTGGGTTCGCCAAGCTTCGACCTTCCCAAGGCCATGCCCCAAGTGTGGTATGTATGTAATATGAGATGAGTAATTGAAAAGTGTGATGCAAGTTACGTGTTCTAGAACGTTCACAAGGCGCCAGTCTCCAGATGGCGCGGTTCCAACAGCATACGGCCTAAACTCGTTTCCAGCAAGCGCGTGCCACGCGGTGAGGCAATAAGGCGATGTGTTCCGAGAAATATCCCTGGATTCTCGTCAATCCGGGATTACAAGGTTCAATCAAACACTGTTCACAATCAATCTGCTAATATCACGTGAGATCCAATTCGATTTCCAACTATTTATTTCCAACAAAAGCGCGTGCCATTCAGTGGCAACCAACCGGCGATAAATCCAAAAATATCCCGGGGTTTTCGTCAAATGGGGATTACCTTCAACCAATAGATAATTCGCGACCCAATTATCGGTTTCAACAGGCGATTCCAAACGATATTTCAATTACAATTACAATTACAAGAGGGTCCCGACGACCGGCATTTTTTCCAAGCAAAGTCTATCTGTCAAGTCAGAGTAATGTCAAGATCAAATTTCTTTATGTCAAAAGGGTGCGTTCGGAAACATTTGGTACTAAACATCTACCCTCCCCCCCCCCCCCCCCCGACGGGCCTACCCGTCCGCTAATCAATTGGAAGTCTTGACAAGGTTGCAAATTTAACACAGCTTCAATGCGGCCAAATACCGTAGCTAGTTCCTCAAAGGTGAGAACGGTGTCTCCCAACAATCTCCGCCAGCGTCCCATTGCCACTTTCACCGCGGCCCCAAAAATACCCCCCCAATGGGGGGCAGGCTGGCGGGTCAAACAACCAAGTGACCCCTCGGCGGGCCAAACTATTACCAATGTCAACCTGGCTCTCATTAGGAAGGCGTGTACCTCCTTCAAATAGTTACTTGTACCCTTGTAATTCGTACCGCAATCAGACCTAATCAAAGGTAACCCACGGCGAGACACAAATCTTCCAAAGTCGCCTCAAAGGCCTCTGTCGAGAGGGAGGTTACCAGCTCCAAATGTACTGGCTTGGTTGACAGGCAGACAAATACACAAATAAGCCTTAACAATCTTACTATTACGAAGGGTGGACGTCTTCAACAAAAAGGGACCAACAAGTCCGTTACGACGCCAGCAAAGGGCCTCGCCTCATTGACGCGATCAGCCGACAAAATCCAAATTTCTCGCTGCAGAATGGCCAACAGCGCATTGCAACCGGCATGCGAGTTCTTAGTGTGACGATCAGTCACCAACAATTGTACCAAGTGGCCCTCCTTGGGCAACAAAAGGGGGTGACGGGCCCCATAAGGAAGGCTAGAGTGCCTCAACCGTCCTCTAACAGGGTTTCCCGTGGTAGCTCGTCCCAACCAAGTTCAGTTATAACAAGGGCAGGAGCACCAATTTTAGGGTACGGACAACTCACAAGGGTGATTTCAAACCAGGTCTTTCCCTCAACAGTGGTGTCAGCCGGTTCGCCAATTCCCCAAATCTTGCCTGAAAGGTCGTTCACCTTCAGGCCAACCTGTCCCACTAACCAAGACGACAAAAGGCAACCCTGGACTCCCGTGTCCAAAATGGCACAGACCACAATCGAGTCACCCAAGGGTCCCCAGACCTTGACCGAGGCCGTTGGCAACAAAACCGTCTTGATCGGGGGGGTCCTTTAGCGGGGCAGGCGTCAATCTCTTAGTGATGCCTGGGCGGCGACCGATCGCCGCTTCCAGGCTGCCTTCGTTCACGACGAGGCCAACAATCCAAATATTCGTCTGCGCGGTGTCCCGAGCCGCTCGCCATCACTGGAGGGGCATATCCCACCGGATGCCCGAATGGCGGAGGGCGCGACTCCAGCCGGGGACGTTCCGCCAACGGAAGGGAAACGCTGCGGCGCCGACCCGGCCACTGCTGCCTAGCAGCCAATGCGTGTTCTCCCTGACGAGGGAAGACCAAATGGCGCTCGTGGGGCTCCCGTTCAACTTGCGCGGGGGGTGGAGTGCGGCGTACAGAATCGCGGGTCTCAGCCCGGTGCTCGTCTCCGGGGTACCCCCCCCTGCGCGAACCCTGCTCAGAAGATGGTCTGCTGGAGCGGTTCGCGTTGGCGCACAAAATCTCCAAGTGGGACCCCTTACAAATCCTACACGGGCGGGGGTCGGGGCAGTCCCGATGAAAGTGGGCCCCCAAGCACGAGAAGCACAAACGGCGTGCGTTGACAATGCGGCGGCGGGCACTTACGTGCAAATTCAAAAAGGCCGGGCAACGCGCCATGGCATGCCCTGTTGCCTTACAAATGTCACAATGATGCGGACTCCGGGCGCCAGCAAAACGGGGGGCGGGGCGAACATCAACAGGCCCCCTAGCCCGAGGACTCCGGGCGCCAGCAAAACGGGGGGCGGGGCGATCATCAACAGGCCCCCTAGCCCGAGGACTCCGGGCGCCAGCAAAACGGGGGGCGGGGCGAACATCAACAGGCCCCATAGCCCGAGGACTCCGGGCGCCAGCAAAACGGGGGGCGGGGCGAACATCAACAGGCCCCCGAGCCCTAGTCCGTCCCTGGTCTCTAGGCCGAGAAGATAGTGGGGGTGACCCCATGGCACCACGAGTGTTATCCGAAAACCGACACTCATCTTCCAAAAATTTGAGGAGGTCGTCAAAGGGGGGAAGATGGGTGGCACTATCCCCACCATACTTCTGCTCAAAACGTGACCTCAACTCCGCGGGGAGCAACTGCAGCACTATGTGCACCAACAAGTAGGACCAATGTTCTACCGGTAACTCCAAGCGTCTCAAGGCATTGGTCGCTGAGACCAACGGGTTCAGCAAGTCAGTGCGCAACGTCGACGTGCTGACAATGGCCGGTAGCCCCAAAATCTGGTCGATGTGCACATCAGCCAGGCAGCGCTTGTTCTGATACCGTCGGGAGAGAAGCTCCAGAGCGGTCGGGTAAGAGGAATCCGTCACCGGCTCCGGCGTCCTGGAGGGCGAAGCCAGAGCCTTGGTGCAGCCACCAAGGCTCTGGCTTCGCCCTCCAGGACAGACAATAAATAGGCCAGCTTCTGGGCAGGTCCGAGGTCCGAGCGTGCATCGACAAGACTATCAAACAGATTTAGGAAGCCCAGCCAGTGGTCCAAGCGACCGTCAAAATGTGGCAGCTCCAGGGTGGGCAGCCTACTCAATAGTCCAGGGCCTGCAACAACAGGGGTCTGCGGCTTGGCCGCATCAGGCACCCGGCTCTTCAAAATTTCCCGCGCTCGTAGACATATGACATCCCCCAGGTGGACAATCTGGTCATAGTCACCCAAAATCTTATCGCGGGCTGTCTGATCCATCACCCCCAAATCCACGTCCATGATGTACTCGTTGAAGCGTATGAGCGCAGCATCAGCTGACTTGATCCTCTCAATCACTTGCCCATACCGAGCAAGGGTGAGCTCTTCCAATTCTACACGCTCAACCGTTGCAGCTGCCGATGTGAACCATCTCAACTGTGAGGTCAATCCGGCAGCAGCCTCCCTGACTGCCCTTAATGAGGCCATTGCAACAACCAAATATTAATACAACAGGCTAAAATTAACTAAACAAACAACAATGACTTGTTAGCCGACCAAATAATTTCACCAAAATAAAACTTAAATTCAATTATTTCAAGTCCAAATCCGACCCTGTACTTATTCCAAGTATGAATCTAGCTTGCTAAGGATGGCTAGTCACAAAATAAATAACAATTGAATGTATATATTGTGCAGGATCAACACCAATAACCATCAATAAACACAACAATTGACTGTATAATATTGAGCCGGAGAATCTCTAACAACAATCCAATAAACAAATAAATGCAATAAGTCAATCCACACCATTCAATTCTTGTTATGTTAACAAATGTGTGATTATTATTTAGATAACCTTTCAAATTCAGATCAATGACATTCAATTATT
The DNA here is from genome assembly GCA_943138885.2 of Tholera decimalis. Lineage (NCBI taxonomy): Eukaryota > Metazoa > Arthropoda > Insecta > Lepidoptera > Noctuidae > Tholera > Tholera decimalis. The sequence continues at coordinate 49,969,043 of OW964550.2, read as the reverse complement.
AATTGCCACAAATACCAAACAACTTTTACAACAATATACCAACTTATGTACCAAATACAACCAATAATTCCTAATTTCACAAATAAATCTTACTTGTCAATTCAATACCAAGGGGCTAGCACTACAAATTACCACGAAATAGAAAATACAGTGGAAGTGCCCCTCTGATATCGCACGCGTGTCAACATTAAGCACAGATGCGCGACATTAGCTTATTCGCTGTCAAATTTATGTCGCGATTGGTTGTCTCTAAAATACACGAAATATTAGAAATTATGCCTTGTTGTGCGGTTTGGACCTGCAAAAACGAAAGCAGTAAATAAAATGTATCTTGTGGAGGCGTATCGTATCATCGATAAGTATTAAAGTTTGTTAATTTTAAATATATTTGATTTTAATGTCAATACCACATTTCATGACTTCAATGCAAACTATAAACAACCTTATTTTCATTAACACAACGTTTAAATCTACTTGGTCGTTATCCGGAGGAACATACTAAAAATTCTAGTAACTTCGACGCTACTCAATTAGGGATGCGACATATTCGTAAAGTAGGTCTGTATCGATAATTTTTATTTATTCCTTTTTATAGCTGGCACCATCATTCAGAAAATTTATTTCGGACGGTTTATGTGTATAATTTATGAATGTTTAATCACACGTAACCTGCATCCGTCTGTAGTAGATACGGGTCGCTAATCACACCGCCTATTGTACACTAATTTTTATAAATAATTGTCCTGTGTTAAATTGAGGTGTACAATAAAGTATATAATAATAATTACACTAATATTATAAGTCAAAAGTTTGTGTTTGTTACTTCTTCACGCTCGAAAAGCTGAACGGATTTCAATGAAACTTGGTACCATGTCCTGGAATAGAACATATGATTTTTTCCTGAGACTATGTTCCTTTGGGATAATTTTCTACTTTCACGCGGGTGAAGCCGCTGGTAGCAGCTAGTAGTTAATAAATATAACATCACATAATGTAAAACCGTAACATATCAATTTCTGGATATTGACCTCATAAAAGTAAAAAAGTAATTTAAATATTTCAGTTTTCTCCAAGATCCTTTTATTAAGGAAAATGGATGTTTATTGGGTCGTCAATATTCCAAAACATAATCTATCATCAGTTAGGGGAATTTCTTACGTCTAATCATATTACCGACTTAATGAAAGCCATCACGGCAAAATATATTAATATACGCTTTCATCACCTATTAAAATTAAACATAAAACTATCAAAATGGCAATTATTAAACAAATATGTATAATTTCAAGGTCAATAAATATTTTTAATACTATCTATTAACATTTCATTGAACACTAGCTTGTGCCAGCGGCTTCGCCCGCATGAAATTAATATTTTGTTATATGATTTATAGCCTATCTATAGCATTCAAGAATAATGCAGCTACATATTAGGGAAAGAATTTTCAGAATCGGTTCAGTAGTTTCAGAGATTACACCTACATACAAACTTACAAATTTTACCTCTTTAATATTAAAATAGATTAAATTTTTTTGAAGATGATCAACCTTTTTCCATTACTGACCATTTGTATGATGTCGATAAATTATTACATTGCTCACACGAATAAAATACGTAACATCGATATTAAAATATCGATATTTGTCTACATCTCTATCTGAGTAGCAAAAGACATTACATGTGCATGCAAATATGACATCTATTTCAAAGTACTTAGCGTTCCGAATAGAATAAATTGGTTACAGTGCCATCTAGCGTTGAGTAGCTGAACTCGATGTAAATTGTTCGATTTATGTTTTTTAAACGATAAACGCCTTTATTGATTATGTCATGTCAAATAATAACAACTTTCGGTCGTTGTAATAAGACTCAATATTTTTGACAGCATTAAGAAGATGATTTGTTAAAGTTGCGTTTCAACTTTGTAGCCAATTATATCACTGTTTTTTATGTGTGTAATTGACATTTTGGTTTTGCAAATGTGTGAGTTTGGCGACACTGGTTCTCGTTTTGAGAGAGTGTAGGGGCACTTCTACTTAATTTTTTTTTCTGTGCAAATTACAGTACAAACTACAAGTACTATTTGAGCCCGGCTGACAAAGCAATATATTCATACTTATTAAGTTATATAAGTTACTAGTACTCTTGCGGGGCTTCGCTCCCGTGGATTCTATCACGGTAAAAACATAACTCTCCTTTTTTGCAGTCGGGTAAAAAGTAGCCTATAACCTTCCTCAAGCTTCAAGCTACTTCCATACCAAATTTCATCCAAATCCACCCAGTACTTTCGAAGATTAGCGCGTTCAAGCAAACAAACAAACAAACAAACAAACTAACAAACAATTCCGCTTTATAATATTAGTATAGATGTTAAGTAACCAAACTAAAGTTATTTTCAAAACTTCCAATTTACTATGTGGATTTTATTATTAAAACCCACGCTTGCTACCAGAATGAATCAGTGGATCTTATAAGAGCCACGCCTGCTACCAAAATGTTCAGGACTACAATGGCCAGTGCAACGATACTGGTGTCTGAAACTGTCCACGGTACGTGGAGCTATAAACGTTGCTTACAATAAACAAGGTTACACAATAATCTACAGGCTCCTCGGCCTACGACAACCTATAGCCTCTGAGGCTTTATGAATACATTATTACCACTAACCTTCTGTGCTGGGTTCGCCAAGCTTCGACCTTCCCAAGGCCATGCCCCAAGTGTGGTATGTATGTAATATGAGATGAGTAATTGAAAAGTGTGATGCAAGTTACGTGTTCTAGAACGTTCACAAGGCGCCAGTCTCCAGATGGCGCGGTTCCAACAGCATACGGCCTAAACTCGTTTCCAGCAAGCGCGTGCCACGCGGTGAGGCAATAAGGCGATGTGTTCCGAGAAATATCCCTGGATTCTCGTCAATCCGGGATTACAAGGTTCAATCAAACACTGTTCACAATCAATCTGCTAATATCACGTGAGATCCAATTCGATTTCCAACTATTTATTTCCAACAAAAGCGCGTGCCATTCAGTGGCAACCAACCGGCGATAAATCCAAAAATATCCCGGGGTTTTCGTCAAATGGGGATTACCTTCAACCAATAGATAATTCGCGACCCAATTATCGGTTTCAACAGGCGATTCCAAACGATATTTCAATTACAATTACAATTACAAGAGGGTCCCGACGACCGGCATTTTTTCCAAGCAAAGTCTATCTGTCAAGTCAGAGTAATGTCAAGATCAAATTTCTTTATGTCAAAAGGGTGCGTTCGGAAACATTTGGTACTAAACATATTGTAACTAGGATTCCACACTTGGGAGGCGTATTCCAAATGGCTACGGACAAAAGCACAATAAAGAATTTTATACGTTTTTAAAATCAGCTGACAACCTAAGTATAAATCCAAGTGCATGTGTAATACATACACAATACATGTTCCAACCGCACAAATCGCAACTCGAAGCGTGTGACATCCTCCTTCGTTTTTTGTAGGGACTCGATTTGTTTGTCAACATCCTCTAATTTGGCCGTGAGCTCATCGACCGCAACATGGACGTAGTCTAGGGATTTTTGAACTCCAACTATCTCATCTTTCATGTTTTTGAGGTCAGAAATATCCGCTTGAATCGTCTTTAACTTTTCTACCAAAATAGGTAACGATGCTAACTGTTCCGTGAGATTTCGGAGCTCCTGATGGATGTTATCCAAATCACCTTGTGTAGCTTTCCCAGGGGGTGGGTTAGAAGGACTCGCCAACGCAGCTTTGCAGGTACTGCACTTCCAAGTAGTTTTCCTGTCCCCAAGTTTGCGATAGCCTGCCTCGGTAATCCCGGCACAAGGGTAATCAAAGCTTTTGAGGCAAAGTGTACATTGCACTCCATCCCTGACTTCGGCCTGGCAACGATGACAATGGAACATGATGATGAATGAGCAAAAACTACAAGTAATTCGTTAATGTACACGTAACTGACATAAAATTCTCGCCGCGTTCTTCATAAATACACCGGGCGCTCGTAGTAAATAGACAGCGATACGTCACTGACTTCCGTCACACGCCGTTTTCGCTCGTACTCAGTCCACACAACCGCGATACTCACTATGTCCACCGTGATTTGCACTTGTTTCCAATAATGTTTTAAATCACTTCTTTTTATTGTTTTTGTTAGTGTACTACACTCACACTCACTACTACACAGAGTATATCAACAATCATCAGCCAAAGATCACTTATAAGCAGTGATCGGAGTAGGTAGATTGAAATGGGGTCATTGATCCGAAACGTATATATTAATATGGACATTCCTCCGGAATTGGTGGATTATTAAAAAAAACCGGAACTTATGTAGGAATTTTATTCTGCCAGAGTGGAAGGAGTCATTTGATGATTTGCCATCCTCAAAAAAAAGGTAGGAATTGTAATAAAATGAGCAATATTATTCTTTATTATTCTTCATATTTTTTTTAACGGCACACAGTCACGATTTGACAAAACCCAACGACCAATCAGAACAAAGGATCATGGGTGGTACAATAACCGGTTATCAGAACAATGCGTACGCCGCCGACGACATGCCAGGTAGCTCATTCGTTTACTTCGGTTCGTAGAGTGCGCATCTTTGTTTGTTACTGTGTTGTGAAAACGTTACTTGACCCTGGCTTGTGTACATACTGACTTCTGGAATCTGCTCTAAACCACGATTTGGCTCGAATATACGGACTCAGATTTTTCACTATTGAATTGGATCTACATATTTAAACCAAGCTTTGGTAAGTAATATTTTACTAGTTACAAGGAGTATAAAGCATGTTTGGATGTACTATAAGAATATTTTTAGTATTGTGTTTGTTCGCTTAACCTGCTGAACATACCATGAGTCTTAATATTGTTAAATCTTTAATAGAGTATGAACCAGTGAGCTTAGTGCAAAACAAAATTATGATATTCTAGTAATGTAGTCGCAATTCAGCTAACTCCACTATTAACCGACATTTTACTGGAATCCGTATATAATTTGAATGCCCTGTGTGCTGTGTCCTCTTGCAATGTATTGGTAAAATAAATTACTATAGGCCTTATCTACTTCTCTACAAAATATTCTAAGTAACAAGCCCTTTCATTTGATACCCATATTGATGGGATTGAAAAAAAACTAAGTTGTCCGCCATCTTGTAGCGGCAGCCATTTTGGATTGACAATAATATTGAATATACATAATTGTATTGTCACCAGAATCAAAGGCGAATACCAAATTTTAGATCAATCGGTTGACAGGAAGAGGGTGAAATTTCAATGACTAAATTTGATCCACGAAAAATAAAACAAACAGAGTAAGCTAAATAAACTAAATAAAATGTATTTTTTTCATGTCTTTGTTTTAGGTGATATATACGAGGTTCCATCTCTAAAACAGAGTTCAGATATGGCAAACGTCAAGGCTGAAACTGTAGAAAAATGGATATCCGGTCATCCCGAACTACTTTACGATCACGCTAGTGGTACAATATGTAGTGACATAGTACCTGTCACTCATTTACCATACCTGCGAACGAATACCAAATACCTCCGACCAGTACCTTTACCTTCCAACCAAATAATTACCAGTTTACCACTCAACACTGAACCAATTACCACACCACGTTTTTGACATTCCGAAAAGAAACAGAGAAAGCAATCATCTTGAAAAAGACGTTGGTTTGTAAAGAAACAGGATAACAGCACGAGCATAGCACGGCGTCATCACAACGCCGCACTCGCCGGCCATATCGCTTCGAAAGAAGCGGTTTGTTTGTAAGCATGCAACCAGGCAGAGCAAGCTTAGCATCAGTTTTTCTCCGCATCTTCATGTCATACTCCAGGACTACGCAGATGGATACGCGGCGCTGACGACACACGGCGGGAAAATTCTTGAACAGCAGACATCTTCACTCGACGGCAGCTCACGAAGCAAAGGAGCGTGACGCCTGTAACAGTCGCTGCGCCCCCGCAGGGGGCGCGGCAAGTGGCACCGGGGCATATGCCCCCCGGCCACGGTGGCCAGCCGCGGCCCGCGACAGCGGGCCCGTCACTGGGTTGCCATATAGGCGTGACCTGTTTGCGCGCGCGCCCTGCCTGCGCGTAGTTCGCGCGGCGGGCGCGCACACATATTATGTTTATGAAGTGTAAACTGTAAGCGCGCCACGACGCCGATAATTCGGCGTCGTTTCTTCACGACACCTCGGCGGTCAGCGCCCGCCAGGTGAGACCCCCAGTTGCCTGAGGGAGGCCTAGCGGAGCGCGACCAGCGGCGAGGGTGCCGGCTTAGGCGAGCCTACAGTTAGATGCGTGGCTCTCGCCCGTCACGCTTCCAGATCTAGCCGGTTACGTTCCGGGCCGCAGAGCCGTGTTATGCGTGTGTGAGCGACTTGTTTTGTGAGTCATCGCTCAGTGCGTCGACGCCGAATAGCTAGCTATCCGGCGCTGTTGTGTATACTTGTGTGTATAGTGGCGCTTGTATGAATCGGTACGTAACGTGCCTATATTAACTTAGAACACGTTACGTATCGTGGTGTGAGTATTATGATTAGTATCAATGTTTAGGTAAGCCGCGTGTTGTGTGGAGGCGACTTACCCAGGCGTCAGTCAGGGGAGGGGATAACTATAAGAATTTATCACTCACCAAGGAGAGGCGGAGTGGGCGGCTTTCCCCGTGGGCCGCGGGCTTCTGTTGGTCGTGCTCGGCGGCCTAGCGACTGCAAAGTGTTGCCATCTCCGCTAGGCCGTCTAGCACGACTTGCTCTATGTCCTGTCCCTGTCTCAGCGCTCTAATGAGGCCGAGCAGTATTTTAATGGCGCAGGATGTGGCCTCTTCATTTAATGGCCTCCGTGTGGGCTCGGAATCGATATGCTCGGCGTTGGTGTCGGCGCGTGTGCCGGCGATCTTGTGTGCGCTGGCGCGCCGTGTCCGCGTCGTTTGGCTGTCTTTGTTTTCCTGCGCCATTGTAGGGACAGGGGCGGCCGTGGGGACCTCTTCTTGGGTCGCTGGGGTTTCCAGGGGTTTAGGGTTCCTACCCTTACCCCCGCGCCTCCGCTTCCTCCGCCTTGAGGAGGTGGCTCCGTCTCGGTCCGTGGGCCCGTTGGCCGCCGCCATCAGCGACGCGCCTTGGGCCTCTTCGGTGGCCTCCGTGGTCGTGGGTTGCACGATTTCCTTTGTGCGGCGCGTCGCTGTCTTAGTGACGGCGACTGTCCCCGCTCGCTTGTTTGCCATCTCCCTTTGGAAGACGGGGCACTTCACGTGGCAGGCTGGGTGGGGGCCACCGCAGTTTGCGCAGGTGGCCGGTTCTTCTTTGGGCCGGGGACAATCCCTGGCCAGGTGCCCCTCTCCGCATTTGACGCAAGCGAGCGGCCGGTGGCATTGGTGGGACGAGTGCCTGAATTTTTGGCACCGGTGACATTGGGCGGGCCCACGTTTTCTCCGCCACATTTCAATCTTGACGCCACGCATGTGCATGAATGTCGTGACGTCGTAAATGCTTCGCACGTTCTCAGTGCGCTGGAGTACTGCGTGGAATACGCAGCCGGGTCGTCCCTGGCGCGCCCTTATATGGCGCACGTACTCCGGCTCGTACCCCAGGGTGCGGAGTTCCTCCTCGATCTCCTTGGGATCCGTGTCGGCGGGCAGCCCCCGTATTGCAACCTTCAGTTTGCGCTCGGCTGGTGGCGAGTAGGAGAACCAGCTGAGCCCTGTCTCCTCTTCTAGTTTCGTTAGGTACTGTTGTACCAGTCGGTACTCGTCCCCTGACGCCGGCATGAATCGGATGCCGGCGCCGTATGGGCGAGCGTTCGGTGGCTGGCCCAGCTGGGAAGTGATGATCCGGAAGTGCGTCGCCCAGTCCGGTAGCCGCTCAACTACCAGGGGCGGGTAGCGCTCCCGTTTCTTCCCAGGAATCCCGCCCTGGGCCGCGTTACTCGCGGCTGCTATCGGGGGGGGGGGCTGCCTTGACACTTGGGGGGGGCAAGTATTAGTACCACTTACCTTAGCATCACTTCCGGTGGGCGAGGCGGTACCCTGATCCTGCGATTTGCGCACACGTGGGGTGCGCGGCGGGTCTAGGCAGTAGCGCTTCGCCTCCTCTTCACTATCTGTACTGCGCCGGCGGCGCTGGGGGCGCGGTTTGCGTGGGTACTCCGTCTCTCCTTCGGAGTCCGTGCTGACCGGAACTTCACTACCATAAGATGCCAGCGACATGTTCGACCCCGCGCACGATGCCATGGTCGAACACATCGCCGGCGAATCGTACGCAGCGGTGCGTGGAGGCGCGGGTGAGGTCGGCGTCGGTAGCGCGGCCGCTCGACGCAGACGTGGGTCGCGTGACGCGCCCGGGGCAGCACTGGCCGGTTGTGGCGGCGCGCTCGCTCGATCGTGTTGGATCGAAGCTTCTCGAAGGCGCGCGCGCGCCGGAGCGGCGACGTGCGCGGGCGAGGGGCGCGCGGTCGCGGGCGGGGAGTACAGCGGCTTGTTCTGTGACTCGGCGTTTCGCGGGGCGGCGGTCGGGGGCGCGGGCGGCGCGGTATGCACGGCGCGGGCCGTCTGCGCGTACGAGCGAGACGGCGTTATCGCGGGTTGTACGGGCGCGCGGTGGGGCGCGGCACCGTGCGGTGACTTCGCGCTTTGCGTCGGGGCCGAGGTAGGTAGTTGGCGAGTTTGTGAACTACCTACTTTGGGGTTTTTCTTGGGCGATGTTTTCTGCGGGCGGCTCGGCGGCGTCGCTGGCACAGCGCGCGCAGGTGCCGAGGGCGCCGATGGGCCGGCGGCAGTCTTCATCTTCCTCATGTGTGTCGGAGTGTTGGTCCACGGGCCAGCCGTCACGAACCCGATATTCGGGAGCGATGACGTTCGGTCCACTGGTGTCCGGCTCCAAGTTCCTTCTTCATCAACGTCTTCTTCTGAGGCTTCTTCTTCTTCCGAGTGGGTGGAGGCGTTGTCGCGACTCAACGAGTCGCGGTCGCAGGGCTTCGGCATGGTCGAAGCTTGAGGCACTTGTGTCGTGGCTAACGCGACCGCGTCGGTGGAGGACCACCGGGCGGCAGGAGTCTTCTTCGAACTACGTGGGCGGCAGAGCTACTCGCGTAAGGGCAAAGAGAGACTTTAACGTGTCGGTCCGAGCGTTCTGAGTGGGAAGCCTAGGCACGTCCACTCATCACAACCACGAGACTTTCCGGAGCGTGACCGCGCCCCGCTCCGATATATATATAGGTCCGCGACGATCTAGTGCCGCGGGCAGGAATGCGTTCCGCGACCCGCGCGCGTCTCGCCCGGCGGCGCTTCGCCATTGGTCGAGAGCTTAGAAACTGTGTTTGTCATGCCTAGATAGAACCATAACCAATGTATATATATATAAGCAGGTGTTTTCGTCAATAAATTATGCAGTATCTATTCAGTATTCAATTAACAATCCGATGTGAGTTTTATTGCCTTCGAATGGATACCAAGTAATCCACATACACCCGTCCAAATTGGTGACCCGCGAACAAGAAGTCAAGAACACGAACTGGAAGACGAAATGAAGCCTGAGCTCCTCGAATATCAAACTCCTGCAAGATCCGCCGTGAATATTTGAAGCTCCACCATGCTGAATAACCCCGACGATTTCTGCGATGCTGAAGGCGCCACAACAGTAAAGAGCGACGTGGCAACAACTTCTCTTCCTGCACGTCTTCCAAACTAAATCCTCGCCTGTGGTTCGCGCAATTTGAAGCCGCCGTCGCTGCCAGCAAGATAGGTGAAGAACAAAAGTTCAACCTCGTCGTCCCGTTACTCGGCAACAGCGACCTAGAACAAATCGGCGACATTATATTAAACCCACCGGCTACCGGCAAGTACAGCGTGCTCAAGGACAGACTTATCTCGACGTACCAAGAGTCCGATCACCGGCAATTACAGAAGCTATTCAGCGGTCTCGAACTCGGCGACAACAAGCCGAGCCAGCTGCTGCGTAAAATGCGAGATCTCAGTGGCACGCTATTATCTGATGAGGCGCTGAAGGTTATGTGGCTCAACCAGCTGCCCCCACAAGTTCGCGCCGTGCTCTCCGTCAACACCGAGTCATCGCTCGAAGTGCTAGCCGCGATGGCCGACAAAATGATGGAGCATTTCGAACCCACTACAGTCGCCGCGGTCTCCAGCTCCACAGCAAAGCCTCCATCAACAAGCACAGCAGCGAATGAGGTACAGTTAAACGCAATAACAAACCTACAAATCAGCATGCTGTCGAAACAAATAGAGAAGTTGTCAATCGAAGTCGCCGAACTCCGCAAACATCAACATTCATCGTTCCACCGTTCCCGCCAAAACTCCGCACACCGTAACCGCTCACGCTCACATTCAAGACAGCGTACTGAGAACTCCCGCAAGCCCGGCGACCCCGACTGGCTTTGCTATTACCATTACCGATTCGGTAACGAGGCACGAAAATGTGAATCGCCGTGTTCCAAAATTAAGCGGGAAAACTAGAACGTACATCGATAGTGGCGGGTGTCGATGTAAACCAAACAAGCCACCGCCTATGCGTGATCGACATCAACAACCGTGAAAAATTTCTGGTCGACACGGGAGCCGACATATCTGTATTAGCCGCTCGAAACCAGAAATACTCAAAACCGACGGACAATGCAGGCTACAAACTATACGCAGCAAACGGAACAGAGATTCGTACCTACGGAGAGCGCACACTCGAGCTCAACCTAGGTTTACGAAGAAGTTTCAAGTGGACTTTCGTCGTCGCTAATGTTAAAACATCAATACTGGGCGCCAACTTCCTGGCACAGCATAAACTATTAGTCGACCTACATCAAAGAAAACTTATCGACCGTGTGACAGAACTTAGCGTGAACGCCATCAAAATTTAACACCACAGAAGAATCAATCCATATCATCAACCGCGACCACACTCACCACGACCTGCTGAAGAAATATCCAGATGTACTTCGACCAATGACACTGAAAACTCCAGCCAAGCACGACGTCACGCATCACATAGAGACAACTGGGCCGCCGATCTACTCACGGCCACGACCTCTACCGCCCGACAAATATAAAGCTGCAAAACTTGAGTTCGAGCGCATGATCGAGATGGGAATATGCAAGCCGTCGAACAGTCCGTGGGCGAGTCCTCTCCACATTGTTAAAAAGAAAGATGGATCACTTCGAGTATGTGGGGATTACAGAAGACTCAACGCCGTCACCGTTCCCGACCGATACCCCATTCCACGAATTCAAAATTTCACATACCAGCTCCACGGCAAGAAAATATTCTCAAAACTCGATTTGAAAATGGCCTATTTCTGGATACCAGTCGCAAGTCAAGATCATGCTCAAAAAACAGCAATAATAACACCATTCGGTCTCTTCGAATTCAACTGCATGACATTCGGTCTAAGAAACTCCGGTCAAACATTTCAACGTTTTATGCATGAGGTTCTACGAGGACTGGATGACAACGTATTCTGCTTCGTCGACGATCTGCTCGTACACTCGAGAAACAAGGAAGAACACCGCCACCACTTAGAACAAGTACTCGAACGCCTAAATACCTACGGCGTCAGTCTTAACATCGAGAAATGCGAGTTTGACAAGACAACCATCGAGTTCCTCGGATACGAAGTGTCATCAGAAGGAATCAAACCCACTCAAGAACGAATCAAAACCATAGTCGACTATCCTAAACCACAAACAGTACAAGAATTTAGAAGATTTTTAGGAATGATTAACTTCTACCGTAGTTGTTTACCACATCAAGCCGAGTACCAACATGAATTAAACAAATACCTACACAACAGCACGAAAAACGACAAAACTCCGATACAATGGTCTCAAGTAGCAGAACAAGCCTTTGAAAAATGTCGACAAAGCATACTCGAGGCAACAACACTGACGCACCCGATACCTAACGCGCCGCTATGTTTATTTACCGACGCATCGAACACTAGCATCGGCGCCGTACTTCAACAAAAAGTTAACGACGTGTGGAAACCACTTACATTCTACTCAAAAACTATGAGTGAGACGCAGCGACGCTACAGCGTGTACGATCGCGAATTATTAGCTATGTACACCGCAGTGCAACACCTACGACGACTGATCGAGGGCAGTGACCTAACAATATTCACCGATCACAAGCCACTGACTTACGCCTTGACAAGAACGCCAAGTAGCAGCGATACACCACGGCGAGAGCGCCAGCTACACTACATTAGTCAGTTCTGTACGGAAATCAAATACATTCACGGTGATAAGAATCAAGCAGCCGACGCCTTATCACGCATCGAAGAAATCGACTTGTCGCACTCTACAATCGACTACAATCAACTCGCTCAAGACCAAGAAAACGATGAAGAACTGAAGATCTGCATGTCGAACCCAAGTCTCAAGTTCGCGCCTATCACATTACCCGGAGGTCAACGACCCATCATATGCGAAACATCGACCGGTAACGTTCGTCCAATCCTACCAGAGACTTATCGTGTAGTAGCATTCAAAGCGCAACACGAACTAAGTCACCCGGGTGTGCGAACAACAAGGAGAGTGATGTCTACAAAGTTTTTCTGGCCGAATATGAATAAAGAAGTCGGTTTGTGGGCGAAATCATGCATCGGTTGCCAGCGCGGGAAAGTTCAACGACACGTTATCAGCCCGCTCGGCGAGTTTCAAAAATCTTCGCGTTTCGAACACATTCACGTGGACATCGTGGGACCACTGCCGCCCTCTAACGACTACAGATACCTAGTAACAATGATCGACCGCTGCACTAAATGGCCAGAAGCAATACCTGTACGTGACGTCACCGCCGACACTGTCGCCCTAGCAATCTATGACGGGTGAATATCACGATTCGGTTGCCCTATACGAATTACAACGGATCAAGGACGACAGTTTGAATCGTCGTTATTCAACCAACTTATGAAGAAATTCGGCATAACAAGAATACGTACCACTGCCTACCACCCTCAAGCAAATGGTCAAGTTGAACGCTGGCATCGAACTTTGAAGTCTGCACTTATGGCGCGAAACGCCGGTGCACACTGGAGCGAGGAACTTCCTACCGTATTACTCGGCCTACGTACCGCCCTACGGGAAGACACTCAATTAAGCCCGGCACTCATTACCTACGGATCAACACTTAGAATACCGTCAGATTTCTTCGTGCCTTCACAGCCGAAAAATGAAGACGCAGAATTCGTCCAGAAGCTAACGGAAACCATGTCGACGTTGTCCCCGAGCAGCAAGTCTCATTCCAATAACAGAAGCACTTTTGTATACAAAGACCTAGCGACGTGTACCCATGTGTTCGTGCGCAATGATACCGTGCGAAGTTCATTGACCCCACCTTACGACGGCCCGTTCAAAATAATTCAACGTGACAGCAAGCATTTCACCATACAAATGCCACTTCGAACTACAGTTGTCTCAATAGATAGACTCAAGCCAGCATACTTACTCAACGAAGGGTTTACTGCTTCTACAACAGGCGTGACACAAGTACCTCGCGTTGAAAAAACATCACCGAGCGTCGAGCCGCGGTCGTCGACCCCGAGCGCACCGCATGACTCCTACGTCACTCGATCCGGCCGCGCAGTGAAACCCAACGTACGCTTCGCTTAGAGGGGAGTGATGTAGTGACATAGTACCTGTCACTCATTTACCATACCTGCGAACGAATACCAAATACCTCCGACCAGTACCTTTACCTTCAAACCAAATAATTACCAGTTTACCACTCAACACTGAACCAATTACCACACCACGTTTTTGACATTCCGAAAAGAAACAGAGAAAGCAATCATCTTGAAAAAGACGTTGGTTTGTAAAGAAACAGGATAACAGCACGAGCATAGCACGGCGTCATCACAACGCCGCACTCGCCGGCCATATCGCTTCGAAAGAAGCGGTTTGTTTGTAAGCATGCAACCAGGCAGAGCAAGCTTAGCATCAGTTTTTCTCCGCATCTTCATGTCATACTCCAGGACTACGCAGATGGACACGCGGCGCTGACGACACACGGCGGGAAAATTCTTGAACAGCAGACATCTTCACTCGACGGCAGCTCACGAAGCAAAGGAGCGTGACCGCGATAAATATTAAATACACACATCAAAAGTGTCTAGGGATCAAGCATTTTTATGCGGATTTCTTGAGATTGAGATGTGGCTTTGTAATAAATTTATGATTTTATAAATTTATATGGATCCTTTTTGGTGCATTTCATAATTTGAAACAGGAACTGTTAATCAAATTCGAGTAAAAGATGAAAATCAGCTGTCAATATTTTCCCTATAAAAACATACAACGCATTGAAGACATTATTAGTGCTACTGTTTCCCTACTACTGATTAAAACCAACGTTATTATGGAGCGGCGACGTCATTTAAGCAGGGAAGAAATGCTCAGAGCCGTGGGAATGATAGAAGCTGGTTCCCGGCAACGTAATGTGGCTTTAGCTCTGAATACAAGTCAGAGTGTTATCAGTCGACTTTGGACACGTTACCGAAGCACTGGTACCGTGGCTGAGCGCCATGGAGGACGGTATCGCTGCACCACACGGAGACAAGACCGATACATTCAAATCTTAACTCGAAGAGCTCCAACAATAACCGCCATGATGTTAGCCGTGAGGCTTCATCACTCTTCAGGGAACTTAATTAGCGACCAAACAGTCAGAAACCGCTTGCATGAAGTGAATCTTCATTCCCGAAGACCGCTACGGGTACCACCTATAGCAATGCACAATCGTAGGATTCGATATCAATGGGCTCTTGAACACAGAAATTGGGCAGAAGAACAATGGCGTTTCGTGTGCTTTTCTGATGAGTCTCGTTTTGGCATGAGACCGGATACAAAACGTATACGACACTGTAGAACCCCTGGACGCCAACAGCGATTAAAATCCTGCCAGGAAGTCCATCCTTATAGTGGTGGAACCATCATGGTATGGGCGGGTATTTGGATCGGCGGAAGAACTGAGTTGATTTGGATCAGAGGCAACCTCAACGCTCAAATTTATGCTGAGACGATTGTATCTGACGTCATCGTTCCTCTACAAGTGCAAATCGGTCCCTTATTTCAGTTAATGCATGATAATGCACGACCGCACACCGCAAGAGTTGTAAGACAGACTCTCGCCGCAGCTAACATCAATGTCCTGCTCTGGCCTGCTCAGTCGCCAGACTTGAACCCGATTGAGCATGCATGGGATATGCTACAGAGAAGAGCTCTGCCGAATATGGAGGGTATCCAGTCGCAAGAAGACCTTTTTTTGTTGTTGCAACGAACATGGGCGGCCATTCCACAGCGTGATTTGGATGAACTCATTTTGAGTATGCCAAACCGATGTTCTTGTGTTGTTAGTGTTCGCGGTAGAAACACGGATTATTAATTGTTTAAGTTACCCAATAAAATTTTAAAGAAAACTGTTATTTCAGTCTTTTTTTCGAACTTTAATGTTAGTGGTTCAAATGTCAAAAATCCCTTTATTAGGAAAATGGCAAATTTCTTTATTAATGCAAAGGTGACTTGGTTTATCGTTACTGTGACAAACGAAAACACTTTATTTGATGAATCCTTAAAGAAAATTTTAATTAATATCAATCAGGAGAAAAGTTATTGCAAAAATATATGTTGATCCCTAGACACTTTTGATGTGTGTATTTGTGTGTGGCATCTCGCAGGTCAACCTCTGAGGTTGTCGGCTGCTTAACCGGACTTGCCTGTGGTTGCCTTAATTAATAAATTAATTAAAGCCTCCAGCCAGGGCTTATTAAAAAACTTACAAACTAGGCGACTACACGCTAAGGGCACCCCCTGTGGGGTACGGACCTCGGCTTAGGGCGTCGCAGGGGAGGGCAGCTAGGGACAGGCTGGATCATATCATTATTATTATTAATAAGGGAATTTAAAGCTACTGGCTCAGCGTCGCGGGCTGGCTCTGGCAAGGGTCGGGGTGGACTATTACGGGGACGTCGCGGCGGGCCTCGGCGGCGAGGACGGAAGGACGGTCGGTTTTTGTGTTTGTGTGCCACTGTACTTGTTTCCCTACGGCTCTCTTGGAGCAGGGTGATTGCGTCATCGGGAGTGACTAGGGTATGCCTTGGTCGGCGAATCTTAGAGATACGCGAGGGTTCGTATTGGGCGGCCGATACGATAAGGGGATTCCTATGTTGGATTGAAGTTTCAAAGAAACGCTTGGAGACACGTTTCATGAACTGCTGGATGGTGGGCATCTTGAGATCTACGTGAAGAAGCTCATTTCGAACATAAAAGGGGGCTCCCGTGACTCTACGGAGGAATCGGTTTTGGAGGGTCTGCATCTTGTGGAGGAGGTAGGGCTTTGCATGTGCGAAAACAACGCAGGCGTAGGTCATGATGGGACGGATGACCGCGGTGAAAATACGCAGCTTGCACCTGAGTGATAACTTGCTGCGAGAGCTAAGAATGAAGTGGAGCCTACCTAGAGCGAAAGCGGCGCGCGAACGTGCCTGCTTTATGTGCTCAGCGAAGGAGAGGTGTCTATCGAGGACCACGCCTAAGTATTTGGCTTGCTTTTCCCAAGGGATCGGCTTGCCGTACATGGTAATCGGACGGGGGGAGGGTGGGTTTATCCGCGGTTTAGAAAAGAGGACTGCCTGGCTTTTATCTGGATTGACTTCGATTCTCCATTTCCGGAACCACTTGGCCAGAGTGTTTGCGGAAGTTTGGAGAGTGCGAGCGATGGCATCGGGTTTAAGACCGGTATAATAGATAGCCGTATCGTCGGCGAATAGGGCTAGCTGGGTATTTTTATGCTTGGGAATATCACTAGTGAATAGCGTGAAAACGAGGGGGGATAGTACGGAGCCTTGAGGAACTCCTGCGCGAATGGGATGGGGGGAGGAAAGCTCCCCCTCAATTCGATAACGAAAGGTGCGATTCGATAAAAAGTCCCGTAGGATGAGCACGAGACGGTCAGGCACGCCGAGTTGGTATAGCTTATAGATTAAGCCATTGTGCCAGACTTTGTCGAACGCTTTCGCTATGTCGAAGAATAAGGCTCCCGTTATTGCGCCCCGTTGGAAGCCGGCGCTGACGTGTTCTACGATGCGGTGAACTTGTTGGATACATGAGTGTTCGGTTCTAAATCCGAACTGCTCATTGGGTTTAGACTCTTTGCTTCGGCGAAATCTTTGAGCCGCTTATATATAAGCCTTTCATAGATTTTACCGAGGACGTTGAGTAAGCTAATGGGACGGTAGCTAGACGGGTCAGACTTGGGCTTGCCTGGTTTGGGAATACCTATGACGGTGGCCTGTTTCCAGGTTGTAGGGAACATATTATTGCTCAATGCGCCATTGAAGATGGCAGTCATTAGCACTATAAGCTGGGCGGGGAAAAACCCTATTGGTGATGCCGTCGGAGCCAGGGGCTTTTCGCGGTTGGAGACTTTTAATGATATCCTGGACCTCATCAGGAGTGATGGGGGCCAGTGGATTATCGGGATCTTCGACGGGCGGAAGGGAAGTTCTACGTTCGACTTTGGCGTTCACCATATCGAGGTGGGCTTGGTCTACTGGTTGAGAGCTGAGAGAACACTGGGACTCTAGGCTGTCGGCTAGGCATTCTGCTTTTTCAGAGTTATCGAAGGCGACACTCTTATCGGGACGAATGAGAGGAGGCATTGTGGCCTCTTCAGTGGATCGTAACTTCCTCTGAAGCTGCCAGAAGGCAAGATGGGTGGGCTCAAGTTCGCTCAGCATCTTGTCCCAGCTCGCATTACGCTGCTCGGCAATGCGTTTCCTTACAGCACGCTGTAAGTTGCGCATGTGAGCTTTGTTTGCGGTGCAGGGAAAAGCGCTGTACGCACGGATGGCTGCGTTCTTCTTGGTTATCAGATTCCGTACATCGTCCGGGAGTTTCCAGCGGTGGTCTTCCACTACAGGAACTTCCCTTGAACAATCGTTCAGGACGGATTGTACGTGATCTGTAAGCGAGTCGATCGCCGCCGTCGTGTCAGCGACTGAGACTATGTGGTCAGGAATGGTGTCCAAGTGAGGCGACGTGGTGGATTTCAGTTTTTCACTTACTTTCCTCCAGTCGGTGATCAATTGGGTCGGAGGAGGTTGGGTAGGATCATGGTTACCCGAGCGGGAACCTAGGTGTAGGATAACGGGACGGTGATCCGAGTTGAGCTCGTGAAGCGCTTCTATGGAGTGTAATCGGAGGTTTACATTCTTTAGGAGCGCCACATCGAGGACATCGGGGTTATGGTTGGGGTCGTGTGGGTAGTGGGTGGGAGTCATCGGAGCGATGACGTCGTAGTTTAGGGTCGCGCCTAGGTTATACACGATTCTGCCTCTGGCATTTGTCGTGTTGCTGTTCCAAGCGGGGTGTTTGGCGTTGAGATCGCCCGCTAGTAAGACGGAGTCACTCAGGCCGAAGAGAGTCGTGAGATCGCTGGTGAGCGCGATAGGATCGTCTGAAGCAAGAGACGCGACCGATGGTGGGGGATGGTAGGCAGAGATGATGGTTATCGGAGGATGACCAGTCATGCCTAGTCGACAGGCAGAGTACTCTAGGTGAGAGAGAGGCGCGGGTGGGGTCAGAGGGATGCAGTATAACTCCTTTCTATAATAAATAAGGGTACCGCCGCCGTGGCAACGTGTTCTGTCATTGCGAACTAGACGGTAATTCGCAATTTTGGGATCAGAGCGGTGGGGTTTCAAAAGGGTCTCCTGTATAAGGAGGACATCTAATTGGTGGTCGCGGAGGAATTTAGTTATTTCGGCGCGTTGGTTGAAAATGCCATTGGCGTTGAAAAAACCTAATTTGAGGGATCGAGGCCTAGTGTGGTTTGTGCGTTGGGAATCCATTGGATCAGTCCATCGCATCCATCTGGTCGAGACCTAGCACCACATCACTGTGTGTGCTAAATATTTGGCTGTACATTGCCGTCGTAATTTTACCATTATTCTGCTGTTCGGCAGCCAGAAGGGCATCGCGGAGAGATCTGGCTTGGCGGGTCATAAATAACCTATAATGGCGCAGTATAGTCTGGGCGCAAGCCTCGCCGTGCGCGATGGGTGAGGGATTGGGCGGTTGTTTGACTGCAGGAGCAGCAGTGGTTTGAGGCGCGGGTTTGTGACTGGCTGTGGGCTCTGTAGCCACGGGTATAGGCAGGATCTGCACTGCGATGGGTATATCCATCAGTGCCTGCAAAGGTTTGGCAGGGGCCAAGGAGGGGAAGGCTTTTTCGTGGTTTAGCCTGTTCCACGGGGACGGTCTCTGAGGAGCGAGACGTTGGGGAATTTGAGAAGAAGGTGCCTCTCTCTGTTGGCGGGCGTTGGCGCGCTTCGCTAATTTAGGAGCGAGTTTGGGGGCTTTGGGACAGCCGCGGTAGTTTGCCGGGTGACCGGTCTGGCCGCAGAGAACGCAGCTGGGTGGTTCCGAACAGAGGGTTCGGTCTTTAGGCCGTGGGCAGTCCGCAGTGCTATGCTCGCCCAGACACTTGACGCATCTGGGAGTCACATAGCAGTTGCTCTGCGCATGGCCATACAGTTGGCAACGGTGGCATTGTCCCACTGTTGCGGTTTTGTAGGGCTTTTCTATTGAGATACCGGATAGGGAGCAAATAGACTTAATCTTAAATATTGGGTGATGACCTTCGGTTGGTTCACAAATGACAAGAACCATGTCGTACAATTCACCGCCTCTCGCTTTATGTAAGCGATGGACGGCGATCACTGGTATACCTTGATCGGCAAGGTCGTCTTTAATATCCTGTACTAGGATTTCTTTAGGGACACGTTTAATAATAACACGAGTGGGCGTGTCCTCGGGGAAGGAGAAAGTGTGAAAGGAAATATTCCTTTCACGGAGGGCGCGATATAATTCCCTATAGTCGTTCGACGTAGGGACGGTGACTTTAATGCCATTTTGGCAGGCACGGGCGTTTGTGTAGTTGATCTTTCGATCAACACACATCTTAGACACATCAGTCCATTTCCCCTTGTCCTGGATGTAAAAGGGGGGTGGAGGGCGTTGCTTCCTTTGGGTTGAGGAAGTTTGGGCTATCGGGCTGGGGGGACGACTATCCTGCGCGCGAGTGGAGGTCGTTGGGACGGGGCTAGCGGGTCGTACGGGCGTTTGAGTTGGGGATGGGGGTGACGCGGTGGTCTTTTTGGCCTTGCTGGCCTGGGAGGTTTTCCCTTTCTTCCTCTTGCCACCGGTGACGACTTGAAAGTCGTCTTCCGAGGATGAGGGGCATGATGACAAATCATTGTCGGAGTTGTTTTTGGACATAGGTTCGGTGATGTCCATTTCACGGAATTCAGGTGCAGCGCACACCTGCGCGGCGTCCATTGTTTTATGAACAATGGGATTAGTAGGTGGGCCGGAAACAATGGGTGATTTCGGGAATCGGGCGATCGGCACGACTTTGTCGGCGGGCGGGGGCAATAGAGGGCTATCTACCTGGAAGTCGTTCGTTGTTTGATGAATAATGGGATCGGAGTTAATAAACACTTCCGTGAATTGACCAACTGGGATGCCTTGATCGGCAAGCGGGGGAGATCAAGCGCGTCACTAAAATCAGCGACGTTGGCTTCGGTAGCCGGAGGACTATTAGCGATTTCACGCTGGATTTTTCCGCCATATTTGGCGGAAATAGCAGGGTTTTCCCTAAGGATCTCTAACAATATCTCCAAAATATTGGAGTTCGCCATGATTGGCGAATGGATCAAAAATTTAATGAGGAAATTTTGGAGATTTCTCTCCCGCGGGGGGCCTATTTAAAGCCTAACTGGCCTAACTCCCCGGATGGATGGGTCCGGGGATGTGTAACCCTCCCAGTCGGGTAGAGACTGGGAGGTGAGTACCTAATGGTGAGCCCTAAGCTTGTAACCGGTCGCCAGTCTTATTGTGCGAACCGGGCCCTATTGGGTCTAGTGCGAAGGGGTAGACACACCCAACCGACACTAGGTGAGTAGCTGAAAAGGAAACTCAGTAACTAGGTTTGACTAGGAGATCCCCCAAGGCCAAAACCTAGCACACGCACATTCCGCTTCCGACGCTCGCCCGCGACGGTCGTACCGCTCCGCGCTCTCGATCGTTCTGTCTGTGTCATCGCTTCGTCGCGCTCGCCGTGACGTCATTCGTAGTCGCCGACTACGACGCTTGGTCCGGATCCGCCTTTTTCAAGGCGGTGAAGGATTTCCTGGTTCTCTAACAGAGTATCGTCAAAAACAATTTGGTTTGGCCCCTTCAGGGTAAAACCACAGTTTCGTGGTCCTTGGTGGAAACCTCACGGTGTCAACAAAACCAAGGGGGTGCTGACCCGACGCACCCGCTGATCCCCTTCAGGGTGAAGCAGTCAATTGGAGTCGAGTGCTAGCGTGACCGCGCCCCGCTCCGATATATATATAGGTCCGCGACGATCTAGTGCCGCGGGCAGGAATGCGTTCCGCGCCCCGCGCGCGTCTCGCCCGGCGGCGCTTCGCCATTTGTCGAGAGCTTAGAAACTGTGTTTGTCATGCCTAGATAGAACCATAACCAATGTATATATATATAAGCAGGTGTTTTCGTCAATAAATTATGCAGTATCTATTCAGTATTCAATTAACAATCCGTTGTGAGTTTTATTGCCTTCGAATGGATACCAAGTAATCCACACACACCCTTCCAAAAATATACTGTTCAAAATGTGAAAGCCATTTGAAAACCATAAATAAAGGAAACGTTAAAAGACATATCGAAGGAGCAGTACACCAGGGAAAGTTTGAGCGGCCCGAAGAGGAATTTTATTTCGATCTTATAAAATTTCTCATTTTGTGCAATATTCCGTGGTCTCAGATGAAAAATACTACTTTTCAAGATTTCTTTAAAAAATATATGTGTAGTACCTGTTGTTGTACGTGTACTAATCGTACTCTGCCAGATGAATCACAGTTACGGAAAGTTTACTTGGACAAGTTTTTTAAGAATAAAATCAATTCGATTCGGCAAAATTATAAAAATGAGAAACTATAATAACGTTTATTTGGCTTAATGGGTCATATTCATTTTAATTGTACATTTGTAATTTTCAAATGTCACAGTTCTTTTTTATGATTTTGTGCAATGAAAACAAATGAAAATATCAAATTTTAGTTAAAATTATGTACAACCGGGTGTTCTTTGATATCTAGAATATCAAATATAGACAACTTTTAAACAAATAAAATGTTAAAATATTAATTTAATAAAATATAAGATTATTTCACCATACACATTTATTATGTAACAATACTATGGCCAATTAACTTATGCTTTATTACAGGGCTGCCGTTTGTAGTGGTATCCTTTAATATTTTTTTTTTTTGATAATATTATAGCATAGCTATTGATTTATTAATAACTTATTAATATCGTATATAATATTTAATAGAAAATAAATTTTGAATTCTTGTAATAGATTTATTTTCCGTTTAGTTACATTTCGTTTCGTTACACAATGCGCACGTTATTTGGTCATCGAAAACAAACTGTTTATCTTTTTTATGTTGACAATACTGATGTGTCAAAGTATGAACCATAGACAGTCCGCCATTTTGCAGCGTCTTGTCATAATAGTTGGTCACGACAATTTTTGAGAATTTTATTTTCGGTTTAGTTACGAAAATTCTGTGATTAAGGTAAGAAAACTTTGTAATTATGATAATATTTATTTGTTTTTGTAGTGCACAGATAAAATTACGCTTTATATGTACTTGTAAGGGTGTTTGCGAATGTTTATTCAAGAATTTAGGTTATGTTTACTTAGTTTTGTTATTGTCGGTTTAGTTACGTTTCGTTACGCAACGAAATGGAAAAGGCGGTGATCACACTGCTCTTACTAGCCGATCATCCAAAAAAGTAGAGTAATGTTTTTGTAGGAATGGAGGGAGGCCTTTAGTATAGTATATAGTCTGGATTAACACAAAACAATATTTTAAGGTAGGTATGTATTTAAGTTGATGTACCTGTTTTATTTTAGGTGCCGCTAACGAACGCTGAGCGGCAAAAGCGTTACCGCGAAAAACTTAAAAACTCGGAGCGATACGAAGAACTCCGAGTTAAGCATTTAGAGAGGGTGAAACAAAAAAAAAATTAAAGACCTCAGCAAGGAGCAACAAGTTATACAAAGACAGAAATGGAGGGAGGAAAAAAGAAAAAGAACATTAGCCCAATACAAAAACGAAAAGCTTCCAATAAAAACTACACATTACTCAAACGAAGAAATATTCAATTAGCTATGGAAAATCGTAGCTTGAAGGTATATATTCTGAACCTAAAAAAAAAGTAATAATAAATTGAGACAACAAAATTATAGATTAAAAAAGAAAAACGAGGAAAAGGAAAATATTACACCCACTTTTGTTGAAAATGAAAACATTCCGGATACAGCTTTTCTTACTGAAAATACAATAACACCTAGAAAGAAAACAGAAACTATGTTCAACCAGATCATTACTACTCCAGAAAACAGGGAAACAATAAAAAAAGAAATTTTTCATTTAAATGTTTTATCAAAGTCATTACAACATGAATACGCTTCGCAATCAAACGCTTCGAAAACGGCTTTGAAAAATGTTGTTCGGAATGAAATATGTAAAAAATATAAAGTAGCTTCTAAACTTTCACTGAAAATCGGATTAAAAGGAAGAGTAAGAAATGTAAAAGTAATGAAGAACAGGAGAAATAAAATTTCAAAGGAAATAGAAGATTTCTTTTGCCGTGACGATATCAGTCGAGCAACGTCTGGGAAAAAAGAATGTTTGACGAGAAAATCCATAAAAAAACAAAAAAGGTACCTACTTGACTCAATGCTTAATGCACACAAAACGTATCGTGCATCAGGAGGAAAGGCTTCATATACCACCTTTATAAGATACCGTCCATTTTATGTTGTAACACCAAAAATTAACGAAAGGGACACATGTGCTTGCGTCCGCCATAGTAATATTTCTATGAAGGTTCTAAAGTTAAAGAAGTTGGGAATGATTAAGACAGTAAACCTGGACGATCTTATAATGGAAATCGCTTGTGATACAAACTCTAAAGAGTGTATGTATGGAAAATGCTCTAAATGTAGAGATAAAGACATTGATACATCAGTAGCAGAGATTGGTAATGATACTATTTCATGGCTGGAGAGGGAGCTTAAAAAACATGAATATAATAAAAAGAATCTCTCAGACGGATCCTCTACAACAATGGTCACCAAAAAATACTCAAAAGCAATTAAGACTGGGGTCGTCAATGACCTTTTGGCAGATTTTCAGCTCGAATTCAAAAATTTTAGACAGCACAATTTTACAATCGCCACCAACAATCCCAATTTAGGACTTGTAAAGACAATTTGAAATTCAACGAAGCCGCTATAATATGCGATTTTTCGGAGAATTATTCAGCTAAATACCATGAAGAAATTCAAAGTATGCACTTTGGGGCTTCAAGAAATCAAGTCTCGCTACATACTGGAGTAATCTACACCCAATCTGCCAAAATTTCGTTTTGTTCTCTCTCCCCGAACACAGATCATGATCCGGGCGCTATTTGGGCACATTTGCAGCCTGTAATCGAATTTATAAGGAAAGAGTTACCTCAAATCAATGTGTTGCACTTTTTTTACTGACGGACCCTGCACGCAATACAAACAAAAAAAGAACTTTTTTCTCATAACACGTAAGTTAAATGAATTTCAGTTTCGATACTTAACATGGAATTTTTTTGAAGCTTCGCACGGAAAGGGCGCCGCTGACGGAATAGGGGGTGCAATAAAAAGACAATTAGATCAGAATGTGGCTTATGGTATTGACATAACGCATGCTGAAGAAGCATTTAAGTTTTTGTCTGATAAAACAAAAATCAAGTTATTTTACATTTCAGAAGAAGAAGTGCATTTGCAACAAAAGATTATCAATGATGTTAACACGAGTATTTTGGCTTTAAAAGGCACAATGCAAGTCCATCAAGTGATAGCATCTCCCGATAACACAAATGTCATAAAATATCGAGACATAAGTTGTTTTTGTGGAGAAGACCAAGGATTGTGTGAATTTTATAATCTGAAGGAACACAAATTAGTCAAGAATATTATACTCAGCCATACAAAAACTAAAAGGACCAAAAACAATAGTCGTAAAAGACCAAGGCTTTCAATTTCATCTGGTTCAGATGCAGACACAGAAATTGATATTGTTTATGCCGAATCAGATGACAGCCCATGGGAGGAAGAGGATCTTTATCCATTATTAGAAGAAAAAAATATGGAAGATCGTAAAGAAATTACTAGTACAATGATTCCAGTGAAAGTCAAAACAAAAAATAAGAAGACTTCCAAAGTTACAGCTACGCAATCGCGCATACAATGTGTAGGCTGCGAGGAGGATCTCATCAGTGACGTTGAAGAAGACGATCTTAAAAATATTGGGTGTGACAAATGTCCGAGGTGGTTCCACCTGAAGTGTACCATAAAGGTCGTCCATTCGCAGAAATCGCGGGAAAAAGAATACATATGCCATGTCTGTTACATATAACATTTCTTTATTCAGCTAACATAATTATAGTACATACATGTTATTTGATTTTCTTACTTTTTTTAAGACTGATTATGATATTTTGATGATATTTAGAGAATAATATGGTTTATTTTGTTTCCCTAATTTTTATGTTAAGTTTCTGACTTTAAACTATATTACATGTTATTTGATTTTCTTATTTTTTTAAGACTGTGTCTTATTTTGATAATATTTAGAGAATAATATGGTTTGTTTTGTTTCCCTAATTTTTATGTTGTTTGTGACTTTAAACTATAGTACATAGTATTTCATTTTCCTATTTTTTTTTAACTGTCTTATTTTGATAATATTTAGAGAATGATTAAGGTTTATTTTGTTTTTACCAAATTTTTATACACTGTTTTAAACTTTCACGGTTTATAACTGCAGTTATATTGTCACTTACGGAATATCTTCCGTGATTATTGTTTATTTTGAGCTCCCAATATTTCGACGCTGTTACAAGCGCCATGATCGCGGGTTGACTGAATATCGGGAGCTCAAAATAAACAATAATCACGGAAGATATCCCGTGACTTTATAACCTAATTTTTATGTTAATTTTCTGACTTTAAACTACAGTACATGTTATTTGATTTTCTTATTTTTTTAAGACTGTCTTTTTTGATAATATTTCTAGAATAATGTGGTTTGTTTTGTTTCCCTAATTTTTATGTGAAGTTTGTGACTTTAAACCGAAATAAAACAGAATATAATTATTAATTACTGCTGAATATTTTATTTGTAATAACCACTAACTAATGACACTTATTTTTCTTATTATGTCGGTTGTGACTGTGCCCAAGCCCTTATGTTCCGTTTCGTTATTTTCGTTACTTTCCGTTTCGTTTCCGTTTCGTAACATGTACAATTTAGATGAATATGACCCTAATAACGTTTATTTGGCTTAAATAAGTTATGTTAACAATATGAGCACTGTCACTTAAACTAGGTATAAGCACCTGTGCTATAAGCAACAGTTACAATTCGTGGTTGATCTAATATTACAATTTATGAAGTATTATGCAACAATCCGTTATTACATAATTATATAATTAAAAGTTAAAAATTAATATTAAAACAAAGTAAAAAATTAGGTGATGAAAAGTAGAATGTTTGTACGAGACATAATTACGTTTGTATGTGTGTCGATGTGTTTGTGTATGTGTGTTTAATTAATTAAATTTAATGTTTTTATAATTTGGAATTGGAATGTAATGCATACGTGTAAGGAATTAGATATGCAGGAACTTAGTGTGTAGTTGCGTTACCCAGGAACAGTTAATAAATTTTCGGTTTCTTGGTAATTTAATAGATACAACTAACAAGTTTTTAACAACTTTTTTAAATTTGAAATGACGTATTTTCTTTAAGGACACATGTTTACTCATTTTATTGTATATATAAGGAGCTATTATATAGGGATATCTCTTTGCAAATACTGTTTTGTGTGGAGTGGTTTTGAATACGATGTCGTTTCTTCTTCTATGTATATCATTAAGGCTTGTATTCATGCCAATAACCTTGACCATTTGGGCGGAGCTAACGACCCCTCTCCGCGCGTCACTCCGCGCAGCTCTCCGCTACCCGCATGCAACAGAAAAGAGAGGCGCGCTCGGCCCGCGCCTGCGCCGCCGCCGGCATGCGTCGTCGCTTCGCCTAGTCTCGGCACAGAGTATCGAAATCACAGAAGGTCAAGTCATCGTGAAAGTTAAATTCATTTTTATTTGTACCTCATCAAAAGTGGTCAAATTTTGTTTTTATTTATTATGTATTGATATAGATGCACTTTGAGTATGTACTGTAAAAACTATACCTCTATTATAGATCAGCCTGGCTCGAAACATGAGGTAAACAACTTGATGTATCTTTTTAACTTAATTATATATAAATAAAAATTAATGGCTAAATGTGTTGCTAAGCGTAAAACTCAGGAATGGCTGGACCAATACGGATTTTTTTTCGAATATTCGTTATAGTCTGAGGAAGGTTTCTATTAAGAGAAAAATGGTAGGTAGGTAGGTAAGGTAGGTATGTAGGTAGGAACTTAGAGTAAGGTAGATAGGTAGTATAATTATTACTAGTGTATGTCATATTATTTGTTTCATTTTTTATAAACAAATAGATTATAACTAAAATTCACTGAAATTTAACTTTCTTTCACCAAGTATTTTTATTCTTTTGGTTGATTGTACTTCTTCGTCCTCATTTATTTCTCCGTGTTCACATATATTTATTTTTAGAAATATTGATAGCCATATAAAATCTTGTTCTATGTTTTCTTTTCGTCCTTCTTCGTTCTCGTTTTCTTCATTTTTCTCATCAATCTATTTTTCTTTCCTTAGTTCTATTTCCTTCTCTTTGTCGTTTTCTTCTTTCTCTTGTACATTATCTTAACTCTATCTCTCTACCTCAACTGGCGGCTTCGTCCGTACGAAGAGAAACCGGTGCATATCGGCTCAAGCCAGGCCTCGCTCAGACGAAGCGCACACACGCGCCTTGCTTGTAGTAGTGTACCTATCATAGCGCAGTTGTATGAAGCTTACCCTCTGTCCGATTACTCTGTGCTATCTACTTTTATGCGAGGTAAGTAAAACGATAGTTTATAATGAAATATGTAGATAAAACTTTAAACTTACCTTGATAATAAATGTATAACCTTTTGTTTGTAATATTTTTTTAGACCTCTCTTCATTCGTTTCTGCTTATTCCCATGTTTTACAAACTAAATTTAAACACTACTAAAACTGTAAAATACTATGAGTTTATAACACTAACACTACTTGTAGATACATAGAATACTTTTTAACTTATAAACAAGAATCAGAAATAAAACTTTTTGACGAATCGAAAGTCGGTTCTATTTTTTGATAATAAGTTTTATTTCACGCTTTTTAGTGGGTCGGTTTGTAACTTATCTAGTTACAAAAGCCAAAATGTCAACTACTTATCACCTTTTACAAAATATCGCTTTTCCCGGTGCAGAGCCGTTAATTTTTGAGGAGTTCTCCTGGTACATCACTATCAGCTCTACTTCACCATATGCATTGTGACGAGCATAAAGTGCTTAACATCTATATTCAAGTAATCTAATCGCAATCCACGAAATACTTATTATTGAGTAGTTTCGATGGCCATCTGGGGTCTTCGTCATCAGTTCCACTTCCTCAAATGGTGCTTTTCGAGAGAAACTAAACAAGGTACTATAAGAAATACCCAAAACGCTATAGTTATGCCTATAATATTTGAAGAGTTCCCTCGATTTCTCCATGATTTCATCATCAGATCCAAACGTGACGACAATAGAACTAACTAGAATGTATATTCTTTCAAACAAAAAAAGAATTTTCCAAATCGGTCCAGCCATCTGCGAGTAATGAGTAACATCATAAAAAAAAGTTCAAGACGAATTGAGAACCTCCTCCTTTTTCTAAAGTCGGTTAAAAAGCTATTCCACTATTTACAAAATTAATTTTTGCAGTAATATTTTACGATATTATTTCGTAGTGCTTGAGCTCTCGCAACGCGACGTACGTCCACCTAGCAACACAATGCGCCCCGCACTGAATTTGTGGACGAGTGCGGGGGTGATGTAAACGCAGTCTTTAATTGGACGCATTTTTAATTTATTGTAATAAAAATAATACATGTTTGTAAAAACTAACTAAACCAAATTATTTTCATTTGTATTGCAAAGCAGTAGTATATTTTTTATACTCTTTTGATAAGAAATTAAGGAGTAAAATGGTTTCATCTCAATGATTTGGAGGTGATTTGGCATTTTTTTTTCTTATTATGTGATACCGATAGAAAAATTGTGGCTAAACCAAATTACGGTTCATACCATGTAGATTACTAACAATTTTTTTCAGATGTAATTTCTCTGTAATTGCCGACGAAAAGTTGCTTCATCTGAATGCTTTTTTCAAGCTTTTTTCGAGACAGCAGCCTTAAATGGATATCATTAGATGGAACGACAGACTTTTTAGGTCGCTATATAGTCCATTTTTTAATAAAACCATTACATCCTAGCAATTTGACTAGACCTTATTTGGTAGCATGTAAAATGCTAACTGTAGTTAATGGACAAACAATCACGCAATTTGTGTTAGAATGTTTGGAAAACTTTTGGGAAGATTCTTTTGAATCGAAGGTAGGTAACATTCTTGTCCTCTGCACTGATAGCGTTGCATATATGCTGTCTGCAGGACGAAATTTAAAACAATACTTACCTGAAATGAAGCACGTAACATGTTTGGCGCACTCTCTTCATCGCGTAGGTATCTGAGCAAATTAGGTTAGAATATCACGATGTTAACATTTTAATAGCAAATGTTAAAAAGGTATTTTTGAAAGCTCCAAGTAGAGTCAAAATTTTAAAAGAAAAATATCCAGATTTGCCGCTACCTCCCCAACCAGTTGTTACAAGATGGGGCACTTGGTTAGAGGCAGCATTTTATTACGCTCAAAACTTTGAAAAAATAAAAGAAGTATTATCTTGTTTAAGCAGCTCTGATGCGGTATCTATTCGAGAGGCAAAAAATATTATAGAAAAAGAAAATTTAAAAGAAGATTTAAATTACATTAAAGACAAATATTTTATAATTCACTAGTACTCTCGCGGGGCTTCGCTCCCGTGGATTCTATCACGGTAAAAACATAACTCTCCTTTTTTGCAGTCGGGTAAAAAGTAGCCTATAACCTTCCTCAAGCTTCAAGCTACTTCCATACCAAATTTCTTCCAAATCCACCCAGTACTTTCGAAGATTAGCGCGTTCAAGCAAACAAACAAACAAACAAACAAACAAACTAACAAACTTTTCCGCTTTATAATATTAGTATAGATTTGTCTTTAAAAGAATTGCAAAAGCATAATTTATCGTTGACAGATTCACTTTTAGCATTTGACAACATCAGAGATGCTATAAATCAGTGCAATTCAGAAAATATAAAAAATAAAATAGAATGTGTTATGGAACGAAACCCAGATTAAGACACACTTAGAGAATATAGTGAGGCCATTGAAAAAAATGAAGCACATAATTTAATACCTTTTTTAAAATTTGCTCCTTTGACATCGTCAGATGTAGAACGGTCTTTCTCCATTTATAAATGGATTTTAGATGTTAAAAGAAATAGGTTGAAAATTGAAAATATAGAGAAACTCATAGTTACCTATATATTTTAATTGTAAAGATCAGGATTACCAGGATGCTGACATTGTAATTGATGAAGATTAAAAATGTGAATAAATGTAAAATGTACATATTTAACGATAAACAATGTTGATTTTTATCTTTTTTCTTTATTCTACCCCTTTTTTTTGGTCCTAAAATCTGACTAAAATCAACCTGTTCCTTCGTATGCCCTTTACGTTTCAGAGTCGTGGTGCATCCTTAGAACAGTCTCACGACCCCAGCAGGCATTGGCCCTCTATGGGGCCCCGTCATTTATTCTACCCTTAATGCAAATTACCATGACCACTATGAAAATATTTAAATTTAAGTGCAACAATTTATGTCTATCTATAAAAGTTCTAGCCATAAAAGGCTAAAAATAAAAAAACAAAAATTAAAGCTTCGATCTGAATTAGATTGTTTTTATTATTCAACAGATAAATAATGAATTAATTTAGTTTTTATACCTTCCTTTAAATTTTGAATTGAGTAGGAATAATATCACTACCAACATTAACAATGTTTAATTGAATCCGGAAATACCGGAATTACTTTCCGGGAAAATGGCTTATCCATGTTATTCTTTCTGTGTGCATTTATGATACAAATACCAAAAATCAATCTACCTACTCCGATCACTGCTTATAAGTAGCCAAATTATTTTATTAAAACCGGAGTAACTGAAAAGACTAAATCTTAGTGTGAGGTTTTCCAGATTTGTTCTAAAATTGTTTTAATTCTACTGCTAAATCTAACGATTTGTCTTTTGTGAGATAACAGTGAAGTCCCTAAGTTCACACGCACATCAAATTCTCGTTCGAAGAAACATGTTTTCTTGGTGCGTGCACTGGGCCTGGGCCCCTAGTTGATGCGGGGCCCCTAGGCAGTTGCCTACTCCACCTAATGGTTAATCCGGCCCTGGGTCTACGATGTGACGAGCGAACCCAGAAGATGCCTATTTACTCTTGCTTTAAAGGCTGAAAGGTCATAAGTGGCAGGGAACACAGAATCCGGCAGAGAACCCCACAACTTGGCTGTGCGCACAAGAAATGTGGAGGAGAAGCGCTTGGTACGACAAGACGGTATATAAACCAAGTGTGGATGGTACCCAGCCGTGCGTCTGGTAGACCGGTAGTGAAATGGAGATGAATCAGGTCATGAAGCTCCTGCGCACACTCCCCGAAGTACAATCTATAGAAAACCGATAGGCAAGCAACGGTTAGCCTTCGATAAGTAAGCAAATATGAACGAGAAACAGAAAAGATTTAGCCCTCGGGGCAGGCTCGGGGAGCCCCATCTTGACTATAGATCCGGGAGATCTTTGACCGTATACATTAACTCTATGAATTCTATCACTTAAATATATTGAGTAAGTTCCAAAGAGGAGTCCCGGATTTCGTAGAAGTGTAGTATCCTGATTAATGTTTCATGGAGAACACAATCGAATGCCTTCGGCAAATCGGAAAATGTGCCCAATGGATCGCACTTATCTTCCCACGCACTGTACATATGACCTAAAAGTTCAACATCGGCGTCAATTGTTGAACGACATCTTGTAAAACCAAATTCTTAATGATGGTACTGTGTAGTAGGTCTAGTAGACAGGTGTTGATAGGATAGGGACATGGAGAGACCAGGTCATCGAGTTCCTTAGAAGACCGTAAGGCAAGTAACGTGTGAACGATGAGCCAAGCTGTGAAGCGCAGAGCCAAAAAAACTCATTGGTGTTTTCAATGAGGTTTTTAGCTCTGCGCTCAACCGAGTCAAGTTGGAGTCGAGGAACAACGAACGAACCTGTGTTTTATACAGATTCGAAAGCTGTCCAGGTGTGAAATATTGTCTCAGCTTGTGTAGGATTCCTATCTTTTTTTACAGTCTGAGCTATAGACTCGATAGTTGAGCTGAAGTTGAGGCGAATGCCCCTGCCTTAAAGCTTCAGGCGGCTGGTAACTGGTACAGATACATGTCGTAAAAGAGACGCAGAGAGAACAGACCACTGAGGAACACCAGTATGAATAATAGATACAATTTAGGCATAATATAATTTTACTATAGTTATTACATTTACCAATGCGTAACTTATTTAAACTAAGTGATATAAAAATATGTACAGCGATTCACGATGAGCGGCGCCGGCGGTCCTGCAGCCACGACCTGGGGTCTGTGCCGTACGTAGGGCGTCCAATCCCGGAATACCGAGATCTCGGTATTGCGGGATACCGCGTCATTTTCCAATCCCGCGTGATGCGGGATTACGGGCGCGGGATCCGCGGGATTTGCGGGACTGAAAAAAGCATGCTTACGACCTCTCGCGAGCGCGATCGCTCGGTGACTAGCGGCCGGCAGTGTTGCAAACAACGCGGGGGCCGATGTCGCCCGTTTTTCACAGCTTATGTAGCCTAATATAGTTGAATTTCAGTCAGTGGTAGCCTAAGTATGTAGCCTAAAATATCAGTAAAGTTTTTTATTCAGTATTTGTTACTGTTTTCTGTGAAGAAAAAACGGTCTAATTTGATTGATATCATACCAATAGTAATACGTTAATAAACCAGGTGTCTGTCAGTTCCATTAACAATATTATTTAAACGGTCATTTGACTTGGGAGTTGTGCCTACTATCTGGAAGTCGGCGTATATAACACCAATTCATAAAAAGGGACCTAAGGACAGCGTTGATAATTACAGACCGATCTCCAAACTCTGCATATTTGCCAAAATCATGGAGAAAATAGTACATGTACAATTGTCTTCGTCGCTTAAACTTAGTTTCTCAGAACATCAACATGGGTTCTTAAAAGGTCGCTCCACAACATCCAATCTCGTTGTGTGTAGTGATTATCTGTCAGAGCATATGTCCAGAAGGTCTCAGGTTGACGTTATATACACCGATTACAGTAAGTGTTTCGATCGAATTGATCATGCGCATCTAATGCGCAAACTACTATTAGTCGGTGTGAGAGGTAATTTGTACAGATGGTTCAAATCTTACGTAGAAAATAGATGCCAGACTGTAGTTCTGAATGGGTATACCTCGAGAGAGATGTACGTCCCATCGGGGGTTCCACAAGGATCCCTATTGGGACCTCTGCTATTCAATATTTTTGTTAATGATATATAATAATGATATAATGATAGCCTCTTGTTTCCTAAACTCTAAAATCTTACTGTATGCCGATGACATGAAAATTCTTAGCCAAGTGTCAACCACTGAGGATGCACACCTATTACAAGAGGATCTGGATAGGTTCCATAACTACTGCGTCAGAAATAGGCTGGATCTAAATATATCCAAATGTTATGTATGCACCTTTACTCGTAAGCAAAATCCAATTATTTATGACTACAAGTTGTCGAATACCTCAATTGCCAGAGTGAACGTCATAAAGGATCTCGGAGTAACATTTGACTCAAAGCTGTTATTTGATGCTCATATTAATAATGTTGTTAATAAGGCCTCCAAGGCTTTAGGGTTTAATTTGAGGGTATCCTCGGAGTTTAAAAATGTGAAAACAATTAAAATCCTTTACTGTGCTTTTGTCCGTAGCCATCTGGAATATGCTTGTCAAATTTGGAATCCGAAGTATAATATCTACATTAATCGCCTTGAAAGCATTCAAAGGCGATTTTTAAGGTACACTCAATATCGTTCCAATTGTTATCTTCCTAACTATATAAGTAGGTGTAAGAAATTTCATATTCTGCCATTGCACGAGCGCAGACGTATCGCAGATCTCACTTTCCTATTTAGTTTATTGAACGGGTCCACTGACGTCCCCGAGCTGTTGGCCAAGATTGGACTTCGCGTGCCATCTGTGTTTCTTAGACGACCACATATTCTTCATGTACCACGTGTAAAAACTGCCTAGGCAAAATTCGTTTATGTTACGAGCTTGTCGAACTTTCAATATGGTGTGCCAGGACACGGAGTTGGATTTATTCAGAACCAGTGTTCAGCAATTAAAAAAACACCTATGTAGCCTTTTCTTTGACAAATGATGACTTAACATTTTTTTTTTCTTTCATTTCTATCAAATGATATATATACATTTTGTACTGATTTATGCATATTTTACTTCATAATATGTATGTACTTGTCCATGACCGTGCGACATCCGCCGTCGTATCTGTGTTACATATAACTGTTTATTAGCGGAAGCTTGTAATTGGCCTTTTTCTACATATTGTCAATGATCACTCAAATGTATTAGCTGTAAGTTTCCTTTGCCTTATATAAATGTGAATATTTTCAACATGCGGGATCCCGCAAATACCGAGATCCCGCGGGATTGAAAATTCGTAGTCCCGCAAATACCGAGATTGAATTCAGGCTGCGGGATTGGACGCCCTAGCCGTACGGCGGTCACCGTTCATGTTTCGAGGTTTGAATCGAAAATGGTCTCCACGAAAGATACTCGACTTTTATATTGAATGCAAAAATATCAAAGTAGATGTTGCACGAGTTTCCGATTTAAATATGAACGAGGAGAACAAGAGGTAGCAGCGGCGGGGGCTCGGGCGGGGCCCCGGGCCCCCGGGGTGGCGTGCCGAGTCAGCAGGCCGCCGGGTCCAGCCCCAGCGCGCGGCAGAAGGCCAGCACCAGGGCCTCCGCGCGCTCGCGCCGCAGCTGCGGCGGCTCGGCCAGGGCCCCCGGCGCGCCCGCGTCTCCCTGCGCGCCGCGGGCTTCTAGCGCGGGGCCCAGCGCGCCGAGCGCCGCGGCGAAGGCCTCGGCCTGGTCCACGGCGCGCCGCTCCTCCGCCTCCGAGTCCGACTCGTCCGAGCGCGCCGACTCTTCTGACGACTCGCAGTCCGCCGATATCACTGCGACGAGAACGCAACTGTCATGCGAGATGTCTCAAAAGAAAGTTTATACCTATTCGTGAACGCGACGATCGGGAAGGGCCCGATGGATATCTCAATCGGTAGCCTGGCACTGGGAATTTGGTAATTAAATTTGGTAAAGGCTAGCAGGGGGCGGGACACTCACCGGGCGGAGGGTGCGGCGCCGCGCGCTCGGCCAGCTGGAGCGCGGCCCAGGCTAGCAGGGGGCGGGAGACTCACCGGGCGGAGGGTGCGGCGCCGCGCGCTCGGCCAGCTGGAGCGCGGCCCAGGCTAGCAGGGGGCGGGAGACTCACCGGGCGGAGGGTGCGGCGCCGCGCGCTCGGCCAGCTGGAGCGCGGCCCAGGCTAGCAGGGGGCGGGAGACTCACCGGGTGGAGGGTGCGGCGCCGCGCGCTCGGCCAGCTGGAGCGCGGCCCAGGCTAGCAGGGGGCGGGAGACTCACCGGGCGGAGGGTGCGGCGCCGCGCGCTCGGCCAGCTGGAGCGCGGCCCAGGCTAGCAGGGGGCGGGAGACTCACCGGGTGGAGGGTGCGGCGCCGCGCGCTCGGCCAGCTGGAGCGCGGCCCAGGCTAGCAGGGGGCGGGAGACTCACCGGGCGGAGGGTGCGGCGCCGCGCGCTCGGCCAGCTGGAGCGCGGCCCAGGCTAGCAGGGGGCGGGAGACTCACCGGGTGGAGGGTGCGGCGCCGCGCGCTCGGCCAGCTGGAGCGCGGCCCAGGCTAGCAGGGGGCGGGACACTCACCGGGCGGAGGGTGCGGCGCCGCGCGCTCGGCCAGCTGGAGCGCGGCCCAGGCTAGCAGGGGGCGGGAGACTCACCGGGCGGAGGGTGCGGCGCCGCGCGCTCGGCCAGCTGGAGCGCGGCCCAGGCTAGCAGGGGGCGGGAGACTCACCGGGCGGAGGGTGCGGCGCCGCGCGCTCGGCCAGCTGGAGCGCGGCCCAGGCTAGCAGGGGGCGGGAGACTCACCGGGCGGAGGGTGCGGCGCCGCGCGCTCGGCCAGCTGGAGCGCGGCCCAGGCTAGCAGGGGGCGGGAGACTCACCGGGTGGAGGGTGCGGCGCCGCGCGCTCAGCCAGCTGGAGCGGGGCCCAGGCTAGCAGGGGGCGGGAGACTCACCGGGCGGGTGCGGCCCAGGCGCGCAGGGGGGCGGGACACTCACCGGGCGGAGGGAGCGCGGCGCGGTCGGTGCGCTGCAGGCCGCACCAGGTGTGCGCGTGCAGCGCGGCGCGCGCGCGGCGCAGGCCCGTCGGGTGCGGCGCGGAGCGCTCGGCCCGCAGGGGGGCGGGACACTCACCGGGCGGAGGGTGCGGCCCAGGCGCGCAGGGGGCGGGACACTCACCGGGCGGAGGGTGCGGCCCAGACGCGCAGGGGGCGGGTCACTCACCGGGCGGAGGGAGCGCGGCGCGGTCGGTGCGCTGCAGGCCGCACCAGGTGTGCGCGTGCAGCGCGGCGCGCGCGCGGCGCAGGCCCGGCGGGTGCGGCGCGGCGCGCTCGGCCCGCAGGGGGGGGACACTCACCGGGCGGAGGGAGCGCGGCGCGGTCGGTGCGCTGCAGGCCGCGCCAGGTGTGCGCGTGCAGCGCGGCGCGCGCGCGGCGCAGGCCCGGCGGATGCGGCGCGGCGCGCTCGGCCCGCAGGGGGGGGACACTCACCGGGCGGAGGGAGCGCGGCGCGGTCGGTGCGCTGCAGGCCGCGCCAGGTGTGCGCGTGCAGCGCGGCGCGCGCGCGGCGCAGGCCCGGCGGGTGCGGCGCGGCGCGCTCGGCCCGCAGGGGGGGGACACTCACCGGGCGGAGGGAGCGCGGCGCGGTCGGTGCGCTGCAGGCCGCGCCAGGTGTGCGCGTGCAGCGCGGCGCGCGCGCGGCGCAGGCCCGGCGGGTGCGGCGCGGCGCGCTCGGCCCGCAGGGGGGGACACTCACCGGGCGGAGGGAGCGCGGCGCGGTCGGTGCGCTGCAGGCCGCGCCAGGTGTGCGCGTGCAGCGCGGCGCGCGCGCGGCGCAGGCCCGGCGGGTGCGGCGCGGCGCGCTCGGCCCGCAGGGGGGGACACTCACCGGGCGGAGGGAGCGCGGCGCGGTCGGTGCGCTGCAGGCCGCGCCAGGTGTGCGCGTGCAGCGCGGCGCGCGCGCGGCGCAGGCCCGGCGGGTGCGGCGCGGCGCGCTCGGCCCGCAGGGGGGGGACACTCACCGGGCGGAGGGAGCGCGGCGCGGTCGGTGCGCTGCAGGCCGCGCCAGGTGTGCGCGTGCAGCGCGGCGCGCGCGCGGCGCAGGCCCGGCGGGTGCGGCGCGGCGCGCGCGCGGCGCAGGCCCGGCGGGTGCGGCGCGGCGCGCTCGGCCCGCAGGGGGGGGACACTCACCGGGCGGAGGGAGCGCGGCGCGGTCGGTGCGCTGCAGGCCGCGCCAGGTGTGCGCGTGCAGCGCGGCGCGCGCGCGGCGCAGGCCCGGCGGGTGCGGCGCGGCGCGCTCGGCCCGCTGGCGCGCGGCCCAGGCGCGCAGGGCGGGCGCGGGGCCCGGGGCCAGCAGCAGGCGCACGGCGGCGCGGCGCCACAGGCCGGCGGCGGCGCGCGCCTCGGCCCGCGCCACGCCGCCGCCGTCCGCCACCTGTCACGGTCCGAGCGTATATTGTGCGTGTCCTGTCCCCGACCGCTCGTCTACTTTCGTGCTTCCTTACTTAACGACCGACTCGATGATAAAAATGCCCACCGTCTCACGGTCTCATTTATCACGGTACCGTATGGTAGAGATATTCTTTGTGAAAAAAGAATCATGCAGAGAAAGAAGGAGGAAGAGCTATGGAGCCCAAATAATATGCAACATTGGAGATGGTGAATTGAACTTAATGTGTATGTCCTTGAAAATAAGCTAGCCGGCCAGCTCCCAGGGTATACCTAACGTGACCATACGTCCCACTTTGGGCGGGATTGTCACGCTTTCAGGCAGTCCGTCCCGCTGTCCCCAAAGAGAACACAAATGTCCCGCTTTTACAAACAAACCTTTATACAACGTGTAATGGAAACCCCATATCAATCCAAAAGGGCTAAAGACAACATCTGGTATGGAGTCTCTATGCCCAGTTTCAGCACAAAATAAGTGACTCAAAGAATTGATACGTAATTGTCGGTTTCATATTGTTTCTTGAATATCAATCATAACAAACGTGTCACAGCACTACGAGGGTCAATAAATTCCACGTCACTTGCCTGTAACACGATAATTCTCTTCAATCTTCTTCATTTGAAAAATTCAGTCTCTGGTATCAATGTATTGAAATTTCTAATTAATTCCACACATGAAGACATAGGATT
The DNA here is from genome assembly GCA_943138885.2 of Tholera decimalis. Taxonomy (NCBI): domain Eukaryota; kingdom Metazoa; phylum Arthropoda; class Insecta; order Lepidoptera; family Noctuidae; genus Tholera; species Tholera decimalis. The sequence continues at coordinate 49,930,161 of OW964550.2, read as the reverse complement.
ACCAAACCCTTGTCATATCGTTTGTTATCATCCAAAGAAGCCGTGCACTTGGTATGTATATACTCTTTAAATTACACGTTGTATACCTACTTACTTACGACAAGTAAGTAAGTAGGTATATAAGTACACCCACCAAAAACATCCTGTAAAAAATTAGCCAAATCTCGCCTAAGCTGCTTGTTTCTCTATAAAAAGTAATGAAATCCCTAAGCAAAGCAAAGCCAAGTCTAAGGATCTTTACTGCGATTTCTTTATTAATATAGTTAGATTTTATGTAACCAGCCGTTGAACATACTCTATGCACTTTTACTAGTTAATACATCGAAGTCAACGGCCAAGTCATATAAAATCTAACTATATTAATAAACAAATCGCAGTAAAGATCCTTACACTTGGCTTCGCTTTGCTTAGGGATTTCATTACTTTTTATAGAGAAACAAGCAGCTTAGGCGAGACTTGGCTAATTTTTTACAGGATGTTTTTGGTGGGATTTCACTTCTTTTTGCAGAAAGCTATTTTTTACTTGATTCGTTTCTTAATTATTCAGACTCCAGTTTCATATTCATTTATAAGAAGAGGCTCGTCACATTGAATAACTTTTGTCAAGGCGCATTTCCATATCTCCCATAGTTCAGCGTAGCTCTAAGGGTTCTTCATCAGATATTTCAACCTTCAATTTTTTATACACATCAGTAGAAGGGACTCGTCACTCTGAATAACTCTTGTCAAAGCGCATTTCCATATCTCCCATAGTTCAGCTGAACTCTTAGGGTTCTTCATCAGATACTTCAGACCTTCAATTTTTATACACATCAGTAGAAAGGGCTCGTCACACTGAATAACTTTTGTCAAGGCGCATTTCCATATCTTCCATAGTTCAGCTGAGCTCTTAGGGTTCTTCATCAGATACTTCAGATCTTCAATTTTTTAATTTCAAAAGAAAGGGCTAACCACACTCAATAAACTTTGTGAACATAACATGTCGATAATTTCAATAGTTTGGCTGGTCTGTTACGGTTTCTCCTCAGGGTCGTAAGATACTCCAGATCTTCCATGATCCTAGTTTTGATAGTTTTCCCTTCATATAGGCACTAAACCCTACCTCTATGCCAAATTTCAGCTCTCTAGGTTTATGGGAAGTACTAGTTCTATTTTGATGATCAGTGAGTCTATATATGTTGAAATAGTACAACTTTGCTTTTGCATAACTTACGAAATAAACAAGCTACAAACATGAAATTTTGTGGTTTAAGTGTGTGCTGGTAGCTTACTAGATAACGCTAATTTCAGCGTTCTAAATCTATCCAGAGGTCCCCAAATAGGGGCCTGGAATTACGTCGAAATGGTTCCAGAAAAGGATGGTACGGCAGTATTTGCTTTGCGCTCGACTTGGCGGGGGCACTGCCGTGCCCCCAGATCAAAATATCATTAATATCGCGCGGAAAACGGCAGCATAGACGCGGGGTTGGGAGGCAGGACCAAGTGAAAGTGAGCGACTGACATGCGAGAATTTTACCGAATACTTACTAATCCTAACTTCTTACTACACACATCAAAAGTGTCTAGGGATCAAGCATTTTTATGCGGATTTCTTGAGATTGAGATGTGGCTTTGTAATAAATTTATGATTTTATAAATTTATATGGATCCTTTTTGGTGCATTTCATAATTTGAAACAGGAACTGTTAATCAAATTCGAGTAAAAGATGAAAATCAGCTGTCAATATTTTCCCTATAAAAACATACAACGCATTGAAGACATTATTAGTGCTACTGTTTCCCTACTACTGATTAAAACCAACGTTATTATGGAGCGGCGACGTCATTTAAGCAGGGAAGAAATGCTCAGAGCCCTGGGAATGATAGAAGCTGGTTCCCGGCAACGTACTGTGACTTTAGCTCTGAATACAAGTCAGAGTGTTATCAGTCGACTTTGGACACGTTACCGAAGCACTGGTACCGTGGCTGAGCGCCATGGAGGACGGTATCGCTGCACCACACGGAGACAAGACCGATACATTCAAATCTTAACTCGAAGAGCTCCAACAATAACCGCCATGATGTTAGCCGTGAGGCTTCATCACTCTTCAGGGAACTTAATTAGCGACCAAACAGTCAGAAACCGCTTGCATGAAGTGAACCTTCATTCCCGAAGACCGCTACGGGTACCACCTATAGCAATTCACAATCGTAGGATTCGATATCAATGGGCTCTTGAACACAGAAATTGGGCAGAAGAACAATGGCGTTTCGTGTGCTTTTCTGATGAGTCTCGTTTTGGTATGAGACCGGATACAAGACGTATACGACACTGGAGAACCCCTGGACGCCAACAGCGATTAAAATCCTGCCAGGAAGTCCATCCTTATAGTGGTGGAACCATCATGGTATGGGCGGGTATTTGGATCGGCGGAAGAACTGAGTTGATTTGGATCAGAGGCAACCTCAACGCTCAAATTTATGCTGAGACGATTGTATCTGACGTCATCGTTCCTCTACAAGTGCAAATCGGTCCCTTATTTCAGTTAATGCATGATAATGCACGACCGCACACCGCAAGAGTTGTAAGACAGACTCTCGCCGCAGCTAACATCAATGTCCTGCTCTGGCCTGCTCAGTCGCCAGACTTGAACCCGATTGAGCATGCATGGGATATGCTACAGAGAAGAGCTCTGCCGAATATGGAGGGTATCCAGTCGCAAGAAGACCTTTTTTTGTTGTTGCAACGAACATGGGCGGCCATTCCACAGCGTGATTTGGATGAACTCATTTTGAGTATGCCAAACCGATGGTCTTGTGTTGTTAGTGTTCGCGGTAGAAACACGGATTATTAATTGTTTAAGTTACCCAATAAAATTTTAAAGAAAACTGTTATTTCAGTCTTTTTTTCGAACTTTAATGTTAGTGGTTCAAATGTCAAAAATCCCTTTATTAGGAAAATGGCAAATTTCTTTATTAATGCAAAGGTGACTTGGTTTATCGTTACTGTGACAAACGAAAACATTTTATTTGATGAATCCTTAAAGAAAATTTTAATTAATATCAATCAGGAGAAAAGTTATTGCAAAAATATATGTTGATCCCTAGACACTTTTGATGTGTGTATATTATAAATCCAAAAGTAACTTGTTATGTTTCACGCCTAAACCCTTTAACCAATTTTGCTGTAGTAAATTATTTATAAATATTATTTTTAGGGAATGTTGGTGTAAGAATTAAAATGCCAGTGAAGTTAAGATACCACAATTATTTAAAGTCACATTTTAAACCATAATTTATATTTTTCTCTTAAATATGGCATCTTACACCGACTTATTTTTATTTATATACAAAATTCAATAGGCGTCCCGCTTTGACACGAAAAAACATGGTCACATTAGGTATACCTAATTAACTGCTCTGGAGAAACCCAGATGCTGCTTTTTGAGACATATAATAAGGCTTTTTAATACCATCAATTACAATAACATTATAATTTTATATACAGTGTAAACTCCATGTAACGTCACTCTATTTAACGACAAACTCCCTTAAGCGTCGAAATCAATTGGCTTTGGTTGGTTTAGCTTGTCTTTCATACAATGTTTCACTCTACATAGCATTACACCCACTCTCAATAACAACAACAATTGAGTAAAAAAAAAGTACCTTTTAAGTTGCTAAAATTAGTAAAAACTGCGCAGCTGTGTACGATCTATTGTCGCTTTATTATCCTAGCCCGCAATAAACTCGACTGTCGGCATCATGCATTCCGAACTTTCTAAGAAATTCGTTCTTTTGTTTACAAATTGGGATTGCTTGTACGTGTAGACTGTTGTTGACCATGACTCATAAGTAGGAGTCATGGATTATCTATACCTTATCATATTCTTAGTTGCTCACAAACTTTCAAACTGTAAACATGGCTAATAAAAGAAAATCACTGTGTATTGACGAAAAAGTTTTACTGATACGCGCAATAGAAACGGGAGAGAAGATATTCTAATTCTGATGTTTCTTCTCTCCATTTAACGACAACTCTCTATAACGCCATAAAATGCACAGTCCCTTCAGTGTCGCTATATAGAGTTTACACTGTATCTTATTAAGGTGGTATTGTTACATGACTGTAGACCAGTGTTTCAATATTTTTTAATACTCAACCCCTATGCAGGTTGGCAAATTCTGTCGAACCCCTTGGGCCACAGACATAAAGTTAGTAAGTAATAGGAAAGACTATGAAATTATCTATTTCAATTCCTGTCTTCATTATTAAGACCCACTCTGGAAGAAGCTGCGAGAGCTTTAGAAATAACACACTCGTGTAACTTTAATGAAAGGTCTCATTAGAACGGACAGATGAAAGGTATACAAGAATTCTAGAACTGAAAGCTGAATTATTCATGTCTTACAATCTGGTTATGCTAGTAATTTTTCTAATCCTTATATTATCATTTCTGGTAGTAAGGTAAAAGCACTAATGCTAGACAGTTTAAGGACAAATCGAACTTCATTCTCAAAAATCAAATCTATTTATCAAAAAAATACAGTTACAACTTTTTTAACTGTTAGAGCAACATTTAGAAATTAACTTTTTCATATAAAATATTTTAAGACTGTCGTATTTTTAACTAAAATTAAATTCTTCTTAGGTTTGCCGTAGACACTAAAAGATGACAGCATCAAAAATCAAATCCACCAAAAATAGACATCAATTGAAACTAATAGTAGGCATGCTTATAACATCACTTTAATATTATGTTTTATCAAAACAAATCAACAAAAAAAATCTTTAAAATTAAATCCGAGTACAGCATGTACTTTAAAATTATTAATTAAATAACAAACAATAAACAAAATATAAACAAACCAAATAACATAAGAAAAAATTGTTGAAATCACATCAAGTTACCCATTAACATTTAATGGAAAATTAAATTTATACTTAATCCTATCAATCATTTTTGGCGCATTGAGAACTTCCACTACTTGAGATTCACTTACTATACAATACTAATATCTTTGTCAGTTTCTTTAAATACAGTTTTGGTTTTATCACAGCTTACCATTGCCATAACTTCAAGGTCTTTGCCCGATATTTTTTGGACAACGAAAAGCAACTTGTGAAACTTTTTTTTCCAGGAGAGTTAATAATTACATAATCACCAGGCGTGATCTTATTTTCCTGTTAATTTTCTTCATCTGTATATATTTCTTCTCAATCTTTGTCAATGTCACAATCGTCAATTAGATCATCTATGCTATCTCCAGATTCTATCCATTCCTTTTCAGTACTTAAGCCACTACAGATATCAGTCTTATTAGTTTTCTTTTTCACAACCTTTTGACTTAGCTAATTTCTGAGCAGCCAAGTTTTCTTTCTTCTTCATTCTTCTGTTTTTCCTTCTTTCTTCTAATCTCCATTTTTTATTTTCTTCCATTCCATTCTTTTTCTCTCCTTGTTTTCATAATATTGTTGCCATCGTGTGGAAGACACAACAGAGGGTATTTTTTTCTTTCTTCCTTTTTTTAGAATATTCTTTAGGTGTTGGCCAAAACAAAGCTCTTTTAAAGGGACTGGGAATGATGTCACCCATATTATGCGAGAGACTGTGGAAATTGTGACGTGGATGGCATTATCAAGGGATCTGCACTGGTAGTCATACTGTCAGTATTATGTTAGGTTATTTTAACTGATGTTTTAAAGTTTTCAGCCAGATTCTCCAACGTAAACCTTTATTGACTATAGCTTTTGCCCAGGTTACGAGTATTTTTTCTATATGTTCGGTCACATAACAGCTTCTTCCCATTTTACGTCTAATGGGTGCCTTTCCCTTGACTTTGTACAGTAAAGTTACTCGTGAAACTCCAAATTTCTTCGCCACAGAAGCTGTCGGAACGCCCCGCCTGCATTCTTCTATGGCTGCTTCCATATTGGCTTCCGAGTATCGAAACATCTGACCCTTTACTGGCGGCATCGTACTCGAAATTTACGTCGAAATTAATAGATACTAATAGTTGACATCCAGTATACCCTAATAGTTGACACTGTCTTCTTTTAGTTAGGCTAGTATAAAACAAACGAAACTCAGACATGAACTTTATTTTGACTACATAAAGCTAAATCTGCATTAAAATAAGCTAACAAATTCAGTTCGATGTAACCCTAGTAGAAGACACACGTGTCATCTTTTAGGTTTTGATTCATTTCTGGCACTAATAGTAAACACCAGTTAAAATTTATACAAAAACAAGCCAAAATAACAAGGAAATGGTCCCAATAAATCAATAATTTCATACATTTATATTATCGAAACCAACAGTAGCCAATAATCATATGTATAAGACAAAATCATACCTGTTAAAAGTCAGTTGCCTTAAGAAAAACGATAAGAATTACACGCTTAATGTCAACCTGGTCATACTGTTTGTTGTAAACTGATGCCATTTTAAAATTTTCTTCTAACGATGTACGCAAGCTTTTGAGCACGTATCATAGATAGCACTAGGTGTCTTTAACATCAGTAGCAATGTTATTTAAATGATTAGTTTTCTTAATAGAAAAGATTTTTATCGAAAATGTCATCTTTTAGTTCAATGTCGGGCATTAGTGCTTTTACCTTAGTATCTTTCTACTCACCTTAACCTTTTACACAAGAACTTAAACAACTAAAGATAAAGTCAAAGCATTTTTGTTTTTTTTTTAATAAATCCCATCCTTCCCACTGAAATTGAGTATTTTTGTAGTATATATAGAGCCTTGACTTTTTAGGGTTCAAAAAACATAACTCTTCCTTGCTTCACCGCAGTCAGGTAAAAACGGAACCCTTATAAATTCGTCATGCCTGTCTGTCTACCAATCCATCCGTATGTCACAGCCATTTTATTCTGAAACTATTAGGACTACACATATGAAACTTGGTAGGTAGATGTATTCTGTGAACCGCTTTCCGATTTTTATACAATAAATAAATAATATGTCATTTTCTTTAAAATAATTATGGTTTAAAATATTTACCTCTTCCTCTGTGACATATATAACATGGGCCTCTATATCGTCAGGGTTCACTTCGAGTCGGCCGTTGTCAGTCAGTACGTGAACTCTGACATTCACAGTGTAATATTTGTTAACCAGTTTCCAAACACGATCAAGGGATTGTGATTCTTTCAAAAACTCATTTGTCACATCGTTGTCTACAAGATCTAGAAAAAAGCAGTTATTTATATTACTAGTAAATTCTAATTAAAACTTAGAGTTATCTACTGAGTAGAATGTTTACGAACCAGAAATGATACCTGTAGCAGCGGTCTCATTGACTGCGCTGACCAGGATGACAGGTAATGTATCAAATGTTGACATGGTTTTTGGTTAATTTACTATAAAACAATTAAATAAAGCAAAATAACAATTTTTAATCATTGAAACCAAATTTTAATGAGATCAATTCGAGAGAAAATACTATAATATATACAAACAAGACGAGCAGTACTCTGTGACCACCGCTGACAAGCGTCCACACTCATCAATAGCGATGGCCGTTTTGTAACATCAATAGTTGTACAACTATCTATTTGAGTTTACAACCATCACTCGTTTTCTAACCAAGCATAACTATCTATTTTCACAACGTACGTTACGACAATAACTGCAGCTGTAACAACCATCGGTTGTTTTGTAGCGCATAATAACCGTAGCTATCTCACAACGCTCTAGAAATCACGCAATAGATATCGTAGTTGAAGTTGGCTACGTAGCGGTATCGCAACGGTTAGAGCGAGAAAAATATAGGATAGGTAGCGCGTCTCGTTCGCACAAAAGCAAAGATGGATGGTTATGATTTATTGCATAATGTGACGAATCTTATAAACACGAACGTCGATAATTGAATGACTAACTTTCGCCACGGAAAAATATTATTTGAAAATTTAGTTTGGTGTTGACCTTGATACCCGCAAGTGTTCCATTTCCCATTTCTCCACGATTGTTTTTAGGGTTCCGTAGCCGAATGGCAAAAAAAGGAACCCTTATAGTTTAGATATGTCTGTCCGTCTGTCTGTCTGTCTGTCCGTCCGTCCGTATGTCACAGCCATTATATTCCGAAACTATTAAAACTATACATGTGAAACTTAGTAGGTAGATGTATTCTGTGAAAAGCTTCCCGATTTTAAGAAAAAAAAATAAAATAAAGGGGAGTCCCCATACATGGAACTAGAACTGAAAATATTTTTTTTATGAAACCTATGCGTGTGTGGTATCTATAGACAGGTCTTTAAAAATGATATAAGGGTTTCTAAAACCACTTTTTCATAAAGTCAATCGTTTAAAAGATTTATGAGCTTCCAAAGTAGTAAAATGTGTTTGTCCCCCCTCTAACTTCTATAATAATGGAGTGAAAAATCTAAAAAAATATACGTCTGTAGATCTTAATGTAAACTTTCAACCAAAATTGGTTTGAACGAAATCGGGTCAGCAGTTTTTGAGATACAGCATATTTTCTAAAACCGCAAATATAACTTTGTAGTTCATACAAACACTATGAAAAACAAAGTTATTTAGCGTAGTTGTAAAAATGTAAATAAGCTAGTTTTAAGAAGTCTTTAAGATTTTTTTTTAGTCGTCAAATAAATAGACACATTGTATTATATGATTATAGTTACTACGGAACCCTTCATGGGCGAGTCTGACTCACACGTGGCCAATTTTTTTTTCTAAAGTCGTTAAATTTTGTATGTGTGTTGAATTGAACAATAAGTAATTTTCATCTATAGTGTTAATAATTGTAAATAAATCTAACTTTTTTGACAATATCAAGTACTTACTTTCTTATTGCAAAAAACCTAAGCCTAAGCCTGGATAAGTACGAAAGAAAGTTGACTGTATGTTTAGTATCAATTGTAACTGCAACAGATATCACGTTATAAGGCGCCTTCTATACGAGACGTTGTCGAAATAGATAGTTGTCAAAATAGATAGTTTTCACAACGTTATTTGACAACGGACAACGGCTTCGTTACGTTATTAGAAAAACTCATAACGACACATGTCTACTCATCAACTGTCCGACTGACATAACATTGACAGTTGACAGTATTGACCAGGGTTGCCAACCGCAAAAGAAAATCCCTCGTACATATGCAGCTAAAAATCTCGTATTTTGACTTTCAAACATCGTACATTTAGGTATTATGCATGCAAAACGTGCTAAAACCAAAATTAAGGCATATTGAACTACTTGATTTAGCTAATTTACCTAATACTACTAATTTTAGCAACTTAAAAGGTACTTTTTTTTACTCAATTGTTGTCGTTATTGAGAGTGGGTGTAATGCTATGTAGAGTGACCCATTGTATAAAAGACAAGCTAAACCAACCAAAGCCAATTGATTTCGACGCTTAAGAAATGCACAATGAAATATAGGTACATTCCATGTAAACGAAAGAGATGCATATATTAATAATTGCTCTCTCACTGTACACACTGCCATGCCGGCCGGCGACTACTCACTTCACTAGTTTAGTCGCTGAGCGACAAGAGCTGTCAACTCACGCTGTAAGATCAACCAGATGACAGCACAGCGACTAAACTATCGGAACAATACACTCGCTGCTCGCTGCTCGCCAACTCGTTTTCAGATGCTAGCTCTACTCGCTACTCGTTCATCGTCGGCGGTGAGACAACTGCCTGAGAGACAAACCAGATGATAGCTCAGCGTCTCAACTATCGGAACAACACACTCGCTGCTCGCTGCTCGCCAACTCGTTGTCAGTTGCTAGCTCTACTCGCTACTCGTTCATCGTCGGCGGTGGGACAACTGCCTAATGGAGGAGTTTTTAAATTAAGCAGGCTCTAAGCTCATTCGAAGACCAAATGTGTATCATTTTCATTCAGATTTCTTTATAAAGAGAAATAGCAATGTGGGTAGAATTTACATTACTAGCAGTCTTGATAACCCCTTCATCTTAGCTAAATACGCTTGTGTCCGGAGTGATTTCACAGCAATAGTGTAAATGTGTGGGGCTCAAACCCGCGACCTCCCGATCACAAGTCCGGCACCCTAACCACTAAGTTATTGACGCTATTGAATAATTCGATCTTGTTTCGTGACTGATACTTCCGAAGGGCTGAAATATCTGAAGAATAATGTCCCGGGTCTAATAAGAGCTACGCTACCTTTTCCAACCTGACCTAGGCATAGAATATCCTAGCGGGACATTAACTAAAAGTATAATATGGAACATTTATTATAATGAGAGGTAGGCTGACTCCATGAATCAGTGTCAGTTTTACTTTAGCGGTTAATCGATGGCAATTCAAATTCTTTATTTCAGATAATAATAAAAATTTGTAGTTGTGTTAGTAGAATGCTTGATGATGTTCATCCTAGCCTGTAGCCAGGAGTGGATCTACCTAAGGGCTAATTGGGCCCGGGGCCCCGTGGCTGTATGTAAAGGGTGCTCATTAAAACAATAAACGATACTTGTTTTTCCCGACTGCAAAGGAAGGGTTATTAACTAAAGTATCTAAAATAAAACAAAAGTTTGGCAGCGCTAAAATCGATCAACCCGTATGCGTGAATATTTAACGAAGCAGGAAAGTCCCTTCTCGCTTATCAATGGTCGGGTATTCAATATTTTTATCCGACTGTGGAGGGAAATGTATGTATGTTTGTACCTATTTGACGTGTTAAGGCATTGAGATAGGAAAAGTACCTCCAAGTCAGTGGTTATAGGCCATAGGCGTGGGCCGATTTTGATAATCCTTACGTCTATTGATTTGTCTTAACTTTGCGAGTGTCACTAAAGCCATGATAGTTATTAAAAGTCACCGCAATGACAACTACTTAGATATAAAACAAAAAATCAACAAACTGCGTGAAGTAGAGTATCCTTGCATAGGTCTTTAAAAAATGATTTTGATATTCCTTTGACCATTTTTCATTTTAAGCAACTATTTAGGATATGTAACGTTTTAAAACAGATTTGGAGGACCATATTCAGAGGTGCGGTTTTTTTTCTTTCAAACCCGTTGAGTAGGGTATCAAAATAAAGAGCTTCGCGAGGGGATCACAAATAAATAAAATACATTAACGTTTATTTCCAAGAAAAAGGTTTACAGATTTTTAGTGTGATACTAGAATACCCTGTGTCGCAGGATCCAGTCTTTCTCGACATACATGGTTAACAGCTATAAATAGATACAAACGCAACGATTAAGATAACAAAATATGTGTAAGTCTGTTCCACTTAGGTTTTCTACGCATTCGCTGGTCAGTCATCTATCATTTACCATCAGGCGAGATTGAGGTCCAGAGTGGTCTCATCATTGAATAAAGAATAAGTTACTTCTGTGAAAATTGCAGTTTTATGGAATTTTAGCAGCACAGACAAGCTTCACATCCTGGCTCATTGGCGAAACGTTGTTTGCCTGTCGGTTTTCTACAAATTGTACTACGGGGAGTGTGCGCAGGAGCTCCATGACCTGATCCCTCCATCTCCCTTTCACTAACGGGCTACGTACTGCTGGGTACCATCAACACTTGGTTGATATACCGTCTTGTCGCACCAAGCGCTTTTCTTCCACATTTATTGTACGTACAACCAAGTTGTGGAAATCTCTGCCAGTTTCTGTGTTCCCTGCCACTGAACTTTCTGCCTTTAAAGCAAGAGTGAACAGGCATCTTCTGGGCTCGCTCGTTCCATCGTAGACCTCATCTATCTCTTACCATCAGGCGAGATCGAGGTCAAGAGTGGGCTCATCCAGAATACAAAAAAAAACTCTGACAAAATGTATAGTTGGCGCACCGTAAGAACTCTAGTCTCTCTGTAAAGCATATCTATGTGGTATCGAATTCAAAAAAAAACCTTTAATATATACCTAGCTCTGTGAGCACGTTCAACGGCTAAAAGAAAACTTTTACCAGAATGAAGAATGAATTATGAATAAATCCAAGGTATGATGGAGTAACTGAGTATCGACTGACATTAGGCCTGGTATAGTCCTCGGCACGTAAGTTGGCAAGGATTTGGCGTAGTGGGGGTAAGTTCGCGCATCGTGCACTTAGTGGAACAAAATGTGGTCAATTTTACTGCTTGCCATTATTCTATGGTTATTGCCATCATTTATTTTTAATCATGTCTGTTTAGAAGAATGTTAAAGAAAGAAGAAGAATTCATTAGTTAATTTGGTATTATAAATAAAATAGGTAGAATACATAAATACATTTAAAAGTGAAACAAATGTAATTAAAAAAACATTAAAAATAATATGTTCTCGTCGTCACAATTAGTTAAAAAAACTGCTACCCCTTTTATTATTATTTTTTCCCGGTGTCTTAAAGACAGTGACGAATTCGGAATTTCAACCTTCCTTAACTATAGTGTCTAAATATTCTTTCTGACGTTTTAAAAGTCTGCGTAAAATGGTATTTGGTCCTGGCATTGTAGTCAACGTAACAAAAACTAAGTTTAAAACAACAACTCGTAACAAAAATAAAGGGTACAACTTTCGTGTACGAAAGTGTATTCGGGAGCAAATGGAACGAGAACTACTGACGCAACAATCGCGCGCTCGGAGTGGCGCTACGTCATACCCCGCGTCCCGCTGACAACCGCCAACACCTAAAAATGTTGAATGAGGGAGAGGATGGCGTCCTCCCTCCAGCCAAGCCGCAGTGGTAGACGCCCACGGCGTCGGACGTCGGCCGATGATCTCCGGCCACCGTAGGCGCGGGCATGCGGACAGCGAGTAAAGGGCAACTCGCTGTCCGACCATGGACCATGCCCGGGTCGACGGCGCGTTGTGTTCCACGCGCGCCTCAAAGAGCGTCAGCAACATGACGAGGCCCCCCCTACAGAGGGCCGAAGCCTGCCGGGGTCGTGGGACTTATCCCATTTCCGTGACCCCGGTACGTAAAGGGTTATTGAAGGAACACCGTGGATTTTAGTCAGTAATAGTCTGACAGTCCCTCCCACCCTGGCCGGGGTGGGAGGACTTATTTGATAATTTTACCACGCTAAAAAAAAAAAAAGATACGTGCCAAGCACTATAGGTCATCTTAATTGTATGAGTGTCAGCTATCGATCTTAATCTCCTAAATATGTACAGGTGTTTCGTTATAGGTACGTGCAGTAACAGATGCTGTTTGAATGTTTGATTTGTCCATGACAAAGCGTACGTCTATGTTAATTCCCAGATATTATATGCAATCAACTTGTTTAAAAATTCAGCTGTAGCTATCCCCAAGATGCAATTATAGTAAAACTATGTGACTATGTTTAAAATGAAATAGAAATACAAAGTCGTATAAAAAGGCTGAATAACCGTAAATTAGTATTTAAAATCAAAAGCTGAAATTAAAAAAGGAATTTTCATTTAATAAAGTGACAAGCTGGCGGACCTATCCCATTTTTAGGGTTCCGTAGTCAACAAGGAACCCTTATAGTTTCGCCATGTCCGTCTGTCTGTCCGTCTGTCCGCGGTTTAGCTCAATAACTATTGGTACTAGAAAGTTGTACTTTGGCTTGAGTATACACGTTAATGATGCCAAAAAAGTGGTAAAATAAATTAAAAAAAAAACAATTATTTAGGGTACCTCCCATACATGTAAAGTGGGATGATAATTATTTTTTTTTTCGTTCTTCCCATAGTGTAGGTTATCGTTGGATAGGTCTTTCAAAAATATTAGGGGTTTGGTAAGACCGTTTTTTGATTAAGTAAACCGTTCGTGGCTTATCAAGCTTTAAAGTACCAATTTTCGTTAGAGTCAAGTGTCCCACCCCCTCTATCAGCTAAACGGTTGTAGTTAGAAATTCAAATGTCACGGCAGTAGTACCTATATATAACGAAATTTAAAGGAAAACTATCACACATAAGTGGGCTTTACAAGTTTACGAGTAATAGTCGACCAATTGTATTTGACTCGAAAATTTCGAACAACTCTACAGAAATGTCGATAGTTGGCGCTAAGCGCCAATTGTATCGTGCTAGCTTCTTGTGACGATTGAGTAGTGTAGCTATGTGTCCGTATTTAAATTCAAAACACCGGCTATGACAAGTTTTATACAAATCTCTAAAAAAAATTAAAACTTTTCGTGCAAAATTGTCGGATCAGGTGAGGATTTGTATAGGAAGTCAAATTAGTTAGGTAGTCATGTTTGACTTTTAGTTAGAGCATGGTACGAAACGATCAGTCAGCGAATACGACACGCACTTGGCTGTTATAAAAACTACGGAACCCTACACTGCGCGTGGCCCGACACGCACTTGACCGGTTTTTATTATTATATGTTCTATTGGATCCCGCCTGCTTATCTCTTCTTGAAATTAAAATGTCCTTGCTTCTTGCATTTCAGTGGGTTTTTTAGATTTTTTTAATTACATTGTTTATTTAACTATCGTTAGCGTGTTGTTACGAGGATCTCCCTCCCTCTCTCACCCGCAGTGCAATTGCGTCGGGTAGTACGGCCGCAATTTTGTTCTTATCGTCAAAATGTAACGATACAGTCTTACCGTGTAATTGTTACAACTGTGTGTGTATGTGTGGGTAAAATTTCTTAGCTTACTAGAAGAGCCTGAAGGTGAACGCAGACCTAGCCGCACCGCACGCGCCACAGTCTTCGCATTCGAATTCTTTATGTAAAGTTCTATGCAACCTCGCACACCTACCCGCGCCGCAGTCGTCGCAGTCCCTGAAACGACCGAAATCCCCAAGCCGCAGCTGATGACGTCACCCGCACGCAACGGACGCTGCGGCTAGCGCGGCGTGGATGACGTCATTCGCATCCACGGCGCGAGCCGAACCGGAGCCGGAGGACAGTGTTGCCAACGTAGGCGATTTTTCGCCATTTAGGCTACTCACGAAGAGAATCGGCGACAAAAAAAACATGAAAGGCGACCGGTCGCCTCTTAGGCTACTTCAGTTCAGGTTCAAGGTTGTCTGGAAAGTGGAAGATATATCGCTCTCAGCGATAAGACCATCATTGTAACTAAATTGTTAGCAATATTACTATTGAAATGTGTTTCAATTATTGGTGTACAGTAAAGTGTATTCCATCTGTCTGTCATAAACGAGCTTAATAAAAAAAAACATGGCCCATGTAAAAGGTTTGCAATACTAGGAAAGAATGGATGGCACTCACTTTATTTATTAGAAAGCATATTATATTATATACGCATAAACTTAGGACTTTTTCAGATTAGAAGCGATCTTCACACAATAAATATACGCAATAAGCGTGAAATTGTTATACCCAAATGCAGATTAGCCAAGACTAGCAAGTTATTCTTCATAAATAGCATACGCTTTTATAACAAGTTACCAAACTCTGTCTGTGTGTGATAATTTAAAACCCTTATCAAAAAAGCATATTTTAGATTGAGGACTACGTTGAAGTTATAATTGCTTGGCGATGATTCCTTCCTTCTGCACAATGTGGCTCGGGCTTATTGTGATTGCGTTATCAACTAGTCTCTCAACAACTCCACTTTAGTGAGTGTGTCTTTTTATTTTGTTTGTTTGTACTTTTCCCTACGATAATCCATGCGATTGGACAGATTTTTCTGTTTAGTTTTTATTACTAATAAATAATAAAAATTATATTGTTTAATTTTACAATGCATTCATTTTTCATTTTTTTAATTACATTGTGTCAGTAAGACAAGCACAAACCCTATCTTCTTTCAAAAACTCAGAAAAAGATCTTTATCTCTCTCCTTAAATTGTTGTTATTATGTATGTCTTTGTTTCTTTTTTTTTAATTTTTATATGTTAATATATATATATATATGTTTTGAGAACGTTATTTATTGTTTTGTATTTTATATAGATAAATAGTACACCGTGGTGTACTACCCGCATATTTATTTTCTCCTTTTGTTTTAAATCCATCCAAAGGTTGTCTATAAAAGATCGCTTTTAGCGATAAGACCGCCCATTGTATCACCCTTTTTAATTGTTAAGTCCATCTTCTTCTTCTTCTTCTTCTACCATGCCTGCTCCCTTTACTTGGGGTCGGCTCTCCTCGTTTTAAGGCGCCAGGACACTCTGTCCTGGGTTGTCTGTGCTTTCAGCTGAGCTCGCTCCATGTCCTTGGCAGCGGTTGTCCACCACGTGGCTGGCGGTCTTCCTCTGCCCTTTCTGGTCTCTGGGATAGCCAGTGCCTTTTTCACCGGATGTCCTTCTTCTCGCCTCATGACATGACCAAACCATCTCAGCCGGCTCTCAACCATCTTTTCTGCAATGGGAGCGACTTTGAAGGAGCCTCTGATGTACTCATTGCGTACTTTATCGAGTCTGGTCACTCCCGCTGCCCATCTCAACATCTTCAGTTCGTTTGTGCTCATTTTCTGTTCGTGTGCTTTTTTGACGGCCCAGCACTCAGAACCGTATAGCATCGCTGGTCTAACGGCCGTTTTGTAGACTTTGCCCTTGAGTTGTATTGGCATTCGATTGTCACAGAGTACTCCTGTCAGCGTTCTCCATCTCAGCCATGCAGCGCTGACTCTATGTGTAACATCAGCGTCTGCCCTTAACGGTCATGGATCATTTAATAAACACCTCTATCTAATAGGAGTCACAGACAGCCCACTCTGCAGAGCCTGCATGGAGGAGGACGAAACAGCAGCACACCTGCTACTGAGCTGCCCTGTAGTCGCGGATTACAGGACTAAATACTTCGGCAACCCAGGTACCCTCCGAGAAATGGTAAGCAAAACAAGGGCGTTGCTCGCCTTCCTGGAGGAACTGGCATGGATTGAGTGAAGAGAAATCTTACCCCTTACGCAAAATACGCGCACGGTCGTGGAGTTGCGGATACCTGCCCGACATACATACATACATACATACATCAGCGTCTATGTCTACGTTATTGGATAATACTGAACCAAGGTATTTAAATTGGCTTACTTTTGGTACTGGCTGGCCGTCAATGTGTATCACGGTGTTGTCTGGTTGGTTATTGAAGCTGCACTTAAGGTACTCGGTTTTGTTGCGACTGATACGTAGTCCATTGTCCTCTAGCGCTTATCTCCATTGCTGAAGGGTAGTGTTTAATTTATTTGCACATTTGTCTATTATGACAATATCATCTGCATACAGTATGCACCATGGTAGAGAGGACTGGATGTTTTTTGTGAGATAGTCCATAGACAGGTTAAATAGGAAAGGGCTGAGTGCGGATCCCTGATGCACCCCAACTTTAACCTCAAACGGTTCGCTTAGTCCGGCCAGGCTTCTCACTTGTGTGCTGATGCCAGCATACATATCTTGCACAAGGGTGATGTAGTGTTCAGGAATTTGCTGTGCCCTCATAGATTGCCATACTAATCTTCGTGGCACCCTGTCGAAGGCCTTCTCGAGGTCAATGAACACAAGATGTAAATCCTCCTTATTGGCCCGATGTTTCTCCATAAGAACTCGTATGGTTTGGATAGCATCCGCTGTGCATTTCCCTGACACGAACCCGCACTGGTTTTCAGATATGGATACTAGTTTTCCGAGACGATTGTTCAGTATGCGCTCCAAAATTTTCAGTGTATGCGACGTAAGTTTAATACCCCTGTAGTTGCCACAGTCACTGACATCTCCTTTGTTTTTGTAAAATGGTACCAGGTAGCTATGACGCCATGACTGCGGGATCTTCTTGTCTATAAGGATGAGATTGAATAGTTTGGTTAACCATTTTACAGCAATCGGACCCAGTACCTTCCAAAGATCTGCCGGTATGCTGTCTGGTCCTACAGCTTTATGATTCTTCATCTTTCTCACAGCTTGTAAAACTTCATCAGCGCTAATATTGTCAAGGGGCCCAGCTGTTTTTGGATTTTCTGATAGGGGTTGCCTCGGAAATTCTTCATTCAGCAAGTGCTGGTAGTATTGACACCATCTGCGATTGATTTTGTCATTTTCAGTGAGTAGATGTCCGTTTTCATCTCTGACATATTTATTGATCTAGACATGCTGTGTGACGTTGTTTTGCAAGTTTGAATATGTCTTTGTCATTTCTTGCATTTTCAAGTCTAGAATAGAAAGCTGTTCTTGAGCCTGCCCTACTTTGCGCAACTTTACGTTTAGCAATCTTTTTACTGTTTTTATATTGAGTGCGATCCTCGTCTAATCCTGTGCTCTGCCATTGTTTAAATAAATATTTCTTTGTCTTCAAGGCGGCCTTCACATCTTCGTTCCACCATGTTGGATCCTTGTTGTTATCTAACCCACCCTTTGATATTCCTAGGGTCGTTTCGGCCTCCGCTCTATAGAATTTTTCGAAAGCAGACCACATGTCTTCTGCTGTGATCTCTTTGTCAGTCTCCATGTCGCTCTCTAATTTCTTCTGGAGTATGGCTATCATTTCGGCTCCTTTCTGCGTATTTAGCAGATGCCACTTTATTTTTGGGGTCCTGTTTTTAGTATGCTTAACTGGTTTTGGTAACCTTATACATCCTACTAGGATTCGGTGTTGGGATGTAAGTGCTTCGCCAGGGATGATCTTACAATCTTTGAAATTTTTGAGCATATCTCTGTTAGTTAAGATAAAATCTATTTGTGATTGCTTATTTCCACTTTTATAAGTTATGATATGTTCTGGTTTTTTCTTAAAAAAGGTATTAACTATTGCCAAATTATGTCTAATACAAAACTCTAGTATCTGTTCCCCACTTTTATTAAGTTTGCCATATCCAAATTCTCCCTGTATTGCTCCATATGCTCTATTTCTCTCGCCTACGTGTCCATTTAGGTCCCCACCGATGTATTTAGCTTCTCCGTGCGCTACAGAATTGAGCATATCATCAAACTCATCCCAGAAAGTCTCTTTTTCACTGTCAGTGCACCCGGTTTGCGGTGCATAAGCCGATATTATGTTTAAAGGTGGTTGTCCATCCATAGCTAGCTTCACTCCCATAAGTCGGCTGCTTCGACTGTCGACGTTAATTATGCGCCGTTTTAGGTTTGAGTCCAACACAATGGCCACCCCGTCGCGTGTATTGCTAGTTCCATGGTATGGCATGGTACATTATCTGGTATCCCAGTCCCAGGTCTCTAGACTTTGACCCCTTCCACTTAGTTTCCTGTAGGCAGCAGATATTAATTTTGCGGACTTGTAGTATTGTCGCCAGTTCTTGACTTCTGCCAGTGAGTGTGCCTAGGTTCCACGGTGCCAATCTAATGTTAGATTGTATGATACTAGGAGGATGCGAATATTTGTTCTTGTCATGTTTATCGTCGCTTCTGGGGTACGCCCTAGCATAATCTTCCTTAGTAGCCTTCTTCGCATTTCCACTGATGTCGTCGCTTCTGGGGTACGCTCTAGCTGTATTGCGTTTCTTTACTTTGACTTTTTCCATTTAAAACGAGAAGATAGATTTTTGACTATAGGTTTTTACGGCCGGTTGTCACCTGACGCCAAGACTGTATCTTATACTAAGGTGTGGGCGCTGCCGTTGACCCCTAAAGGATTCATCCGCCACCATCCCTACTGTGCGCTCCAGCCTAAACGCATAGCACTGCAGAGACCTCACATCCGAATAAGTCGAAGGAGCTCCGTACAGGGATTTGTTAACGAAGTATCCATCTCCGGCCTGCTGGTCCGCGGGAGCTATTTAATTTCGCCCCTACCCTCCATATCTGGCGAGTTTTCCCCTATCCGCCACCTGGGGACGCGTTCTCTAGGGGTGAGGCTCCCCCGAGAAACGTTTCGTGCCGTGCACTAGCTTATGTCGTTTTATAAGTGGCCATGTAAAATAAAATATGTTGAGTTGAGTTGAGGCCACCTTTTTGTTTATGGTTAGTTAGCTTCGGGGAATACCCTGAATTTATCTTTATCTGTAATCAAATTTAGAATGCAATGATGTGATAAGAATTAATTCTGTGTCGGAGTCTGTGCTTTCTGATAGCTATAACCTGGGAGTCTAAAGACTCCCAGGTTATAGCTTAGAGTAAGAGTGAATAGGTTACTTCTAGGCAAGCATGCATCGTCTTCGTCCACATCATCACTTAACATCAGTTGAGATTGTGGTCAAACGCAAGCTAACCAACAATAAAAAAATAAAAAGAAATAGTGTACAAACAATTATCTTATTAAACTGGGTGAATAGTTCGGGCCAATTTCAGTTATTATTTATCATTTTCATTTCGCTTCGTACATCATTTGTGTCAAAGTATTTCTTTCACGAAAAATTATTGGCGCATACATTATGCGCGATTTATGGATGAAAAAATATCAGCATTTAAAGCAAGTAAAGTAGGTAATAATAAATTGATTTAAACTACATTTTTACCGATATTTTAGGCTACATAATTTATTAGGCTACCGCTGACTGAAATTCGGCTATATTAGGCTACTTAATCTGTGAAAAACGGGCGACATTGGGCCAACGTTGTTGGCAACACTGCTGGAGGAAAGAAATCAAGTGCGATGCCTGCGGCGACGGGAACGACTGCAGCGACTGCGGCGCGGATAGATGTGCGAGGCCATTAACAAAAAGCGATGACTGCGGAGACTGCGGTGCGGCTAGGTCTGCGTTCACCTCACGAGCTCAATACTCTCTGGTGGAGAAAAAGCGCGGGAAACTACTGAGTTAACCAGGCGGGGATTTTGAAAACTTTGTTAATTTATTTGATAAAACCTTTATTAATCGAGTTTTTAGGAGTGAAAACAAGTAATAAGTCATCAAATCCTTTATTAAATATATAAATTACAATGGGGAAGGTGCGACCAAGAAAAAAACGAAAGAAGAATGAAGAGGGTGAAAAATCGGAAATGGAGTCGACGTCGTCAGAGTCTGAGATGGAAGTAGCAGATACGTATAAACCTTATCTAGTTACAGACTACAAGAGAAGATACCCCGAGGATTCCGGTGCTGCAGAATTTGTGGTATTCGTCGAGTCTTCTAATGCGGAACTACCTTTAGGAACACGAGATCTAATATCCATATCCAGTTGCATCAAAAGGTTTAATAAAGGGGTCAAATACCTTAGATGTATGAATAAGTTTAAAATAGCTATATACTTTGAAAAAGCCAGCCTTGCTAATGCCTTTTTAAACAATGTTACATTTTTAAAGGATTATCAGTTTAAAGCTAATATACCAGCACAAAGCACAGAAATCACTGGTATAATTAAAAATGTGCCTACCAATCTGACAAATAAAAAAATCTTCACAATGCTGTCAAGTTACAAGAAAATAATATCTGTTCGAAGATTCACAAAACGGACTAAAATTGATAATAATTTCATCCAACAGCCGCTGCAAATAGTAGCCATCACCTTCGCGACGTCTGTTCTTCCAGACTACGTGGATTTGGATGGTTGGCGGCACGACATCTCAGCGTATATTCCACCTGTCAAACAATGTTTCCGGTGTCTCAGGTATGGTCATCTAGCAAAGTTTTGCAAGAACTCTGAACGCTGCTCCATCTGTAAAGAAGATCACTCATTTAAAGTTTGTACAACACCCATTGAACATGCCAAATGCTTCCATTGTGATGGCAATCATATCAGCATTTCAGCTCAGTGTCCAGTAAAACAGAAAAAAATTCAAGAAAATAGACAAAAAATTAAGCCACCATCATTTGCTGACATATTTAATCATGGAATTTTCCCATCTCTTGGCCCTAAAAAGCCTCTAGATCTCCTCACTTTATTAAAATCTAATGACAAGGCACTTAACCTTTTAGTGCAAAGTATCATCAAGATGATAACGTTAAATAAGACGCAAGATACTCCAATATCTTCCAAAAACGTTTTAGATGTTTTGAGTGATTTTTTTAACCCCAGTGACATAAAGAACATTAGTTCAAATTAAAGTTAGTACAGTGGAATGCTCAAAGCCTGTTATGTAATCGACATATTTTTACTCAATTTTTATATGAAAATAATATTGACATAGCTTTAATTTGCGAAACATGGCTTAAGCCTATGCAACGCTTAAATATTAAAGGATACTCCATAGAACGCAATGATTGTAATGGTGTTGCCATTGTCATTCGTAATAGCATACAATATAATAGATTAACAACATATTCTGATGACTCAATACAGAATATTGCAGTCAAAATAACATATAATAATAGTTCACTATCAATAGCCAGCCTTTATATTTCGCCAAATTGTAGTCCTACTTTTAGCAAAACTAAGTTTTTAAATCTCATTAATTCATTACCTAAGCCATGTTTAATAGCAGGTGACTTTAATGCTCATCACACCATGTGGGCAGTGTTGCCAACAAGACTTACATAATACTTGCTAAACGGCTGTTAAAATTATGCCAAAATTATGCTAAAGACAGTATAATTTAGCTAAAAATTATGCTAAAAATTTTCGATGTCAAATAAAACGTCATTGTAAATTTAAATATTATTAAATCAACATCAACAAATATATATATGTTATGTTTTAATCGAGTTACATTATGCTATCAAATAAAATATGAATATCTTGGTTGATCGACAACCATAACCGAACAATGTGAGCACACAAACATAGCTGCTGTCTGTGTATTCAGATTTTGTTTTACGTTGGGAATTTTTTTTTTTTTTTACTTTTCACTGGTTCTATAGCTTTTTATGCTTTGCTGATAAAGTATGTAACTTCAAACAATAGATATTAGCAATTATTTCGCACTTACAGTAATTACAATAGGCTTTCATCGTATCATTTTCGACAGGCTGTAACAAATCCTTGAAATCCAGCATTTGCTCCCACTCTGCCCGGTAATGCTGACTGTATTTAGGCGTCATATTAATTACCAATTAATTGATAATGCACGTAAAACTGACAACTGCACTGCATAAACTGTAAGATCTTTTATTTATAAAGTAGTAATTTCACTTTTCTTACAAGAAAAAGGAAGACAATGAATAATGATTATCTATGGTATATGAAATTACATTTGTATGGGAATCCCCAAATTACGGTAGAGAGCGTTTGATGTAAAGGCGGGCCCACACTGATTGCCAATATAACGACAAAGGTAATGAATCCTTTGTCGTTATGTTGGCAACCAGTGTTGCCACCTTATGTCTCATAAAATGTCGAACGCAAGATAGTAAAACGGTAGTTTGTGTCATGGTTTAACTTTTATTAAATAACTATATTTTATGCCAAAAAATATGCTATATGCTAAACAACAAATAAAAATGCTAAACAATATAAAAGTATGCTAAATCTAGCATAAATTATGCTAAATTGGCATCACTGCATGTGGGGTTGCCAATCTGTCAGTCCACGTGGAAGAGATGTCCTCGATGCTGTAAATGAATGTAATTTGGTGTTATTAAACGACACAACCAACAACAGTTGGTTCTAATATCTGGAGACCAAATGGTTTAGATTTAACTATAGTTAGTCCATCTATCGCCCTTAACTGTAACTGGAGAGTTCATAATGATCCTCTGGGAAGCTATCATTTACCCACAATAACAGACATATTATTCAATACTATTACAGATTCAATTACATACATGACTTAACTTCTAACTTTTCTCAAGAAAAGATATCAGAACTCAAAAGACCAAATCTACGACTCGTAAATTGGGAAAATTACACAAAAATAGTTAACAATTTGATTAAAGAATTTATTATTAATTACGATGATCCTCTACTGTCATACTATGAATATTGCCATATTATGCAAAAAGCTATAGATCAATCACTGGCAGAATAGTCGACACCGGCTCAGTTGCCAAAGAAGAGAGAAAAAAAAATGTTTAGAAATCAGGCTCAAAATTTAAATACCAATAGTTTTAAGCAGGCAGGGACCAAATCTAAATACCGATATCCTCCTCTTCCATGGTGGAATGAAAAGTGTGCTAATGCAGTGAAAAAAAGTAAACAAGCATTTATTGCATTTAAACAAGATCCAAGTGAGTCAAATTACATAAATTTTAAAAAGAATCAGGCTGAGAAGAAACTTTAATTAAACTAGAAAGATTGGATAGTTGGAAGAAGTATTTGTACAGAAATAAATAGAACCACTCCTATTTCAAAAATCTGGCAAACTATGCGCAAATTTAATAAATCCTACAATAGAAATAACAATCTCAATAATAATAGTGAAACATTTTGGATAAATAACTTTGTAAGAAAATATACACCTGACTCTGTCTCACACCCCATACAATTAACCAATACCTCTGTAAATCCCACCAATAGTTACATTATTAATCCATTCACCATAGATGAGTTAAAAGCAGCCATCAAATCACGTAAAGACACCACCTTTGGTTTAGACTGCATTTCATATAAGATGTTTAAAATAATGAACACATTTTGCCTTATAAAATTTTTAAACATTTTAAATTTACTTTAGGAACAAACAATAATTCCAAAAGAATGGAAGCAAGATTGCTTGGTTCCAATTCTTAAAGCAGGAAAAGATCCAAATGATGCAGATTCTTATCGTCCAATAGCTCTAACATCCTGTGCAGGTAAACTTTTTGAGCAATTAATAAAACAACGTCTTGAGTTTTATATTGAATGTAATCATATTCTTCCAAGAAATCAATTTGGGTTTCGTCGTGGTCGTTCAGCAAGAGAAAGCATAGGACATCTCTTCCATGATATTGATACTGCCATTAACAATAATAAACATCTTGTATGTGTTTTCTTCGATATTGTAGGCGCATTTAACAACATTAATCATTCAGTTTTATGTACAACCCTTTCTTCCTTGGGAATACCTAAAAAATGTGTCAAATGGATTTATGAGTTCATTAGTGATAGAGAAGTATATATAAAAATGAGATCCAATAACATTTTTGGACCCAGATTGTCATCTAAAGGTGTTTGTCAAGGGGGCATTTTAAGTCCTTTACTGTATATACTTTATATCCATAGGCTAAATGAAATATTAGGATCAGAAGTCAGCAATTTACAGTTTGCTGATGATTTGGCTATTTATTGCAGTGGTGATAACATCTCATACACAAATAAAAAAATAAATTTCGCATTAAAACAACTACGCAGTTACTTTCAATATTTAAATCTAGAAGTCAGTACTGCTAAAAGTAAGATAGTTGTATTCTCAAAGAAAAAAGTGTCCGCAGTTAGGCTACAATATGACAATAATTTGTTATCAATTCAGTCACAAGCAAAATTTTTAGGAGTAATATTTACACATAATTTGTCATGGAATAAATATGTTGATTGCAAAGCAGAACGAGCTCTACGAGCTACAAATACTTTGAGATCTTTGGTTGGTAGCCAGTGGGGTGCCGATCCCAAGATTCTTTTAACTTTATATAAAGCTCTAGTAAGGAGTCATTTTGACTATAGTTTTTTTTGTTACTGCATGAATGCAAAATTAGTAGATAAACTTGAAAAGATTCAAAACATAAATTTAAGATTAATTTTGGGAGCCTTTAAATCATCTCCTATTAATTCAATGCAAATTGAGTGTAACTTGTGTCCACTTAATATCAGATTTTCTCATTTAAAATATAATTTAATCATAAGATTGTTGTCCGAAACTGACAATCCCCTTCTTTCGAAACTGTTAAAGAATAATTCTAATAACTTTTTAACACATAACATCCATGAAATTTTGTCATATAAGAGTGAACATAATATTTTCAATAGTTTTACTTTGCCCTGCTATGATGGAACATATGAGAGCAAATTTTGTGGCTTGAACATTGATATAGACAGGACACTGACTGATAAATATGTCGTTTACAATAAATTGGATGAGCATACAGATTATAGGCAAATTTACACAGATGGTTCAAAATATAATGATAATGTCTCCATGGCATACTATGATCCTGTCACTAAATTGGGACATGGCTTCAGATTACCATCGATTGCAAGTATTTATACAGCAGAAGCCCAGGCCATTTATGCAGCCTTAGAATATATAGAAACAAACAACCTCAGTTTCAAGAAATGGTTGATAATTTCGGACAGCATGAGTGTTTTAATGGCTTTATCAAATCCTTCATACAGCGGTAGCACAAACTATATCATTTACAACATTAGGCAGAAATATAGCAGGCTTTGGCATAGTCAAGACAGAAAAATACGACTTATTTGGACACCATCTCATATTGACGTTTCGGGTAACGAACGTCGAACTTGCCGATAAACTTGCCAGCTCCATAGTTAAAAACCCCAATATTAGTCAAATACCCATCAAAAATATTAAGTTACCACCTTCAGATTGCAAGACCCTCATCATGAAAAACATCAAACGCCAATGGATAACCCATTGGGAAGAAACAGTAAAAATAAAAGGAAAATGGTACCATTACATTAACTCGGACATCAAAAAACCATGGTTTACCAAAGGGAAATGTATACAAAGAAATTTTTATACAACAATTTGTCGCCTAAGATTGGGTCATGGCAGATTTAATGAACATTTATTTAGACTAAATATTACACCTTCCCCAATATGTACACATTGCAATTCTAAAATTCAAACTCTGAACCACATATTTTTTGAATGCCCTCAATTTAATATGCAAAGACTGGTACTCATTGACAACTTATTGGAAATTTACAAAGAAGCCCTGGATGTCCCGCGCTCTATTCAGGATTTGCTCAAGAACACTAAAATATTTTATCCCATTTATGATTTCATCAAGAATACTATTCAAGTTATTTGAAAAAGCATTACCGGAATAGACCTCTACCTGATTTGAAACTATTACACGGATATGACATAAAAATATACCTACCTGATTAAAATGAAGAAATGGAAAAACGATATCATTGTACGGAAGACAAGGCCATTATTGGCCTCGAATACTAATAAGGAAGAACTAGAACTGAAATAAGACCAGGCTGTATGGGCTTAAGCTCTTCGCCTTTTCCGTTGGACGGAAACGTAGACAGAGTTTGTCTACGGACGGAAAGAAAAATACCAAAAAAAAAAACTCTCTGGTGTTTGGTAATGTCAAAATGACAATTGTCAATTGACAGTTGTTATTCAGCTGCATGTCATGTCAGAAAACATTATCGTGAAACTGATTATATTGGAAATGAAAACATTCTTGTTCTAATTTAAACAAGTTTTCTGATAACATAAAGTATATTCCGTGATTAATCTTGGCAGTCTGTAATGTTTTGCAAGTATATTACATAATTGGTAGCATCATTACTATTATTAGTGTTTGCAAAATGGATAATATAAAGTCATGGACGGCAGAGGATGAAGCAATCATTGCGACCAACACAGACGCTACTGAATGTAAGCGGTGCGCTGTCGAGCTCGGGTATTGGAAGGATGATTACATCTCATACTTTGCAAAACACACCGACCGCAAGGCGCCCGAGATCAACCGCGGCTACTACGCGCGAGTCAGGGCAATGGAAATATTTATTCATCAGTTCTTAGAGGTTAGCGGCATCATCATTATGTACTGCTGCTAGAGTTCACAAATGCAGAAGATTTTAGTTTCACATCAATCATGAGTAGTTAAGGTTTCATTAATGAAGCTGATCTGGCAAATTGGCAGTGTACTTTATCTCTAGGATGACGCTTTTTAGTATCATTAGCCAGCAATCACTTGCCATGATATCTGCCACCTAATTTCTATTCAAACACATTTTTGTGAGTGTATGTATTATAATTATTAATATATTGATACATTCACTCACATAATTGTTTTTCGCACTGCAAGATCTAAACTCACCTCAAGATTTAATATGTGATTTTTATGTTTGAATGTTTGGTACTAAAAATGTTTTACTACAAAAATTACATTTAAGGGTCACATTACATAACTGAATCTTATAAAACTATTTTAAATTGAAGCTGCAAGATGTGACCGTGAATATAAGCATGAATAAAAAATCTCCAGATTTTGCCTTGTCTCAGTATAGATTTATCAGTTCAATATGGTTAATATTGATAATTTTCCCAGCGCTGTGGCACCAAATGCCAGATTATAAACTTGGGTTGTGGCTTCGACACTTTGTACTGGCGTCTTAAGGACACCACTCAGGCAGTTGGAAACTTCATAGAACTGGATTTCCCAGCAGTTACAACAAAAAAATGTCACATAATCAAGCGGAATAAACAACTTCTTGAAAAAATATCAAATGAAGGTATGAACCATGTTCTTCTTCTGTTTATTTCTGTGTATATATGTAATGCATATAGTTATATACATATACTAATAATGTAAATATGCATTAATATTTATAAATAATTAACTTACAGTAAAACTGTAAATACTTATTCATTATTGTTTGTTGAAACAGTATGAGTCTTTCTAGTTTTATGCATAAGCCAAAACATTAGGTGTAAATAAAAATAATGCATTATAATGTTATGTAGGTAAGGTGCTTTGGGGGGTTATATCGGTCAGATTTACAAATATTTGCAAGGTTGTTGCACAAACTTAAATTTCTCTATTTGAGTATATGAATATGAAAATTGATAATCATTAAACATAGTGTAATTTGATTTATTTGAAAACATTAAATACTTTTTGATTTGAAAACATTAAATACTTTTTGCTTTGTAGGCCGTTAAGTCTGGGCATAATTTTTTATGAGTGTAATGACGATTTGGCCATCCAGTAGAGTAAGACAACAATTTAAAACTATGTATTGTTATTGCTAATAGCACAAAGTATAAGAAAAGAATGTATCCGATCTTTCCTGTTCTTTAACATGACATCAAGAAAATCTATCTAATACTACAAACATAAATTTTCCAAATGATTTCTTTTTTTTTGTTTTAACTATCCGATCTTACCCCACATACCAAAGAGACATTAAAATTCTCAAAGTTTCTTTATTTCCTTGGGATGAAGTAAGGATGTAAGGACATTTCTAAAAATGGAGTTGACAATATGTAATTGTCTATAGGTTTATGTTATGAGTGACTGACATACTTACAAGCAGACCTGATATATTTGTCTAATCTCCACTAGAGCAGGAACACACTGGATATCAGGCTACAGAGATAGTAGACATTTCTGGATTAGTTCTATTAAGTTAAAAGTGCTTAATACTTAGTATTTAGGCAAAATAATACCAAACTAAGCCATAGTTTTGCTAAAATATGCAAATACGAATGAAGGTGAAAGACCGGACAGACAAATATTTTATAAAACTTGCCTTGTTTTATCTTACGGCGTACAGTACACGTCTTAATTTCCGGAGCGACAGGCGGTCGCAGCGGGGCGGGGCGGGGCGGAACATAATGACGTGGCGCGCAAAGTCGCTAGCATTAAAAAATAGCCGAATAAGTGGGATATTTGATTTCTACGTTCTTTCCACAGCTCCGATCTTACCCCAACGCACCTTACAATAGCTGAGATTTGTTCATATGATCATAGATGAGAATGTTAAAGTTCATTTTTAACCGACTTCTAAAAAAGGAGGAGGTTCTCAATTCGGATGTTTGTATTTTTTTTTTTTTTATGTTTGTCCACGCATAACTCCATCGCTTGCCAACCGATTTGAAAAATTCTTATCTTGTTAGATCGATATCGAAATCGGATGAGCCGTTTCTGAAAAATCAACAAAAGTCTAAAAAAATGTTTACGTCGATGATCTTTTCGTTTACGCTGTATTGCGTTTTTTGTTCGCGCATAAGTCCGTCATTTACGAACCGATTTGGAAAATTCACTGACCCACTAAAAAGCACAAAAATAAAAACTTTTTTGCAAAAAATAAAACCGACTTCCATATCAAAACACTACAAAACCAAAAATAATTTTAATTTCGGAAGGCGGTGTGAAAAAAAAAAGAAAATACAAAACCAATAACACCGACTACCGAAATTAAAATTATTTTTGGCTTTGTAGTGTTTTGATATGGAAGTCGGTTTTATTTTTTGCAAAAAAGTTTTTGAATGATTGGAGAGTGCGGTGACAGTCGGGTGTCCTATGGTCGGTATGGGTGGTGACAGTGTGGTGTCCCGCAGACGGCGAGGTGATGATCCGCGAGGGCGACCTGCACTCGGACGACTACCACCTGCTGGGCTGCGACCTGCGCTGCCTGGCCGAGGTGCGGCGCAAGCTGGCGGCGGCGGGCGCGAGCGGCGCGGCGCCGGCGCTGCTGCTGGCCGAGTGCGTGCTGGTGTACCTGCGCGCCGACGCCGCCGACGCGCTGCTGCGCCACCTGGCCGCCAGCTTCCCGCGCGCCGCGCTGCTGGTGTACGAGCAGTGCAACCTGGGCGACGCGTTCGGCGCCGTCATGGTGCGCAACATCACGGCGCGCGGCTGCGTGCTGGAGGGCGCGCGCCTGGCGCGCAGCCCGGCGCAGCAGGCGGCGGCGCTGCGCGCGCTGGGCTGGCAGTGCGCGCGCGCCTGGGACATGACGGCCGTGTGGCGCAGCTTCCCGGACGAGGACCGCGCGCGCGTCGAGGCGCTGGAGATGCTGGACGAGCGCGAGCTGCTGCAGCAGCTGCACGCGCACTACGCGCTCGCCGTCGCCACGCAAGGCGACATCTTCGCCGACATGGACCTCAACGCCTAGGCGACGGCGAGAACTGCGCTGCTGGGTTTAGCAGAGATGTACTTTACACGCTAAACACCTAGGTAGAAACTGACAAGGATGCACATTTAACATTGGTCATTAAAAAATCCTTGATTTTTCAGCCTTCGAATGCATGCTACGCTCATGTTTTGTGCCACCAAATTTGATTTTATTAATCTTATTGTCCTTATTGTTGAAGCGATCTGTTAGTGACAAAAACATGTAAGTATAATCAGCATTTAAGATAATTCAAATAATATTGTGAAAGCACCATCACTAGTGGTGCTGGCAGTAAATAATCAAAGCTGTCTCATAGCCGGAGCACACACCCACACCGTTGGTTTCCT
Organism: Tholera decimalis; assembly: GCA_943138885.2. Taxonomy (NCBI): domain Eukaryota; kingdom Metazoa; phylum Arthropoda; class Insecta; order Lepidoptera; family Noctuidae; genus Tholera; species Tholera decimalis. Next base: position 49,899,403 of record OW964550.2, on the reverse strand, counting down.
TGCATACTAGCGTGGAGGAAAAAGAGCGTCACAGACTAAATAGAGCTCAACTAGTTCTGAACGATTCTACATACTTACCTACTAAGAAAAATTTTCGTTCTAAAGATTTAATTTTCGGCTCAATCGAGAGCTATTAAAAAAAAGGGGAAGCTACATCTTTTTCAACGATAATTTGTTATAAATGTTTGTATCCTTTGTGTAAAACAATCGTTATAGGTGTTCTGTATGAAATGATAGGCATATTGGAGTCTATTTTATTTCCAACCTTTTACGTAAATCTGTGTTTAACTTACTGTGTAACTTACTGTGAATGTGCAATACCACAGCATTATGGACAGAGGTGTAAAATTTTATTCCAATACAATACAAATTAACGTATTATTTAAATTCGTGTTGTTGTAAATAGCGTAAGTAATTATATTAAACAGGAAAATTTGTGTTTAGTTTAATTGTTTTATTATTTATTCATCAATACTTGCTATTAAGTTACCAAGCCAACTCAGTCCGAGAGAGCTAACAGCTGGCAACTGAGTCGGCTAGGGACTGTGTGGCACTTCCTGGCTTGGACATGGTCTAGGATCTGAACTCTAGACACTTCCAAATTTAGTCGTTAAGCAGAAAGCATGCTCTAAGGTGCGTTGGAGTAATTTCGGACGGTTTTCAGATGCATTTGGAAGATGTTGGCTTCATTTTATATGAAAGTTACAATAGTTAGCACAATAAATTATAGTAAAATTCGATTGTTAATAAATATGCTATAGATAGAATGTGTTTTATGTAGTTATAAATGAAACAACAACTATTTATTTAAAACCTTGGGGAAAATCGGACGTTCATGAATAAAGATCGGACTACTTTCTAATATTGCCATTGTGGCTTAGAACACAGAGTTCATACAAAGAAAATTTCCGTTTTTATAAGTTATTTTATTTTGGTTATTTTTATTTTTGGTAATTTTTATATTGTCAAAAAAGTCACCTGGAACAGTTTTTTTTTTGTTTCGAATGTCCCGTGTGACCCCGCAAGACCAAAATTCAAATTACCGTGGCTCTCTAACTTTCGTGTTCATGAACAAAGAAAAAATATTACACGATTTGATATTTAAAATTTAATAATCAAGTAATTTTTAACCACAGATAGGTAATGCCATATATTGTAATATCCTATAAATGTCTATCTAAGAAGAACCTATTTTATATTGGGTGACTTTTACTTAGTCGCCGATAGAAAAGGGTATAAACATGGGTCGAAAAAAAAACTCGTCTTCCCATGATAAGTCGATCCGTTGATCATGTGTTTTGTATGGGATAGAAATATCCCCAATATTTATATATATCTAAGTAGTATACATATAAAAAACTCTTCTTGCTTACTAGGTTACATTAATTTGTACGTTAGTTTCCTGAGAAAAAAAAAAGATTTTCAACAAAATATCTATATAAAATACATATTACATTTAATTTTCGTCCCATAAAAGGTATAATAAAAATCTATAAACAATAATATTTTAATAAAACATACTTTAAGAACATAACTAAATTCACGTAATAAAATAAACTAAATATAATATATCAAGTATATATTTACAATATATCAAATTCATGAGAAATTATGTTTATCAACCAGCTACATAACGATAGATTGCAACACCATGAAATATCGCAGGTTTAAGTTCGTATTAAAATAGTTTAGCGTATTAAAAATGCATTTAGTTATATGCATTTTTACTCCAGCTTAGATTGGATTATTTTTAGCCCGAACTTCACCTATTAATATCTGCTTGGGGAAAGTCCGGATCTCAGCCTACAACCTTATTTAGCCTTTTTTAAACAGATATATCAAAAGACACCGCATATCCTTATAACTCAAGGGTTTATTATTTGAAAAAATAGCTAATACTCACCAAAAAAGCCACCAAAATGTTGTTTGGGGTAAATCCGGATGTCGTAAATTATCCTAAAAGACACTTCCAGTATAACATGCATAACTTATACCTGGACGCGTTGGAACGACCAATACTGACTGGGACGTGGGGCAATACAAAATGGTGTATCACGCTTTGTTGCCAGATTAGAAAACTACTAATACATACTTAATATTATAAATGCGAAAGTAACTCTGTCTGTCTGTATGTTACCTTTACACGCCTAAACCGCTTAACCGATTTAGATGAAATTTGGCATGGGAATAGTTTAGGACCCTGGGAAGAGACATAGGATAGTTGTTATCCCGGAATTCCCACGGGATCGGGAATTACGCGGGAAAAACCACCCACGCGAACGAAGTCGCGGGCAAAAGCTAGTTCGGAATATATTTAACACATACGGTCTTCCCCCATTCACGATCTTACCCCAACGCACCTTATATATCGAGATCTAGTTTCGAGATAGGGGTAAATTGCTGTAATAGTAGAAATTTTCCCATATTTTAATTAATCTACGAACCAACTAATTCTGATATTTGGCGACTAATTTCGACAAAATCTGAGTGTGATTAAGTTTAATGTCTATCTAGTTCACAGGGGCGTAGCTACCGCCGTATTTGCCGTATCAATTATACGGGGCCCCCGGGCCACGGGGGCCCCCAAAGTGTGTAAGGAAAAAGAATAAAAACTTTCTAATTTATTTTATTTTACAAATGACAAAATTCTATAAAGCAATTCCTTTTTTTCCCGCCTTAAGCGTGCGTTCAAAAGTTGGCAACACTACATCGTTATGGCGGGCTGCGGGACTTCCCCGTTTTACTTACTTCATCTTCAACTCAGCGGGGAATCCCCGGGGATCCTTCATCGATATCGCGATGTACGTGTACGTTGTTGTACTTTGCATTGGATGTTAAACCACTGAGTGCAGTGCACTGTTTATTTACGCGCTTTATATAAATGTGCATTACATTGTAATTCAGTACAAACAATATTGTTCTTCTGGTTTAGCAGTATTAGTAACGATTTGTAAAAGAAATGAGTGAAAGGAAAAGAGATTATCCCAGCGGCGCTGAGAAAAGAAAAATTAAACAGAAAAGGGACGAGGTTATAAAAAAAGTGCCCAAAATTTCTTCATTTTTTCAGAGACAAGATACTGTGAGTGATTTAGATTGGAAAGGTAAGTACTACACTACTACCCAACCCATTTATTAGGGGCCCGTAGTGATAAACAAGGAAATCTTTTAATTTCGGTCTGTCCATCTGTCCGTCACAAAAAGTTGTCTCCCCCCTCGATTTTCACAATTATACTGTTTTTAGGGTTCCGTGCCTTGATTAAAAAAAAACAAAATTCTAACTTATCTATAGGATCGATTTGTTTTGTTGTTTGTTTATCAGTCCGTATCGTATCGTTAATTGCGTGTTGAGAACTTCAGATGTGCAGACTCGCTTTCGGGTTCTCGTTTTGTATGGCCACTACACTACGCGCTGCGTTTAAATAGCACGCAGGTGTATAGTAATGCACGGACGGGCTGCAGGTGATTTTGTATCTACTAATAGGTACGAGCACAATCCGCGTAGAATCTGTGTGCGTCTGAACTGAACACTCTCTAACTGTGACCCTTAGTAACGTTATTTATTTATATATAACTCTTTTTAGTTTAGTATCAAAGCATTCGTATTTATTTTTTAACAATTACTCGTTTATTTTTAGATTCTTCTGAAGCATGTTCTTCGTCACATATCCATCCGGAAATAGAAGAAAGCCAAGCACATACTTTATCGGATGTCCATCCAGAAATCGAGGAACCCCAAGTCAACGATTCTGATATATCTGCAGATAATGCAGATTGTAATATAATTTCATCAGATAGAGGAAATTTTGGTGACAATTTAACTGAATGCGAACGAAAAATAATTTTTAAATTGGGTCCATTTAAACCACAAGGACCATTTCCAAAAGTTTCAGAAAATAACCGACCTTTTTCAGCTTATTATTATTCATATTTCAATCAGGCAGGCATAAAAATTATAAGACCATGGTTATGTTATTCTAACGTTTTAAACAAACCGTACTGTCACTTCTGTTGGTTATTAGCAGATCGTCAAAACAAATCGTACTCCTCTGCTTGGGTTAACGGTGTTTCGGTTAGAAGCAATTTCACACAAACTATTCTTGACCATGAAAAGTCACAGCAGCATATTAGTGCCTCACTCTCTTATAATAATTGGTTGCAAGGAAATACCATCGATACTCTATTGAAAAGTGAAATCGATAGTAAAATTACATTCTGGAGAGATGTACTGCATCGTATAATTAATGTTATAATTACTTTAGTATCTTGTAATCTACCTTTGAGGGGGCATGATTCTGATTCTGGCAATTTCACGTCTGCTATCTAACTATGATGCAACTTTAAAAGAACTTTTTCTAAAACCGAAAGGTGAAATAAATTATTTAAGCCCTACGATTCAAAACGAAATTATTAGTTTGCTTGGTACTAACGTTAGGAACAGTATTATCTCAGAAATTAAAAAAGCTCCATTTCTGACAATAATTCTGGATACAACACAAGACTTGTCAAAAATTGACCAACTATCTGTAGTTTTTCGATATATCTCGGTTAAAGAAAATGATGATAATGTGCCTAAAGAAATAAAAATCTGTGAGTCCTTTTTAGGATTCATAGCAGTAACCGATTGCAGTGCTGCAGGTCTGAAAACTGTCATTTTAAATTTGACTAAAGAATATGGAATTGATTTGACTAAATGTAGAGGACAGGGATACGATGGAGAAAATGTTATGTCGGGTGTGTATGGAGGATTACAAACCCTAATAAAAGAGCATGCTCCAAATGCCGATTATGTTCATTGTGCTGCGCACGCTTTAAACTTGGTTTTGAACGATGCAGCGAGACATGTTCGTGAAGTATCGACTTTTTTCGATAACTTAGAAAAAATATATACTTTTTTGGCAATAGTATAAAACGCTGGGCTATGCTAAGTGACGATTCATCTGAAAAATATTTAATTACCCTTAAAAAGGTATGTCCTACCAGATGGTCTTCTAGGAACGACGCTTTATTAGCAGTAAAGAAAATTTTTTTACTAATCATGAAAACTTTGTACCAACTAAATTTAATTTCAAATAAAAAAGATGAACGTGAAGAATGTAAAAGTATAATTAATATTTTAGAGAGTTTTGATTTCTTAGTGCTCGTTACATTTTTTTCTTCACTATTTGAAATTATTAATCCTGTTTCTAAAGCTCTACAGCATGATAATAATGACTTACAGAAATCTAGTATTTTATTAAGTAATCTTTTAAATAGACTGTGCCAATTAAGAAATCAGAATTCATTTAATAGTTTGCTAAATGAATCCAAAGATTTAGCAAAAAAGTGGGGGGTAACAACTGTTTTTAAAAACAGTAGGCGAAAGATAGCGAAGCGTTTTTTTGATGAGTTATCACAAGATGAGAGAATGTCCGACCCGGAATCCTATTTCAAAGTCAATGTATACTATTGCTGTTTAGATATATTAATTTCTCAAACTAAAGAAAGATTTCAGAGCCTTTGCAACCTGAGTAGTATATTCGAAATATTACAACCGGAGAAACTCCTATCTTCTTCAAGCGAAGAGATATTAAACGCTTCCGGAAAACTGTCTGCTAAATACAGTAAAGACATCTCACTTAATCTTTGTGACCAATTAAAGGCTCTAAAAACATGCTTAAATTCTGAAATTAATAAAATTTATTCCATTAAAGAACTCATTGAATTATTGCTAGTAAAATTCAATAGTCTTGCATCCAGTTTTCCCGAGGTAATCACAGCATGCTTTTTATTCTTGACCCTTCCAGTTACAACCGCAACGGCAGAAAGAAGTTTTTCAAAATTAAAACTAATAAAAAATTACTTAAGAACTTCGATGGGACAAGAACGGCTGTCAGACATCTCACTATTGTCCATAGAGGCAGAAAATTTAGAAAAACTAAAATCATCATCAGCCATAAATGATTTAATAAATCAGTTTGCCGATAAAAAGGCAAGGAGAGTGAATATTTAAGATTCGATTTTTATTTGTAAAATGGGTAAATTATGTGATAAATAAATATTACTTCTCACAATATTTTTTTTTTTTGTGAAAAATCTTTACCTCCATATAAGGGCCTCCAAAAAAAATTTTATACGGGGCCCCGACAAGGCACGCTACGCCACTGCTAGTTCATCTAGTTAATGTCTATGACCAAGTGTCAACTTGGTAAAACCATGATTGCAAATGGGGAAGGTAACATTTTTAGTAAGAAACACAAAGGTAGTTGGATTAAAACTTATTATCTACACTTCTTTGAATCGATGGTAATCCATTTAAATATTATGTTGGGCCGAGTAGGTAGCGAGTAGTGACGCTAGCTGTGAACTCAGTGGCGTTTATGAGGTCATTAAAGGTGCACGTATTTGGACACTGGTCACTCCAGCAGATCGGGCATGGTTTGGTCAGGAGCCCCGCAATCACACTGGGTCCCCCATTTCTCTAAATTGTGTCTGTAGTCGTACTTCAGTAATTTAAATCTGTGCTACAGTTTATCAAAATTAATTCAAGAAGGAAAATTTGTAATTTAAATAAAAACAATAGATACTATATTTAGAATTAGAAAATGATGCCAAAGATTCTGCCAGCATTCCATTCTCGCTCCTCCAGCATTTCAAGCCAATGATGAAATAAATTTGCGTCGATAAGTCTTCAGGCTCCAGGAACGTATGTGGAATAGGTATACGCGGTCTTGATACAAATATCCGGTGCGAACAGGACCAATAGATGTACCGGACGGGCGTGATCGCAGGTTACGAGCCGTAAGTACGTGTCTAGATTTCCGGAAGTGTTTCAGCCGTATCCTAGCGGCGCTGACTAGGCTTGTGTAGTACATGTACTATGTACTATTAGGACGCAATTCCGTCATGTGAACTAGAACGAACTATTCTGTTTCTGTCGCTCAAATCGGTCATCTAGTACATCTAGTACAGTGAACTAATCACCAATCCTAGCGACATCCAATCGCGAGAGCCGAGTAAGAACGGCTGAACTAATAAGTGATGTACGAACTACGATGACCTGGAGAACGAGAAACTGTGCCCGGTCATTTATGTGCATAATCTATGGCCTGGACGTTCTATGGCTCTTTGATAGTTTCGATGTTTTTATTTGTTATTTTAACTTTGTTAAGTGAAGTTACTCAACGTCATTGGTTCAACAATATAAGTTCAAGTTTATGTTGCTTAAGTTATGCTTGGTTTTGTTTCGTGTGGATTGTAAAAAAGATAATATGTATATAAAAATGAAGATCACTGTAAATATTTGATTTTTAAATACGCCATTTTAATAATTCATTCAATATTACTTATTTAAATGATATTCAAATTATTTAAAATGTATCATAATTAAAATGATAGTCCTAAGCCTGCAAAGTATGAAGGAAAATCAAATATGCAGGTAGGTATTCCATCACGTCTGACGTCTTAATAATCGATGAACTAAAATGAACTAATAGTACTAGAAGACCGAACTAGTACATTTGAACAATTGTACTAGTTCGGAGCGCTCCTGTCAGTGACCGAGTATGAACAAGCCTAGCGCTGACGTCCTACGCCTATAGATTCAGGGTATCTGCATCACTATGCGTCGGCTATGTTCGACGGCAACAAGAGACGGGGTTTCTTGATGAACTTTTCAGGAAGCGGCTTGCGAACTCTTCCGGTTTCTTAGGTTTGTTCAGGTTCCACTTAGAAGCACTAAAATTGGCCGGGTCGATGATTACAATTTAGCTGAGAACCTTGCTCGCTTAGATCCAACGAAACTTCACCGTAACGAGGACCGCAAATCGCTTACGGAAACAAGTCTTTATTTTCACTAGATCATATGTACATGATGTACATAAATCCTAGACCATTAATTAAAACTGTAATAAACTATAACATGTGAGATATACATTCCTCATCAAATTGCCTATCTGCGACTGAAAAACTATGGGCGTGTAAATGTGCGACTCTATGAAAATTGTACTGTTTCGATTTCACAGGCTACTAGGGGTGATCCAAAAGTAATGATAATCATAATAAAACACGGTAATTATTAGTGTTGCCCAAACGAGAGTCTTGCAAGAGTCTTGCAATTAGCGATTATCTATTGCTATTTATTAAACGGTAGTTGAGATCTCAGAACAATGTAACAGACTCTGTTTTTAGATTTTTAAACGTAGTCTCCTAACAAATCAATACACTTAGTCCATCTTTTTTCTAAACCTAGGATTCCCTTAGAAAAAAAAATCTTTATCTTGACTCTCCCAAAACGCCTCAACAGCAGCCATCACTTCACTATCGTCTTCAAATTTTTGACCTCGGAGGTATTCCTTGAGCCGAGAAAAGAGGTAGAAGTCACTGGGGACTAGATCTGACGAATAGGGGGGGGGGGGGGGGTGTTCGAGCAATTCGAAACCCGTTTCTTGAATGGCAGCCATCGCAACTGCCACTATATATGCCCATCGTGCAACAGCAGAATATGGAGGAACAGAGTCCCCCAATGTTTCCACCAAGTCGCTGTGTATGTCTTTAGTAGACATTTTTTTCATACAGAGGTACATACTTGATCACATCTCTAATTACGTTTTCTTCCATTTTGATGTTTCAACTTCGACGGTTTGTATTCAAATGAATGCAACTCCCTTTTTTTTCTTTTTTTAGGTACGTCCACTCGTAGTTTAGCTCTATACGGCTAATGTACTACTTAACCGGTCTGTAATGCAACTTCCTGGAATCGTGGTCTATTTAAGTATATGATTTTTTCATGGTGACTTAGTGGGTAAACAAGCTACCAAAAAATATATTTTTTTAGGATTTTTCTGAGAACTGGAAATATCCGATTATCATTACTTTTGGATCACCCCTCGTATTATTTTAGGAACTACTACAATGAGTGTGAGGGTGTAATGTGAGCTATGTACTTAGGCTATATAATGGCCTAATGAAATCTAGTTACTTCATGAGTGTACCTATCTATTTCAGGGATCTAGGTCATGACTAATGAAAGAAAGAAAAACAATTTTATTCAACTATAAGGAGAGCGTACAAAACATCTTACAACATCAATTAAGTGGGTAGTTTTTTATTTTACGACTATAAAATTAGGTAGACTTAGATCTCGGTCTAGGCTATCCAGGCATACTAAAATTAAACTATGTTATGACTATTAGTCCACTTAAAAGAGGTTGAAAAGTGCACTGTACTTACGGTTTTCACACTATACAAACTCTACGTACTATTTAAAACAATATAAGCTATTTAGGAACGATATAGGTATGCTAATTAATTACAATATCACATATATATTTCACGTTAAATAAAACAGTGTCTATAAAACTATCTGTCACTTTGATTTCACCGTGTGATGGTGACGCTTTTTTTAAGGATGGGAAAACATCCAATGACTGCCTCCCGATCTGGGCGAATCGGGAGGGTGTGTCAGATTTTTACTGACTAAAACCCATCCGTGTTCCATCATAAGCCCTTCGTGTTCCGAGGCCGCGGTAACTCTTTCGAACAATTCCGCAACCCCGGGTGGCAACGGCCCTCTTGTGGGCCCCGACAATTTTGCTGACACTGAGGCGCGCGTGGAACACTCGGCTGTGTCTACACGGGCCTGGTTTCAGTCGGGCTGCGAGCTACCCATAGCTCGCAGGCCGCCCGGAGGCACCCTGCGGCTCCCGACGTCCGGAGCGTCTTCTGCGGCGACTGGGGTGCAAGGGCTGTGAGGGCCTTGAGACTCGCCTCTCCCTCGCGCGTCCCGCCACCTCCTTCGCTTGCATAACTGCCTAGCAGAAAGAGGTGACTGCTTCCCATGCCTCCTCGCTCCGGACCATGGATTAAACTAGGGCGGGGAGATGGTGACGCTTATCGCGAACATATATTGTGTATGTATTTTATTAATTTGTTTACGATTTGGCGACAAATTGGAAATTGTCTGTGTCACGTCAGCACGAATTTAACGCGAGAAAATTTTCGTATAATGATTTTTTGTGGTTTTCGATGTCATTTAAGTCAACAAGAAAGTTATGATAGACTTCGATTGGCCTTTGACGATGAAGCCCCATCTCGAGCCACTGTTTACAACTGGTTTAATGAGTTTAAACGTAGTCGCACTAATTTCAGCGATGATCTGCGGCCTTCTACGGCGACGACTGAATATATCTTCAGTCGTCGCCGTAGAAGGCCGCATGAAATAAATAAATAAAATAATAAATAAATTATATACAGCTGTGCGGGTAGAAGGTTTGTCAGACGCTATAGGGGATGTAAACCGGGATTTGGAGGCTATCAATGACTGGTCTGATAGATTTGGAGTGTCAGTAAACCCCTCAAAATGTCAGGCCATCGTTATTGGTAGTTCACGTATGATGGGTAGAGTGGCGGCTAACTATCTACCTCCTATTATTTTTAACGGTGTCGTCATTCCCATTAGCCCCAGCGTAAAAGATCTCGGTTTGCATCTTGACTCGACACTTGGCTGGCAAAGTCAAGTATCTAGTGTCACCCAAAGGGCCAATGGCACTTTGCGTTCTTTGTATCGTCTGAGGAACTTTTTGCTTGTTAAGACAAAGACTATGCTTGTGCAGACTTTTATTTTCCCTTTGATTGACTATGGTGACGTGTGCTACTATGACCTGAATGCGGTCTCGCTGGATAAGCTTGACCGTATTCTTAATAACTGCATTCGGTTCATATTTAATTTAAGGAAATATGACCATGTCTCAAGTTTCAAGTCTGAGCTTAAATGGATGAACATTCGTCAGAGGAGAAGTTTGCACGCTTTAACAACGCTTTTCTCACTACTCAACTCTCCCAGCCCACCTTATCTAATATCTCACTTTCAATTTCTATGTTCTTCACACAATATGAATCTATGTTCATCCAATAAACTTCTCGTACTCTGTCCTTCTCATACTTCAGACTTTGTTCATTCTTCTTTTCATATCCAGTCCATTCTCCTCTGGAATGCGCTTCCTCTCGAGATCAGGACGGCTGACAATCGCTACGCATTTAAAAAGAAATTGCGGATCGACTTTCTTCACCAATAAGCAGAATTTCTATATTTAATTTTCATTTGCTTCTTAAGTATATACGTATGTATATGTATTTAAATTTATATAAGTATTTATTCATATATATTATTTATGTAGATTTCTATTTTATGATATTAGGTTTTTTTTTGTTTTATCACTATTATTATAATTATTTTTCCATTATAATTTTCACGTACATATTGCACCTTCCACTCTATCTCTTCACCACTCATGGTTGACTCGTAGAGAATGCCTACGGCATTAAGTCCGCCTTTGTACCTATGTGCATAAAGTGTAAATAAATAAATAAATAAATAAATAATATCAGTGTTGTGCGGCGTATGATAGAGACTGACAAAAGAGTGACTTATCAGCAGATTCGGACAAGCTTAGGCATCGGTATGAGTTAAGTGCACAAAATCCTCCATGAACATTTAGCGGTCAGGAAGCTTTGTGCCCGGTGGATAAATTTGACAGAGCCCCAAAAACTCCGTCGTGTTGATTGGTGTCGTGAAATGGTTCAAAGATCTAGCGGAGGTGACTCAAATGCTGTGTTCGACTTTCAACCTACTTACGGGTGACGAAAGCTGGATTTATTGTTATGATCCTGAAACTAAGAGACAGTCTGCTGTCTGGATGTTTCCTTCCGAGGAGTTGCCAACTAAAGTGAAGAGAGGCCGAAGCGTGGGAAAATAGTTTGTGGCCTCGTTCTTCGCAAGGACTGGTCATTACGCAACAATTGTTTTAGAAGATCGAAAAACAATTACTGCAGAGTGGTACACTAACAATTGTTAGCCACTTGTCTTGGAAAAAGTTCGGGAGAAACGACCTCGCAGTAGGATCCTCCTTCACGAAGATAACGCCTCGTCGCACACCGCCAAGAAACAATCGACTACTTGGCGACGTCAGACGAGGAATTGCTGGGTCTACCGCCCTATAGCCCCGACCTCGCACCATGCGATTTTTATTTATTTCCGTTAATAAAAAAAAATCGAGGAAAACGTTTTATGGACGCCGAGGAAGCAGTGGCTGCGTTTCAAAATGCCGTCGAGACCCCTAGGGACGAGTGGGGAAAGTGCTTTTCTCAGTGGTTCTATCGGATGCAGCGATGAATTGCTGTAAGTGGACACTATTTTGAAAAGATATAAATAAACTAATAACTTGCTAGTTTGTTCAGTTTTTGATTTTCTAAGAACTTTCAGTGTCACCCTCGTACCCAGCCTTTATATAAACAAAATAAGACGTCCACTGAAACAGTGTTTAATACTATTTTTCGCTTTTTATTGCAGTAGTAGTTTTGTCAGTAATAATTTAATAATAGATATAAATTTTTATTTCCATCAGAGTAGGTAGGCACAAAAACAAATTAAATATAGGTTGTGCGCTGTTACATATCATTATGGTATTCTTTAACTCCTAAAATAAGTCTTGTAAATTGTATTATAGGAGTTAGTGAGGTATTGACTCGGACACGACCTTGAACTTATGTAGCTTCGTAACATAAACAAAATTATTCCTTAAAACAAAACATAAACCTACTGTAAAGTCATACAAAATGATATAATTAAATATTTACTACTAATATAGGTATTATACAAACAATTCTTGACACCTATTATATTATCATTATTTTTAATTATTAACAGTAATTCTGTCTGATCATGAGTCAAAGTTAAACACCAATCGCTCAACTTAAGCTTTATCTCACGTGTGGTTAAATTGTATATTGCCAGTTTTTTTATTAGGTAATCATACAATCTTGAGCTAGCGACCTCATATTGGCGGTTTGCAAAAGCTGTTCTGCAGCTAACACCGGGACATACAACTGCACCGGAGCGCTTTTTATCAGTTTTTTCGTTTAGAGATAGCCGCAGGTGTCTTCGGAGTAAGGTTTTTGTATGTATAGCTGTCCCACGGTTAGTACGCGGCATTCAGCATATAGTTTGGTAGTTGGATACAATCGAGGCTTATGATGAATTACCTTCAAGAAAGAAGAAAAGAAAGCGCTAGTAATATAGGTAAACTCAGTATAAAAGGCAGCGGGGGGATCTTGAAAGTCTGGTTTTGGTAAATGTATTGTTTTCTAAAAAGTCATAGAACAAAGTTGTTGTTTATGATGTGAAAATACTCTTCAAGGCGACATAAGTCAGCTTGAAGTGCCAGCATATCGTCAGCCGGTTTAATAGATCCATGTCGTTCACATAGACTACAAATGTTAGCACTAAGAAAGGATTTTTGGAAATGCCGCCCCTAAGAGAGTACAGAAGGGGCCCTAGTTTGTATGAAATCTGTTTCTTCTATAAAAAACGGAGTCTTTTTTTCTGTAGGCAATAAGCACGTCCATATTTCACACTAATATTATAAATGCGAAATTGTAATTTTTAGCGTAGTACTTAGTAGGGTAGACTGGGTACGGTTGAAACAATCTAGCTTTTATCGTTTATAATTTTGTTGTTTATCAACAAAGTGACAATTATGATATGTGAAATTCAAATGTGAAGTTTCAGCTACGATATGGCTGTATCATTATAGTTCCCGGGTTACTATTTTTAGAAATATATGAAATTAAAAAAATAAATAATTTTGTTTCAACCGTCCTAATGCCAGGGGCGGTTGAAACAGTGATTGGAGTCAGTTGAAACACTTAAAAATAATACAATGAATACTAATAAAACATGTTTTATTTATGATTTATACTAATTATACGAATAAGTATGGCACCGCATGACAATATTCATCAGTAAAATCAAAATTATCCCTTTCTTAGAGGTTACTGAGCTAACTTGATGAGTACCACATCTAGCTATAACTCTGTCATGCTTTTGTACGGTGTTTATGCCGGTTTCGTCAGTGCTATTATATCTTAGGGCTCAAAGTTATAACGGTCCATGACAATGGACAAATTATCACCCTTACAAGCTTGTAGCTTGTGCAACGCGTACAGACAGTTCAGGGTTTCTTCTCATAAACATCTGAAACCATTCAATATTATGATAATCCTGGCTCCTGATCTTCATTAAAAACACGATTGTGTGCTTTATACTACGGGGTTTCCTCCTTTATCTTCTTTGCTAGAGGCATTTCGCTTTCGAATGTATCTTTACAGAGAACAGTGGTTTCATTTCGCTTTCGAATGTATCTTTACAGAGAACAGTGGTTTATATCAAGTTTGTCCGCTGCTTTTCGCAGTGAAGCTCCAGCTTTTACCTCCTCATATGCATTACTGTAGCTCCACAAGTCAATTTTCTCTCTGAGAGACTTCCTTACCCGGACTCTGGGCATCTACAAAAAATTAACATTAATATATTTTCTATTTTAAGCGTACCCTGAAAAATGTTTCAACCGTCCCCAACCACACTTTTGGTAAAATATACATTTTAATTACGACAGTAATAATAACACATTAAAAATAGTTGCTATCCCTTATTCTACAAGCTTCATAATAATCAGAAATTATACACTCAATACATTCACTTTAAAAGAATAGATAATATAAGCGTTAATGTCAGAAGAAAATACTTACTTTTGGGTGCTAAAAAACAACATGGCGTCCTGCACTCAACGACAACGCGCGGGAAGCCACGCAACACTGAATTCGCGTTCGGACCTGTCGTCCGCTTCGTTTTCCTCTTGCACCTCTCACTCCACACGTAACCGTTTACGAGATATTAGCTCTGTTTCAACCGTCCTTTGTTTCAATCGTACCCAGTCTACCCTAGTACTTCCTCTGAAGAAATCTTATGTCGGGAGTGAAGCCAAGGTTAGAAGCTAGCTATGCAATTTTGTTTTTTTTAGCCTATGCAGTCCCATTGCTGGGCCAAGGCCTCCCCAATTCCTTCCATACGCTCTTTTCCCGCGCAGCGTCAGACCAACCCACGTGGAACACGTCCAGGTGACCTCGCCACCTCGTCCTGGGCATCCATCTTCCGGCACCCGTTGTGTGGAGTCTCACCCAGCGATCCTCGTGCATACGGCTAACATGACCCGCCCAATCCCATTTCAGCCTAGCAGCCTTTTACCGACATCCACTATGCCCGTTTTAGTACGCAGTGTAGTGTTTCGTATTCGTATTCTGTCTTCTCTTCTCACACCCAGAATGCTACGTTCCATTGCCCTTTGGCAAACTCCAAGGCGGGCTTCTGCAATTCGGTGAGCGACCAAGTCTGAGCATCATAGGTTGGGACAGGTAGAATACACATATCGATGAGTTTTCGCTTCAGGGAGATCGGTAAATCACCCTTCATTAGCGTCTTCATGGACCAGTAGCTGAGCTATGTAATAATCAAATTAAAATAATAAGTACAAAATTTATTTTAAAAAAAGGATGTTTTTCATCAAATAAAACTCAATGAAATATCTACAGCAGTTTAATTAAATCCTTACATCCTATTCAGCCCATAGCGACCGTATCAATCATCTTATTAGGAATAGTATCACAAACTAAGTTTTAAGTTTATTATTTCAGTTATTTAATTTAAAATGATAAAGTTTTGCAGTACTTCGCCTGTATCAGTCTTTTGAGTGGTTTTCTTTTAGTAGGTAGACATACAGGCATACACCGAGATTCGAAACTTGTTCTGCTTATACAGCGTGGCGATTAGGTTATCACATTGTTTGAAACCACGTACTCTATATTAGGTATTTTATCATATACAATTAAAATAATAATAATTGTTCATCGAGGGGAGAAAGTGACCGATTACCAACGAGGTTGTAGTTTGAGTCTTAATTAATACACACGAGTTGGGAATCGCACTTTTTTCCGAGTGATACATAGTGCTTTATACTATACCTACGAGGAAAATAAGAACGATTAATAATAATAATATTATTTTTATAGAAAAATATTTAAAAATGTAATTTTTGAGAAGTGTTGAATAAAGGAAATAATAATCTGTCTCTTGTTTTTGGCGTTATTATTACATTGTTCACCGAGAGGAGAAAGTGACCGATTACCGTCGAGGGTGTCGTTAGAATACATTCATAGTATTAAAGATAACAATATATCATTTACATCAGGCTCGGACATCGCAAATCTATTTAATAACTTTTTGTCGATGTTGTTGAAAAGAGCGCAAACTTCCCGAGCAATAATTATAACCAAAACATTAACAACAACGAAAAAAGCATATTTCTAAATCCTGTAAATCCTGCTGAAATTTTTGGCATCCTAAAAACGTTAAAAAACACTAAATCTACTGGTTATGATCTTATATCTACATATCTTCTCAAACAAATATCGCCATTCATCGCAGAGCCTCTTTCATATATTATTAATTTATCTTTAGAACAAGGCTGTTTCCCGGATAAACTCAAAATATCTATACTAATATTATAAAGCGGAAAAGTTTGTTAGTTTGTTTGTTTGTTTGCTTGAACGCGCTAATCTTCGAAAGTTCTGGGTGGATTTGGATGAAATTTGGTATGGAAGTAGCTTGAAGCTTGAGGAAGGTTATAGGCTACTTTTTACCCGACTGCAAAAAAGGAGAGTTATGTTTTTACCGTGATAGAATCCACGGGAGCAAAGCCCCGCGAGAGTACTAGTCTATAATAAAACCATTGCATAAAAAGGGCTCTAAAAGTGATAAAAATAACTACTGACCTATTGCCCTAATCCCAATCTTATCCAAGGTATTTGAAAGAGTTATGTACATATAAGTTCTTTCCTTCCTAGACAAATACAATATCCTTGCAAAAGAGCAATTTGGATTTAGGAAAAATAAATCTACCTCACTAGCAGCCTTTAATTTAGTAAAATCAAATATTAATAAAATTAACTCTAAAATTACAACCTCAGCTCTTTTCTTAGATCTCAGTAAAGCTTTTGATTTTGTTAATCATCAAATTCTTATCGATAAGCTTTGTAAAATTGGTATAAGAGGTCCAGCTCTAGAATGGTTTAAATCTTATTTGTTAAATACACACATCAAAAGTGTCTAGGGATCAACATATATTTTTGCAATAACTTTTCTCCTGATTGATATTAATTAAAATTTTCTTTAAGGATTCATCAAATAAAGTGTTTTCGTTTGTCACAGTAACGATAAACCAAGTCACCTTTGCATTAATAAAGAAATTTGCCATTTTCCTAATAAAGGGATTTTTGACATTTGAACCACTAACATTAAAGTTCGAAAAAAAGACTGAAATAACAGACTGCGGCGAGAGTCTGTCTTACAACTCTTGCGGTGTGCGGTCGTGCATTATCATGCATTAACTGAAATAAGGGACCGATTTGCACTTGTAGAGGAACGATGACGTCAGATACAATCGTCTCAGCATAAATTTGAGCGTTGAGGTTGCCTCTGATCCAAATCAACTCAGTTCTTCCGCCGATCCAAATACCCGCCCATACCATGATGGTTCCACCACTATAAGGATGGACTTCCTGGCAGGATTTTAATCGCTGTTGGCGTCCAGGGGTTCTTCAGTGTCGTATACGTCTTGTATCCGGTCTCATACCAAAACGAGACTCATCAGAAAAGCACACGAAACGCCATTGTTCTTCTGCCCAATTTCTGTGTTCAAGAGCCCATTGATATCGAATCCTACGATTGTGCATTGCTATAGGTGGTACCCGTAGCGGTCTTCGGGAATGAAGGTTCACTTCATGCAAGCGGTTTCTGACTGTTTGGTCGCTAATTAAGTTCCCTGAAGAGTGATGAAGCCTCACGGCTAACGTCATGGCGGTTATTGTTGGAGCTCTTCGAGTAAAGATTTGAATGTATCGGTCTTGTCTCCGTGTGGTGCAGCGATACCGTCCTCCATGGCGCTCAGCCACGGTACCTGTGCTTCGGTAACGTGTCCAAAGTCGACTGATAACACTCTGACTTGTATTCAGAGCTAAAGCCACAGTACGTTGCCGGGAACCAGCTTCTATCATTCCCACGGCTCTGAGCATTTCTTCCCTGCTTAAATGACGTCGCCGCTCCATAATAACGTTGGTTTTAATCAGTAGTAGGGAAACAGTAGCACTAATAATGTCTTCAATGCGTTGTATGTTTTTATAGGGAAAATATTGACAGCTGATTTTCATCTTTTACTCGAATTTGATTAACAGTTCCTGTTTCAAATTATGAAATGCACCAAAAAGGATCCATATAAATTTATAAAATCATAAATTTATTACAAAGCCACATCTCAATCTCAAGAAATCCGCATAAAAATGCTTGATCCCTAGACACTTTTGATGTGTGTAGAACCCAAATCACGTGCATTACAAAATTTGATGATAAAGTTAACAGTTTAGTAGATTTTAACTCCCAACCTCGAGACAATCACTATGGAGTTCCACAAGGAAACATCTTAGGTCCACCGTTATTCCTAATTTATATAAACGATCTACCTCAAGCAATAGAACAAGATTGTATTATGTTTGCTGATGATACAACAGTTATCGTAGATACGAACAATAATGAATCGCACGAGTCTGATATAAATAACAGTTTAAATAAAATCATCTCATGGCTTGATATAAACGCTTTAAAAATCAACATTGAAAAAACTAAAATACTAAATTTTAAAACACAGAAAAGTAAACAGATCCTCCTTAAAATTGCACATAGAGATCAAATAGTTGAGCAGGTACACACAACAAAATTTCTGGGTATAACTCTTGATGAACATTTCACCTTGAGGCAGCATATTGATGAAATATGTTTGAAAATAAATAGGTGTGTTTTTGCTTTAAGAAAAGTAAAAAATGAGACATCTAGAACAACCGCGCTAATGGTATATCATTCGTATGTTTGTTCTATTATCCGATATGGTATCATCGTATGGGGAAACTCTTCCGACGTTCCTAGAGTATTATTAGCTCAAAAAAAATGCATTCGTGCAATATTTAATATGGACTGGACTGATTCTTGCAAACCATTATTTAAATCCAATAACCTACTCACAGTTCCTTGTATTTATATATTTGAAATAGCCAAATATGTAAAAAATAATTCAACACTTTTTGAAGCTAATAAAAATAATAATAAACGAAAAGTTACACAACATCAATTAAAATTGCCTGTACCTAGAATAGAATTATTCAGGCACAGCTGTGTTTATATGGCCCCGCTTATTTATAATTCTATACCAAAATTTATTACCGATCTTCCCTACAGAAAATTCTGTATAGTTTTAAAAAAGTGGCTCATCTCTCACAGTTTTTATTCAATAGCTGAGTTTTTAAAAAAAGGTTCTTGTCAGTCGTACTATTACAGAAATGTATTATAAACTTATTATCATTGTATAAACTCTGGTTGGGCATTTTGGTTGTAATCTTCGATTTGTTTTATATTTTGTTTTTACTTCATGTTTTTAAAATATTATTGTATTCGATTAGTTAAAGTTAAGATTATATTAGGTACTAATATAGTTTAATATTTGCATGCCAATTTATGGCGAAATGTGTCATTGCACTAAGTATTATATTATGCTAACATCTTTTGTACCACATTTTAAGCAAATAAATGGATTTGATTTGATTTGAAGCCCGAGCCGTAGGCGAGGGCTTTAAAATACCCGAGATCGGGAATCGCACTTTCTCTCGAGTGATACATAGTGCTTTCTTACTACACCTAAGAGGAAAATAAATAGTACTTTTCAACATTGAGTACATAGACCATAACGTACTTGGTTTTTATTTTTGCGCTTTTTCACTGAAATAAGCTAGCAAAACAGTTTCAGAAAAAGATGCCGCATTTTTTTCACTTTTCCATTGCAAAAATTCGTCATAAGTTTTATTATATTTTTTAATTGATTTCTGTGGTAAAAGGTTATCGATCAGTATTTTTGCTGTTTCCTTCAACTGCGGCGGAGTTAAAAAATCTTCATCACTATCACTACTTATCATTTTGATAGTTTTATTTTACTTTCTACGAAAACTGAATCCTCAAACAACACACAAATTGAAAATGGCGCCAATGGCGTCTGCAATTTTCACATGTTCTTTTTTCAAATAGTTTATCCTGCCGCCGCAGGGTCGCACTGCCAGCCCGACACCATCCAACACACAGCTAGTGGCCAGTGTCATTTTGCGAACTTGGAGATAAAAACTCACTGTAAAAACTTTTTGGCTTTTGATATTTAGGTTACCGGCGCCATAGTCTTACCCAAAACTAAAAAAGAAAAACCACGTAAGAAATGGATTTTCATACACTTTTCTCTCCCGCTCAGATGCGTTTTCTCCCCGCATATTTGTTCGATATGCAATGACGTACTTTCTACCGTAAATTTGATAAAGTATCAAGGTACTTTCCAAGCAGGTGTAGTATAAACTATATTACAGCCGTGGGACCTTTTTTCCATTTTATTATTTCACAACATCATGTATTGCATAAATGTAATTAGCTGACCTTTCACTCGGCGCGTGCTCCGCCGGCGCCAGCGCCGCGGCGTTGCCGCTTTTACTTTTAGGTAAACAAACTAATATTATAAAGGATTTTTTTTTTTACCAATAATGCTATTTGTTTTAATATTTTTTTTTATTCAAATAATATGTTTACAGAAAAGTACATATAACCCAGAACATAAATATATATATAATAGTTCTTAAAGGGTAAATTTAAGTGCTTGAAAAAACATTGGTAAAATGGTGATTTATCTTAAGTTCAATAGAGGTCAAATATACTGCTTACTGTAGTGTAGCGACCTGCCTGATGTAGGTTTGTAAAAAAAAATCCAGGCCATCACGTTTTGTTTGAAAACTGGATTTTATTTATTTTAACGGACTGATAACAACTGCAATACTTGTTGTACAATTTAATGTGATAATTGCCATTCTGTATAATTCATGTATTTATACATATTTATTTCTTTCTTTTCTTCTGGCGCACGGCGGCGTCGCCCTCACAGAACACGTGCGTGGCGTGGCGCTCCACGTGCACCAGCGTGTCGAGGCGTACGTCAGACGTGCGGCAGGCAGGCGGCGAGCGCGCGGCGCAGCGCCTGGCGCACGGCGGCGTCGCCCTCACAGAACACGTGCGTGGCGTGGCGCTCCACGTGCACCAGCGTGTCGAGGCGTACGTCAGACGTGCGGCAGGCAGGCGGCGAGCGCGCGGCGCAGCGCCTGGCGCACGGCGGCGTCGCCCTCACAGAACACGTGCGTGGCGTGGCGCTCCACGTGCACCAGCGTGTCGAGGCGTACGTCAGACGTGCGGCAGGCAGGCGGCGAGCGCGCGGCGCAGCGCCTGGCGCACGGCGGCGTCGCCCTCACAGAACACGTGCGTGGCGTGGCGCTCCACGTGCACCAGCGTGTCGAGGCGTACGTCAGACGTGCGGCAGGCAGGCGGCGAGCGCGCGGCGCAGCGCCTGGCGCACGGCGGCGTCGCCCTCACAGAACACGTGCGTGGCGTGGCGCTCCACGTGCACCAGCGTGTCGAGGCGCGGCAGGTGCACGATGCAGCCGTCCGCGCCGCGCTCCACGCGCGCCTCCGCCACGCCCTCGCGCGCCAGCGCCCGCACCAGCGCGTCCACGTCGGGCGCCGCCACGTCGAGGCGGGGCGGCGCGGCGGGCGGCGCGCCCGGCGCGGCGGGCGGCGGCGGGAGCAGCGTGAGGCGCGCGTCGCGCACGTGCAGCGCGGCCACGAGCGGCGCGGCGCGCAGGCCGGCGCGCAGCTCGCGCGGCAGCAGGCGCGCCGCCAGCTCGCCGCACAGCGTGGCGCGCGCCGGCCCGCGCCGCCCGCCCAGCGCGCGCGCCGCCCCGCGCCGCAGCAGCACGGTGCGCGCGTCGCCCACCACCCCCGGCCGCGCCCCGCCCCCCGCCACGCCCCCCGCCCCGCCCGCACTGTACTGCTCGGGCAGCGCCAGCTCGCGCGGCCGCAGCTCGCGCACCAGCTTGTTGGCCTGCGAGTAGTTGAGCGACGTGTCGATGGGGCAGTGGAACGCCTTCATGGCGAGCGGCTGGAACGGCGCCAGCGCGTCTAGGTACGGGAAGTCCGGCTCTGCAAAATTGACGTTGCCAAATTACAAATCAAATTACAATGTATTTAAAAAGGTGAATACCCACATATTACAACAATAATAACCTACATGGATATGATAAATAAATTATGGAATTATAGCTTAAGTTGTTCTGAACCGTCATTATTCCCTAGTTTTACCTTTTGTATCCATATATTTTAAAGTGTACTATAAAGTATATAATAAATAAATATTATCAAATGCCATATTTTAAAACATAATCACTTAGTTGCATTCACCACTGGTCTCGATCAATTAAATTTTTAGCTAATTACAGCAAAGCCACAAAGAATATACACTTCTCATCAGAAAAATCAAAACACTTCCATTTTCATGTGAAAAAGTTTTTATTTCTAAAACATATGGATACTTCGCCGACAGAAGCCGCCCAAATGATGGCATTGCTGGATTCTGGACTTAGAGAGCGTGTTGTGTGTTGAGCTAAAAGATTGCATCTAAGCCTGTAGTCTATTCATAGTCTACAAACGCGATCGGGAGACTGATTTGTTCACACGCCGTTCAGGATCTGGCAGAAATCGGATCACTTCTGAGCGAGATGATCGATTTATTGTAACAACTTCTTTACGAAATCGACGCCTTAATGCTTTTCAACTGCAGCAGCAGCTTCATGTTGTACGTAGGGTGGCTGTAAGTGACTCTACAATTAGAAGAAGGTTGAAGAAACGTGGACTGGTACCGCACAAGCCAGCAAATGGGCAAAAATTAACTGCTGACCATCGAAGAGCGCGCCTTAACTATGCACGTGAGCACCTAAATTGGCAATTATATATAACATCATTGTAAAGTGGTCATACCTCCAGTGGAACAAAGTCCTCTTGTCTGGTGAGTATAAAATTATGCTGTATGGTAACAACGGAAGGAACAAGGTCTACAGAAGAGATGGAGAACGCTTTGCACAATGCTGCATTGAAGAAAAGGTCAGCTATGGTGGCGGTTCGTGGACGGTTTGGGGAGGAATCAGCGCCGACGGTAAGACAGAGCTTGTTTTTGTGTCTGGGCCACGTCTGCCTGCACTAAACAGTCATCGGTACATCGAACAGTGTCTTGAGCCTCACGTGATGCTCTATGCACATTTTATTGGCAACGGTTTCATATTCATGCACGACAATGCTAGGGCTCACACCGCGAGCGTCGTACGAGATTATGTTACCGAAGTCGGTATGGATGCGATTGAACATCTATGGGATGAATTAAAGAGACGAATTCGTGCAAGATACGCTCTACCCCAGAAACACTTAGCCAGCTGCAAAATGCAATCCAAGAGGCATGGAATGGAATGCTACAACATTTGATCGTGAATCTCATCCGATCGATGAAGAACCATATGGAAGCAGTAATAAGAGCTCGGGAAGGGAATACAGGTTATTAAATAAACGTTTCTTAGCTTTTTTTTCATTTACGTGTGTTGTTTTATCAATTTCCTTCATACTCCATACAGAGTAAAATTACTTGTTAAACAAAATACGAAACCTATGAAAATTTAATTTGAATTTAGAACTTCAATGTTAACATTAGGATTTGAAAACCTCATATTATTCACTATTAAACGACCTTTGACATATGTGTATTCCTAAATATATACATTTTTTTGATAATTCTTACAAAACATAAACTTGCAAGCTTGCGATTTGATAGGTGCAATACTTTTTTGTTTTTGTATTTTTGTAACTCATATTGTTCGAGCACGCTCGACAATTTTAGGCTGACGCCGCGCCGGTGATCATCACTTACGTTTTTATATTACTACATAAAAATTATAACAATAAGATTCACACACGTAGAAGAACAACACATAGGAATTCCCGCTACACATTGCACCTCAGCGACTGGACTCCACACACATAGTAATTTTAACATCTATTGTAATAGATAACATCTATTGTATTTCATTCATTCATCATATTATTATGATCTCTGGCCTGAGGTGTTTATAAATATAGTTTATACTATACCTGTTCGGAAAGTGCCTTATTACTTTTTAAAAAGTTTGACAGAAAGTACGTCATTACTGTAGTACAAATGTGCGGGTCGCAATTGTATGAGAATTCATTAATTTAGACCAATTCAGTAGCTAACTTAAAAGTACTTATAATGCCAAAAGACGAGATAGATTATTTTTAGATTAATCGTTCTTATTTTCCTCGTAGGTATAGTATAAAGCACTATGTATCACTCGGAAGAAAGTGCGATTCCCAACTCGTGTGTATTAAGTACTCAAACTATACCCTCGTTGGTAATCGTTCACTTTCTCCCCTCGATGAACAATGTAGTATAGTTCTGTAGCGGCCTACATACATAGCATACATGCGACCAGCGCGGCTGCGGTACAGGAGCACTGAGGGGCATCAACTCGACCAAAGTACTGAGACACGGCGCGGCTACATGTCAGGAACTGTACGACGGTCTCCTTACTGTGTTCTGATTGGATGACAACGTCTACCAGTGGAGCCATGTCCGACACTACATTGACGTTAAATTGAGTTTTATTTATCGTTCCCATAGTCTCTAAACTATTATGATTATCAATGAATCCGTTATCAATAAGGTTTTTAAATATTCGAACTGAAATTAAATCGATCATATTATAATAGTGACCCTAAACTTCGCCCCACAGTGAGATTTAAATTGATAATAAGTTTAATTACTTATTAATTTGTTATGATTACGGCGTGTTAGTTAGCGATAGAACTACGGATAATGACTATTAAAAACAATTGACTTTTTTTATAGATATTTTATTTTTCGAAATTTGTCCAAGGTGGGCCATATCTAGGATTGTTTTTTATTATTCTTAATTTATAATGGTGTGCTGATCTCTATATTGCTATAAATAAATAATATGATATACTTAATACACAAATGAAGTTCCGCTACTGACCGGTGAATATGACGGCGTGCGCGGGGTTGGAGGCCCACAGCTCCAGCAGGTGCACGGCGGCCCCGAAGCGCAGGCTCGGGTGCCCGCAGAACACTACGCACGGCTGTACATACACAACAGGGCTACTGACCAGTGAATATGACGGCGTGCGCGGGGTTGGAGGCCCACAGCTCCAGCAGGTGCACGGCGGCCCCGAAGCGCAGGCTCGGGTGCCCGCAGAACACTACGCACGGCTGTACATACACAACAGGGCTACTGACCAGTGAATATGACGGCGTGCGCGGGGTTGGAGGCCCACAGCTCCAGCAGGTGCACGGCGGCCCCGAAGCGCAGGCTCGGGTGCCCGCAGAACACTACGCACGGCTGTACATACACAACAGGGCTACTGACCAGTGAATATGACGGCGTGCGCGGGGTTGGAGGCCCACAGCTCCAGCAGGTGCACGGCGGCCCCGAAGCGCAGGCTCGGGTGCCCGCAGAACACTACGCACGGCTGTACATACACAACAGGGCTACTGACCAGTGAATATGACGGCGTGCGCGGGGTTGGAGGCCCACAGCTCCAGCAGGTGCACGGCGGCCCCGAAGCGCAGGCTCGGGTGCCCGCAGAACACTACGCACGGCTGTACATACACAACAGGGCTACTGACCAGTGAATATGACGGCGTGCGCGGGGTTGGAGGCCCACAGCTCCAGCAGGTGCACGGCGGCCCCGAAGCGCAGGCTCGGGTGCCCGCAGAACACTACGCACGGCTGTACATACACAACAGGGCTACTGACCAGTGAATATGACGGCGTGCGCGGGGTTGGAGGCCCACAGCTCCAGCAGGTGCACGGCGGCCCCGAAGCGCAGGCTCGGGTGCCCGCAGAACACTACGCACGGCTGTACATACACAACAGGGCTACTGACCAGTGAATATGACGGCGTGCGCGGGGTTGGAGGCCCACAGCTCCAGCAGGTGCACGGCGGCCCCGAAGCGCAGGCTCGGGTGCCCGCAGAACACTACGCACGGCTGTACATACACAACAGGGCTACTGACCAGTGAATATGACGGCGTGCGCGGGGTTGGAGGCCCACAGCTCCAGCAGGTGCACGGCGGCCCCGAAGCGCAGGCTCGGGTGCCCGCAGAACACTACGCACGGCTGTACATACACAACAGGGCTACTGACCAGTGAATATGACGGCGTGCGCGGGGTTGGAGGCCCACAGCTCCAGCAGGTGCACGGCGGCCCCGAAGCGCAGGCTCGGGTGCCCGCAGAACACTACGCACGGCTGTACATACACAACAGGGCTACTGACCAGTGAATATGACGGCGTGCGCGGGGTTGGAGGCCCACAGCTCCAGCAGGTGCACGGCGGCCCCGAAGCGCAGGCTCGGGTGCCCGCAGAACACTACGCACGGCTGTACATACACAACAGGGCTACTGACCAGTGAATATGACGGCGTGCGCGGGGTTGGAGGCCCACAGCTCCAGCAGGTGCACGGCGGCCCCGAAGCGCAGGCTCGGGTGCCCGCAGAACACTACGCACGGCTGTACATACACAACAGGGCTACTGACCAGTGAATATGACGGCGTGCGCGGGGTTGGAGGCCCACAGCTCCAGCAGGTGCACGGCGGCCCCGAAGCGCAGGCTCGGGTGCCCGCAGAACACTACGCACGGCTGTACATACACAACAGGGCTACTGACCAGTGAATATGACGGCGTGCGCGGGGTTGGAGGCCCACAGCTCCAGCAGGTGCACGGCGGCCCCGAAGCGCAGGCTCGGGTGCCCGCAGAACACTACGCACGGCTGTACATACACAACAGGGCTACTGACCAGTGAATATGACGGCGTGCGCGGGGTTGGAGGCCCACAGCTCCAGCAGGTGCACGGCGGCCCCGAAGCGCAGGCTCGGGTGCCCGCAGAACACTACGCACGGCTGTACATACACAACAGGGCTACTGACCAGTGAATATGACGGCGTGCGCGGGGTTGGAGGCCCACAGCTCCAGCAGGTGCACGGCGGCCCCGAAGCGCAGGCTCGGGTGCCCGCAGAACACTACGCACGGCTGTACATACACAACAGGGCTACTGACCAGTGAATATGACGGCGTGCGCGGGGTTGGAGGCCCACAGCTCCAGCAGGTGCACGGCGGCCCCGAAGCGCAGGCTCGGGTGCCCGCAGAACACTACGCACGGCTGTACATACACAACAGGGCTACTGACCAGTGAATATGACGGCGTGCGCGGGGTTGGAGGCCCACAGCTCCAGCAGGTGCACGGCGGCCCCGAAGCGCAGGCTCGGGTGCCCGCAGAACACTACGCACGGCTGTACATACACAACAGGGCTACTGACCAGTGAATATGACGGCGTGCGCGGGGTTGGAGGCCCACAGCTCCAGCAGGTGCACGGCGGCCCCGAAGCGCAGGCTCGGGTGCCCGCAGAACACTACGCACGGCTGTACATACACAACAGGGCTACTGACCAGTGAATATGACGGCGTGCGCGGGGTTGGAGGCCCACAGCTCCAGCAGGTGCACGGCGGCCCCGAAGCGCAGGCTCGGGTGCCCGCAGAACACTACGCACGGCTGTACATACACAACAGGGCTACTGACCAGTGAATATGACGGCGTGCGCGGGGTTGGAGGCCCACAGCTCCAGCAGGTGCACGGCGGCCCCGAAGCGCAGGCTCGGGTGCCCGCAGAACACTACGCACGGCTGTACATACACAACAGGGCTACTGACCAGTGAATATGACGGCGTGCGCGGGGTTGGAGGCCCACAGCTCCAGCAGGTGCACGGCGGCCCCGAAGCGCAGGCTCGGGTGCCCGCAGAACACTACGCACGGCTGTACATACACAACAGGGCTACTGACCAGTGAATATGACGGCGTGCGCGGGGTTGGAGGCCCACAGCTCCAGCAGGTGCACGGCGGCCCCGAAGCGCAGGCTCGGGTGCCCGCAGAACACTACGCACGGCTGTACATACACAACAGGGCTACTGACCAGTGAATATGACGGCGTGCGCGGGGTTGGAGGCCCACAGCTCCAGCAGGTGCACGGCGGCCCCGAAGCGCAGGCTCGGGTGCCCGCAGAACACTACGCACGGCTGTACATACACAACAGGGCTACTGACCAGTGAATATGACGGCGTGCGCGGGGTTGGAGGCCCACAGCTCCAGCAGGTGCACGGCGGCCCCGAAGCGCAGGCTCGGGTGCCCGCAGAACACTACGCACGGCTGTACATACACAACAGGGCTACTGACCAGTGAATATGACGGCGTGCGCGGGGTTGGAGGCCCACAGCTCCAGCAGGTGCACGGCGGCCCCGAAGCGCAGGCTCGGGTGCCCGCAGAACACTACGCACGGCTGTACATACACAACAGGGCTACTGACCAGTGAATATGACGGCGTGCGCGGGGTTGGAGGCCCACAGCTCCAGCAGGTGCACGGCGGCCCCGAAGCGCAGGCTCGGGTGCCCGCAGAACACTACGCACGGCTGTACATACACAACAGGGCTACTGACCAGTGAATATGACGGCGTGCGCGGGGTTGGAGGCCCACAGCTCCAGCAGGTGCACGGCGGCCCCGAAGCGCAGGCTCGGGTGCCCGCAGAACACTACGCACGGCTGTACATACACAACAGGGCTACTGACCAGTGAATATGACGGCGTGCGCGGGGTTGGAGGCCCACAGCTCCAGCAGGTGCACGGCGGCCCCGAAGCGCAGGCTCGGGTGCCCGCAGAACACCACGCACGGCTGTACATACACAACACTTTACCCTCACTCATATTTACAATTTACAGGTTACCATCACTTAGAATTAGGAATGATATAGAACACGAATTCCGCTCAAAAATGGTTCCACGCAAACCGCAATAAAGTGGGCGGGGCGAAAAAACTACAATCAAAGCGCCTCTCAATCTGACGCGCGCTCAGTGACAGACGAATCGTGTTGACTAGAGATATAGCTCGTTTCTCAAGGATAAAAATGATCTCCTGCATAGTAAATTGGTGTAAAAGACGGAAAGAAGGAATTGCGAGTTGCCAATATTATGCAATAGGTAGCCAGCCAGTTTTTAATACCAAAGTGCAGTTTTTTAAATTGGATGGATTAGATTTCCTGTGAGAGTTTCTTATCAATTATTTACTTTTAGTCCAAAAAAGAAATTAGACGAAAAAAATCTAAAAATATATGCTGTACATCTCAATAAACATTTTCGAAATTGGTATGATCGAGATATGGTGAGCAGTTTTTGTGATATAGCACATTTTCAAAAACTGTAAATACAAATGAAATCAAAGTTATTTTATTGTCATTAATCAAAATTACAACACAAACATCCACTCAAATATTACTTGCTACTCTCAATAAATATCCCTAATCTATGCTTCCTACTACGGAACCCTTCATGGACGAGTGTGACGCGCATTTGGTCGGTTTTTACTACCTCAATATTCAGTCACATACCGAGGTTATTACTCTAGTTTGACAGCTTATTAGCCTAGAGCTCTTCTGATGGGTTTACCGATAAATTCTTACCTATGTACGTTAATAAATTATTATGGAATTCGGAAGGTCCTGTACTATGATGGAAATAATTATTTCCATTTAAAATAGGTATTTGGTAAGTAATAAAATACTGTTTAGTTGCCAAAATGAATCTTTAGATTTTTTGTAAACTAAACTTAAAAAGGTGTACCTAATATTAATTTATAATATTTAAATTCATAATAAATGACTGACTCATAGTGCATAGCACCATCCTCACTGTTCCATGTCACCAGAGCTGGATTAACCCTGTCAAAGGGCCTAAGGCAATGGCATTCTCGGGGCCCCTTTTCTTACTTTGACTGACCAAATTGTGTGTGAACTGAGGAAACGCACATTAAGGGCTGTGGTTTTTAATATATTTGATTAATTATTCCCAGATTTGTTCTAAAATTGTTTTAATTCCACTACTAAATCTAACGATATGTATTTTGTGAGATAAAAGTGAGGCACTGGGCCTGGGCCCTAGTTGATGCGGGGCCCCTAGGCAGTTGCCTACTCCGCCTAATGGTTAATCCGGCCTTGCATGTCACGAAACAATCGATCTTGTTCACACTAGCTTGATTTGATATTTTATTGTAGTTTTACTCTAACATTATCTTACAAAATAAAATAGCGCCCCAAATGAATGGGTCGGCAGATCCATGCGTAGAAAATAAATTTAGAAAAGTATTTTGTTTATGTTGTACTAGCTTTCGCCAGCGACTTCGTCCGCGTGGAAAAAAATTCCCCCGATTTTGAAACATTCTTCATTAGTGCTCCGCTCCTATTAGTCTTAGCGTGATGATATATAGCCTATAGCCTTCCTCGATAAATGGGCTATCTAACACTGAAAGAATTTTTGAAATCAGACCCGTAGTTCCTGAGATTAGCGCGTTTAAGCAAACAAACAAACAAACAAACAAACTCTTCAGCTTTATAATATTAGTATAGATTAGTATTACCAGTTTAGTTGTATGAGTTCGGGACCATGTTTTAGCGGGCTTCGTTAGAGTTATGATTTTATACCATTCCTAATTCGTTGGCGTCATGTAATATTACGCTATTTTCATAGTCCCGCCATAGTGTAGGTAGAGAAGCAGAGAGCGGGGTACCTGTCGGAAGTCTGCGCTGAAGGCGTCGTCGTGCAGCGAGCGCGCGTGCTTGAGGCGGCCGGCGCGCGCCAGCGCCGCGTGCGGGAACGGCTCCTCCGGCAGGTACACGCGCGCCTGCTTGCCCACCGACACCCACTCCGCCAGGATGTTGCTGTAGGCCAGCGACGAGTCCGCCACCGGCGACAGCACGTACAGCGGCACGCCGCCCAGCCCCGCCGCGTCCAGGTGCGCCGACAGGCACTCCAGCAGGTCGTACAGCACGCCCGACGGGTACACGGGGCACAGCACCGAGCCGCCGGCGCGCAGCGTGACCGTGGCGTGCACGCACAGGTCGCCCAGCATGTGGTCGGGGTTGTGCGCCGGCGTCTGCGTCAGCGCCGCCAGCAGCAGCACGTCGGCGCCGCGCAGCGCCGCCTGGTTGATGGGGCGCGGGTGCGTCGTGAGCGTGGACGAGCCGCTCACGTACGCCACCTTCTCGTGCGCCGAGCGCAGCACCCAGTTGGCCGAGCCCAGGCAGAAGCCCGAGCTCACGGCCGTGGCGTCCAGCGCGCCGTACACGTCCACGCGCTCGTCGTAGCCCACCACGCGCACGCGCGCCAGCGCCCGCGCCACGGCCGCGCCCGAGAACAGGCGGCGCCAGCTGCGCGGCCGCGCCGCCAGCGCCAGCGGCGGCGGCAGCACGTGCAGCAGCTCCTTCCAGCGCCGCGCCGCGCCCCCCGACCCGCCCGCCCCACCCCCACCCGACACCCACTCCGCCAGCTCCTCCAGGTAGAAGCGCCCGATCTGCAGCGTGGGCTCCGTGGCGTACACCTGCCCCTTGAAGCCCGTGTCCTCGGTGATGAACGGGAGGGCCATCATGCACGTGTAGTTCGAGATCAGGATCACGTCCAGCTGCGAGAAGTCCACCACCTTGTCCAGCGGAGGACAGAATTCTGGCATGCTGTCTACGAACACGCGCCCGCAGCACTCCTTCAGTTCCTGCACACAGTTAAAAAAATAAATAAAATAAAATAAAATCTTTTTATTTCAGACATTGGGTCCATACATTTTCAAAATCATCAATTTTAAGTCATCACACACATGTCACATCGAATAAATAAATTATGACGTAATTTAATCTATTAATTTAATTTAATCTAACTTAATCTATATACACATTAATTTAATTTAAGTATTTGCCTCCCTCTGGGGCACCAGGCACGCGCACTTGTGTTTGAACCCAGTGTCCCAGAAGGGGGCTGTCCAGCTTGTGGCTGAGCACGTTCAGGATGGTGTTGGCCACCACCACGCGTACGGAACATCAGCGAGGTGATGCGGCGCCGCAACACAGTGTGGAAGCCGTCTGTGTGCGCATGCGCAAACATCGCAGACGCACTACAGCAGCGTGGGAGCCCCACCAGCACCCTGAACGCGTTATTATATTGTACTCGGAGAGCGTTGATGGCCCGCTGCGTGTAGTTGACCCACAGATTGCAGGTGTAGAGAGTTTGGCAGTATGCTTTAAACAGAGTGATCTTTACATCTAAACTACACCTAGCAAATCTGCGTGCCATCATGTTACAGCGGACCGCCATCGCCCTCCTCTCCCTTTCGATATCTCTATCATCCTTTAAATCCTCGGTGACCACATGGCCGAGATATTTAAACTCACTCACTCTTCGAAGAGCGACAGCGTTAAGCAGCACAGGTGCCACATCCCCCAGTTTACGAC
This sequence comes from Tholera decimalis, assembly GCA_943138885.2. Taxonomy (NCBI): domain Eukaryota; kingdom Metazoa; phylum Arthropoda; class Insecta; order Lepidoptera; family Noctuidae; genus Tholera; species Tholera decimalis. The sequence continues at coordinate 49,867,174 of OW964550.2, read as the reverse complement.
CCCTGGCTTGAAACACCATGAGCTCACTTTTCTGCTCATTGTACAGGAGACCGTGTACTCCAGCATACTCCTCACATACGCCTATCAGCTTCCTGAGCGAGGCCACTGATGGGCTGAGCAACACCATATCATCTGCGTAGCTAATACTGTTGATACAGTGACCATCAATCGAGCATGCCACTCCGATGTTGCTCAGCTCATCAATCAGCCCGTTCACGTACAAGTTGAAGAGTGAAGGAGATGTTAACCCCCCCTGTCTCACTCCACACTCCAACCTGTATTAATCAGAAAGTTCTCCAAGCCATTTGACCTGGTTAGTTTGGTTGTCATACCAATATTTAAACATATTAATCAGCTCACCCAGCACACCTGAACACTTCAATTTACGCCAGAGAATATCATACCTAACCAGATCAAAAGCCTTGGAGAGATCAAGAAAGGCTGCATAAACAGGCGTGCTCCTGTCTGTGTAATACCTGACAGTATGCTTGAGAGACATAACCGCGCATTCTGTCGAAAGTCCTGGTCTAAAACCGAACTGTGCATCGTTTAAATTTAGGTGTTTCTTAAGCTGTCTCTCAAGCAGGCCATCAAGCACTTTGGCTGTGGTTGTAGCTAATGATATCAGGCGGTAGTTGCACTTATCAGAATTATCTCCAGTCTTGTTTTTAATTATAGGCACTACCACCGTCTTCATCAGCTCATTGGGCAGGTAGGAATGTCTAATACAGAGCGTGAATAACAGTCCCAAAAGCCTCGGGTGGTGTGGCCCCGCATGCTGAAAATATTCGATGCTGAGGCCGTCGTGTCCGGGTGACTTCCCTCGAGTCATGCCTTTTATTATTAAAGCAACTTCTTTTGCTGTGACACGCTCAGGCACCATTAAACCCTAATTTACTTTGTGATTCACTAATTCAGTTCAGTTAATCAAATTATTAATTTGGTATGCTAGTGCAAAAAAAGCATTTTACTTTTTACAAACTTATTCCCCATGATTGCAAAAAATTATTTTATAGGATACTCAAAAGCTTTTGATTACAAGCCTCTGATTGAACAGCATAAAGGGACCGTTCAAGTATTACGTAAGCACTATAGGGGGGCGTGGGAGTCTTTGCTTTGCTTATTTTTGATGACATGTGGGGTGGGGGGATCAATCTAGATGATGATTATGTCAGCAGTAATTATTTAATTTTTTATACATATAGCAAAACACATTGTCTATGCTTCAAAACTAAATGCATTTTCGGGGATTCCTACAAATAATGAATTGATGAATTCTGTGTCAGTAAGGTTTATTTAAATGAACATTATGTGCGTTACAGACGTCTATTCCAAACCTATTCCTTATTTCTAGATTTATAACTGCTGCTCATGAATCAATCAAATGTTTATGTAAGCATAGGGGGGAGGGGTAAGAGCTTTGCTTACTTTTGCTGACGAGGGAAAGGGGTGGGTTAATAATTGCAAAAAATGTGCTTACATAATACTTGAATGGTCCCAAACTAGCTAAAAAACAAAATTGATGTTTTAAAAATAGATAAAAGTTAAATGTGTATAAAAAGGGCTAGTGTTGTGACGTATAATTGTAGTCTCCTTAAAAAACTTAAGAAGATGAACATGAAATTTTAGTCCAGAGTATATTATTTCTGTATCAGTTGGTATCAGGATATAAAACGATTTTTTTAAACAACTCAGTCTTATACATCATGCCTCTAGCTAAATCAAAAACTAAATAAATGATTTAATATTTTATAACTTGTAAAACAGCAATTATTAAAAAAACTGATTTTAATTTGATATTTTTATTACAAAATTAAAAATCCTCGCCCCTTTTTTAGACATGGTTATTACTTATATTCGGTAAGAATAATTATTAGAATTGACAACCAACATGTACATAACTACATGTATGCTACATCCCTAATTCAGATGCGAGAATGTCATAAAATTGTCTGGCAGGCAACGCCATTGTCACAATACCAAGGCAAAACATGTTGAATAGTGTTGTTAACATATTGTAATTTATCTTATTTTTCAATTTTCTAATATCTGCTTTTACATTGATAAAGTCTCAGTTAAATGCTGTAAAGATGCTACTACATCACAATATAGTATATTGGGATGGTATAGTATAATGGCAGCTTAAATAAAATTTCAGATTCGCAAGTACAGTTTATTAGAAAATTTAAAACGAAAACAATCAATTGTATATCAATAAAGTTTTGGAATCCTTATATTTTATGAAGGTCATTTGACAAAAATAATGGCTTGACATCCATCGGGGGTATGGAGATATATTTATACTCTGGCATTAAAAGGTTAATAATGCTGCTGGCTACAACTCCCCTTCAAATAATCAGTACCTGTATGGACCAGTTCTGTAAACACAAGCATTGCAATCCCCTTAGAGGGAGGGCAGGTTCCATGCCCATGACTATGACTTAATAGATGCATGAAATAACCCGGTTTAGCACAATAACATGGCCTATAAGACTCAACAATATTTCTGCGTCTTGTAAGTGATAAAACTTTATATTTAGATCAGTACTTCCAGAGATCTTCTACAAACATAAATTTAAGATATTGGCAAACAAACCCCCTCGAGTAATGGGTCGTTGAGATGTGGCGGCGTGTAGTTGGGCAGCGAGGCGAGGCGCGTGCTTGGCACGGGCGGCAGCGGCAGGAAGTTCAGCACGGAGTGCGCCGACAGCCCGCAGTCCAGCATGATCAGCAGCTCCTTGAACGACAGCACGAAGCATGGCTTGGCCGCGTCGCTGCTCAGGCAGTACTGCCGATAAACACTTCTTTTAGAATACTATATCTACTATAACGCGAACTGACTGGATTGCCGGTTTTTACTTACGAGCTTCATCTTTGTGTTTCGTTTAACTTGATATAAATTATAACCTATCTCAAATAAATGTCATTATGTATATCAATAATCGAGCCTAAGAAGGACAAGTACAAGCTTAGCTTTGGACAGCGGGAAATAAGAAAATATTTTTAGCTTTGATTGCCACTTTCTTTTATTTACATTATCTCCTAAAACCTAGTGAAACAAACGTAGGTAATTACAAACAATACAAATGCTCTCATTTACTGTTGATTGACAGACACAGTGACACTCGGATTACTGACACTGACAGCTGAGAGCATAGTGACAGACAATGTTTGGGTCTATGATATGACCAAGGAACTTGTACCTAAACTGGAATGCGGACGCGAAGCTCAAATCCGTTCCGAAGAGTATACCCTCAAAGGACCTAGCTATCTCTTTCTAGTAGTGTGTATATCAATTCGTGATAAACGTAAGGACAATTTTATTTGATGCAATATTTGCAGGTTTTTTAAGACATTTATTATTAACCTTACAAATGATGTATTTCTGTTACCGCTATAACAAAAAATACTAAAAATTAATTAAAATAAATATTCAAGGGAGACTCCCATACAACAGTTGTGATTTTTTTGGCGCTTTTTATAGGTAATGGTTCCGTACCATTCATTACCTACCTATAAAAATACCCTTCATGCGTGAGTCCGACTCGTACTTGGCCGGTTTTTTTTAACAACCTATTAAATAGAAAGAAAGAAATAAATCTATACTAATATTATAAAGCGGAAAAGTTTGTTTGTTTGCTTGAACGCGCTAAACTTCGAAAGTACTGGGTAGATTTGTGTGCAATTTGGTATGGAAGTAGCTTGAAGCTTGAGGAAGGTTATAGGCTACTCTTAAAGGAGAGTTATGTTTTTACCGTGATAGAATCCACGGGAGCGAAGCCCCGCGTGAGTACTAGTTCTATTATAAATACAAAGGTCTGTGTCGGTCTGTTACGCTTTCACGGTTAAACCACAGAGCCGCTTTCGAAAAAAATTGGCATGGAGATAGTTTAAAACTCTGGGATCTATATAGGGTTCTTTCTATCTCAGATTTTTGAATAGTTGCTCGGTAGCGCGATATAACAGAATTCCACGTGGGCGAAAAGCTAGTTCTCAATATATATCTGAGGAACTTATATTGAGCGCGCTAATTTCTATAATAAACCCTTCCTTATGCGGGCTAAATGCAAAATTGGTTTTGTTAAGCAGACTTTATTGCGTTGAATTATAAACTTTCAAAGTGGTTAAGACCCGTGATACAAATACAATTATTGCAGATACAGAATTAATAACAGAATCACTAGCTGGCAATTCTTCGAAGGCTTGGCCTTGATAGGCAGTGGTATAGACGTCCAAATAAACGTGCATTAATTGGTAATCTACGTTTATTCGATACTTGTACGGTCAGAACCAGTAGACTAAAAATAAAATGAATCGAAATTGAAAATGATGCAATCTATACTAATATTATACAGCGGAAAAGTTTGTTTGTTTGCTTGAACGCGCTAATCTTCGAAAGTACTGGGTGGATTTGGATGCAATTTGGTATGGAAGTAGAAGCTCGAGGAAGGTTATAGGCTACTTTTTACGTGACTGCAAAAAAGGAGAGTTATGTTTTTACCGTGATAGAATCCACGAGAGCAAAGCCCCGCGTTAGTACTAGTGTTTATATATAATTAAAACTAATAAAACCCTTCATGAAAAACGATGATTATAAATAGAAAGAATAACAGAAGAGATATAATTTATTTATGTATATATTTATTTAGGTTAACCTACAATTGTTTACACTATACATTTGTATGAAACAGTCATATTACATTTATAAGTGTAACAATTAATTACAGGCTAACACCACATGTGCTATTTAAGGTTAGAAATCAATATTATTAACAAACATAATTCTAAATATAAAGGGGGCAGATCGAATGACAATTATAAGGTTATTATTATTAGGTTGGTTCTATATTTTCTAGTTCCTCATATGTTGCAGCTGCAGGTTTGTTACAAGATTGGCTTGACACACAACCCTAAAAAATGTATTACACTATTATTAGTTAAAAGTATGAAAATAATCTTTAAAATATGAATTATTATTATTATTATTTGTCGACATTAACTAACTGCAGTGGATAAGAGTTAAGTAATTAAGTTATATATTAATAATTACTATTATTAATATAATAAACTACACTTGTAAGCAAGTTTGCGTAGCTGAGTATTTGGCCAAAATGATATAAAATATTTTTGCCATCAATTTGCTAAGCAAAAGTAAATAAATCAACTAAAATGTCGACTTTTATGCTTATTAATTTGACTCCTTTCATAACTTTCACTTACCAGATCTTTGAATGTGCCCAGTACAGGTTGTATATTCTTTTCTTTAGTGGGTTTCAATATTATAGTACTTAAAACATTTATTTGTTTCGCTTTAACAGGAATCTAAAATAATAATAGATTGATGAGAACAATATTTTAGTATTTATGGTTAAGATAGATTCAAAATGAAAATTCATCTTGCTACGCTCATATTCTATTTCGAAACGGTGATCTTCATGTCATTTGTAAAGATTTAAAACCTACTTTAGGGAAAATGGATGGAATTGCATCATTTGACCTTGTTTCGAAATGCAATATTTCTTCGGGCTTGAAATGGTTGCTACAAATTTTGGAACCGTTTCTGACCTTTTTCTGTGTAGAACACTGAGCCACCGGTCTCGATCATCATTTATAGGAAAGCTTAAAATAACAAAAAATAATAAATAATGAGAAGAAAGAAAAAAACGACGGGTTGCACTCCGGGAGTGCCGGCAGAAGTGAAAACTTGAATATTAACGTTGTGAATTTTTGATATTTTGGAATGTTTAGGGAATAATTTTGCACGAATTGCTTTAATTATCGTAGAATAGTAGAATACAATATTTATTTATTGCGCTGTAGTACACAAACATGACAATTTATATTACATTAAAACCGAACGTTTGAGGCCAGCCTAACACTGTCATATCCAAGGATCTTCTACCTACTAACTGGATTGCTTACGAATGATTCAAAGAATACAGAAAGTCTTTCTTAGTTGTTAAACAATAGAGTATAAACTTGCACGCATAAAACTGAAGGAACTATTCGTTCCGAGCGAGACAGTGCCGTGTGTGGATTGTGTCCCTTTCTTCTGTGTGTCAGATTAAAAATATTTATTTCAATGGTAATTTTTTCGACCTGTCTGTTGTAGTAATAACACCTAGTTTTAAACTTCTTTGGAATTCTATCTTTAAAATGAATTGCCATTATGACTGTATGCATATTAATGAAAATTAAAGTTATTTTACCATGCAATCACAAGATGTTTAAAACAAAAAAAAAATGGAATTTGTAACAATTAGTAGTGATATATTATACTATACATGGCAATTACTACGTTGCTGTCTGACGTTTACTTGACATCTGTATGTTTGTAAATTTGCATTATATTTAATTTTGTGAGTTTTCGTAATATTAAAGTGCAAGCTACTGTAACCATGGTAAGAACGTGTTTTGTGGTTAATCGCAAGAGTGAAGGGTACCTACCCCGGGTCTGGAATTTCCTTTTTTAAGTAAGTTTTGTGACTTTGTTTACAAATTTGCATTTAGGGTGACTATGTTTTCATTGTAAAAGTGGATGTTCTTCTCTTTATTCTTCTTATTTATTATTGAAGTGAAAACTTCTTTAGCGGCGTTGTGCACTTTTTTTGTAATGGGTAAAAAATGTTAAACTCGCGTCAGGACACGTGACCTGATCGAAAATTCGTAAGGCGGACGGAGAGTCTAAGAGATAAACTTTTTAATGTAATATAAATTGTCATGTTTGTGTACTACAGCGCAATAAATAAATATTGTATTCTACTATTCTACGATAATTAAAGCAATTCGTGCAAAATTATTCCCTAAACATTCCAAAATATCAAAAATTCACAACGTTAATATTCAAGTTTTCACTTCTGCCGGCACTCCCGGAGTGCAACCCGTCGTTTTTTTCTTTCTTCTCATTATTTATTATTTTTTGTTATTTTAAGCTTTCCTATAAATGATGATCGAGACCGGTGGCTCAGTGTTCTACACAGAAAAAGGTCAGAAACGGTTCCAAAATTTGTAGCAACCATTTCAAGCCCGAAGAAATATTGCATTTCGAAACAAGGTCAAATGATGCAATTCCATCCATTTTCCCTAAAGTAGGTTTTAAATCTTTACAAATGACATGAAGATCACCGTTTCGAAATAGAATATGAGCGTAGCAAGATGAATTTTCATTTTGAATCTATCTTAACCATAAATACTAAAATATTGTTCTCATCAATCTATTATTATTTTAGATTCCTGTTAAAGCGAAACAAATAAATGTTTTAAGTACTATAATATTGAAACCCACTAAAGAAAAGAATATACAACCTGTACTGGGCACATTCAAAGATCTGGTAAGTGAAAGTTATGAAAGGAGTCAAATTAATAAGCATAAAAGTCGACATTTTAGTTGATTTATTTACTTTTGCTTAGCAAATTGATGGCAAAAATATTTTATATCATTTTGGCCAAATACTCAGCTACGCAAACTTGCTTACAAGTGTAGTTTATTATATTAATAATAGTAATTATTAATATATAACTTAATTACTTAACTCTTATCCACTGCAGTTAGTTAATGTCGACAAATAATAATAATAATAATTCATATTTTAAAGATTATTTTCATACTTTTAACTAATACTATTATTAGTTAAAAGTATGAAAATAATCTTCAATACATTTTTAATCTGTAATACATTTTTTAGGGTTGTGTGTCAAGCCAATCTTGTAACAAACCTGCAGCTGCAACATATGAGGAACTAGAAAATATAGAACCAACCTAATAATAATAACCTTATAATTATCATTCGATCTGCCCCCTTTATATTTAGAATTATGTTTGTTAATAATATTGATTTCTAACCTTAAATAGCACATGTGGTGTTAGCCTGTAATTAATTGTTACACTTATAAATGTAATATGACTGTTTCATACAAATGTATAGTGTAAACAATTGTAGGTTAACCTAAATAAATATATACATAAATAAATTATATCTCTTCTGTTATTCTTTCTATTTATAATCATCGTTTTTCATGAAGGGTTTTATTAGTTTTAATTATATATAAACACTAGTACTAACGCGGGGCTTTGCTCTCGTGGATTCTATCACGGTAAAAACATAACTCTCCTTTTTTGCAGTCACGTAAAAAGTAGCCTATAACCTTCCTCGAGCTTCAAGCTACTTCCATACCAAATTGCATCCAAATCCACCCAGTACTTTCGAAGATTAGCGCGTTCAAGCAAACAAACAAACTTTTCCGCTTTATAATATTAGTATAGATTTATTTCTTTCTTTCTATTTAATAGGTTGTTAAAAAAAACCGGCCAAGTACGAGTCGGACTCACGCATGAAGGGTATTTTTATAGGTAGGTAATGAATGGTACGGAACCATTACCTATAAAAAGCGCCAAAAAAATCACAACTGTTGTATGGGAGTCTCCCTTGAATATTTATTTTAATTAATTTTTAGTATTTTTTGTTATAGCGGTAACAGAAATACATCATTTGTAAGGTTAATAATAAATGTCTTAAAAAACCTGCAAATATTGCATCAAATAAAATTGTCCTTACGTTTATCACGAATTGATATACACACTACTAGAAAGAGATAGCTAGGTCCTTTGAGGGTATACTCTTCGGAACGGATTTGAGCTTCGCGTCCGCATTCCAGTTTAGGTACAAGTTCCTTGGTTAAACCGTACCAACCAATGACTAAGTACATACATAATCTATCTTCTTACTATAATACTATACTATCCTACTTCCTACTTCCTACTATCCTACTCCTACTAATCCTACTTCCTACTATCCTTCCTACTTAATAATAATAATAATAAATGTAAAGAAACAAAACTTGGACGATGCTTACTAGAGCAGCTTCGCGACGTGCACGCCCACCACCCCCGGACCCGTCGTTCAGCTCCGCCTCGCCGCCGCCGGACTTAGGATCACCAATGTCACCGGCGGCTGCAGTCGCGTCGAGCTCGAGCGACGAGTATTTCTCTCCGCCGACGTCGCCAACACCTGTGCGTCGGCAGGGGAGAGGCCGGCCACCGACGAGCTTGGGACTTAGGAGCCAACTGGCTCCAAGTCGGGTCCCCGCTGCCGGTGGTGTGCAGCGCATGAGATGGACTCAGTCCATAAACGAAAACGTCATGCGCGCATATTATGGGTCTACAGAGGGGGGAACTAACCTCACTGCGTATCGTATCAGGATGCTGTCTCTGTTTCAGGACCTAGAACCAGCTGTCAACGTCTCGGCCCAACGACTGTCGGATCAAGTGAGGGTCATCCAGCGTAGCCACAGGCTGGATGATGTAACACTTGATAGGCTGCGCTCAGAGGTACTGAACAACCATATCATCTCGACCCCGACGCAAGCCGCCGTACAAGCACCCGCTAGTGGTGTAATGACGTCGCGGCTAAATAGTCATAATAATGAGCTAGATGATAGGGTTGTCACGGTAAGTAGCCAATGCAACGATCGACTGAGGAGCGCACTGGAGGATGCGCTTCGTGAGTATCGATCGACTCCGCCTGAACTTAGACCCCGTTTACCACGGTTACCCATGCACAAAAAAAATAGGGCGCTGGTGTGTGCTTTGGACTCGTTGCTTGAGAACATTTTTGAGAGCAGCGAAAACCTCGTTGATACGCACTCAATTCTGTATTGCGGGGCTGTTGCGGCGTGTCGCTTAGCTAACGTCAAATTTCCTAATACCGACGAAGCTATTCGACCAAAACCTGCTGTACCAGCCTGGCAGTATAGGATCGAGAGGCGTATCGATGAGGCCAGAGCACTCATCGGCAAACTATACTGCTTCAGGGAAGGCAATACACGCCCGCGTGTAATGCGTTTTGTGCGGCGGGCTTTCTCGGGGACTGGAATCAGCCCTCGAGAGTACACACCCCACATTACGGAGCGTATTGACTTCCTGAAGCAAAAAAATTGTGCATGGGCAAGCCGTATCCGACGGTTTAAGCGGCGGGTTGAACGGTACTCACAGAATCGCATGTTCCAGAGTGATGAGAGGTGGGTATACAGAGCTTGGGAGCGACCCAATCAAAACGTGACTGACGTGTGCCGCCCGGATGATACCGCCACGAATTCATTTTGGCGCAACATCTGGTCGGTGCCCGTCTGTCATGTTGAGGGTGACTGGATGCGTGAAGTTGAACGCGTATGTGAAGCTATACCACAAATGGATAAAATAATCATTAATACTTCTGATGTAGCCAAAGCAGTTCGTCCGTTACCAAACTGGAAGTCTCCAGGACCGGATGGACTGCACAACTTCTGGCTCAAGTGGTATAGCAGCTCGCATGCGCTTTTAGCTTCTCAATTCCAAGCATCCTTAGAGACTGGGTCTCTACCAGAGTTTTTGACAACTGGCTGTACCCACCTGCTTCATAAGAGTGGTAGTCCCACGGAACCCAAAAACTATAGACCGATTACTTGTTTGTCTACGGTCTATAAGGTTCTTACGTCCATTCTGAGAGTGAAAATAAATATGCACATTGAGTGCAACTCAATTATGTCCACTTCTCAGAATGGATGTAGGAACGGGTCCCGTGGCACTAAGGAGCTACTCCTCATTGACATGGCCATTAGCCAACAGGTTCGTCGATCCCACAAAGATCTATCAACATGCTGGATAGACTACAAAAAAGCCTATGATTCTGTTCCTCATAGCTGGCTCATGAAGGTGCTAGAGCTTTACAAAATAGAGCCAACTCTACGCACCTTCCTTGAGTCATGTATGAGGCAATGGAAGACGGTACTTCGCTATCCAGGATGTCGACCGATTCGAGGGAATGATGACCCTATATGGATCAGACGGGGAATATTTCAGGGCGACAGTTTGAGTCCACTTTGGTTTTGCTTGGCCCTGAATCCTCTAAGCACAATGTTAGAGGACTCAGGCCTGGGCTATCGGTTGAGAAGAGGAGGTCAAAGTATATCCCACCTCCTTTACATGGATGATTTGAAACTCTTTGCCCCCAACAACTTGCAATTGATGGAACTACTGAAGGTAACTGAAACTTTCAGTAGCGCCATCAAGATGGAATTTGGTGTGGACAAATGTGCAATCATGCATGTAAAACGAGGAGAGATTATGGAATCTGAGGGAATTCAACTTTCAGACTCCATACACCTTAGATCTCTCTGCTTGACCGAAACTTATAAGTATTTGGGTATGTCGGAAGCTTTAGGCATTAATGTTGCTGACATGAAGCAATCGCTGAGGGAGCGCTTCTTTGGCCGCCTGACAAAGGTATTAAACAGCCTTTTGTCGGGAGGAAATAAGGTGCGCGCTTTCAACGGTTGGGTCATGCCGGTGTTGATGTATTCTTTCGGCATACTCAAATGGACTCAAACCGAACTGGACGCCCTGGATAGGAGGGTCCGTACACTGCTAACCGCAAATCGGATGCATCACCCACGATCATCGGTGATGAGACTGTATATCCCGCGGAAATGTGGAGGTCGAGGGTTTTTAAATGCCAAAACTCTCCACAACCGCGAGATTTGCAGTCTCAGGGAATATTTCCTTAAAGCCGATGTGGGTATGCACCGAGATGTGATTGCAGTGGACAAGGGACTTACCCCGCTGACTATGGCTAAAGAGAACTGGCACAAACCTGTTATACTTACCCCAGATGACCGCAAGGAGGTATGGAAAAGCAAGGAACTTCATGGTCGCTACTATCGGGCTCTTTATGGGTCCGATGTAGATTTGACAGCTTCCGTTGCCTGGCTACGCTTCGGGGATCTCTTCGGAGAAACTGAAGGTTTTGTCTGTGCAATTATGGACGAAGTTATCTTGACGAATAATTACCGGAGACATATTATGAAGGACGGGACGATTGACGTGTGTCGGGCATGCCATCGTCCTGGCGAGTCCATCAGACATATTGTCTCCGGTTGTTCTCGTCTAGCTAACGGCGAGTACTTGCATAGACACAACCAAGTAGCCAGAATTATCCACCAGCAACTTGCTTTGAAATACAAACTTGTCGATTCTGAGGTACCGTATTACAAGTATGTGCCCGACCCAGTTCTCGAAAATGACCATGTCACGTTGTACTGGGATCGGTCTATCATCACTGATAGGACTATTGTTGCCAATAAGCCTGATATAGTGGTGATAGACCGATTAGTGCGCCGCGCAATGATAATCGATGTTACCATCCCACATGACGAGAATCTCGTGAAAGCTGAGAAAGAGAAACACATTAAGTATCTCGACTTAGCTCATGAGGTTGTTGACATGTGGGATGTGGACTCGGCTGTCATTGTGCCGATTGTCATATCAGTCAATGGGCTGATAGCTAAAAGCTTCGACGACCATCTGTCGAAGCTGGCTTTGCACAGCTGGATAAAGGGCCTGATACAGAAGGCAGTTCTCCTCGATACAGCTCGTATTGTGAGGAGGTTCCTTTCTCTGGAGACCTAACCACCGGTAGCTTGGACCCCGTTCCCGATACCAGTGGACTGCCATTTTTTATTTTTTTAAATGTTTTTTTATTGTCACTTTTTTATAGAAAAATATTTAAAAATGTAATTTTTGAGAGGTATATAAAATAAAGGAGATAATAATAATAATAATAAATTATAGAAAATTTATAATAAAAGATCCCACCGTAACGAATGATAAATGTCGCAAATGTCACTCCCAGCCAGAAACGATACAGCATGTCACTGGTGCCTGCCCCACACTAACACAAACCGACTACACTCATAGGCATAATCAGGTAGCAAACATCATCCAACAAAAACTAGCTGTCAAATACTCACTCATACAGAACACTAACACGGAAAAGCGCGGGAAACCTGAACTTTGGCGGACGTGATTTTTTTTGGCTCTCTATAAATTATTTTTTGTATATTGGATTAGATTAAGTTTTTGTATATATTTCATTTTATTATTTAGTTTTAGTGTAGTCGTAGTGTTTTCTTCAAATTTGGTAAGTTTTTTTTAGTTCTTGTAGTTTTAATATGGATCCTCCGGGTGACCCCGGAGGAACGGCACCACTAGAAATAGGTCACTATGTGACAATTTCTAATAATGAAACCAGTGCAGTTGATACTGATTGTTCATTATCATTAAGCAACAATAGCTCAAAACGCAAAAGGGTGTCTGCTCGGCCGACAATTTGCAAACACTGTAATAAAAAAAGGCGCAAGAATGGCGGGAAACGTTCTAACGATTGTGATTGTGGCGAGATGGATACAATGATTACTGTAGATGATACTAATAAGGCATCTGATCCTCCGCGTACTCCTTTGTTAAGGGCTGGCGTTGACGATCTGAGTGGGTCGTCTCAGCGTCCAGCTTCAGTTGCTCGGCTCTTATACAATTCCTCCGATGCGGCTCCGTTTTTAATACATGTTCAGAGGGAGCAAACTGCCTCTAATGACAATACTTTTCTGAATCCAGTTACTTTTGGTCGATTCTTAAAAAGGAATTCTTTCAATAACATAATTAATGGTAGTCTAAAGAAAATAGGTCGAAACAGGCTGGTTATTGCTTTTTCCACTTATAATGATGCCAACTCGTTTATAACCAGCAAGTTGTTGGAAAGGGAGTGTTATAAAGCTTTTATCCCCTCATTTTCTGTGACTCGCATGGGTGTCGTCAGAGGCATACCCGTAGAGTGGAATGATGATGAAATATTAGAAAACATCTCTGTGCCAATTGGTTGTGGCAAAATATTAAAGCTAAGGAGAATCAAAAGAAAAACTATTTTTGATGATAAACCTTTATTAAAAAATACAGAAACCGTTATTTTAACTTTTGATGGCCAAATTCTTCCGAAGCGTGTATATATGTGTTATACAGCACTTTCTGTTGACCTGTACATTTACCCAACAATTCAATGTTACAATTGTTGTAGATATGGCCATGTCAAGATTCAATGCAGGTCCAAACCCCGCTGTTATAAGTGTGGTCAAGGTCACTCTGGGGAAGGGTGCACAGTCTCTGAGGATAATTTATCTTGTTGTCTTTGCAATGGTTTTCATGAGGCTACTAGCAAGAAATGTTTAGAATATGAACGTCAAAAAAACATTAAAGAATCCATGGCCAAATCATGTATTTCATATGCTGAAGCTTCAAAGCTTCATCCCACAATTTCTAAAATATCATATGCTGATGCCTTGCTTTCCTCTCCCACAACTTCAAGACATATCAATGCTTCTGTTCCCCTTGATTACTCTCCATCTAAACAAAATAAAATATCATATAAAAAAACAGTTTTTATTAAACCTCGCTCCCCACCCCAGTTTTCTAAAGGTTATGATCAGCAATTCCATCAGGAACTTGCTAGGAATGTTCCTCAATCAAAAGATGGCTGTGCCCTCATCGCTAAGGATGATCTGTCTGCATTGACTGTAAATGAACTAATCATTGCTTTGATAAAATCATTAACTCAAACACATCACCTTTCACCGTCCATCGCTGCCACTGTATTAAATGCAGTTACTCAATCATCAACTAATAATAATCATGGACAACAAAGTCTTACAATGGAATTGCCGAAGTGCAATTAATAAAAAGTCAGAAATTATACATATTGTAAATAAATATAAACCTTTTGTTTTTGCTCTTCAAGAGACATGGCTTAAACCAGGGTCTTTGTTTAGGATCCCTGGGTATGCATGTCTCAGAGAAGACCGCTCTGATGGGTATGGCGGTGTTGCTTTACTCATCAAACATCATCATTCATTTTCATTTTTCACAATCCCACCTCATAGTAATGATTTTTCTGTTATTGCAGCAGTTGTAGATAATAATATTTGTTTTGTTTCTGTATATATTCCTCGTCCATCTGTTGTAATTTTTAATGAAATTGTAAATATTTTTTCAATTCTTCCTAAACCATTTATAGTTTTAGGTGATTTTAATTCCCAGCATGAAGTCTGGGGAAGTTCGTCAACAAATAACTATGGTAGCACCTTACTTGACATTCTAGATAATCTCAATCTTTGTTTATTAAATACTGGGTCTCCAACTCGACGCACTTCTCCACATGAAGGTGCTAGTGCACCCGATTTGTCAATATGCACTGACAAACTAGCTTCGCGTTTGACCTGGAAAGTTATGCTTTCATCCTATGGCAGTGACCATTTTCCTATAGTTTTATCATTTCCCTTCAATCAAAAACCTTATTCTAAGAGCGCTCCACGGCTGAAGTACAAACTGGGGGATGTTGATTGGCGTACTTATAAGGAGCATTTAGATAACATAGTGTCCGTTCTACCTGAAATTAAATGTGGTAATGAACAGTTCTGTGCCGATGCCTTGTCCGAAGCCATGATAAAAACTGCAGATAAACTTTTTCCTTTCAAAAAGTCACAAAATAAAATCCCATCTCCGCCATGGTGGGACAAAGATTGCACAGATGCAATTAAAAAAAGGAAACAGTGTGAAATAAATTACCTTGAAAATTCTACCGTAGAAAATTTTAATATTTTAAGCACCTCAATTACAGAGACAAAAAAATTATTAAAAAAAAAGAAATTTGAAAGCTGGAAATCATTTTGCCTCTCTATTTCCCCTAACGTTCAACCATCTGTGGTTTGGCGGAATATTAGAAGGTTCAGATCGGCGTTCTCAGATTCATCTAGCGCATTCCTTCCACCTGAGTTGGTAAATAGTATTTTAGGTAAATTAGCTCCCTCATACGTCCCGGAAAAGATTATTACAAATTCTATTCCCCTTTCGACAATAGATTCTCTTTGTGACCTTAATTCTCCATTCAGTTTAGAAGAGCTTAAACTTGTTGTATGCCACAGTAAAGACTCCGCTCCAGGCGCAGATGGTATTCCGTACTCTTTTCTATCAAATATGAGTGACACATCTCTTTTATATTTTTTAAAACTAATTAATAAAATTATGATAACCGGAAATATTCCGCTTTCTTGGAAAGCACAAGATATTATACCTATTCTCAAACCCAACAAATGTCCATCCAATAACACTTCTTACCGACCAATTGCTCTATCATCAGTTTTGCTAAAGATCACAGAACATTTAGTAAAAAATAGGTTAGAATGGTTTTTAGAAAACAAGAAATTACTCAGTGAGAGTCAATTTGGTTTTAGGCGAGGTAAAAGTACCATAGATAGTTTAAGCATCTTTGTCACTGATATTAGGTTAGCATTTTCTTCGAATCAATCCATAATTTCTGCTTTTCTTGACATAACCTCTGCTTATGATAATGTTGTAATATCAACATTAAAATATAAACTGGAGCAGTTAAATGTCCCCATTTTACTCACAAACTTCATTCTAAACATGTTATCTGAGAGGTATATTAAACTTACACTTCAGGATTCTAGTTGTGAATCTAGAGTCGTGTGGAAAGGTCTTCCTCAAGGATCAGTTCTTAGCCCTTTATTATATGACATTTACACTTACGATCTTGAGAGTTCTTTAAACAATGAAGTGAAAGTGCTACAATACGCTGATGATCTTCTTTTATATTGCCCTCACAGCTCTATACAAACGGCTTGCAATACCATGACATCGGGTCTTAGCCTTTTAAAAAAATGGATGGATAGCAATGGCCTTGAGCTATCTACTTCTAAAAGTACAGTTGTACTTTTTACTAGGATGCGCCTTCCTCCCCCTGTTTCTGTATATTATGATGATAATTTAATACCTGTGAAATCTTCGGTAAAATTTTTAGGAGTGCTTTTGGATAGTAAACTTACTGGTATTCCACACTGTGATTATATAACGGCAAGATGTGAACAAAGAATAAACATATTGAGATGTTTATCGGGGGTCTGGTGGGGTGCCCACCCCTATTCATTGAAATTAATATATAACGCAATAGTTAGAAGTGTGCTTGACTATGGAACATTTTTATTGGAACCTGGAAATTCAGCTGCTTTTAAAAAATTAGACAGAATTCAGTCAAAAGCACTGCGAATAGTGACCGGAGCTATGAGATCAAGCCCAATAAATGCTTTACAGGTTGAAACTGTAGATCCTCCTCTTTCACTTCGACGTCAGTATCTTTCTGACAAATTTCTATTCCGTTCATTTCAATTTTCTAATCACCCGTTACGTCAAAAATTGCAGTCTCTTCTAGACGAAACCAATTCTTCTCGTTATTGGTCTAATAAATCTCTTCCTTGTCTTATTATAAGTTATAAAAAGTTTATGGCTTTGCAAGCTCCAATTTACCAGTCACTATCATTTCCTCTCTTCAATCATTCTTATGAATCATTGGTGTTTTCTCCGGATGTTATCCTGAACTTAGACATTAATAAAAATGATTATTTTGTTAAAGAATCATTTAACTTTGCCAAAGGCTTGCGATGGGAGAATTGGCATCATATTTACACAGACGCGTCTAAGCACTCTTCTTTAGGAAATGTTGGAGTTGGGGTTTTCCACTCACAGTATAATATAGTACAAAAAATCAAGCTTCCTCCTGAATCATCAGTATTTACTGGTGAATGTTTTGGACTGTTCAAAGCTTTAGAGTATATTTACATCATGAAATTGGAAAAAGCAATAATATTTACAGACGCTCTAAGTGCATTACAGGCTATTAAAAGAAATCCTTTTAAATGTAAACCAATATTTCCCATAGTTCTTTTTATTAGAGATCTCTTATATAAATGCTCCAAATTAGGTCTTCAAATTTCTCTCGCTTGGATACCTGGCCATAGTAGTATCGCGGGAAATGTGAGAGCCGATCAACTGGCTAATGAGGCTGTGGACTGTGGTGATTTGTTCCCTTACATTAACTTTAGCCACGACTTGGCGAATCTGCCAATGAACTTTCTTTGGGATGCCTGGAACAAGTTGTGGGCGGACAGCAGCACTATTAAAGGAAAATATTATTCTCATATTCAAACTTGTATTCCCAAAACACCATGGTTTTTTAAATTTAACTTTGGTAAGGCTGCTACCAGTTGCCTTATTAGAATGAGGTTGGGTCACAATTGCTCCAAAGTCCACCTTGCCCGATTGCAGATTGTTGCCAGTGACCTTTGCGAATGTGGTGATGTTGGCGATTTAAATCATATTTTTTTCTCCTGTCCTCTTCTTAGTCATGATTCTTTTATTTCTAGTTTACTTTCCTATAACATTACCTTTCCTACCTCCATTTCTGTCTTACTGGCTTCTAATGATTCAAATACACTACTAATTTTTAATTAGTACAAAAAAAAATGGGGTTCTATCCGTACACTTTACTGATCATATTTATGTAGTCAAAAGTAAAAAAAACGAAACCCCAAAATTGTCTACGAAAATTTGCCATAACTGGTAAACTCATAACTGAATCAATCATTCATAACAATTACTACTAGAAAATATTACGCACAGTGCTAGTCCAGTTCGATCGCCATTCATAGATCCCGGCAAACTCGCGTCTAAGCTCAAGCCACGCCCCCTCCTTTCGGCTGGCCAGCGATCCTTTATCGCGGAGTGAACCAAGTGTTGCCGTTCTAGCGACTTTGTCGCTAGATCTAGCGGTTTTTTGATGTGCTTAGCGACATTTTTTTTCGATTTTTTTCGAACTCGTACAGATGTACATTCTAAACCACGCGATCGTAATGTGCGAACGGGAATTGAAATACAGTCACTGATTGTTTGACAGAAGCGTTATACGAATCCATTCGATGCCTGTGAATCAATGAGAACGGGAGAGAGTAGCCGATTAATGACGATGCTACCCGAATCCTACCGACTGAATTCACAAGAATGAGATAAGATACGTGTTATTTCAATTGCATAATGTCTAATTTAGCTTATCACCCGAACACGCGAGACATTTCTAGTGACCGCTGACTGCTGAAAGCGATGACCGATTAGAGCTATTAGAACTAATAAAATTAAATAGTTCACTGTCCGAAATGAACTAGTACGGAGCAATCTCAAAAATGACCGAGCATGCACAAGACTAGCCATTAGAAGTTGTCGAAGTCGAAAATGACGCAATAGATAACGAAATTTTTAGTTGTTTAAACCTATAGGGATTTCATTACTATGATTAAAAGCTTGATTATAGAAATTTGCTTTTATTTACACCATATTTTGCTAACATTTAGCGACTTCTAGCGGATTTTTTAATATTGTTCTTTTCAAAATCTAGCGACTTTTGCATCGACGTCTGGGGACTCTTTTTATTCCTAAACGGCAACACTGAGTGAACCTGAACTAACAGTGCCAATTTGTTAGCGGAAACGTGCGCGTGCTTTTTAATCTAAATTGTTACGTTTTGCTGTCGCGATGGCTTACCAGTTTTCATCTCGGGAGTACGTGGCTATGTTGCGTGTGTACTTTTTGTCTGGTGAAAACGCTAGTGCCGCTGTTCGTATGTACAGGGAAGAGTACCTAGATATTGGACGCATTTGACCTAGTGAAAAGTGAGCGAAACATACTTTTATCGTTAAAAAATAATTTAATTAAACGTGCCCGTCTTTGCATTGATAATGGTGGTGGACATTTCGAAGGACAATTAAAATACCTGTAAGTTGTTTTTAAGTTTTGTAAACGTTCATTATTGTAAATATCAGCTGATTCAAACCTTTTAAATACGCCAAAATTACTTTTCAAACAAGTTTTAAAGATTTGATTTGATTTCATTTTACTTTAGTTACCTAGTTGTTTTATTTGTAAAAAAGTTGCTAATTTTGTTGGTCCTAAGTCCAATAAAAGTATGAAGGTAAAGTTTGAATTGAATAAGTGCCTATTATTCTTCGTAAACCTTCTATTTTACTTTTTTTTATCGTAAAGCTTAAAGATGCGTCCAAGCTACCTACAATTACGATAACAGCTGTTGGAGGCGGGGCAAGTTTGAGCGAGACCGCGTGACCGCGACATCACGATTAATGAATACATGAATGGCCTGTACAATATGTCCGTAAATTGAGTGACATTTTGGGATATAAACAAACGCTAATAACTTTGCTATTTATCAATATTATATAGTGAGACTTTACATATATAATAACAAGACCTTTTCTAATAAGCCCTTTAAGTATTTGTACTAATTAAAAATTAGTAGTGTATATATATATATCTATCATCATTTATCACTCAGAATAATTTACGCATATAATTTTTACTTATGTTTATGCCTTTCCTAATAATCCTATCCAATATCCATCCTAATTCCGTGTCCTAAATTTACAATTTCATTTCCTACCAAGTTTCCTCGTTTTTTGTTGATGGCAT
Organism: Tholera decimalis; assembly: GCA_943138885.2. Classification (NCBI taxonomy): domain Eukaryota; kingdom Metazoa; phylum Arthropoda; class Insecta; order Lepidoptera; family Noctuidae; genus Tholera; species Tholera decimalis. Next base: position 49,846,986 of record OW964550.2, on the reverse strand, counting down.
TGCGCAAATAGCGACTTGCCAATTTAAAAAAAAAAAAAAAAAAAAAAAAACTCTAACACCCCTTATTACAATTATACACCACAAGCTATTTTAGAAAATACGACACATAAGCTATACTATGACCTCGCCATTCTCACAGACAAAACCATTCATTATAACAGGCCAGATAGGTATAACACTACAGGATAAAATCAATAAAGTTACGTACCTGGTAGACATCGCAGTCCCTAATACACACAACATACAAAAAACAATCACTGAAAAATTAGCAAATACATAGAATTGAAAGATGAAGTTACAAGAATATGGCGTCAGCAAAAAGTATATATTGTTCCTCAAGGAACTTGTTAGTAGGTAGAAGATCCTTGATTGTTCCTATAGTCTTTTCCACCACAGGCGTTATTCCCAATCATCTCCTACACAGTTTAAAATTATTAGACCTTAAAGAAACTCTACATATCACTTCAAAAGGCCGCAATCCTGAATACATGCAGAATTGTGAGAAAATTCATGCAGTTAGAAGAGGCCGAAATAACTTAACAGGAAAACACAATAAAATACACAACACACGCCGCTTTTACTTGGCTTAGCCCGTAAAAGTGGTAGAAAAACCAGCCAAACAGCTGAGATAAAATAAAATATACTCGAAAATAATATGGAATAATAATAATGGGGCCGGGCCACTAATCCATAGTGTATTACATACTCTTTGCACTAATCTGTGGCCCGGTTGTCAAATAACATGTCAGAAAATTATTTCCTCCGTATTTTTCACAATAATTTATAAATTAAATAGTCAAACTGTCATCAATTAAACAACAGTAATCATGTACAACAACACCAAAACAGTGAAAAAAAAATCTATTCATGAATAAATAGAAGAATTAATAGACAGAACATTAAATGGAAAAACCACAATGTTGACAAGAAACCGGGCACGATTGATTCTCAACACATACCCAAGACCTGCGGAATCGTCGCTCAGCTCCGCCTCGCAGCCGCCGGGACCAGCTCCAGCCGTGAGTGAAGAGACTCCGGCCGCTGCAGTTGCGTCGAGCTCGAGCGACGAATACTTCTCGCCGCCGACGACACCACCACCTGCGCGTCGGCGAGGAAGAGGCCGCCCTCCGGCCAGCTTAGGACTTCGAGGCCCGCCGGCCTCTGATGGGGTCCCCGCTGCCGGTGGAAGTGTGCAGCGCATGCGATGGACAAATTCCATCAATGAAAATGTCATGCGCTCATACTTTGGGGCTACAGAGGGGGGAACTAACCTGACTGCGTACCGTGGTCGGATGCTCTCTCTGTTTCAGGTACTTGAACCAGATGTCAAAGTTTCGGCCCAACGACTATCGGATCAGGTGCGGGTAATCCAGCGTAACCGTATGTTGGATGACGCCGTACTTGATAGACTACGCCTTGAATCACGGTGCAGCCGTGTCTCATCTGCTTCACCACTGGCCGCGGTGCATTTACAACCCAGTGTCTCACCGCGACCCGACCACATCGGTGAAGATGACAAGAATAGCTATGCAATGTGCGGTCGTATATTTAATGCTATACCTGACAGCATTAAAATCTTACCAACTACTAAATTTATAAGTTGTCTTAAAGCATGGCTTAACGAAAAGACTTTCTACTCAGTAAGCGAAATATTTAATAAGACATTGAACAATAATTAACAATTGTAATAATTTAACTATATGACATAATTCTAATAATAAGAATAATAATATTGCTATTCAATTGTAATTTTAATAATTAATTTCATAGAATCATAGATTATTTTGTTACCAATTATTAATTAAGTAAGATTATTAATTAAGTATAAACAAAATGTTTGCATGTCACAGTCATTTGACTAAGTGTTAAGGATCCATAATAATAATGTTATTATAATATATGTTAAGACCGACATTGTACCAACACTTATCGCAAATAAATAAATTGAATTGAATTGAAATTGAATTGAATTGAATTGATGATGATGACGAGGCTATAACCGTGAGTACCCAGTGCAGTGAACGATTGAGGAGTGCTTTGGAGTGCGCATTACGGGAGTATCGCTCCACACCGCCTGAGCTTAGACCTCGTCTGCCTCGTTTACCCATGCATAAGAAAAATAGGGCGCTAGTGTGTGCTCTAGATTCACTGCTGTCAAATTATTTTGACAATAGTGAAGACCTCACCGATACTCATTCGATCCTATACTGTGCAGCTGTAGCGGCTTGTCGGGTAGCTCATGTCAAGTTCCCAAAGACTGACAGAGTTATACGACCAGCTGTACCAGCTTGGCAGGGCAGGATCGAGCGTCGTATTGCTGAGGCTAGAGCACTCATTGGTAAACTTATCTGCTTCAGGCAGGGCAACACTCGTCCTCGAGTGATGCGCTTTGTGAGGCGGATGTTCGCGGGGACTGATGTTAGTCCTCGAGATTATCTGACCCGGGTCACAGAGCGTATCGACTTCCTGAAGCAGAAAGTCTATGCATGGGCAAATCGAATACGCAGATATAAGCGGCGGGTGGAGCGATACACTCAGAATCGCACATTCCAAAGCAATGAAAGGTGGGTTTATAGGGCCTGGGAGCGACCTGACCAAGGTGTGACTGATACGTGCCTACCGGATGATGACGCCATGTGTTCGTTCTGGCGCAGCATCTGGTCGGTGCCTGTCAGCCACATCGAGGGTGACTGGATGAGTGAGATCAAGCGCACGTGCGATCTTATACCAGAAATGGGGGCAATTACTATCAGCCCCAAGATGTAACCCGTGCAGTCCGTCCGTTATCCAACTGGAAATCTCCATGGCCGGACGGGCTGCACAATTTCTGGATAAAATGGTTTCAAAGATCGCACGCTCGCTTGGCCGCTCAGTTCCAGTCTGCCTTAGAGTCAGGATCGCTACCTCAATTCCTAACTACAGGAATAACCCATCTGCTCCATAAATCAGGTAGTACTACGGAACATAAAAATTATAGACCAATCACGTGCTTGCCGACGGTCTATAAAGTTCTTACTTCCATTTTGAGAGCCAAAATTAATAATCACATTGATACAAATTCAATCATGTCTGCTTCTCAGAATGGATGTGGGAACGGGTCCCGCGGTACTAAGGAGCTTCTCCTCATTGATATTGCCATTAACCAACAGGTTCGTCGTTCCCGAAAGAATCTGTCGACATGTTGGATAGATTATGAGAAGGTCTATGACTCTGTCCCTCATACATGGCTTATGAAGGTGTTGGAGTTGTACAAAATAAATACAACCCTACGCACCTTCCTTGAGTCATGTATGGGGCAATGGAAGACGGTCCTTCGCTACCCAGGATGTCGACAGATCCAGGAAAACAGCGAACCGATTAGGATTGAGCGTGGCATTTTTCAGGGCGACAGTCTGAGCCCACTGTGGTTTTGTCTGGCTCTCAACCCTCTCAGTACACTGCTGGAGGGTTCGGGGAAAGGCTACCAGTTGAGAAGAAAGAAGAAGAAACTTTTTGCCCCCAGCAACTTGCAGCTGATGGAGCTACTGAAGGTAACAGAAAACTTCAGTAGCGCCATCAGGATGGAATTTGGGATGGACAAATGTGCGGTCATGCATGTAAAGCGAGGGGAGATTATGGAATCCGTGGGAACTCAACTCTCGGATTCCATACACCTAAGATCCCTCGGCTCAACTGAATCCTACAAGTATTTGGGTATGTCAGAGGCGCTAGGCATCAATGCTGCTTATGTGAAACAATCATTGAAGGAACGCTTCTTTAGTCGCCTGAATAAAGTATTGAATAGTCTTTTATCAGGCGGAAACAAGGTGCGTGCCTTCAATGGTTGGGTCATGCCAGTATTGATGTACTCTTTTGGCATACTCAAATGGACTCAGACTGAACTTGACGCCTTGGACAGGCGGGTCCGCACAACGCTGACTGCAAATCGGATGCATCACCCACGTTCATCGGTGATGAGGCTGTATATCCCGCGGAAGTGCGGGGGTCGTGGCTTTTTAAATGCAAAGACCCTGCACAACCGCGAAGTATGCAGCCTTAGGGAATATTTCCTATAAGCCGACGTGGGTATGCATCGAGATGTGGTAGCGGTGGACAAAGGCCTCACTCCGCTCTCCTTAGGTACCGAGAATTGGCGCAAACCTGTAGTATTAGATACTAATGACCGCAGAGAAGTATGGCAGAGCAAGGAGCTTCACGGACGCTATTACCGGGCCCTTCATGGGTCTGATGTAGATACATTAGCGTCCGTAGCCTGGCTACGTTTTGGTGACCTCTTCGGGGAAACCGAAGGTTTTGTCTGTGCGATTATGGACGAAGTTATGATGACGAATAACTATCGGAAATATATTGTGAAGGATGGTACGGTAGACATATGTCGGGCATGTCACAAACCGGGAGAATCCATTCGTCACATTATCTCCGGTTGTTCTCGTCTGGCTAACGGAGACTATTTGCATAGACACAACCTCGTAGCCAGGATTATTCACCAGCAACTTGCTCTTAAATACAATCTTGTGGAATCAGAAGTACCATACTATAGGTATGTGCCCGACCCAGTTCTCGAAAATGGCAATATAACACTGTATTGGGATCGGTCTATCATCACTGACAGGACTATTGTTGCCAATAAGCCTGACCTATGTCATTCTCGAAAATGGCAATATAACACTGTATTGGGATCGGTCTATCATCACTGACAGGACTATTGTTGCCAATAAGCCTGACATAGTGGTGATAGACCGATTAGAGCGTCGCACAATGATTGTTGATATAGCAGTCCCCCATGACGAGAACCTCGTGAAAGCTGAGATAGATAAAAAAAAATAAGTATCTTGACCTGGCGCGCGAGGTTGTCGACATGTGGGATGTGGAGACAGCAATCATTGTGCCGATAGTCGTTACAGCCAATGGTATAATAGCCAAGAGCCTCGACCAACATCTAAGGAGGCTCTCGTTGGGCAGCTGGATCAAGGGCTTGATCCAGAAAGCAGTACTTCTGGAAACGGCGCGTATTGTTAGGAGGTTCCTCTCTATGGAGCCCTGACCACCGGTACCTTGGACCCTGTTCCCGATGCCGGTGGGCTACTATTTTTTATATTTTTAAATGTTTTTATTTTTTATATTAATATTTAAAAATGTAATTTGTATGTACATAGATTGAATAAATGGAATAATAATATAATATAATATATAATATAATAATAATATAATGTAATATATAATATCCTACTAATTTTTGAGTTTACTAAGTTTGTGAGGATGGATGGATGTTTGTTACTCTTTCACGCAAAAACTACTGAACGCATTTGAATGAAATTTGGTAAATAGATAGTTGGCAGCCTGGAATAACACATAGGCTACTTTTTATCCCGAAATTCCCACGGGATCGGGATTTGCGCGAGAAAACCTTCCCACGCGTACGAAGTCGCGGGTAGAAGCTAGTAATATTATAAATGCGAAAGTTTGTGAGGATGGATGGATGTTTGTTACTCTTTCACACAAAAACTACTGAATAGATCTGAATGAAATTTGGTAAGTAGATAGTTGACATTTTGGAATAACACATAGGCTACTTTTTATCCAGAAATTCCCACGGGATCGGGATTTGCGCGGGAAAACCTTCCCATGCGAACGAAGTCGCGGGCAGAAGCTAGTAATATATATTATTACAATTACAATTCTATAACGTTTATTACAATTTTTGTCAATGAGGTGCGACATTCGAACGCCTCGGACATCATGGCCTTTCCTGCCTTAGAAGCTGATAGCACGGCATGCCAGCATAAACGAAATCATCTAGCTAAACTAAACACGCAACAAAACATGACATGTAAAAGTGTTATTTATAACCAATTTACAGAATAAATATTTCATTTCATTTCATTTCATTTCATCCGTCGGGCTCTTGTCACCGCTGGACTGGAGTACCATCTGTGTTAAAATTCAACGGCTTGGCATGGGACGATGGGAAATGGCCAGACAGGATGACTATAATGCCTTGGAAGTTGCGTTCGCCCTTGTTGTGGGTTGCTACTTGTGTTGACACCCTTGCGCCATCCCATCTTCTTAGTACGGCGGGCTGTGCTGGAGGGGCGTTAGCTGCAGGTGCAGAAAATCTCAAACGGCGCAAATATAATAATAACAACCTTATGGGGAAGCTATATGTTTGAGCCGTTTTGGTCGAATCGAAACGTTAGGACCATGGGGTCCGAGTGCGCATCGACTCTTTCATGACATCGGTAAACGATTAGTGAACTTAGTCACATATTAGTCAACGTAGAGTGACCAGAGGGCTGCCCTTTTCTTCGGACTCGGACAGAGAATCAGCATTGGCATTCAACTAGGCAATGCAGCCAGTGTTCTGGGCACTTTCCCCATTGATAGCGAATGTTAACAAACCGATGCCCTTTAATTTTTAATTTCTTTTTATTTTCGCCTCTATGCAACATGTAATGATTTAACATAATTAATGCACATCCTGAAATTAGTTTGTCCATAATCACTTACTGAAAAAAAAAAAATTAACGGAATTTTTATCCCAAAGCAATTAAATCTACGTAAGTAAATTACACTTTCGCTGTATAGTTAAAACAAACTAATTATGGACCGTAAGTTAAAGTAGTAACTTTTTAAATGCAGATTTATATAAACTCATTTAAAGGAAATTAAAGTCTTAAAAAAAACTGTTTACCTAAACAAGTAAAACTAAAAATTCAGACTATGTCTTACTTAATTTTTTGTTCTGTGATTATGATAATAACATAATTTTCTAATTGGGGTGTTTGAGGGTGTGCGTTAATTACGATACATGTTGTACACTACGTTTTATTTTTAGAGATTTGTTTTGCAATACAAAACTAATAAGTCACCGTATTACTCGAATGAAAAAACTTTTTTTTAAACGCACAAAACGTTTTGGGAATACTTTCATTGTGCGTACCTACGGCTAAGGAGTGGAATTCGGGGTCTGTGTTTCCCAATAGCTATAACCTAGTGGTCTTCAAGTCAAGCGTGAATAGGTTACTTCCAGGTAAGCGTGCTCCATCTTCGACCACATCATCACTTACCATCAGATGAGATGGTGGTCAAACGCGAACCTACATATTATCAATAAAAAAATTGATATTGTAACATGTTTAGTTAAGTTTATAGCTCAATGGTGACAAGGTACAAACAACATTCTTCTTCTTCATTGTAAATATGTTGTTAGCATGCCTTATTAACAAATAATTATATAAATGCATTAGGTGCCTATTAGGGATTTCAGTTTCGATACAATTTCGAGAGCCGGGATAAAAATAATCGATACTGGACCTGGTCTAGAAACCGGGAAAAATTTGTCTTTAGAGATTTTTCGAAAATAGTTCTATTGTAGGTACATTAATATGTGTCATGTCCTGTTGCATATCATTTTGGAGATCCTATACTTATGTATAATAAATAATGAGCCCATAGAAAACAAACAAACGTTGTGTTTTCAATAGAGAGGAGCTGATCTTATTACTAAAAATATTTTTAGGTTTAGGAGGATAGACAACAAATATTAATTATTGTAGCACTGATTTAAATGATTTCCTCCGCCGCCACGCACCGCGCGCCGCGCCGCTACGTTTTCAAAGAGAGTTTTCTCTACATGCAACGTTGTCTGCAAGTTTTTTTTTCTCTTATAGTTGATAGGCTTGCGTTTGACCATAATCTCACCTGATGTTAAGCGATGATATGGTCGAAGATGAAGCACTCTTGCCTAGAAGTAACCTATTCACTCTAGACTTAAAGACTCCCAGGTTATAACTATCAGGAAACACAGACTCCGGCAGGGAATTCCACTCCTTAGCCGTACGCACAATGAAAGTATTCCCAAAACGTTTCGTGCGTATGGGTGGGATGTCCACCATGTACTTGCTCTTGATAGAGGTTGAGCAGCTGTTCCGGTGTGAAGTACCATCTCACCTTTGCTAGGATTCCCAACTTTTTGGCAGCCAATTGAGCCTTAGCGGAAAAAAAAACGGACCAAAATTAAGGGTGGATGTTAACGTAACCCCAAGAAGCTCGATGCGATCAGTAATCGGCACGGTTACACCACGGAAAGAAGGAGCCGGTTGAAATTGGCTCCTTCTTGCGGAGATAAGACACGCCTGGGTCTTGGCAGCATTAAACTTGACCAAGTTGGCGTTGCCTCACTCAGAGACAGCCTACAAAGTTAAGTTCAAGCGCCCCACCATTGCCTCTCGGAGAGACTGGACTTGTGACCCACTAGCACGCGCGCTGGATATATATCTGTCAGCAACAGTGCTGTCGTCTGCATACCCAAAGGTACAGAGCATTAGCAGATCGTTAATATGCAGCAAGAATAAAGTTGCTGAGAGAACTGACCCCTGAGGGACCCCGGCACTAATAGCCAATTGGTCAGACGAGCAACCATCAATAACCACTCGAATAGACCGATCTCTCAGGAAGTCTTCTATCCAAACGCAAAGTTCAGTGGGTATACCGAAAGAAGGAAGTTTAGCAATAAGGCTATCGTGCCACACCCTATCGAAAACCTTGGAGACATCGAGAGAAACACCGAGTGCTTCGCTGTGCTTCTCAATGGCCTCACTCCAGATATGAATGGCATACGCTAGAAGATCCCCAATTGGCCGGTTTTTTGTCGGTCACTGAGGATGTCGTTAGCTTCTAGGTATGCCAGGAGCTTACTATTGAGTATACGCTCCATACTCTGTAACTCTTACAGAGTATGGAGCGTATACTCAATAGTAAGTGGACGTGACTGAAATAGGCCTGTAGTTGGCCGGATTTGCACGACTGCCCTTCTTGGGCTCGGGCTGCATGTTTGCTAGCTTCCAAGCTTTCGGCACTTTTCCAGTCTCAAGCGAAAGACGAAACAAGCGTGTCAAAATTGGAGACAGTTCAGGCGCACAAGTTCTTAGTACTATTGCCGGTATCCCGTCGGGGCCACTAGCTTTATTCACGTCAAGGTTCCGCAACACTCTACGGACGTCCTTCTGATGGATGCGAATGCCCGACATACTAGTCTCGCATCCACTAGGAGAGCCAGGAGGGCGAACGTCACCACTATCAAGACGTGAAGATTCCGCAAAAAGAGCGACAAACAAGTTTGCTTTCTCCTCAGCGGTGTGGGCTGGGCTAGTGACCCATCGGGTTTAAGCAGTGGTGTAGTGAGGGGCGACAGAAGTTCGATTCAACCGTTTTAGCCAGGGACCAAAACGCTTTGCTGCCAGCAGGGTATGAAGCAAGCTTGTTCCCAATTCGGTTAACATGGTCAAATCGAGCCCTCCGCATCGCCTTCTTGCTGGACTTGGCAGCCCTGTTGTAGGCTCTCTTCTTCTGACCCACGTCATTTGCTTTGCGGCTTCAAGCATCGACCCACGCTAGGTAGCCGCGTGTTTAAGTGCTTCTGCGCGGTTACACTCGGCGCCAAACCTCTTCTATTTTATTAAGGTCACACTTCTAGCTGCTCTTTTCCGTTAAATTTGTTAAAGCTCCACAATCATTATAATCATTTGAATGATTGGTATTTCTTTAAAATTGGTTGATTAACTGTCAGGTGATTTTACAGTTGTAGATTCATTTAATTTTTCGTACTTATATCCAGCTTATTAAAAAAATAGAAGGGTTGTGTAAGTATTGCAAAATAAAGTAAATTAAAGTTAAGAGTTAAGGAAAAGGTAAGGAAAGTAATTACTTTCCTTAACTTTACTTTATTTTATTTATTTATTTCAAGCTACCAAAGGCTCATAGAAAACTATACATACATAATAAGGAACAATAAACTAATGCATATTTAATAATTACACAATAAAACTACTATGTACTATTATCAATATACTAATGCCATAAAAAACAATACTTGTCAAAAAAACCAAGTCTCGCAACTCAGTTCTTCTACCGTTAAAAGTTGTGAGATCCATGTAATACCAAGTCGGTTATTCGATTATTCAGTCCCTACTTGAGGGACCTTCTGTCTTAAGTTGTTACGTAATTATCTAACCTAACGACATCTTATAGTGACCATATCAATATTAAAAATCTTTAACGTATTAAATAAATAGATTGACTCGGCCATCGCATGAAAACACAATATATCTCACAAGTAATACATACATAATTATATAAATTACATTGTTTTTGCGATTGCCAAGTCAATTTATTTATTTAAAACGTTAAAGATTTTTAATATTGATATGGTCACTATAAGATGTTGGCCGTGCCGCTTTTTGCTCGACTTGGCGGGGGCATTGCCGTGCCCCTGGGGGCGTGTAGATAGTGTTTATGTTTACACCAATAGTCTGTAACGGCGTCGTATGTCGCATAGTATCGGGTATCTGTCCACGGAATCGCCGGAACACAACACCTTTCGAAGGTCGACAGATGTTCAGCAGGAACCCTCTCCACAAAAGAATTAAAATTCGCATTGTGACGAGAATCCAACCATTAACCATTCGGCCCTCAGCGAAAACTTGGTTTTGATTCTAATTTACTCTAGAATCTCCTCGGCCTTTGTAGAGTAATGCAGCCTAGATACGCCTAGCCTAGCCTAGCAGCGTCACTGATACTGCTGGACACAACAGATAGTTCGGTCCTGTCGGTGCTGTACCACACTTATTACGACAGGTATGCTCCCTTTTCCGCAGCCGATGCTGAAGTACAGGCGACACGAACACGCAGCGAGGTTTATGCTCAAAATCTTTGTTGTAAGTCTTATTTATGGAGGCAAACACTTAATGACCGTATGCGCTGTGAATAGAGAGACGTCTCGACTAGACAATGTTTCGAAGGTGATTATTTGACAAAAATCTCGAAAAAGCAGCCTTGAGTCACGAAAATACAACGAAATCGTGGAGAATCTCGCATTTACCCATACCATTGAACGGTCAATATCGCAGCCCTCTTGGGCCAATAATTTTCAGAACGACCCTAACATCCGGTCGTTAGATTCTAAATTCAATCAATTGACGGAACCCAAGAAGATGACGAGGCACTCTTTTAACATTTAACTTTTTGAAGGATAGCTATAGCTAGATATAGCTTTGTAGTTAACCTTTCGAAATGCGGAACACTGATCTTTAGACATTACTAGAAAATGTTATCGCCTCCTGTCTTGGGCCTAAAGCTTTGATTAATCCATTTTTATCTTTTGAAAGACTTTCCAAAATTGACACTTATTACTGTTGCTGTCGAACAAACTTCAAAAATTGCCTTTGATCCTCCCGTTAATAAAATTATAAGGACCACTTTCGAAATGTGGCCTTGGACTGCCATGCCTGGCAAGACATACTTCCCTAGATAGCCTCGGTGTAATTTTAAGTAAGTTAGGTACCAATTCATTTACGGATCAAAAGTACTAAGACAAAGAGTTCTAAATAACTGGTTTCTCATTTTGGATGCCGATGTGTTGAACGCTTAGAAAATGGGTTGTCTGGTTATCTGTTAGTACAAGGGATAACTTGGTAAATTCTGCTGAGAGTGCACGCCTGCTGGCTGTGGGCAACGGGACTCGGGAGCCATGTTTGTGGCTTCGGACACTACCGTCACGCAGTATACATATCTATATTAGCTATGTATGCTAAGCAACGGGCTATCATTCATAGCACTTCCGGATCACTACGTCGCGTCGGCGGCTTCTAACAAAGCTCCACGTCGCTTTTAATGTGGTAAGTGGCAGTCGGCAGTCTCGGATTTAGCTTCAGCGGCACAAGGTATGAATATAATGCCTTAGAATTTGCACAGGACTTTGGTGTCGAATGTAACGTGTTCCAGCATGTTGACGAATATTTTATTGCCAAAATATTTTTTCCCAGATCTTCTTCTATATCTATATATTTAGAATTTATTATAGTTACTTATATTTTTAACTAGCTTCCGCCCGCGACTTCGTCCGCGTTGAAAAGCATCCCCCGATTTTGAAACATTCTTCATTAGTGCTCCGCTCCTATTGGTCTTAGCGTGATGATATATAGCCTATAGCCTTCCTCGATAAATGGGTTATCTAACACTGAAAGGATTTTTTCAAATCAGAACCGTAGATCCTGAGATTAGCGCGTTCAAGCAAACAAACAAACAAACTCTTCAGCTTTATAATATTAGTATAGACTAGCTTTTGCCCGCGACTTCGTCCGCACTTTGTTTGTCGTCCGTACTTTGGGCTAACGTTAAATTTAACCCCGATTTTGAAGCATTCTTCATTGGCGCTCCGTTCCTATTGGCCTTAGCGTAATGATATATAGACTATAGCCTTTCTCTATAAATTGACTATTTAATTAAAAAATAATTTTTAATTCGAACCAATAGTTCCTGAGATTATCGCGTTCAAACAAACAAACAAACTCTTCAGCCTTATATTATTAGTATAGATAGCTGTTGCCCGCGACTTCGTCAACGTTTCCGTCGTTTTTCGTAAAAAAAAGTAGCCTATGTCCTTCCTCACGGTTCAGTGATTTTGATGTAACAGACAGATTAACTTTCGTAATTTAGTAGGGAAATATAATATGTCAATCTATAATACTGTTGAAAAATATCGCAATACCGAACCGCACAATATTATTGTTAATAGCTGTGCCCGGGACTCCGTCAGCGTGTAACTCCTTGTGTGTTATTAAGTTAATGTATCGGTAATATTGTTTAGATCACGTTCACATGAGGCTTAAGTACCTATAGAACGAAAATACTTCAGCGCAAAGCTACCGGGTAAACTATGTTGAAAGTTGGCCCGTCCGGCACGTGAACATAAAGATTTCTAGAACTGCTAACCCGGGAAAGACCACTGAACTGAAGGAACTGACCATGCGAGAAACAACTGACACCGAGATCTACTCCAGCAACACGAAAAGTCTACCCTTGAGCCTTATTAATTGTCATTGCATAACACACCGATACTGGGAATTGCGTTCTTTTAAATTGGAATGGAAAATTATTTGGTATTGTGGGTTAAAGATAGACATATGCTGTCGTGGGATATTTTTTATATAATTTTAAGGAGAACATTTCCGTCATAAATGATTTCTGTGTAGCTTTAACCATTAAGGTTGCACTCGCGACGGAAGCTTAAAAAATGGAGTAACTTCTCCCGTTTTCCCAACATTTCCCTTCACTGATCTGCTCCTATTGATTGTAGCGTGATGAAAAGTATACTATAACCAGCTCAGGAGTATGAAAAATAATTGTACCAAGTTTCGTTAAAATCCGTCGAGTAATTTTTGTTTCTATAACGGTTATACAGACAGACAGACAGACAGACAAAAATTTTACTGATTGCATTTTTGGCATCAGTATCGATCCCTAATCACCCCCTGATAGTTATTTTGGAAATATATTTCATGTACAGAATTGACCTCTCTACAGATTTATTATAAGTATAGATTAATTTAACAGCTTAACTGGGGCTATGGTGTATTCTCATCAATTTTCGCGAAGAACTTTAAAATTGAATCATCCAAACCCAAAACGCGCGGAACTCACCACTGAACTTATCAAAAACATAACCCTTCCTTTGCAGTCGGGTAAAAAGGCGGAAAGAGAATGTATGCCAGTTTTTCTGAAGGAGACTGCTGTGCGGGATTAGAAGATGGTCCACCAGTTATAGTTCAAATTTGGTATTAACTCATTTTAATCTTAGGTCGTTTGTTTCACTGCACCTCGACCGTTGAGAAAACACATTAGACAAACTGGTGATAGTTTTATACGATTGATAATACAACAATGGAAGCGTAATATCCTAATGTATAAGGTGTTAGACAGGTTAGACTTATGATAAAGGCCGCGGGTTCGAACCCCACCCATCCTTACACTATTGGCGTGAACCCACTCCAGACAAGCATTTCAGCTTAGGAGGACGAGGAAGGGTTGACGATTGCTGGTCATTTGAATTCTACCGACCGTGCTACTACTCTTTAAAAAAAGAAAAATGCAGCTTATTGAATGTTATCTATTGAACCCTTCATCTTAGAAAAGTGTTTGTGTTAGAGAATTGGATGACTCAAAAATGTACGTATAGAAGAGTCGGTCTGAAAGATTTCGTAGTAGAAAACTATTCTGTGTGTAATTACGTAATTCACTATAACCTTGAGGAATTCTGTATGTATGTTGTAATTCATCTAGACATAATAGTCTCGTCCAATAATACGTTTTTTATCGCGTTTGACCATCATCACACCTGATGGTAAAATTTTAAAACATAATTTTCGTTTTTCTATGCACAGTTAAATAGGCTTTAAGGTGAAGATTTCTTGAGAACGGTCAAAAATGCTGTGTTTTAAATCAGTGTATCTCTTAAACCTGACATAATTTTATGAACCAAAAAATATATATTATTTTTAAGTCTATTTTGCATATAGTGATGGAATTCAAAACGTAATTAGACATACTTTAATGCGTAAAAAACATCTTCGAACACACCTCTAAATTCAGTCATTAACAACTGTAACTAAAATCAAAAATAATCCATAAAATTTTAAATGCTAAACTGCGTTCAATGATGGATTGATTTTTATTAAATAGTTAATATTTAATTTTATACGAATTTATTTGCGTTTTACGACATACGTTTGCTCATTTCTTCACTGCCGGCACCGCGCCAGTGTTCTGCGGAACGTTATCGAGGATGGATGTGTGTCGAATTTTTCCGCAGCTCGCAACAAAATAAAGATTAAGGATGGGAAATAAAACTAACAGTGGGAAGAGATGGAAAGCTGCTCGTCAAAAGCACTTACTTCAGAATATAGCAAAAAGACGGTAAGAAACTTTATTATTATAAGTAAATAATTTCGTAAATAAAGAGTATTAAAAATATAGTTGATAAAAATATATTTCTAGTAAATTGAATAGAATGATTTTTTTTTAATACGTAAGCATGTTTTGACTGCGATCCCATCTGATGGTAAGCAGTGATCGTTGATGGTGAGGCGCACTAGTTCAACATAATTGAAATTGGTTTACCGAATCGCTCACTCGGCCACAGAATTTGGTTCAGGTCATGGTGCGGGGCGAGGGGGAATGGGATGCAGTCATGATGCAGTCGCCTCCTTCTGCGAAGCAGTCATGCTAGCGAAGGAGGAGGCTAAACGCGTGAGGGAGAGACAACTTTCTTTCTCACGACCCAGCCGCCGCGGGAGACGCACCGGGTGTCGGGGATCGCGAGCCGACCTCCGGCCACCGTAGACGCCGGGCCTGCGGACGCCGAGCAGGAGTAGCTTACTGTCCGGTAAGGATCAGGCCCGATATGGCAGCGCGCCACGTTCCGCGCACGCTTCAAAGAGCTGTCAGCAGCACTGACGGGGCCCGATAGGGCTATTGCCTTACGGGGTTGCGGGAATGTTCTAACGAGATACCGCGGCCTCGAACCGAAAAGGCAACTCATCAGTTGCTACTAAAACCCAGGGGCGTGCATAGGATTATAACAGGGCATGCGGCGGAGTAAAAACACACAAAAACTTCTTCTTTTATAGATTTTTAGCATAGCCACAGCCACGCATCGTAGCATGGTGGCGATGCGTGGCTGTGGCTATGCTAAAAATCTATAAAAGAAGAAGTTTTTGTGAGTAATCGGTCACAAAAACTTCTTCTTTTATAGATTTTTAGCATAGCCACAGCCACGCATCGTATCATGGTGGCGATGCGTGGCTGTGGCTATGCTAAAAATCAATAAAAGAAGAAGTTTTGTGTGTTTTTACTCCGCCGCATGCCCTGTCATAATCCTATGCACGCGCCTGCTAAAACCCACCCTGCTTCATCAAGCAGGGTGGGTTTTTAGTCAGAAGTTTGACATTCCCTTCCGCTCTACCCACAGCGGGAGGGGTCATTTGATGATTTTCCCACCCAGAAAAAAAAGGGCCAGCTGTGCTGCCAATTCTACATATCGCACCTTTGGGAACAAAGGGTCACTACTGCAACTTTTTGCAAAAACGACTTAAATATGCAGAAAAAACCGCGATAATCGACTCTATATCCTCAGCAAAAACGGTGACAATAGCATGAATAACATCGGTTTGAGAAAGGGAGTGTCGTTACATTATTTCGCGTAATTGGTCCGTTTGCTTGAAACGTAATGTCTCATCCTGTCAGTAGTGTTTTGACAGCCGAAGTGTGACCTTGCGCATTTGTGACGGTGAGGCACTACATTTATATGTATCATCTATGGGCACTACGGTAAGTAATGACTTATATTTTACATATTTCTTGCAAAATTAATGTCACTTATGGATAATAATCACGTTTTGTTACCAAATCTTGGTATTTGTTTGCTGCAAACATAACGTCACTTCTTTTTCTAAATGACATTATAGCATTAAACTTTTCTTTTCATTGAAACCAAAACGTCACTTCTGTTTACAAGTGACATTATTTTTGTAATGATTAGTATTTATATTAAGGCCGAAAGTCATTTTTGTATAGAAGTGATTTATTTTGCTTCAAAAGATACTCATTGTTTTGATGGTAATAAACGGTCATTGATGTTTGAAAATAACGTTTTATAAAACAAATTGTTTTGTTTATAAAATGAATAGGTCGTATTTGTTAGAAAGTGTCTTTTTGTTATAAAAATAAATGTTTAATTTAATGAGAACATAAAGTAGTTTTTGATTAAAAACGACGATTTAGTGAAACTTTTTTTTTGGTTGATTGGATTTCTTTTGTGAGTTTTACCTAAAAGGGCCATTTAATTTTCTATGATAATAATCTCTCGCTTGATATTTTAATGTCACATCAGTTGTAAAATGGCATTATGTTTGTAATATTTATTTTTACAAAAGTCATTTTAAACAAGAAACGACTTTTTGGTTGAAAGGTTAATATTAATGTCATAGTATTTTATACTTTCATTTTAGGTTTTATAATGTCTAAACGAGGGTTGCTTCTCTGTAATCTTGCGCGTCAAGGAATAAATGCTTCATCCAGCGAAAAACAAGTATTAAGTAAGGAAGAGTGCTCTGAAATAGGTCATAAGGTTACGACGTGGTACCTCAGCAAGATAACAGCAAACACAACGAAAAAGGTACATACACATAAAAGGCATAATGTAATTAAAAAAATATTTCACATCGTCTATAATCTGTAATTATTTTTATTTTTAGATCTCAAAGTATTACAGTGGCTTAATGACAACCAAATAATAGATAATGTCGAAGAAACCAGAGAACAGGCAAAAGAAATAACAGATAATGTTGAAGGAACTACAGAACAGATTAAAGAAAGAACAGATAATGTTGAAGGAACTACAGAACAGGTTAAAGAAAGAATAGAATATAATGTTGAAGAAATAATTAATCATGTCATACAGGGAAATACAGGAGAAACATCTCAGTTAGGACAGAGTATGCTTCTAATTTTTTATATTAAGTACATATTTTCATATTATTTTGTTTAATTCTGTTCATAATTAAACCCTTATATATTTTTACAGATCATACAGAAACAGGTTCCGAAGATTATTCTGGAATAGATAGCGATAAAGATAAAGATTTCGTACCCGATAAACGTCGTAAACGGAAAGTAATTCCATCGTCGTCTTCTTCATCATCTAGCTCAAGTTCGAGTACAACATCTTCAAGCTCAGATTCATCAGAATCAACCAAATCAACAAACTTACCGGAATCAAACCAAACAAATACACAGCTACTGGTCCAGGAACCACCTCCGATCGTACAACAATTAATCGCCACTGAAGAATTAAATACAGAGATGAGACTTCAGTTTGGATGTGAACTTCAAAATACATCGGTTGCGAATAAACCTAAAAAGAGAGCCCGAAATCCTGCTGCCTGGAAGCAAAATAAACGTAAAGCTCTTAAGAATACTGGCCAAGAACATACTAATTATTCAGGAAAAGTAATTCCGGCTAAAACAATGGGACCGCCTTGTACTGAAAAATGTTTAATAAACTGTTGGAAAATAATTTCTCTTGAAGATCGACAAAAACTTTTTGCAGCATATTGGGAACTGGGCTGTCCGACGAGGCAGCGAGATTATATTTCTTCGTGTATTACCACTCTCATACCTGAATACCGACGACTAAAAACTAACCCTAAATTTCCAAGAAAACCTAATAGCTGTTTTCATTTACCTATAAATGGTGAAAAGATTCGTGTTTGTAAAACGTTTTTGTTAAGTACTTTGGCCATTACTCCTAGATTTTTACGCCACATCATTGACAAAAGAACTGCAACAGGATCCGTTCCACCCGATGGAAGAGGTACACTTACCAAAAAGAAAATAGATGCTGAAACCCACGAATCCGTACGTGCGCATATTATTAGTATACCAAGAGTA
This sequence comes from Tholera decimalis, assembly GCA_943138885.2. NCBI lineage: Eukaryota > Metazoa > Arthropoda > Insecta > Lepidoptera > Noctuidae > Tholera > Tholera decimalis. Next base: position 49,828,701 of record OW964550.2, on the reverse strand, counting down.
GAAAGCCACTATCTAAGAGCCCAAACAACCCGCCAATACATAGATGGACAGTACACCGTTGCTGAACTACATCGTTTATATTGCGAAGACCGAAAAGCCAATGACAAACCTTGTGCAACCTATGACTTTTATAACAGAGTCTTCGACCACGAATTCAATTTATCTTTTTTTACGCCTAAGAAAGATCAGTGTGATCAGTGCGTCTCTTATTATAATTTATCCAAAGCCGAACAATTAATAAAAGAGGATGAGTATAAGCTCCATTTGAAAGAAAAAATACTAAGTCGAGAAGATAAAGAGGCAGATATGAAACTATTAAAAGAAGTGGGACACAACAATTTAATTGTTGCAATTTATGATTTACAGGCTGTATTGCCAGTACCAATAGGACACTCAAGTGCTTTCTTCTATAAATCTAAATTAAATTGCTATAATTTTACAGTAAGTTTTTTATAGTTGTTACGATTATGCTTGACGATACTGGAATGGAAATAATAACAATTATTAACTTGGTTTTTAGGTGACAGATTTCAAGGAGAAAAAGACTTCATGTTACTTTTGGCATGAAGGCTTAGGCAACCGTGGAGTCAATGAAATTGGCTCATGCGTCTATATTTTCCTCGAGGAATTGGCTCAGAAACGTCCAAATTGTGACGTAATATTTTACTCCGATAATTGTTGTGGGCAACAGAAAAACAAGTAAGTGTTGCTTAGCTAGCCAATCTTTATTAAATATATGGTTTTCTATTTACATTATTATTTAGAGCTGATCTATTGAGTAATTGTTTTGTTTTGGATTTCAGATTTATGTTTAACCTGTATTATTATGCAGTAAATAAACTGCAAATAAATACTATTCAACATAAATTCCTTGTTCGGGGGCATACACAAAGTGCGGCTGATACCGCCCATTCTGTTATAGAGAAAGCTGTAAAACGGGCTAAAAAGTCTGGCCCCATTTACGTCCCAGCCCAGTATTGTCAAGTGATAAGGTCAGCAAAAAAGACAGGTAATCCTTTCTATTTAAAAGAAATGAATTTCACAGACTTTTATAATCTTAAGAGTCTGACTGAAGATATTGGTTTGAATTTAACCAAAGCCAAAGATGGACAAGCTATTAAAGTAACAGAAATAAGTCAGTTGAAATTTATTAAAGATAGCGATGTTTATTATTTCAAAACTTCATACGAGAGCAACTGGATTGAAGTCAATCGTATTCATACAGTAACACGAAGCACAAGAGTCCAACAACCTCACGAAGTAACATTAAAGCAGGCTTATGACAGTAAAATCCCCTTAAGTGCTCGAAAGAAGGCAGATATTCAAACCTTAATTAACACTAACATTATACCGAAAGTTTATGAAACTATTTACAACACAATATTTTGATATTTCTTTATTTTATAATTAATTAAGTGCAATGTGAGTTGTACTCGTACTTACTGCTATATTTTTAGCAGAGCATTTGATACTAATTTTCCTTATAATTTTGTTACCAAAGTTGTAGTTCCTAATTAGATAATAAAGTCCAAATACCTACTAAACTGTGATGAATGTGATTTACTTAAGTATCTTTAAGCAATTTAATATTACAACGTAGGTATATAAAGATGTTTAAGTATTAGTGTTATTTGTGAGACTGTTTAATATTAAGCTAATATTGTTATATCAATTTTAGAATTTATCTTTTAGGAGAATGTTATAGAATTTTGTCCACGATACTCGTTTTATTAGATGACTAGTATTTGCGTGTTGCGCGAGGTGCAAGCACCTCGCGTGCTTGTGAAAAAAAAAAAAGTGGGGGGGGGGGGGTGATGGGGGAGATGGGGGGGGGCTTAGTATTTGCGTGTTGCGCGAGGTGCAAGCACCTCGCGCAACACGCAAATACTTGATTTAGAGTCAAGTATTTGCGCGTTGCGCGAGGTGCAAGCACCTCGCGTGCTTTTTATAAAAAAAAAAAAAAAATGGGGGGGGTAATGGGGGGGGTTTAGTATTTGGGTGTTGCGCGAGGTGCAAGCACCTCGCGAGCTTGTGAAAAAAAAAAAAAAAAGAGGGGTGTGGTGATGGGGGGGGGTTGCACAAGTATTTCGACTAAAGCATTGCCCCTCTAAATGAATCTGAAAAAAAAATGTTCCAAGTCTCTTAGATTCCGAGATCCGCCTAAAGGGGGGAGAAGGGGGCGGGGGGGGGGGGACTTTGAAAAATGATTTTTACTTTACCGAGCCTCCTCTATACGAATCCGTAAAAAGAAAAAAATACGGTTCTCGTAGTTTCCGAGATACGATAGGGGGGGGGGGAGAAGGGGGGGGGGGGGAAAGGGGAGGTTTGGCACTTTTCCCGTAGGTTTAAGAGTTACTTGTTTACGAATCTGTCAAAATATACCCACCTCCCCATCCACCATCTGGGAGAACAATTATGTCAATGAGTGAGTGAGTGAGTGGTAATTTAGCTTTATATAGTATAACTAGTATTTGCGTGTTGCGCGAGGTGCAAGCACCTCGCGTGCTTGTGAAAGAAAAGGGGAGGGTGATGGGGGGAGATGGGGGGGTTTAGTATTTGCGTGTTGCGCGAGGTGCAAGCACCTCGCGTGCTTGTGAAAAAAGAAATTGGTATTTGCGTGTTGCGCGAGGTGCAAGCACCTCGCGAGCTTGTGAAAAAAAAAAAAAAAAAGAGGGGGGGGTGATGGGGGGGGGGGGGTTGCACAAGTATTTCGACTAAAGCATTGCCCCTCTAAATGAATCTGAAAAAAAAAATGTTCCAAGTCTCTTAGATTCCGAGATCCGCCTAAAGGGGGGGAGAAGGGGGGCGGGGGGGGGGGGGACTTTGAAAAATGGTTTTTACTTTACCGAGCCTCTTCTATACGAATCCGTAAAAAGAAAAAAATACGGGTCTCGTAGTTTCCGAGATACGATAGGGGGGGGGAGAAGGGGGGGGAAAAGGGGAGGTTTGGCACTTTTCCCGTAGGTTTGAGAGTTACTTGTTTACGAATCTGTCAAAATATACCCACCTCCCCATCCACCATCTGGGAGAACAATTATGTCAATGAGTGAGTCAGTGAGTGGTAATCTAGCTTTATATAATATAACTAGTATTTGCGTGTTGCGCGAGGTGCAAGCACCTCGCGTGCTTGTGAAAAAAAAAGTGGGGGGGTGATGGGGGGGTAAAGTATTTGCGTGTTGCGCGAGGTGCAAGTACCTCGCGTGCTTTTTATAAAAAAATAAAAAATAAAAATGGGGGGGGTGTTGGGGGGGGTTAGTATTTGGGTGTTGCGCGAGGTGCAAGCACCTCGCGTGATCGTGAAAAAAAAAAAAAAAAAAGTTGGGGGGCGATGGGGGGGTAAAGTATTTGCGTGTTGCGCGAGGTGCAAGCACCTCGCGTGCTTGTGAAAAAAGAAATTGGTATTTGCGTGTTGCGCGAGGTGCAAGCACCTCGCGAGCTTGTGAAAAAAAAAAAAAAAAAAAAAAGAGGGGGGGGTGATGGGGGGGGGGGGTTGCACAAGTATTTCGACTAAAGCATTGCCCCTCTAAATGAATCTGAAAAAAAAAATGTTCCAAGTCTCTTAGATTCCGAGATCCGCCTAAAGGGGGGAGAAGGGGGGCGGGGGGGGGGTCTTTGAAAAATGGTTTTTACTTTACCGAGCCTCCTCTATACGAATCCGTAAAAAGAAAAAAATACGGGTCTCGTAGTTTCCGAGATACGATAGGGGGGGGGGGGAGAAGGGGGGGGAAAAGGGGAGGTTTGGCACTTTTCCCGTAGGTTTGAGAGTTACTTGTTTACGAATCTGTCAAAATATACCCACCTCCCCATCCACCATCTGGGAGAACAATTATGTCAATGAGTGAGTCAGTGAGTGGTAATCTAGCTTTATATAATATATATATAATAATAAATAATAACTAGTATTTGCGTGTTGCGCGAGGTGCAAGCACCTCGCGTGCTTGTGAAGAAAACTAAAGCATTGCCCCTCTAAATCAAGTATTTGCGTGTTGCGCGAGGTGCAAGCACCTCGCGTGCTTGTGAAAAAAAAAATTGGGGTGTGATGGGGGGGTTTAGTATTTGCGTGTTGCGCGAGGTGCAAGCACCTCGCGTGCTTGTGAAAAAAACTAAAGCATTGCCCCTCTAAATCAAGTATTTGCGTGTTGCGCGAGGTGCAAGCACCTCGCGTGCTTTTTATTAAAAAAAAAATGGGGGGGGTGATGGGGGGGGGTTAGTATTTGCGTGTTGCGCGAGGTGCAAGCACCTCGCGTGCTTGTGAAAAAAAAAAAAAAAGAGGGGGAGTGATGGGGGGGGGGGTTGCACAAGTATTTCGACTAAAGCATTGCCCCTCTAAATGAATCTGAAAAAAAAAATGTTCCAAGTCTCTTAGATTCCGAGATCCGCCTAAAGGGGGGGAGAAGGGGGGCGGGGGGGGGGGACTTTGAAAAATGGTTTTTACTTTACCGAGCCTCCTCTATACGAATCCGTAAAAAACAAAAAATACGGGTCTCGTAGTTTCCGAGATACGATGGGGAGGGGGGAGAAGGGGGGTGAAAAGGGGAGGTTTGGCACTTTTCCCGTAGGTTTGAGAGTTACTTGTTTACGAATCTGTCAAAATATACCCACCTCCCCATCCACCATCTGGGAGAACAATTATGTCAATGAGTGAGTGAGTCAGTCAGTGGTAATTTAGCTTTATATAGTATAACTAGTATTTGCGTGTTGCGCGAGGTGCAAGCACCTCGCGTGCTTGTGAAAAAAACTAAAGCATTGCCCCTCTAAATCAAGTATTTGCGTGTTGCGCGAGGTGCAAGCACCTCGCGTGCTTGTGAAAAAAAAAAAAAAAAAAGAGGGGGGGGGTGATGGGGGGGGGGGGTTGCACAAGTATTTCGACTAAAGCATTGCCCCTCTAAATGAATCTGAAAAAAAAAATGTTCCAAGTCTCTTAGATTCCGAGATCCGCCTAAAGGGAGGGGAGAAGGGGGGCGGGGGGGGGACTTTGAAAAATGGTTTTTACTTTACCGAGCCTCCTCTATACGAATCCGTAAAAAAAAAAAATACGGGTCTCGTAGTTTCCGAGATACGATAGGGAGGGGGGAGAAGGGGGGGGAAAAGGGGAGGTTTGGCACTTTTCCCGTAGGTTTCAGAGTTACTTGTTTACGAATCTGTCAAAATATACCCACCTCCCCATCCACCATCTGGGAGAACAATTATGTCAGTGAGTCAGTGAGTGGTAATTTAGCTTTATATAGTATAATAATAAGTACCGAACGGCAAACTCTTTAATCGTATTAAGACTGATGATTGATTTATTATATTGAAATGTGTGACTATGCCTAGTTTTGTTTAGATTTTACATGCCATGCACCTGAGACATGGTCTTAAACCGATTATTTTGATTATTATATTAAATATTAAGTACCTTAAACTTTCTAGCTTAAACTTTCATAAAGATTTTAGATACTTAAACAGCATGCTACTGTCATTTTATCTATACTATAACGATTATATTTATTATAACTATTCAGTATAATTAAGGTTTTATCTGACAATAACTTGAAAGCAATTTTCTATAGTTTAGAGCAAATACCTTGAGCTTGTGGTGCCTCCAACATACAAGTTGGCCAATATATCGTCCACACGGGTGTCGGTGTGGGACCTCTTTCAAAATGTATGTTATTCTTTTTTAATTTTGATGCCATTTGTTTATTATACAAATAAAAAATAAAAAAGATATCATCTATTTCATTTATTAACCCTCTATTTTATCAATAAATATAGTATTTTACCGATTCTTCTTCTTTTTCTGCTTGTTTTAGTTTGTATTGGTTTCCAGTTAAATATATCTTTACTAAAAATAAACGTAAATCACCCGTATCAATAAAAAAATACGTACTTTCATGAAGTTATTATTTTTTAAAAAGGTCATTTCTGCAATATAACAGTTAGCGATTTGTAACAAAAAGTCACTTTTGGTACCCTTTCCTCAGTTTATAGCTTGTTTCTCAGAAACCCCTTCTTGTATTTTTTTTTAAATATTCACGATTGTCCGTGAAGAAACTACGAATTTAAGACTGTAAGAATCGCATCAATACTCTAAAACAGTACAGAGTTAAAAAAAAAATACATTAAAAAAAATCGAAAAATGGTCCTCCTGTAAAGTTGGAAAACATGCAGTAGTGACCCTTTGTTCCCAAAGGTGCGATATATCAATTTTTTATTTTATTTTTATTATAGATTGGCGAACAAGCAATTTGCTACTCAACAACCGGATGATACTGCTTCTCGATTGAATGTCGAGTAAGTACCTACCTACCCATCAAAATCGACTGCCTCCATGGCACAGATTAGAAAATAGTAATCACCAAACAGATACATCACTCCTATACAAACATGAAAATACCTAGGCAATAGCCTCCTAGTAGAAGTACAAGCAGAAACATACCTACTTTCTGTACGCGTACCAAGAATTTAGAAAACTGTCTGGACTTCTCTTGGTGTCAGGGTTGTACAAATAATGATAAAATAAACAAAAGACGAGATAAAATAATTATTTATTTGACAATCACTTCGATAAAGGAGCCCTTTTAGTGAGCCCGGAACTTTTTACCCGACTGTGAGACACAAAAGAGGGTAATGTGATCATCAGTACCATTACCATCAATCAAAACCATTTTTGTTTGAAGTCGAGATTACTTTTGTTTAGATACCTACGTCACGGTAATATTATCAATTTATCATACAGTATTGTGACTCGGCCGTATCTTAGAAATAAATGCCTACAGCCGCGCGGTACGTAAACATGCGATAGGGCTGCCCGCCTCCAGCATTTTAATCACATTTGCCTACTTTGAGTTTCCATTTAGTTTTGTGATTGTAAATATACTATTTTTATATAAACAAATAAAATAGTTTGTGAATTGAATATGAAGTGTTCAATAAAAATGCGTGTTGTTTTTTGATTAGTAGATTTAATTATTAAAAAAACATGTTTATATTTTTTCTAGTATTATTCATACACACAGTACAATAAACAACTATTATTAATAATAAAATAACACGTCTTTACTTTGAATTATACAAACTAACAAAACAAAACACATATGCCCCGAGGTTTTAACACAAGCATACCTACCGTATCATGATTCATGAACCGCCTATAACTACCTATTTCATTCGTGTCAATCACTTTCCTTTACTCTATTCACTTTCATTTCATTTATTTATTCCTTAACAATTTACATTGTGTTGAATATACATTTAATAATAAGTTATATACAAGAAAAATACAAAATACAACTATGAAGATAACATTTATGTCAAAATGTTACATAAATCTATAAAGTTTAAGTTTTAAATATAATGTCAATGCAAATTAATGTTAAATGTCAGCAAAAAAAGTCAAAATTATATAATGTCAAGTGATTAAAAATAGAAATACGAATTCAATTATTACTGTGTGATTTTAATTCCGATATGTTATACAAGCATTTTTCTAACAGAAAGGCCTTCAATTTTGTTTTAAACAAGTGGGTGTTATAAATCAGCGTCTTTAACTCACAGGGTAACTTATTAAATATTTCTACAGCTTGATATTTCCAGCTATGTTTTACCATGTTAAATTTAGGTGCTATTTGTTGTTTGAAAATTTTCCCCAGAGCCGGATGCTATACCTTATCCTAGACTCGACTAGTGCATAATATACAGCCTTTAACTGTTTTATATCCAAATCATCTCTAAGGCTCCTAAGCGCGTAGCATGCTGACGATATAGATGATTCAATACCAGCAAGCTCTGGTTTCCAATTTAAGTGCGAATCTATGTGAACACCTAAGAATTTAACCTTGTCCTCCAATTTAATATTATCTCCATTTATTTTTATATTCAAGTCGTCATTATTGCGAGCCGTAGTCTTAAATAACATGACGTTGGTTTTATCTGTATTTAGTAACAGGTTATTTGCTGTAAACCATTCGCACATTTTTCCTATAACTATGTTTGCAGTTAGTATCAGTTCTTCTATGTCTTTTGCCCCAATTATAACATTTGTGTCATCTGCGAAAACAACAATTTTCTCATTTGGTTGGGTTTTACTCATGAAGTTAAGTAGGTCATTCATGAAAATAATAAAGAGTATAGGTCCTAAAATTGATCCTTGGGGCACACCACGTTTTAAATTTGTCATTTTTGATTTGTGTACCACTTCGTGATTATTCTCGTCTATACTTTTAATTTCTACATACATTCGTCTGTTTTTTAAGTAAGATTTCAAAAGTTGTAGTGTCTTGCCTCTTACACCATAATGTTCGAGTTTAATAAGTAGTAGATTATGACCTATCGTGTCAAAAGCGGAGCTGAGGTCGACAAAAAGTCCAGCTACTTTCAGTTTTTCATTTAATTTACTAACTAATATTTATTAAAGTGGTCATAGCATCCGAAGTGCCTACACCTTTCTGGTAACCAAATTGTCTCTGATTGATTATCTTATTAATACTTAAATGTAGCATCAGTCTAGTTTAAATAATTTTTTCAAAGAGTTTTGATAAGGTTGGAAGTAGGGATATGGGGCGGTAATTTTTCGGGTCAGTCTGAGTGCCCTTCTTGTGTATCGGAATCACCTTGGCCTATTTCAACTGGTCAGGAAAAATTGACTCATTGATACATTTATTGAAAAAATTAGAAAGAGGAAATGCTAATACGTCTATATTTTCCTTTACAATCGATATTCGTACATCGTCGAAGCTGCAAGAATATTTGTTAGCCATTTTATTAACCAACTTAATTATTTCCTTTGGCGTAATTGGCTTGAAAGTCATGTCACTTTCAACTCTCTTAGTTGTATTGATTAGATAAGTCACTGCTCTATCTTCATCTTTATTTTCAACTGATGATTTGAATAAAAAACTATTGATAAATACTTTGGCAACATCCTGAGGATCAGTAATAACCTTATTATCTACATTTAAAATAAGATTTCTACTTTGCTTGTTTTTCTTCTTCTTTGTATGTTGGTTTATTTATTAATCGAGACATCTTTTTTTTTCGGGAGATAAAAGGAAATACTTATCCATTAAAAAGAAACACATTATGTACATACCTACTAGTAAGTAAAATTATTTTAGTCTTAAAGGTAAACTTTGAAAGGTATCTCTGGATGCGTTATTGACGAATTCATGCAACCAAAAACAGCACAATATATCCTACTCGTCATATTAAATATGTACTTGAACTTATTTATAGCGAAAAATCGCGCGGTTATTGTTAAAAAACAACACACCGTCCGTTCGTCACTGCGGCACAGTCGCCGGTCACGACTGTCATCAAACCGAGCGCACACCGAGATCGAGGCGCGTAGGTATAGCTCGCGCTTCGTCCGTTTGTATGAAGTCGGAATACTTAAATAAAAACACATTATCAAGCGTACATGCTAGGGTTGTACATAGAGGAAAAAAAAATCTAGTCATTCAACTAAATAGTTAAAACTATTGCAAATCAACAGACACACATAAACAAAACATAACACATAAACAACCATATAGAAAACGACAAAGGTGGAGGAAACCCAATCAATTTCAATAAAATAGTAATATATCTATTGAACAAAATCTAAACTTAGCAAAAGAACAACATCAGACAGCAAATGATACGATAATTATTATATTATAACATAAGTAAATAAATAAATAAATAAATATCAATGTATTCTGAAATAATGAATCACTAAATTAAATAAATATAAACATAGGTACTTATCACAAAAATCAATGTATTATTTTCTACATATTATAATTATAATGTTTTTTGCAGACCTAGTATCTACTGAAAATCCATCATCACTCATTCGATGTAAATTTACATCAGGAACTAAATCAAACAAAACATTATGAAGCAGAGAGGTAATTTCAACATTGTATATTTTCTTTCATCAAAACTTGTCTGTTTGAACATAAAAATATTTCTTCAGCCCGTCAGTATTACAACAGAATTTTATTTTGCTTTGTTTTAGGGAAACCGAAGAAATATCGATTGGTAGAGGAAATATCAAGCCAAGGACCTCTGGACTGCGGTTTAAAATCAATTAAAATCGTATCTGAACGAATGACACGTTTAATGACGAAATCGAAACTGAAATATTATTTATGCAATATGATTTTCAACCGACAACAAAAAAAGGAGGAGGTTATCAATTCGACGCGTATATTTTTTTTAATGTATGATCACAGATTACTCGAAGACGGCTGAACCGATTTGGAAAATTCTTTTTTTGTTTGAAAGGGTATACTTTGAAATTGGTCCCATTGCCACCAAGTCAGGATCTGATGATGGGATCCTGGAGAAATCGAGGAAACTCTTCAAATGTTATAGGCACACCTATAGTGATTTGAGTATTATGTAGTATGTTGAGTATTATGAGTATAGTAACTTGTGACGTTGCATTCGAAAAGCACTTTTTGAATTTCATTTGAATGAAAAGGGAATACTGATAATTGACGTCATAGCTGACGGATGTTGGGGAAACATATCATACAAGAAAAAAATACTCCTCATTGTCAGGAGCAGCAGCTATATTTGGTAAACGAACGAATAAAATATTATACATGGGTGTTTAAATAAATTCTACTACATTTGCGCTAGAGCAGAAAATAAAGGAATCTTATCAAAGGATCGTATTTGCTACAAAAATTACACAGGTAAATTTACTTATGTGAGTAAAAAATGTTGTAATATTATAAATATATTAATGTTTCTTTATTTTGTCTTATTAATAACTTAAAGGATTTACTTTAAGATTGATTTTCCAATGTTCTTTATTTCTTCTTGGTATATTTCTAAGACCTCTTCAGTATCTTTATTCTGTTCAATTCAAATTAACGTATTTGTCCTCTTGGACTTCTACCTTAAATAGACTAATGCCAGATGCTCCTCGGTTTTCCTGTGTTGAAAGAAGAATATTGATATTTTTGAGAAAAGTTTATTCTTTATAAGCAAACACTTTCTCTCTCACTCTCACACTCTAGATTCACTAGTGTGCGTTACCCCAGCAAAATAATGTCGAAAATAGTCATTTAAATCTTATAGATAATTAGTTGCCCAGCTTCTGTAATTGTTAAGCACATTTTTAAATTTGTTACACATATAGTTTTTTAGTTATTACACAAAAACATATTCTGCTGGGGTAACGTTTGAAACGTTACCGCAGCAAAACTTTTTTTTAAATAATGGGAATATTGAAATAAATATTAGCTATACATTTAGTTGTCTAGACGAGGTAAATGTTACACGTTATTTTGTTTTTGTTCTTTCTTCGGCTGCGAAGTTATTCGAGATTTTGCTGGAGTAACGTTTGTGGTTTTGCTGGATCTCTGAAACAGTTCAGCGGATTCTTATCATCTTTTGTACATGACTTCTTAGGAATTAGTTTTAATTTGTTTCGCAATAAAAATAACAAAATGATATACCGTTCAAAAGTTATTTAATGAAATATAAAAACACTTCTTTAGGTCCTAACACTCTGAATATGAGCTCTAAAGACTTACTTTAAACGTTATTTTGTAGCTTTTAACTACCTTCAAATGTATATGAAGTTTCATTAGTATCCTGTAGGTAATTAACAAATTATGATGATATTCATTTCTCCACGTTCACGGTCAGAATGCGCGCGGAGTTATTTGGCCACCGATAAACCTGTATACGGTTATATAAACTGAATGTTACATCAATATTTAGTTGCTTAATTCAGTTATATACCTGTAAAATATCAGAGTAGTACGTAAAATAATTAACGAGATAATTAAATAAAAGTCATTAGGAACTTCAAGACCGTGGTAATCCGACCAAGTTCAGGTGGTTACAAAAAAGCGACCGCCTAGAACATTATGCTATCTTCTAAAATATGTAGGATAGTCTTACAAGTTTAGTAGAGATGTGTACACAAGTGTTAAAAAAAACTACATATTTCTTAAAGAATTTTTAATTCCAGGTAAAATAATAATTTTTATACTTAAAAGCAGTAATTCCTACCATTTTGTAGACAAATTTCAATTATCACAATATTTTTTCCTAGATATATATTACAGATAGTTGTATTCTAAGATTAACTTAAATTATGTAAAAATCTCAGATCAAAAATAAAATATTAAACTGCAGTCAAATAATCATGTAAGTCAGAATCATCTTTAGGCATAAATTTCATATCCATAATAATTAAAACGTAGAACCATCATTCTTTCAGAAAGTTTACAGTTAGAACCATCTTTTGGCATACATTAAATAAAACATTTGATTGTGAACATACGTGGTTTTTATTTCCCTGTAAGAAACATGTAAACATGCAAGCAAGCATGCAGCATGCAGTTATGCTAAACGAAATTATGCAGAATTTTAACTCTACCAAAAGTAATTTATGCCATTGTGAATTCGAATGTATAAACATTCGGCTAAATAATAATTATACATACTAAATAATTTTTATGCCTTAAAAATATTCGTTTAAGGAAGATTATTAGATAGATTCCGTCGTACGTACACTAGCTAGAGCAGACGTGTTATCGTGTTTAAGCTCGGTTAATAATATTCGGTGTCATTTAAAATCGTATCCTGTCACTAAGACAATAAACCACAAAGTGCTTCGTCTACTTATTACAAATATTTAATTCACGGGTGACAGTAAAACAGTGCGATTCATACACCTGCTCATTGTGCAGTGAAACAGACAATCAAATTGTGAGTGTGCGACCACTTAACCGTTATCACACATCATTATCTCATACGTTTGCCCAATTGAACGCTGTTTGTACACAATGATGCACTCTCCGATAGGTAGTAAATGCCAATCGGTTCCAGATCTGTACTCGAGCGAAGAGTCTGACCCCAACGTAACCCAGAGAAATCTCAAGAGGAAGCAACCCGACTGCGAGCTGACTATGGCTATATCTTCATTATCTGAAGAATTTAAGAGGTCAATGAATGCTCTGCCTAATGATATGCGTGACCAGTTCACAAATATAAACACGAACATCAGCAATCTGAGAGATGATTTTAATAATTTATCATCTACCTCCTGTCAAATTCAAAACGATTTGAAAGAATTACGTTCCGAGTTCTCTCATACCAAACAGGATATATTAACTCTAAATACAAAACACCAAGAATTATCGAAGATCGTGACTGAGTTGAAGTCGTCAGTTAACTTTAACTCAGCGAACAACGTTGATAACGTGAAGCGTATTACGGAGATGGAGTCAAGGATTAATACCTGTGCGTCCGCGACCATATCTTTATTGGAAAATAAAATAGATCGCCTGGAACAACATGCTAGACAATGCAACATTGAAATAGGAAACCTGCCTGAAAAACGTGGTGAAAACCTAGTCGTTATCTTGGAGTCAATTGCGTCGGCAATCAACATACCCTTAACGCAGAGAGATATAGTGGCTATTCACCGTGTTCCACACGGACACTCGCATAATTCACGTCCGAAAAACATTATAGTAAAGTTGAGTTCCCGGCTGCTACGTGATAACGTGCTAAGCGCTTTTCGACTGTCTAAAGGTATTACGTCAGATCGTATTGGTCTCGCGGGTACTCAGTGCCGTATTTACATGAACGAACATTTGACGCTTCGTAATAAGGAGTTATTTCGTAAAGCTCGCGACGCTGCCAAATCAAACAAGTATAAGTATGTATGGGTACGAAATGCAACAGTTTTGGTCAAGGAAACTGATGATTCATCTACCTTTGCGATCCGCTCAGAAGACGACATTGCTAGAAATATTAGGTCTAAACACTGTTCGAATAACAATGTCGGTAACAACAAATCATAAACTGTATTGTATGTTTCACCTCAATAGTATAAGTAAGCTGTCATTTATGGGTTATTATGTTTGTATTATGTTATGTTTTTTTGCGGTCAGAAGTGTGATTGTTTTTCGTGTGATTTTAAAGCTCTGTTTACATTGTAAAATCATCCTACTCATTAATAACGTATATATTATAGTCCTGCCACCTATCATGATATTTTTGCCGAATATTATAATCACTTATGTCGATTGTGTCTACTTTTTGTTTTTATTTTCTAAGTTTATGGAAAAGTACCATGTAAGTAATAAGCAATGGGTTGCGTCAATTAATTATATGTCACTGCTTAATTTCATTATACCCTCACACATTATAAATGGCTGATAATAGTAATATTTCTATATATTATCAAAACTGTCGAGGAATTAGGACTAAATTAAATGCCTTATATTTAAATATTTTGTCGCATACATATGATGTCATTATCTTGACCGAGACCTGGTTGACACCAGAAATATCTGATAACGAATTTATTGATCACCGATATTTGGTATTTAGATGCGATCTTGACCGTGTACTCACCAATAAAAAGGATGGCGGTGGTGTCCTTATCGCTGTATCTAAGGACCTGAAACCGACCTATCTTGCATTTTCGCCCCCGTTAACGTTACCAGAACATGTTATTGTAAAAGTTCCCTCCAACAAAAATAAGTATCATTTAATATGTGCTACGTACATACCGCCAAACGCTATGGATGATGTATACATAACTTTTCTTGATTCTCTATCAACTTTATGTGATGACACGTGCATAGATAATATTATTCTAACAGGTGATTTCAACTTGCCTTTAATTAACTGGGCAAAAAAATCATCATACATGGATTATGCCACAAATAATAAACTCACAAACGTTAATCGCTATTTACCAAACTTCTGCTCACAACAAGGTATGAAACAATATAACCATTTATCCAACTCTGTTGGTCGCATCTTAGACTTATTCTTTTGTAACGCACATACCTTAACGTTTTCTCCCGATACCTCCCTTTTACCCATTGACAACTATCATCCGGCTTTCTATGTACATATTTCTTTCAGTTGTCCTACACAAATTATCTCCAAAAGAAGTGCTCATAACAAACTTAATTATCATAAAGCTAATTATCACAAAATAAATACCGATATAGGAAACGTTGAATGGAATTTCGTACTTGACAACATATCACCAAATGAATCTGTTTCTAAATTCTATGAAAAACTTTATGAAATTATAAGATCACACACGCCATATTGTAAACCCAAAAATATGAATTTCCCAAGTTGGTTCTCCAAGTCACTTATAAATATTTTTAAAAGTAAAAATCGGGCTTGGGTTAGGTGGAAGAAGTATGGCAATTTGAGCGATTATGAGATATTTTCTATCAACAGGACAAAGTTAAAAAAGAAGCCGATAGATGCTATAAAAGTTACATCAATGCTGTTGAAGGTAGTGTTTCTACCAATATTAAGACGTTCTGGACATACGTTGCCAGCCGCAAAATTACAAATAAAATATCATCAACGGTTCACTACAATCAAATCTCCTCTAATGATCCTGTAACTACCTGTAACTTATTCGCTACATTTTTCCGTTCTGTATATGAGCCGACAACTTTTGACAATCTCTCTTGGACACCACCCCTTAACAGTGCTGACAATGATCTCAATTTGTGTAAGCTGCAGCTTTCTCTTGATGCTATACGAAGAGAATTGAAGTCACTCGATTCATCTAAAGGCCCAGGTCCGGACGGGATTCCATCAGTTTTTCTAAAAAATACGTGTGATACACTTTGCTATCCCTTATTTATCATATTTCATAAATGCTTATCTTTTGGTGTCTTTCCCGATGTCTGGAAACATGCAAATATTGTGCCAGTTCATAAAAGTGGATCCAAGCATGATGTAGCTACTTATCGACCTATCTCTATGCTATCTGCTTTTTCCAAGCTCTTTGAGAAGCTAGTACATAATGAGGTATATCCGGCTATTCACAGTGCTTTAATAAATGATCAGCATGGTTTTGTTAAGGGTAGATCTTGTATTAGCAATCTCCTTACTTTCACATCTCAGCTCTTTGAAAGTATAGACAATAAAGAACAAATCGATGCGGTTTATACTGATTTCCAGAAAGCATTCGATAAAATTGATCATACACTGCTACTTAATAAAATCGCGTATAACGGAATCAGAGGTGACCTTTTGCGGTGGTTTACATCTTACATAACTAACAGAACTCAAAAAGTGGTGGTTGATGGCTTCGAGTCCAGCGCTATTCAGGTCACATCTGGCGTTCCTCAAGGTTCCATCCTGGGTCCCTTATTATTTATCTTATTCATTAATGATATAAAAATCTGTTTCCAACATTCTAAATTTCTTTTATATGCGGACGATTTGAAGGTTTATAAAAAAATATCAAATCAACAAGATTGTATTGATTTCCAGCAAGATCTGGACCGCTTTTCTGACTATTGTTCTTCTAATAAGCTATATCTTAGTATTCCAAAGTGTCACGTTATAACATTTACCAAAAAGAAAAATAAAACAGAGTTCAACTACTGCCTTGCTAATACACTTTTAGATAAAGTTACTTCCCTCCGTGATCTTGGGGTTCAGCTTGATTCGAAGCTGCATCTAGATGCTCATATAGACAAAATAGTTAGTAAGGCTTACCAAATGTTTGGTTTCGTAATGAGAGCATCTAGGGAATTTCGTCGCCCTTCCACCTTTTTGCATTTATACAAATCTATAATAAGGCCACAATTAGAGTTTGCGGTACCTATATGGAACCCACTGTACAAGAAATATAATGAGACTTTGGAGTTGATACAACGCAAATACCTTCGTGCTGTAAACTACAGATGATTTCGAAAGAGAGTCTCATACAGCCTACTTCTCAAAAAATACGATCTCCTTACCTTGCAGTCGAGACGGAAGCTCCTGGATGTTATGACTCTGTTTAATGTGTATCGGAATAAATTTGATTGTCCTGACCTAGTGAAGAATTTGAGTTACCTTGTTCCCCGAACAGTACATGTACGTGAGGTACGCACACGACACTTATTTGCTACTAGCCGTTGTAAATCCAATGCTGGTTCACGCTCACCTCTTCATCGTTTAGTTGAGACTTACAATAATGAGTTTGGCACAGTCGACATATTTTTCCTCAGCAAAAATTTATTCAGGAAACAAATTCGAGCAATTATTAAGGATCGGCAGTTGACTTTGTGATTAACGTGTAATTTCGTCTGCCCTGTTTATGAAATCATTTGTATTTTACATTTTCTGCACCGCACTTTATTAACTGTTGCTTTTCTTTTAGTTTATAAAGTAAATCACACCGTATTCTCAGACCTTGGTCTGAGACCGTATTATAATTATGTCGCTCTAGTTTTTATATAGTAATCCGTGGAAAACGTTGTGGGTAGCATATTTACCATATTTTTGTATGTAAGCCTATGTATAACTATGTAATATGTTACTGTTTGTTTTTCCCTAAAATAAATAAATAAATAAATTATACCAAGTGTGTTATGCCAAATGAATTTCGGAGTATCAAGATTCTGCCAAATAGAAGGAACCCGTGCAACTGTGCCATTGAACTGGTGCACATAATACAATATATACCTATCTAATAAGTGCCTGAAAGGTAATAATAATAATGTTTATAGTACAGATATTATAATATTGTTATGTATTTAACAGTGTACGCGTCTGTACCGAAATTTTAAGGTGTATTATCCTACATATTTTAGAAGATAGCATAATGTTCTAAGCGGTCGCTTTTTTGTAACCACCTAAACTTGGTCGGATTACCACGGTCTTGAAGTTCCTAATGACTTTTATTTAATTATCTCGTTAATTATTGTATGTACTACTCTGAAACTTTACAGGTATATAACTGAATTAAGCAACTAAATATTGATATAACATTCAGTTTATATAACCGTATACAGGTTTATCGGTGGCCAAATAACTCCGCGCGCATTGTAACCATGAACGTGGAGAAATGAATATCATCATAATTTGTTAATTACCTACAGGATACTAATGAAACTTCATATACATTTGAAGGTAGTTAAAAGCTACAAAATAACGTTTAAAGTAAGTCTTAAGAGCTCATATTCAGAGTGTTAGGACCTAAAGAAGTGTTTTTATATTTCATTAAATAACTTTTAAACGAGATATCATTTTGTTATTTTTATTGCGAAACAAATTAAAACTAATTCCTAAGAAGTCATGTACAAAAGATGATAAGAATCCGCTTAACCGTTTCAGAGATCCAGCAAAACCACAAACGTTACTCCAGCAAAATCTCGAATAACTTCGCAGCCGAAGAAAGAACAAAAACAAAATAACGTGTAACATTTACCTCGTCTAGACAACTAAATGTATAGCTAATATTTATTTCAATATTCCCATTATTTAAAAAAAAGTTTTGCTGCGGTAACGTTTCAAACGTTACCCCAGCAGAATATGTTTTTGTGTAATAACTAAAAAACTATATGTGTAACAAATTTAAAAAAGTGCTTAACAATTACAGAAGCTGGGCAACTAATTATCTATAAGATTTAAATGACTATTTTCGACATTATTTTGCTGGGGTAACGCACACGATTCACTAAGTATATACTATACAAAAAAAATGCAAATTAACCAACCCGTAAAGTAAGTCTAGATTATTGAACTAAAATCAATTTACGAAAGGATTATCAAAAAGAAAATGATTTTGATGATTCTTTATTTTAGTTTTTCTAGAGCACAACAAAGGAAGACATATATAACTAACACTAACACATAATGTTCCTACATTTGTGATCATCAAATAAATAATTATTTTTTATCTAATGTTTTATTTATTTTTTATCATCTTTGTACAACCCTAACACATTCGGCAAATGCTGGCCGTAGCCATATGAAGATTGCGCGATGGACAAAGCGTCCTCAGTTCTCGATATGTGTACAGAAGGTATGTTTTTGCTTGTCAAATTTTTGATAATAATCCTATTTATTTTGTTATTGGATCGTATTCAGAGAAACACTTATTTCCACATAATAAACTTATTTCTTTATTTAAAATATAATTACAGAATACCATTTTACTCAGTGCAAGCCATGACAGGGAAGAAGGGAAGTTGCCAACTTAGAAAAATAGAAATGTATACCAGTGTAATAACACACTAATACTTTAACACGCCTCCTTACATTTATATTTTTATTTTCACATCTCATTACTTTAACAAATTCTTACTAGGCAACATCAATTACAATTATCTTTTACTTACAACATAATATGTACCTATTCATAGAACTTCTATAATATTTATTCACTTAAGTATACTAGTACCTACCTAGCTTGCACACTCTTTCCTTTAAAACAGTTCTGTTAAATTGTTTAACTTAAATATTAACAAAATAAAAACAAACAAAAAGCTTTTCTTTCTCAACAAAAATTAAAACAAACTTAAGACATTCTTTCTTATTCACCTATTAACTTAAAATTCTTATTTATTAATTAACTTTCTTATGTATCTACTAATTTAACTTTCTTATTCATTTAAGTTTTACATATGTAATTTCAACATTTCTCTAAACTTAAGAAATTTTAATTTACCCAGAGATTTGGTAAGTATATCTGCAACATTTGAATCTGAGTTTATCTTTACAATTTCAATAACTTTACTTTTACAGTTTTCATGTACATAATGATACTGTACTTCTATATGTTTAGAATTTTTAGTAAAATTTCCGTATTTTGCTATAGCAAGTGCTCCTGAATTATCTTCATAAATCTTAATAGGTTTACATATTTTAATGAACATATCACTAATTACATTTTTTAAGAAATTTATCTCAGTTACAGCCTCAGATAATGCAACATATTCTGCAAAGGTAGATGATTTAGTTACACAAGTTTGTTTTCTAGATTTCCAATAAATTGGATTTCCAAACAATTCAATAACAAAACCTGTAGTTGATTTCCTATCTGTACTATCTCCTGCCCAATCGGCATCTACATAGCAATTTACAATATTATCAGTATTAAGACTCTGTTGGTAAGTTAGTTTTAAATCTTTTGTTAGATACAAATACTTTAGAACTCTCAGAGCATATTTAAAATGTGTTTCATCGTAACAATTCTGAAATCTACTTAAATAATTCACACTGTAAGATATGTCTGGTCTAGTACCATGACTGATATACAAGAGTGCACCTATCAAGTTTCTATATTTAACATCTTCATTTACATCACATTTACTTAGTTTCAAGTTGGGTTCCATAGGTGTCTTATACAGTTTTGCATTTTTAATATTATATTTTTCAGCTAAAGACTCTATGTAATTTTCCTGACACAATGTTAAGACATTTGTAGAGTTATCATAATCATATTCAATATCAATACCAATATAGCTTTTTACTTTATTTAAATCCTTCATTTTAAATTTATTATGCAACTGTTTCTTTATATTATCAATAATGTTTATATCTCTACAACAAATTAATAAATCGTCAACAAATAAAAGTATATAAACTGTTACATTGCACTCTCTTTTTACATAAAGACAATAATCGTACTTGCTTCTACAAAAACCAAGATTCTTAATAAAATCATTAAAACATTCGTACCAAGCTCTAGGGCTTTCTTTTAATCCGTACAAAGCTTTATTTAGTTTATAAACTTTATTAGAAACATCATTATAACCTTGTGGTTGTTTTACATAAACTTCTGATACTACTTTACCATTCAAAAAGGCTGTTTCCACATCCATCTGATGAATGAGAAAGCTGAACTGACAAGAATAAGATAACAACAATTTTAATGTTTGCATTTTGGCAACAGGTGAGTATGTATCATCAATATTATCCTTTTGCTGAAAACCTCTAACTACTAAACGAGCTTTAAAAATGTTACCTGGTTTCCTTTTGTAAACCCACTTCACATCTAGGATCTCTTTGCCCTCTGGTCTACTCACAAAGTTCCATGTATTGTTTTTAACAAGGCTGCTCATCTCACGGTCCATTGCTTCTTTCCATTGATTGGCCTCATCACATTGCATCGCCTCCTGAAATGTACCTGGAATCATAGCATCACAAAAATTTGCACAAATGCAGTAATATCCAAATTCTTCATCAAATCTGATTGGACGTCTGATTGTTCTCTTTGCTCTTCCTTGTACTTTATCATCATTCATCGAGTTGTCATCAAATTTTATTAATTTAGTCTCTTCCGGTAAGTTATTTTCAAATTTTTTCTTTTCTTCTTCTTGTCTTTCTTCCTCTGAGTCTGTATCTTCATTGTTATTCATAAACTTGACATCTTCTTCTATTATATCAACATGTCTGGCAACTACTATTCTATTATTTATCAACACTTTGTAGCCAACTTCAACATATCCAAGTAATATTCCTAATTCTGCCTTTTTATCCCATTTTGATCTTCTTTTTTCTTCTGGTATTCTCACATAAACTCTACTTCCATACAATTTCAATTGCTCTATTGATGGTTTCTTATTGAAGAATATTTCATAGGGTGTTTTTCTTTCTATAGTATTTGCCAAACTTCTATTTTTTAAATAAGCTGCTGTTTTAATTACTTCCGGCCAATAGCATTTATTTACTCTTGCTTCTGCTAGTAGACATCTAGCCATATCCATTATAGTCCTGTTATATCTCTCTGCAGTTCCATTCAACTCGTGTACATATGCCGGGCATGCCTTTATCATTATTCCCTTTTCTCTTGCAAAACTATACATCTTACTGTTCATATATTCTTTACCATTGTCACATCTTAATTCTTTTATCATTTTTCCAGTTAAATTTTGAACTGTATTTACATATTCTTTAAAACAATCTGCAACTTGATCTTTAGACTTGATGCAATAAACTTTTGCCAATTTACTGTAGTCATCTATGAATGTTACGAAGTATTTTTCACCACAATAACCTATTGTATTATGTGGTCCATTTACATCTGTATGCACAATCTCTAATATATCTTGAGCTCTTCTTCTTTTGTTTTTAAAGGGTAAGTTATGCATTTTATTCTCTATGCATATAGCACACTTCATATACTCTGATTCAATTTCTTTAGGTATTCCTTCCAGTAACTGTTCCTTACATAAGATTTCTAGATATTTGAAATTTACATGACCAAGTGTACGGTGTAATTTTTCCTTCACTGACAATTTACTTTCAATTATATTTGCTTGTACTTTACTTTGTATATCTATGTAGCTGTTCACTTTATATAAGCTGTTTTCCTTTTGTGCTATAGCTATTACTTTTCTATTTGAATTATAAATTTTTGCCCATTGTCCTTTCGATATTACCGTGTTGTTATTATCTGTGATCCTTGCATAACTCAATAAATTTGCCTTCATTTCTTTTACATAGAATACATTTTTTACTGTTATATATGATTTAGAACCATAAACAAGAAAATGTATGTTAATATCACCAACCTTTGTGGCCTCCAGCATCCGTCCATCTCCAACTTTCACTTGCACTGGTTTTTTTAATATAACTGAATTTTCAAAATACTTGTCGCAGTTGATTATGTGGTCTGTGCATCCACTGTCTAATAACCATGTAATTTGGTTCTTATTTGACTTATCTTCGCTCACACTTGATGTCATGTTGTTTTGAATAACTAAAGTTTGGAAAACATTTTGTTGATTTTGTGTATTTGATGCACTATGTTCAGTGTGTCTACCTCGACCACGATTATTAAATCCACGACCACGTCCCCGATGATTTGAATGACCTCTTCCTCTTGTATTATTGTTATTTGTGTATCTATTATGCTGTCCTCGATTGTACCAACAGTTGCGTTTCACATGGCCTGGTTTTCCACAAATAAAACATAAATTTGAGTTAGGGGCTGACAGGGCTGACTTTGTTTCTGTTTTAAAAGCATTTGATTTGTCTGTAACTTCTGACTTTTCTTGTGGTTTTTGTGTCAAATATTTAATTTTAATTTTATTTGTTAGATATTCCACAGTTCTTTCCTCTTTTGACAACACATCCAATAAGTCTCCAATGTGACTATATTCACTGGGCAGTGCTCTTAGCATATAATTCAACTTCTCATTTTCTGATATAGTAGCACCTGCCTGTTTCAGCTCGTTTACTGATCTTTCAAAATCATCAAAAAAGGAGTCTAGTTCTTGATAGTTTTTTAACTTTAAATTTTCAAGATTGTTTCGGTAAACTATTTGCAAGGATGTTGAACCTTGTAAGTACATAGAATCAAATTTACAAATTATGTCGTATGCCGTTTCACATTCTGATATATATTCCAATTGCTTATTCGTTATTGCCCCGTAAATGTAGTTCGTTGCTTGCACATCTTTGTCCGTCCATTTTTCTTTGTCATCAGTGCTTAAGATTTTTCTCGTAATAACGTCTTGACACTTTTTGAATTGCAGAAATTTTGTTAGTCTTATTTTCCAATGTGCGTATTCTTTTCCGTCGAAAATGGGTATTACAATTTGTTGATTACGCTCCATTTTTTATTTTCAGCACACACATGTATGCCACAGCACAAAAACAATTTTCACTTTTTTTCAATCCTGCGATATTTTAGCAATCTTTTTACATATTCAATTAACCACGGACTGCTACCATATTTTGTTATTGGATCGTATTCAGAGAAACACTTATTTCCACATAATAAACTTATTTCTTTATTTAAAATATAATTACAGAATACCATTTTACTCAGTGCAAGCCATGACAGGGAAGAAGGGAAGTTGCCAACTTAGAAAAATAGAAATGTATACCAGTGTAATAACACACTAATACTTTAACACTATTATTATCAAAAATTTTAGGCATAGCATAGCATTTACGCGTAGGTTTTCCCTAGCTCTATTTTTTTTTTGTTTTATGTAAGTAGGTAAGTACTAATTTATTTACTTTTATTTTTAAGCGAAGTTGCGAGAAAAATCTAATAATAACTGTCTACACATCGCCATCCGGTTACATTGATAATTATAATATTTTTCTGTAACAAAAAGTAATAATAATATAATTTATTTAAAAAAAACCTTTTACACAATAAAAGCTTTGTTACATTACATTTAAAGTATTAAGTTTCAATTAAGTACATATACAATGGATATAGTGGTCACATTCTGATAGGTATACACTGATCTGGGGTTAGCAGTAATTTAGCAATTACAGGGATTGAAACTCTGGCTCAGAAACTAGGCAATGCCTGTATCTTCCGAGTCAGTGGTTCCTCTTAGATAATACAAATTCAGCCTGAATTTACCCGGAACGAAAAGTGGATCAATAATTTACAAACAAATAATTAGGTAGGTAGGTACCTAACAATATTCTGAAACACTTCTCTGAAATGTCTTACTGACTACTTTTATGTGTATGTCGCGCTACGCATGATATGATACTACGCGTAATTTTAATGAGGGGGTGCGCGGGGCATTCTCTGTGATAGCGCCCGCTTGAGCAAGGTCAACGGGATTATATTGCGTCTTAACAAGTCACGCTCTAGCATTTTCAAACCTCCGCCAAAGTTGACAGTGCCTTAATTACTCACATTGAGGCTTTCATATTGACGTCGTTTACTGATAGTGAAAACTCATGCATAGTGTTTTGCAAGTATAACTACTTCGCATAAATTTGCATACTGAAGGTAGTGTCGTGACATAGTATTAGGAAATGATTGGTGTGCGACGCAGTCAACATGTGTGGCGTGCCGCGTGGGTCATCGAGAGCGGCGCGTCCCGGTCCCCACCGTGTCAGTCGGTCAGCGCGCGAGCGAAGGACGCCTCCCCGAGACTGCGCGGCCGCTCCTCACCCCGAGCCCGCGAGCCCCAGTGCCCAGTCAGCCGCCGACAGAGCCAGCCGTGCGCAGTATGGCCGCCACTAAGTTCACACGACAAGAGGTCGCGGCGCGCAACCACCGCAAGAATGCCGCCATCATCATCGACAACGTGGTGTACAACGTGTCGCAGTTTCTGGACGACCACCCGGGCGGAGTGGAGGTGCTGCTGGACAACGCCGGCAAGGACGCGTCGCAGTGCTTCCACGACGTGGGCCACAGCGACATCGCGCTGGAGTGGCGCGAGAAGTTCGTAGAGGGCCAGGTGGTGGAGGAGGAGCGCTGGCCCGTGCTGGAGCGCGCGGCGCCGCGGCTGCAGGAGGCCGAGCCGCTGACGCCGGGCGCGCTGCTGGCCGTGTGGGGGCCGCCGCTGGCGCTGGCGGCGCTGGCCGCGCTGCTGTACTCCTACCTGTTCCCGTAGCACGCGCCGCGCCGCGGGGGTCGTCGCGCTGCACTGTCTTACGCGGACCGATCCTCCCTATGAAAGCGATGTGTCAATTTGGGACATGACAGCCCTGGGCTAAGGTGGGGTTTGTGGTTTAATTAGGACCAAAAGTGTTGTTGCAGTTCATAAATAAATGGAAGTCGAGTAGGATCACGTCGCGCGGTGGACATGAGGCGCACGCGCACGCCGGCGACGCGACTCTTGTGACGAGCTTGTTTATATAAAAATAAGTTACAAAATAAGTTACAAAAAAAAAAGTGCTGATCATTCTCAGTGCTCTTTGATTAATTGTGCGTGTACACAAAGTCATTGTAATTAAGAATATCTCAATTGTTGTATGGAATAAAGGTTGTGTTTTATAGGATTTTTACTCGAAGTTGTTTTTATAGTGGGTTTCCAAAATCAAAGACTTGCAGCTAAGATACAGCTATGGACGGTACGTTAAGTCAATACTTATGAATATGCAGTAACACTTATACATTCACGATTGGGATTTGGATATATACATTTTGTAACACGTTAACACATTTATGACCATACTGGATGCACAGAGTGCAACGGTCTCAGGCCTATCTCCTCGTCGGAGCTACATGTACGTGTGTATGTAAGCGCGCGGAGTGTTGGGTGGCCGGCGTGCGCTGCGCTCAAGGTGAGCCGCTCCTCTCACGTGCGAGTACGAGTACTTACTCAGATCTGTAGGTATAATAACGCCATCAGTCGGTCACACATCCTACCTAATACATTAAACTGTAATGTATAGGTACGTACATTACTTATGTACCTATAGTGAGTGACACGTTACGGAATGACAAAGCAATTCTATTGTTTTTATCGAAATAGGCGATGACATGTTTTATTTAAGTAGGTAGGCCGTAGGTAGGTCATTATTTTATCAGTTAAACAGAAGTGCGGGTCAGAGGGGGCGCATGGCTCGCAAGTCGCAGCTCGCCCATCTTTGTACCGGGTGGGCTGCCTGCTGCAGATCATCCAAACAATTACTGCCTTATTGATATCAGCAATGATATCAGTCCTTGCCCACTATACACGGAACATTGAACAAGTTAGAAGTAAGTAATTACAATGAAATAGTACTCGTTTTTTCTTGTAAAATGATTTGACAAATGCTGATGCAAATTTTACTTTTACCAGCATTTTCGCAAATATTTTGAACAACGTTCAATTGATGGATGACTACACAACAAGATATTTTCTCTGTAGATAATTTGTACAAAATGCTAAATTACAATAAATCTAGCTAAGTATGTAGGTTGCTTTTCAAACTTGTTTGTGGTCTCTTAGTTATAATAAAACTTTGTTTAAAAGATAAAACCACCACTTTACAGGAGTTCTTCTAGTAATTCCTAGGGCGTTCAATTTAAATATTTTTATTTTTGTATGAAAATCTGTTGAACTAAAATATGACGAACTTTTAAAAGTCATAGAACAAAAGTTGTTGATTATGATGTTAGTAACATAGTCCTGAGAGGTTTTCGGTGTTTTACAATTAACCCTGTATAGTTAGTTACTTTTTAAATTGTTATTGTTTCTTCTTTGTGTTGCTTTCATTATAATTTATTTAATGATATCAAGTAGTTTGAGTACTTGTGTGGTCAACCCAAATGTCCTTACTTTGGTATTGTTCGTCAAATCGTTGAGCTCCTTAAATTCTACAAGGGTAGTCAATCGGTTTCATCTAGCTAAAGTAAACTTAAAACACGCAAAAAAAGGGGGGGGGGGATTAAGACACTTGAGTATGACGAATAATCATCCCTCTTTACTTATAGGGAGAGTATCCTAAAAAAAAAAACATATTTTTCATGATTTTTTTTTACCACTTTGTTGGCGTGTTATAATTACATTATACTGTCATCGTATTCTCATTGCAGCGTTTTAGTACCAATAGTTTCTGAGCTAAGCCGCGGACAGACGGACGGACAGACGTCATGGCGAAACTATACGGGTTTCTTGTCTTGAAGAAAAATAGTGTGTATGTTGAATTGTTGAGGTTTA
Source organism: Tholera decimalis (assembly GCA_943138885.2). Classification (NCBI taxonomy): domain Eukaryota; kingdom Metazoa; phylum Arthropoda; class Insecta; order Lepidoptera; family Noctuidae; genus Tholera; species Tholera decimalis. The sequence goes on along the minus strand of OW964550.2, from coordinate 49,801,588 downwards.
TAACATTTTTGCTTTTTTCTGTCAAACCGGGCCTGTTAATAACAAATAAGTATAATATATATTTTTAGAATTAATTATTTTCTAAATCCCCTCTTATTCTATATTTTATCCACACACCGAACGTTGAGACAGGAAGGAAGAACAGGTTTAAGTGTATTTGCCAATTGTTATGAATAAAATACCGGTCAAGAGCGAGTTTGTGTCACGCTCCGGTGGCTTCGGGAACCCTGGACTCGTAAGTCCAACTGTACCTAACAAAGAAAGTTAGTTATGTTGACGATCTCCTCATGCATTATTCATTAATGAAAAATATTTTAAGTAGCCTAATGATTGACCGACCACTGGTATTTTACATTTTAGAAGTAAGCAAATTCGTTAGAAAACTCCAGCCGCAATTGCCACTCACTAAGGACCTTCGCCCACAACATCGCAGTGCTAGACGCCAAAACAAAAATGAATTAACCTTACCAAGCTCAACACATTCAGGACCTTAGCCATGTGCGTGAAAAATAGCTTCCAAAAATTCTTGAAATTTTAAAACAGTCTCCAAAAATACCTTACAATAAAAACGTATTACATTTTAAGTAAAGAATTCTTTGGCGATAAGTAAACTTTGACATTGCAATTCATACCTGTACCCAACCACAGAATACTTAATAGTATAACTGTACACAATACACACAGCACCTACAATCTTGACTTATTATTACTGGTTGCTTTTATCTTAGTTTTAATATATTTTAATTTTAGATGAAAATAAATAATCATAATTTTTAATTTATGAATGGTAATTTGACCAATTAATTGTGACATTTATGTTAAGATGTTAAAATGAGTATGGTTGTTTTAAAAGTAGTTTGTTTATTATTGTGTTACTGTAGCACTTTAAATTATTTATATTGCTGTGCCCTAGCCGAGTTCATGTATGAAACCTATGTAATATTTGTAACGACTTGTAATAAACTACATGAATGCAATAAATGATGATTATGACCACTAGAAATGTCATGCGGGCATTGTACGCGCGTGCTGGTGGGTCACAGATCTAGTCTCTTCGTGATGACATAGTGGGGCGCTTGAACTTGTTCTTGAAGGCTGTCTCTGAATGGGGCGATGCCAACTTGGTCAAGTTTAATGCATCTAAGACCCAGGCATGTCTCTTCTCCGCAAAAGAGAGCCAATTCCAACCAGCTCCTACTTTCCGTGGTGTAACTGTGGCTGTGCCGATAGCCGAACGGATTGAGCATCTTGGGTTTACACTAACTTTCACCCTCAATTTTGGTCCGTTCATCGAGGCTAAGGCTCAACTAGCAGCAAAAAAGTTGGGAATCCTAGCAATGGTGAGATGGAACAGCTGCTCAATCTGCATCAAGCCCAGGTTCGGTCGTGTATGGAGTAGGTACTGCTCTCATATTTGTGATGGATCTGCCAAGTACCAACTGTAGGCGCTTGAGTCTATCGAGAAGCGGGCCAAGAGACTCACTGGCAACGATGCACTGGTCGAGTCAAAGCTCCAGAGCCTTGAACATCGACGACGAGTTGCAAGTCTATCGGTTTTCTATCGGTTACATTTCGGGGAGTACACAATCTAATTCCACCAAGCGGGTTCCATCATCGGACTACGAGACAAACGGCGAAGCGCCATCGTTACATGGTGGACATCCCACCCATACGCACAAAACGTTTTGGGAATACCTTCATTGTGTGTACGGCTAAGAAGTGGAATTCCCTGCTGGAGTCTGTGTTGCCAGCTAGATAGCTACAACCTAGGGGTCTTTAAATCAAGAGTGAATAGGTTACTTGTAGGTAAGCGTGCTCCATCTTCGACCACATCATCACTTACCATCAGGTGAGATGGTGGTCAAACGCGAGCCTATTCTGAATAATAAAAACAGACTACAAAAGATTTCATTATAATTTTCCAATATACGCAACTCGGAAGTCGGTGCCAAAAACGAAACTACAAAACTAAAGACACCGACTACCGAAATTAAAGTTATTATTCACTTTGCATTGTTTTTTGGAAGTCGGTTTAATTTTTTGGTGAAAAGTTTTTATTAGTTGGTCGGTTTGTAATTTATATAATATAATATATAAATAGCCTTTATTCACTGACCAAAACACAGTAGTTTCATCTTAATCTAGAAATAATTATGTCATCTGATGTTCAGGGCCGGATTAACCATTAGGCGGAGTAGGCAACTGCCTAGAGGCCCCGCATCAACTAGGGGCCCAGGCCCAGTGCACGCACCAAGAAAACATGTTTCTTCGAACGAGAATTTGTTGTGCGTGTGAACTTAGGGACCTCACTGTTATCTCACAAAATACAAATCGTTAAAAGTAGTAGAATTAAAACAATTTTAGAACAAAACGTGGGACACAGCCACAGCCCTTAATGTGCGTTTCATCAGTTGACACACGATTTGGTCAGTCAAAGTAAGAAAAGGGGCCCCGAGAATGCCATTGCCTTAGGGCCTCTGACAGGGTTAATCCGGCTCTGCTGATGTTCTTCTGAGATCAGGTTGTCCTCTGACATAGGCCTCCCCCACGCTCTTCCACTTATCTCTATCGTGTGCTAATGTTCTCCATCCTCTTGGCAGGTCATCTTCCCATCTTTTGACTTGGCGTCCCTTTTGTCTTTTCCCATTCCTAGGATACCACTCCATCACGTCTTTCGTCCATTTCTCTCTTTTCGCTCTCATTATATGGCCAGTCCAGTTCCATTTGAGTTTTTTAATTTTCCGAATAACGTCGCTCACTCTTGTCCGTTTCCTTATTTTGTCAGTCGTCCACCTGTCGCGTAGACTAATGTTAAGCATGCTTCGCTCCATGCTACGCTGGCAAACCATGAGTTTGTGGTTACTTTTGCTCGTGGCAGGCCAAGTTTGACATCCATAGGTAAGACAGGGGAGAATGCACGTATTGTAAAGTTTACTTTTTATAGAAATTGGTACTGTTTCATTTGTCATTATATCTTTTAGGGACCAGTAACGTTTCCAGGTATTGCTAATTCTTCTATCGATTTCTTTCGAATGTTGGTCTTTTATTGGCATTAGCTGTCCCAAGTACACGTATTCATCAACATACTCGATAACATCTTGTCCTACTTTTATGTTTTTCTTTATTGTATTTGTCATTACTTTTGTTTTTACTGGATTCATTGATAGTCCGGTTTTCCTGCTTTCTCTATCTAGTTGCTGTAACATAGTTTGTAGATCATCTAGTTCCTCTGCGAATATCACTATATCATCAGCGAATCTAAGGTGACTTAGTTTTTTTCCATTAACATTTATTCCAAAATCTTCCCAATCTAAATGCCTGAATATGTTCTCTAAAACTGCCGTAAAAAGTTTTGGGGAAAGTGGGTCACCTTGCCGTACGCCCTTCTGGATACTAAATTCTTCTCCCGGCTGTTCCAGTTGTACCTTTGCTGTAGTGTTTTTGTATATTTCTTTTATGATTTTTATATATTTGCTTTCTACACCTTGGCTTTTTAGCGTTTTCCAGATACAGTCGTGCCTTAAAGAATCAAACGCCTTAGTGTAGTCGACGAATGCAATATTGTAGTGTTGACCATATTCATTCATTTTCTCAATGATCTGTTTCACTACGTGAATATGATCGATGGTAGAGAAATCGGTGCGAAACCCGGCTTGTTCTCGTGGTTGGTTTTCTTCGAGCTGTTTTGTTATTCGTCCAAGTATTATTTTTGAAAATACTTTGTACAAATTGGACATTAAGCATATAGGTCTGTAGTTACTTATTTCGTTTTTAGCTCCCTTTTTGTGTAACAAGACAATTGTGGACTTCGTCCATTGAGTGGGTATTTGTTCAGTAGCCAGTATTTCATTAAATAGATGTGTCACAGGTTTAGATATTACGCATAATGTGTCTTTCAGTAGTTCATTCAAGATTTTGTCGTCTCCAGGTGCTTTGCCACTTTTTTGTGATTGTATAGCTCTTATAACTTCAGTTTCTAGTATAGAAGGCGTGTCGTCTTCGGTAGTATCATTATCAGTATCTGAGGATATTATTTTATCTGACTCTGTGTATAGTTTCTTATAAAATTCTGTCGCTACTTTAGTTATTGATGTTCTTTTTGACGTAAGTTTCTCATGATTTTGCTTATTTTTAATTTTCATATTAGGTATCAATCTTTAAGTTGTTTTAGACCTTTTTTAATTCCACCTGTTTTTTCTATTTGTTCTCTAAATGTTTCCAGTCTCTCTGCTTTTCTGTGTTTTCGTATTGACACTAGAATCTTTTTACTAACATTAGTAATGTTTTGACGGTTATCTTTTCTTTTCTCAAACATTATGCGCCTCTCATTTATTAGTTTTATGGCTTTTTCTCCTAATTTATTTTTCTTCTCTTTTTTAGTAACAATGCTTTTTAATTTCATCAGTGTCCTCTCGAGGAAATCGTATTTTTCTTGCATTGTTTTGCGGCTATCAATTTCTTCTAATACATGTTCTGCTTGTTTTAGGACGTTTAGTGGTACTTGCGGTGTTGTTATCATATATTTTGTTGACTTGATAATATGCTTCCTTGATTTAGTATTGTTGCATTTGATTACTGCTCTTACCATTCTGTGATCTGAGTTAAAATTTAATTTGTTCACCACATCGACGTCAGTAAATATTCTTTTTTCGCTTGACAGAATAAAATCAATTTCATTTTTGTCTCGGCCATTGGGAGAAGTCCATGTCCACTTTCTTGACTTCCTTTTCTTAAAAAAGCTATTCATTACTCTGAGATTACTTGCAAATGAAAATTCAATGAGCCGCTGCCCGTTATCATTTCTCTCTCCGCTGCTGTAACGTCCTAAGATAAATTCATCATAATTTGATTGGTTGCCCACCTTGGCATTGAAATCTCCCATAAGAATTATATTTTTGGTCTGCTTTTGCATTAATACTGTTAAGTCTTTGTAAAATTTATCTTTCACTGTCTTCGTATCTTGTTCTGTGGGTGCATGTACTTGAATGATTAACGATGGTTGTTTAAATTCAGGTAATTGTATGTTAAGGACTGCAATTCTATTTGATATTCCTTGGAAACTGATTATTTGCGCTTTTAGGTATTTTTTTATAAGGAATCCCATTCCGTGAAACCCTTGTTTTTCACCGTAGAAGTAGAAAATGTATTCTTCGTATTCTCTTATCTCTTCTCCTAATCTTCTGACTTCACAAAGACCGATAATATCCCACTTAATAAACCTTATGGCTTCTTCTAATTCTTGTAGTCTTGCATCAGTCATTAGTGTTCTCACGTTTAGCGTTGCTAGGTAAAATCTATTATTTTTAGTTTTTTGATTTAAGGATGTATTTGTAGGGGGTGGTGGTCTGGCAACCCCACGGGGACCATCCGGATTGGGGTTGTTCCACTTCGGGTTGCCGATTTTTGGTTGCTACTTAGTTTGATTTGGTTTTGTATTAGAAAATGAGTTTGTTTTAGGTCTCATCATATCGAATGCGTTTTTTCTATTCTCTTTTATCGTTGAAGTGTTGCTTGCTGGCTTCTTGGCCTGATTCTGATTTTCCGGCGAAGTTAATTGGTCCCTTTTTCTTTTTTCTTTGTTTGGAATTCCCTCTTTTACTATAAGTTGATCGTATTTTATGAACGCAAAATTTCCCTTTGCACGTTCTTCTATAAGTTTAGGTTTTAATTCTCTTCGTTTTTCCAAAACTTTTTTGGGATAATCTTCTGTAACATACACTTTTTTCAAGCACCTCTTCATTTTAAGTATTTCAATTCTCTTCCAGTTATTTGCAAAAACTATAAGAACCGGTCGTGTTTTATTTTCTTGAGTAATACCGATACGGTGAATTTTCGTTACATCGTTCAATTCTAAGGTGATTTTTAAATCTGCTCTTATTATTTCCTGCATACTTTGAAATAACTCTAAAGGAGATTTTTCTTTTTCTTCCAAACCAAATACCAGAATATTGTTCTTTTTCTTTTCCTTCTCTAAATATTCGATCTTCTTTTCCAATATTTCTATCTTGTTTTTCATAATTTTGTTGTCCTCAATCAGAGGTTCTAACTTTTCATTAATTTTTTCGAATATAGAATTTGTTTGCTTTTCCATTTCTATTTTCATTTTGTCGAAAAGCATTTGAAATTGATCCTCCATGTTTTGTTTTTTTTTTATCAGTTGCAACACTGTCGTTTGCTTAGTTGACGTTTAACGGCGCGACAGTGTCACTGTCACGTGAGCTTGTTTGACGTTAGATGTCAGTGTCACTGCTATACACTTTTAAGATAACCTCAAAATAAGGAAGTGCAATATGTTGGTTTTGCTGTTGTTTTTATTACTATATTCACTATTTCTATTTAACAGAGCGTTCTATATCACTGGATGTTTGTGTTCACTACGGCAATTTTCACAATAGTGTAGATAAACTAGTTTTTCGTATTAAAGTTAACGGACAGTGTTGTAAGGAGATGTTTACTGTTCGGCTACCGGAAGCGGAAAAAGTTACAAAAGCCTAAATGACAACTACTTATAACCTTTTACAAAATATTGCTTTTCCCGATGCTGGGCCGTTAATTGTTGAGGAGTTCTCCTGGTACTGCACCATCAGCTTCACTTCACCATATGCATTGTGACGAGCATATTGCGCTTAATAACCATATTCAAGTAATCATAGCGGAACCCATGAAATACTTATTATTACTACTTATTGAGTAGTTCCGGTAGCCATTTGTGGTCTTCATCATCAGGTCCACTTCACGAAATGGTGTTTTTCGAATGCACTACACAAGTTACTATAAAAAATACTCAAATAACTGTAGGTGTGCCTATAATACTTGAAGAGTTCCCTCGATTTCTCCATGATCCCATCATCAGATCCTGACTTGGTGACAATGGGACCACCTCTGAAGCTGACCTCCCTTTCAAACAAAAGAAGAATTTTCCAAATCAGATCAGCCGTCTTCGAGTAATCGGTGATCATACATAAAAATAAAATATACGCGTCGACTTGAGAACCTCCTCCGTTTTGTCTAGTCGGTTAAAAATAGAAGAAGTACATTCGCCTTTTTAGGGTTCCGTAGCCGGTGGCAAAAACGGAACCCTTTTTAGTTTTGTCATGTCTGTCTGTCTGTCTGTCCGTCCGTCCGTATGTCACAGCCATTTTATTCCGAAACTATTAGGACTACACATGTGAAACTTGGTAGATAGATGAATTCTTTTAACCGCTTTCCGCTTATAAGAAAAAAAAAGAATTAAGGGGGGCTCTCCATACATGGAACTGAAACATAATATATATTTTTCATTAAACCTATGCATGTGTGGTATCTATAGATAGGTATTTAAAAATAACATTGAGGTTTCTAAAACCAGTTTTTCATCAAGTCAATCGTTTAAAAGATTTGCATTTCCCAAGTGGTAAAATGTGTCCCCCCTTCTAACTTCTATAATAAAAGAGTTAAAAATTAAAAAAAAAAATGGTTTTCACAGACAGACGGACAACGAAGTGATCATAATAATTATAAGAGTTCCGATTTTCCTTTTGAGGTACGGAACCCTAAAAAATGATAATTATGGCTGAAACGTAACTTGCATTTAACGTAACCTGAAACTCAGAAACTTAATTGGAAAAGTACGAAGTCTATACATTCTTGGCGAAGTGCTGTTATGTATTAGATATAGTGGCCCCGAAACGTAAGGATAGTTGAAGGAACCCTTGGGTTTTTAGTCAGTAGAAGTCTTTTCATGAGCAAACTTTCACTTTATTTCATTCGCATAGTACACGGTGATGAGAATATGACACGAGACGACTACGGGAGCTGGGAGACAGCGGACAGGCGAGCGCGCGGCGCGGGCTCACTTTCATCCGCTTTCTCCGCGCGCGTCCGCTCAGCTGCTCGCCGCGCTACGGTCGCGTACTCCTGCAGCCTGCTGCTACAGACACGCTGCGTGCCGGTGCCAGCAGCGGTCGTACGCAAGCAACCCCTGCTGATATGAACTATGGCTCATAGGCTATGATTCATACAAATGTCCTTCTGTTGTCCTTTTTTGCATAAAACGAATGGAGACTTCAAGTTTCCCCTTTAATTTGCTTTTGTGATTAAAAAACTCAAATTATACCAAATCACAAATACTCAAATTACCTTAATTATATTGCCAAACTGTTGATGTTGCGAGTTTTTGCAGCATGTGTGTGTGAAGTGACGTGGCGTGTCGATGTTACACTTCAATGGTCCAGTTTGATACGAGTAGTGGCACTTGTGAATACACAATGTTCGTACGATAACAAACAGTAACGAGTACTTAATTAGACACTTTAAGCAGGACGCTATATGTTTATTAGATGAAATTACTCAACCAGTATCGATTAATAGAATTGCTGTATCAGCATGAGAATGATTCTGGTTATAATGGTAGTGGTTATCAGACGAGAGGCGGTTTGTGTGGAGGGAGAGGGGGGCCGCGCTGCGAGCAACACGTGCGCGTCGGCACTCAGTCCTCCGCTCTGCTCCGACCAGACCGCGCGCAGACATGACCGTCAGACAGTTCACTCGGGAGGAAGTCTCCAAGAAGAGCAGCAAAACTGAAACCGTGTTCATCATTGACAATGTAGTGTACGATGTCACTAAATTCCTTGACGAGCATCCCGGCGGACACGAAGTGCTGATGAACATGGCCGGCAAGGACGCGTCCGAAGACTTCGATGATGTGGGGCACTCCCTGGACGCCAAGGAGCTGATGCAGAAGTACGTGGTGGGCGAGGTGGTGGAGGCGGAGCGCGTCAGCGTGCAGAAGCGCACCGTGGCGTGGGAGGACAGCAAGCTGGACAGCGAGCCCGCCTTCACCAGCTCGTGGAAGTTCCCCGTGCTGCTGGGCATCGTGGTCACGCTGCTCTACACCTACCTGTTCGGATAGTGCTAGTGAGTGTGCGAGCTCCACCCTGATAGACTGCTGTTAGATGTATGTTACAAGGTTTTGTGTATATTTTATATATTGTGATATTTAATTAAAGTAATTTTATAACTTTGATGATTGTTTTGTCGCTACGTTGCGCGGCCGGAATCACGATAGCGGCCGAGCAGGTCCTGCGGGAACCGGTCGGCCGCGCGCCGTTCATTCACAGCCACCGCTACAACTTGTACGTGACGACACCGCTCACTTGTGCCGCCGTGTGCCCGAAACATAGATACGAATGAGTTGCTTCACTATTACTACCAGTTACTACATATGTATGTATGTATGTACTCCACATGTTACGTAACATTGTTGTGTCCGCCGCACTACGAGCTGCGCCGTTTCCTATCGCACGCAGTCGCAGGCAGATAATCATATCTTTTTTTTTATATTTATCGTTCGTTGCAGTTATCGTGACCGTATGACCGAGACATACAAGTGTGCGGATGGCACAGGCATGCCGTGTGCTCGATCGAGTGGTTTGTTAGGTAACAGGAAAACGAAACACCGATGAAGTCATAAGTCGCTTCTAATGTGAAATTTGTTGAACGAGAATGCATTTGATATGTTTTAAATTAAGTAAAGATTTGAGATACAAACATACTGTGACGAGGCGAAACTAGACTTAAATATAACTGTAGCATATTTTAGTTATGTCTGAAAGTATCCTATAGCATATACAAGTGCATACCTACTTAGTATTTAACAACGTGTCAACAGCTGTCGCTTCCTGGACGAGTTTTGTGTGCAGTTGACATAAGGAGTGGTGACTAACACGGTCTAGCACCGCACGGCAACAACACGACGACGCTGCCATCCTGCTTCTGCGCACTTCAATAATCTCTGCGCTATCAATACATAATTTAATTAGGTGGTAGGTATCTACTAGAATTAAATAATCGTATCGAGTGTTAACGATTTGTTTACCAGTAATTAGTTAGGTACCTACTGGGTACCTAGTTTGATAAGAATGGGATAAGATAGCATGAACATTGTCATACTTAATGTGTGACTAAGGACATTTAGTGCTATGTCGGAGCACTACTTTAGTGCTATGTTTGAGCACTATTTTTAGAGATTATTTATTATAAGGTAGCAGAGATTTACTTTAGAAAGCACTTTGGAGAATAAGTTAGGGAGAGAAATGACAAGGCGTGAAGTCGCAGTAATGAATGTGGAATTAATGTTGTTTATTAAAATAGAATTGTGTATATAAAATAGTAGTGTTTACAAAAGTTTAACAGTGGTCATTGTGTGAGCGCGCTCTCAGGGCACGCGTCTCTTATGTCTGTTTACATTATATTTAATTTATAGTATTTATAATAATATTTCTTTGTGCATTGTATGTACGGTTCTAGGTGCGCGTGTCTCAGACGTTTGTTTATGATCGGCAGCTTCTCAAAAGCGAGGGGTAGGTAGGATACAGACATTTTATATAAAAAAATTGGCCAAGTGCGAGTCGGCTACGGAACCCTAAAAATGGTTAGTGAAGTACTTACACGATAATACCGTATCTCTGATGTAACTAAATGAAATAATATTTATTTTACTAATTGTTTATAAATAAGAATAACAATTATACACGTAATTTTTTTCTTTAATTTAAACTGAGGTGAGGCCGGTATTTCCTAGCTGACTGCTTTGATGAGAAGAAACCTCTTTGGAAGAAACATTGAAACAAACTCGGAGGTCAACGTCTCTTTTGAAGTACCACAAACAATCCGTAGGTACTGATCAAATGTATGAGAACCATGGAGGTTGTGTTGTATAGTTGTGTGGCTGTGGTGCTCTTTTGCCGAAAGAAACAGAGACCCGTCGAAACAGAGTAAGCGTTTTCTTATCGCAATAGTAAAATTAAAATCCATAAAATAGCTATATGAGTTAGATAACAGATAGGTAGTTAACCTTTGGCCCGCGCTCCGAGCAGCAAACTGTTGGTCACGGCCACGCGCCGCGTCACGTCACCAACTTTATTTATTTACTAGCACTCTGCCCGCGGCTTCATCAGCGGTTTGTTTTCGAAAATACAGTCCATACAAAACACCGTCCTGACGATGACCGCCGACAGGGTGGATTATTTGAGACATTGTGGTGATTTACATTAATTAAATTAATGTAATTTAATATTTAATTTAATTAATCTTTTTATGATTATTTTTATTTGTATTTTTTTTTTATTTAATTTTAATTTATATCAGATAATAATAGTTTTGTGTATGTCATTTGTGAGTACTTAATTCTCGAAATTTTATAAGTATTACTCGAAAGGATCGACAATTCGACACACTTTTTTTGAAGGGAAAATTATCTAAATCCTCGCCTGCTCTGAGGTCAGATTCCTACCAACTTCTAAAACAATCCACCACAATGGGGTTTGAACCTTTTTGTATGGAAGCTGGCATATGGCACTTGGAGTTTTTTTTTCGAAATCGCGGCACACGATATATGTAAGTGGTATATGTCAATATGTGGGTATAGGACACATAGATGAACGAATATTGTCAGATAACATGGTACCCCAAAGTGTCACGTTACCGAGATATTTGAAGCTAAACATCGACTTACTAAGTAGTTATAACGACATTCATTAAAAATAAACTATTTACGTGTCTATGTGCGTGAGATTGTATCCAATTATTCCCAAGTTGATTGTTATTATTACTGTTTATTGAATGTGAGTAGGTAGTAGGTACATTACAGACTACTCCAAACTACAGATCGGTTCTATTCCCTTTGATCAATCAACGACCGTTAGTTGATATCGATAAAAGTAACCGAATGCTTCTACTTCATAATAATTGTACCTACTTCCGTTATAACAATTACGTAACAAAGATGATTAAGAAAAAAGAACGAAGTCCTGGTCCTCAATATTTACAATTCACAAATAGGTAGGTACTTACATTTGTGAATTGTAAATACTGAGGACCAGGACTCAGGAGCATCAGGAATCTAAATTAAATTAAAATGAAACGACAAAATACCAAAACATAATACATGTAGGTATTTTTATTATTATTATACATGTACGTTTATTTCCCTAAAAAAACTTTTATGCAAAAAATAAAACCGACTTCCATATCAAAACACTACAAAGCCAAAAATAATTTTAATTTCGGTAGTCGGTGTTATTGGTTTTGTATTTTCCTTTTTTTTCCACACCGCCTTCCGAAATGTTTTTTTTTTTTTTTCCAATCTATAAGTAACCTGCGATCAGTCATTCAACTTTTATCAGGTGAGTTGAAAAGGGTAGTGGTTTGGCGAGGTAGAGCCACTGCTCCATCTCCCCTTAGTGAGTCAGCACATCGGCTCTCTTAAGTCTTCTTATTGGGTTTGGTTGTAAAAGTATATTCGTAAGCGGGTTTGGGTGAGTCAGCAAGCGGTCCTCATAGGTGGCTGAGTATCGGATTACTTCTTCTATGATGGTTGGGATTTCCAGGTACTCGTGTATTTCTGAATTACGAGCATACCAGGGCGCCGATGATAATACCCTAAGTATATTATTTTGGGCTCTCTGGAGGCTCATAATGTTGGATTTGCTGGCTGTCGACCACAGTTGGATTCCATATGTCCATATAGGTTTAATTATAGAGCTATATACCCTTAGTTTGTTGGATAGGGATAAGGCAGATTGTCTGCCGAGGAGCCAGAGTAGGTTTCTAAATCTTAAGTTGATTTCATTGCGCTTCGTTTTCATATGAGTTTTCCATGTCATCCTTCGGTCCAGGTGAAATCCAAGGTACTTAATGCAGTTAGATTGAGGCAATGTGTCGGGGCCAAGCTTCACTGGGGGACAAGTTTCGCGTCTTAGGGTAAAAGTGATGTGGTGAGACTTCAGGGCGCTTGCTTTTATGCGCCATTTGGTCAGCCAAGCTAATGCTTGGCTGACCAAATGGCGACAAATGGTGACTAATGTGTTAGTAAGCTGGGTTTGCAACAGTCTGCTCGCTTCTATTGGATCACGGTTGCAACTGAGGAAGGCCGCATCACCAGCAAATGTCGCTACAGATGTGCCAGTTGACTGCGGTAGGTCACAAGTAAATATGTTGTAAAGGACCGGACCTAGAACGGTGCCTTGAGGTACTCCGGCTCTACAGCTAAAAAGAGAAGATCTTGCGTTCCGGAGTTTGACTTGAAAACTTCTATTACTAAGATAAGAGTCCATCAGCAGGTAGTAGGAGTGTGGAAGATACTATTTAAGTTTGCAAAGTAATCCTTTATGCCAAACCCGGTCGAAAGCCTGTTGGACATCGAGAAAAGCAGCTGAGCAGTACTCTTTCCCTTCCAAGCATTGTCTTATTGTACGATAGACTCTATGCACCTGCTCTATAGTTGAGTGGTGTTTCCGGAAACCAAATTGGTGGTCAGGTATCACATGGTCCGTATCTAGGCAAGGGGATAATCTTGTAAGGATGATCTTTTCCCACAATTTCGACAACACAGGTGTCAGGCTAATAGGGCGGTAAGATGAAACTTCGTTAGGCGGCTTACCCGGCTTTTGGATCATAACAATTTGAGATATTTTCCAAATTGCAGGAACATGAGAGGTTCTCAGGGTGGCATTGATAAGTATGGTCAAAAAGACAATGCACTTCCTAGGGAGCTCTTTCAGTAGCCTGGGGGTAATCAGATCAAATCCAGGTGCTTTCTTAGAATCCATTTTTGCAATTTCCCTAGCTATTTCTCTTGGTGAAGTAGGACTCAGGGGCAGGCATAGTTGCAGATCTTGCTTTAGCACTTCATCTATTTCTGGGTCTTCAGGTCTATCCGTAGGGTTGGGTTCAAAGACCCCGGCTAGGTATGTAGCAAAAGCCTGAGATTTTTCCTCATCAGTTCTAGCCCATGTGTTTCCAGATCTTAGAGGCGGAGAACACTGTTGCGGCTGAGGGAGGTACTTTGTTGCCTTCCAGAGGTTGTAGTCTCCATTTCCATTTGGTGACATTTTCTCTAGTCTTTTTTTATACTTTCATTTTCAGTATAGGCCAAGAGGTTTTTGAGTTATTTAATGGCTCGATTTAATTTAGTTTTATCCATGCACCTGTGGGTTGTCTGCCATATTCTGCGAAGGCGACGTTTTTCGGCGATTTTTTCCCTGATTGCAAGAGGGACCGGCGCCCCACGTGACGAGTCCTTTAGCTCAGGGGTGCTAGACCACGCCGCCACTTGAATTTGGTTTGTGATATAGACACACGCGTCGTCTACTTCTTCCTTTGTTTTCAGTGGGACATTGAGTTCAATTTTTGATTCCAGGTATTCACGAAAGTATTGCCAATCAGTTTTGTGGTTGTAGAGATAGTTGGAATGAGTATCACTAGGTATGGCCACTGAACTAACCATTAGTAAGACAGGTGAGTGGTCAGAGCTCCCGTCGAGACTTGACGTTATGAGGGTGTTCTGCTCGCTTATGCCCTTTGTGATAAAAAAGTCTAAGAGATCGGGTGTTTTATTGCTGTCCGTGGGCCAGTACGTGGGTTCCCCAGTAGACATAGCTAATAAGTGATTGGCATAATACTCTTTTTTAGTTATCGGCCTCTAGTAACCGTTATTCTTGATCCCCAATATGTGTGCTTCGCATTCCAATCACCACCAGCAATAAATCGGTTGCCCAATGACTTCAGAAAGTCAGTAAACATTTTCTCTTTTATAGTGTGGCGCGGTGGACAGTAAATCGCAGTGAGATTGATGGGTCCTGATTTATCTTCCACTCTTACTGTTGTAGCTTGAAAATAGGGGGCCGTAGTAGGTTCCAAGAGACAGTGCTTAATGTTATCCCTGATAATGATTGCGGTGCCAGCATGGGCTCCACCATCGGGATGGCAAGTGAAATACACACAGAATCCTGGGATACATATTCGGCTTCTTTGAGTACTGTGCGATTCAGAAATAAGACAAACGTCAAGCTTGTTGGATTTGATGAGCATCTCGAGTTCATTTTTGTTAGGGGCAAGGCCATTGATGTTCCAAGTAGCAATCTGTAAACAAGTCATTTTGTTAGTTTGGAGACGAGTGTAGAGATAAGGCTCACTAAGGAGCCTATTTGTTGTATTAGGAGATCTATTTTCTCACTTTGTTTCAGTAAGATATCTTCTAATTTGTTGTAAGATTGTTGATTTGGTTGGGCATGTTTTCCATTTGTCACTTCAGCGTATGAGCGTTGGGTGGGTTTTTCGGTTCCTTCAGTTATTGACGAGGTGGTGCTGATTGGGTTAGTTAGTTGAGCTGTGGTGGCTCGGGTGGAATGAGATTCTCTTGGGTTTAAATGTTTGTCCTTCCGGGCAAGAATTTCTTTATATATTTCACAGCCTTTGTAGTTAGCCGGGTGATCGCACGAGCAGAGGGCGCATTTAGCCGGTGCCATTCTATCTTTCTTGTTGCACTCCGAAGTTTTGTGACCTTCTCCACATTTGACGCACCTATATGGTCTCATACAGTTATTTTTCGAATGACCGTACCGCTGGCATCGTTGGCATTGAACGATACTTTTTGACTTTCGAGGATCCTCAATCTTGAGTTTTTGGTTAAATATATAGGTGATATTTTTGACGGTGGGGTTGTTTACACTAGGCTCGATGTTCACAAAGAAAGTCGATGTAGGTGTCTTGTCAGGTCCATATCGGGCATTGATAATTTCGCCTCTAATTTTGTTGCCAGTTGCCTCGATGGCTTCTGATATTTCTTCATGGGGAGTACTATGATGGAGGTCTTTTATGACTATTCGATAGCATTTGCTATCCTTAGGGGTAAATGTATGTCCTATGAGACCGTTTGCTCTTATAACCGCTATGATTTTCTTGTACTCCTCAGCAGTGTTGACAAGAATGTGAAGTAGGTGTTTGTTAATGAGCTTGAATTTAAAGTCTTCTTTGCTGCTGTCTGTTTGGAGTAACTTCGATAGCTCAGTAACATCCTCTATGCCGTTGAGAACTATGGGTGGAGGTTTGCTGGGTTTGGGATTGTTGGCATTGCATGATCCATCAGCTGGGTCTAAAGGCAAACTGCTGTAGCGGTTTTCCGTGGTGGTACTCAGGGCCACTGGTGGGGAACTACAGTATTTTCTTTTCTTACTGCTTCTGCTGTTGGGTGATGGCACCTTTTGCCATGGTGGAGGGGAAGGTTGATAGTCGTCTTCGACTAAGGTTGCTTCCAGTGGGTAAGTGATCTCATTTCGTTGCGTTGCATTTACCGTTTCTTTTTCTTGTGTCGGCGAGCCTATCTCCGAGAGAGATGCCGAACGTTGTCTATTAAATAAGTCTGGGAGAAGTACTTGTTGAGTACGCGATTTGTTTTGTGGTTGGGAGTTTACTGTAGTTAAGTTGGTAACATTTTTGCCACTCATGGTGGTATTTTTTTTTTCATACAATGGCAACACTTTCATAAATGCCAAATGTCATTTTGACATCTGATGTATATTTTTATTTTTGAAAATGAGGGTGGAAAATGCTGAGTTGGTAACCCTTTCGGTGTAGACATGCTCAGCGAAATTCTTAATGTAATTTTTTATTTTTATTTTTATGTTTGTAATTTTCTGTTGTTGTGTGTGTTTATAACCGAATAAATGGTTTTCAATTTAAATTTCAAAAAAAAAAAAATGAAATTTTAAATGTCACTCTTATAAGTTAAGCACTGTTTTTGTTTCGAATCACTTATCACTTTTAGCCACTAATAATTGTACACACTTGTCACTTTATCGGGTTCACTTTGGTAAAGTTTCTAGACACAAACTCGAGGTTGTATGCACTATAACACTTTCAAATCTAAGACAGCATGACTATGCGTGTTGACAGAATCAACGCCTTCCGAAATTAAAATTATTTTTGGCTTTGTAGTGTTTTGATATGGAAGTCGGTTTTATTTTTTGCATAAAAGTTTTTATTTTCATGCTTTTTAGTGGGTTAGTGAATTTTCCAAATCGGTTCGTAAATGACGGAGTTATGCGCGAACAAAAAACGCAATGCAGAGGAAACGAAAAGATCATCAACGTAAATATTTTTTTAGACTTTTGTTGATTTTTCAGAAAGGGCTTGTCCGATTTCGATAAAATTTTCATGGGACCATTTGGAATATACCCTTTCTAACAAGATAAGAATTTTTCAAATCGGTTTGCAAGGGACGGAGTTATGCGCGGAAAAACATAAAAAAAAAAAATACAAATATCCGAATTGAGAACCTCCTCCTTTTTTAGAAGTCGGTTAAAAATCAGGCGAATGCATTCCCAAGTTTTTTCTACAAAAGGAAACGTAGAAAAGGGCGCGATTGCACGACGTCTAGCTGTGAGTATTTGTTTAATTGTTGATAGGCTCGCCTTTGACCACCATGCCACCTGATGGCTGATGGTAAGCGATGATGTGGTCGAAGATGGAGCATGCTTACCTAGAAGTAAACTATTCACTCTTAACTTAAAGACCCCCAGGTTATAGCTAAAGGAAATACAGACCCCGGCAGGGAATTTCACTCCTTAGCTGTAGGTACGAATAATGAAAGTAAGTATTCCCACAAAGTTTTGTGCGTATGGGTGGGATGTCTAGAGATATTTCCCAGGGGGGCCTGGCCCCCTGTAGTAGAAACAATGATCGCTTATCAAAGTTGCGTCAACTCTTAACGTACGAAATGAAAATTTTCACATAAATTAATTTAACATGTATCGCATAACGGAACCTTGCATGAGTACATGAGTCCGACTCGCACTTGGCCAGATTTTTTAATCTTTCAGCCATAATTGTTTGTTAGTCAAAATTCTCGGGTGGGCACCAGACCATTCTGGGGTGGGCACGGCCCACCCGGCTCCCCCCCTTCCTACGCTTATGGATGTCTACCATGTACCAATGGCATATCGCCGTTCGTCTTGTAGTTTGATGATGGAACGAACTTGGTGGAATTAGATTGTGCAATTTCTCCCCGAAATGTTACCGATAGACTTGCAAGACGTCGCCGATGTTCAAAGCTCTGGAGCTTAGACTCGACTAGACCCTCGTTCTAGATTTATCACAAAGATGGAAGCGGTACCTTCTCTATACACGATATATAACTTTTGAGAATCGTAAATGAACTTATTAAATTATTCATAATTTTGTAAAGTATAAAGGAAAAGACATACCTACTAAGGCTGGATTTTAGTTTAGTTAGATATTAGATAAGTTATTTAATGTTTGCCAAACATTTGCTAAAATACTTGTTAAACACATACTGGGTACCTAGAGAGAAGCCATCAGGATGCTGCTGTTGATATTTTTTTTCGGGCAAAATCTTGTAATCCGCTCTGGGTGTAATGTCAGACTTCTGCTGACTATAAACCAACCTGTTCCTTCAGCTGCCATTTTGTGCCGGGGCCGCGGTATCTCGTTAGAACAGTCCCGCAACCCCGGTAGAACTGTGGTTGATGATGATGTATTGCTGTAGGTGAACCAGTAGCGGTGATGCCACGCACCAGTAGTTACTCCCGACCGCTAGAGTAGGTATATTGTTTGGCATAATTATGTATATGATTGAAAACTGGGAGTCGTTTGTCCCGGCAGCTAAGCCGCCGAAATCTGACATACCAAGGTCTGACAGGTTGTCGATCCTTATGAAATAAAATATTGGCTCATCTGCGTCCTGCATCCCTACTTATTTAGGTAAATGCAAGGCAGATAATGAGGTTATCAAGTACTATAGATTTTTTTTATTCGTAAACATCTCGTCGTCGTCACGATGAGTGTGCACTTTAACGCAGAAACAAGATAAACACTGGGTTTATCTTTATGTTTACGAATACAAAAAGTTGATAGGTACACGGAAGTTTGCAGAGATGTTGATTCAGGATTCTTGTTGAGAGTTAGCACAGTTTGTCGATCCTCAAACACACAGAACAGATAAAAGAGGACCTCTTTTATCTGTTCTGTGCTCAAACACAATGATTGAATCCTATAGCCATACGAGCTGGGTCACGGGGGTGACCTGTTGTCTTGTGGCCAAGGTCACATAAGTACAAGTTTATATTAAGAAACTGGTGGTATGTTGTTTTTATTTTTAAAGTACATTTATTAAAGACTAAGGTTATTCGTATGGCGGGACTGGACCAAAACCCGATCTTTGTTCATTGCACAGGCGTGTGCTAAGAAAGGATTTTTACAGATGAATGGTGATAGTGATGAGTTTTACGGGAGTATAATAATGCTTGCTTGCTCCAGTTAACTCCACAGTTAGAATAAATAGTGTTGAAGTAAAATTGGAGACATAGACAAAAAAATACATAATTTTGACTAAATAATCCTTCCCTTCCTTAAAATCTCATGCCATCCATTTCCATCCATCCATGCAAACCTTGAACCTACCTAATCTAATATTTATCTCGGTAAAGGTCTTTGATATTTCATGTAAACATCAGTTTTCTATTTTTGAATGTAAATAAGATAAGACTATATATTTTTATTCGAGATAAAAAGAGGTGGTACAGTGCGTTTCAAAAAATAATAGGAAAACTTCACTGCCATATTGAGACGTCTTAGCTGTCAAATGGAACCATTTGGGTAGAGTGAACCAACAAGGACAATTATTAAAAAAAAAATTTTTGCAAAAAATAGAACCGACTTCCATATCAAAACACTACAAAACCAAAAATAACTTTAATTTCGGAAGTCGGTGTTATTGGTTTTGGATTTTCTTTTTTTTTTCACACCGCCTTCCGAAATTAAAGTTATTTTTGCCTTTGTAGTGTTTTTATATGGAAGTCGGTTCTATTTTTTGCTAAAAAGTTTTTATTTCACGCTTTTTAGTGGGTCGGTTTGTAATTTATCTAGTTACAAAAGCCAAAATGTCAACTACTTATCACCTTTAAAAATATTGCTTTTTCCGGTACACAGCCGTTAATTTTTGAGGAGTTCTCCTGGTACATCACCATCAGCTCTACTTCACCATATGCATTGTGACGAGCATAAAGTGCTTAACATCCATATTCAAGTAATCTAATCGCAATCAACGAAATACTTATTATTGAGTAGTTTCGGTGGCCATCTGGGGTCTTCATCATCAGTTCCACTTCCTCAAATGGTGCTTTTCAAGAGCAACTGCACAAGGTACTATAAGAAATACCCAAAACGCTATAGGTGTGCCTATAATATTTGAAGAGTTCCCTCGATTTCTCCATGATCCCATCATCAAATCCAAACGTGACGACAATAGGACCAACTAGAAAATATAACCTTTCAAACAAAAAAAGAATTGTCTAAATCGGTTCAGCCATCTCCGAGTTATGAGGTAAATACATAAAAAAAAAAAAGTTCAAGACGAATTGTAAACCTCCTTTTTTTGAAGTTGGTTAATAAAGTTTTAAACATTTTGACATGACTTCTGGGCCTTTGCGCCATGCGTTCTCTTTACTTTCAGGCGAATTGATGCAAACAATGAAAATAAGAGAGAAAAGTATGTTTAAAAACATTAATGAAGACTTTAAAAATTAAATATTATATTTCGATTTCGATGTAAGACTCGGTTAAACAAAGTAAAATAAACCATTATTATTTTTCGCTATTAAGTTTTCTTTGCAAGCCGTACTTTTTGAGTGACATTTGACAGATAAAGGTCATTGACATTTGTTTAGTCCAACGTGAAATGAAACGCACCCTTTTGGTTGGCAGCATTATTCTATCATATATATTCGGGTGAAAATTAGCGCTATGATTCTCAAAAGGGAGTTATTAGAGCTAAAACTGCAGGTTATGACTACATTACAATAACGCCATGATTTTTTAAGAAAACTTATAATTCACTTGCAAAATTGAGTTGATATACATTGGTTTTTCAGTTAAATGTGCATTAAATGTACCGGTAAACAATCGGCCACTTGCGATAGTAAGTTATCGACACGTAAAAATACGGAAATAAAATTTATTTTGTATAACAAATAAAAAATATCACATATCTTTTGTAAATTTTTTAAATATCATAAAAGCGCATTAAAATTACTCGAAAATTATCTTATATATATCTACAGTAAACTGGACAGCGTTTTAAGTATCTTTATATATCTTGCTAATACAGAATACAAACTTTTACTTAAGTACTTATGTTTTATTTTCATGATGGCGACGAAAACACTTTACCAAAATATTACAAATAATGTCAACTGAAGATATACAATAAAGAACTATAATCAATTCATTCGTTCAAAGTAGTTCAAAATCATTCAAAAGTAGCGCTACGAGAGCTTTAGTATAGCGTTAATAAATCGTTATAGCTATTAAGGAACCTTTATGCAACCGTTGTGCAGGTTAAATGGAACTTTAGGCTGCATAAAATGGCGCCCAAATAGCGCTAAAGCGACTGCTTTAAGTCTGTAGTAGACGCTCTAGCGCTTACGTCTAATACCATAAGTAATAATCGGATACGCTCCAAAGCCCTAATGCAGCCCATTTGTGCTAGTTGAGACACAAAAGTAGGTACGTATTAGTACGTAAGCAGGGCGCAAGTGGTGTGCACCAGCGCTGTTGTTAATGGCGGGTGTCAACTCAGCGACCTGCCGCCCCGAGGCGCGACCTCCACGCGACCACCATTACTTACCGAACACGCGATTACTCTCCGTAATGATGCAGACGCTCGCTCACTCAATCTGCACATTCCATGTTGTTCTCGAAGCATAATAAGATGAAGGATGAGTTTTTTAATGTTTACAGACGTAGCTAAGTGGGTACGCGTACGACGCAGATGGAAGCGATCGTCTCCTGTAGGTATCTTTAAGTTTTAAGTGGCTTAATTGGCATTCAAACAACGTAATGTGTGAGGTCTCGAGCGCGTGGTAGTATCGGCGCGTCACGTGCGCTGATGGTGTTGCAGCCACGAGTCGGCATCAGTTCGGCGCGGTGAGGAAGCGTTGGTGACTGGCACAATCGGCTGCTGTCGGTAGTAAATAGAAAGGGCAATGTGGCGACATTACTCGCACGCACAACGTCAGTGTCGAGGCAAAGTGTCGCATAGTGCCCAACAGTGGTGTCAACACAGCCGCACGCCGGAACTTTCAGCAGCTTGTGTTATCACCCGAAGGTCATCTTAGTTATAAACAAGACATCGGAACTGAGGTAAAATGTACAAGTGAGGTAAAATTTAATTCTTACTGCAGTGGAGCGACTGTCTGATCTGCTTGTATGAGGTTCTATGTTAGATACTCGGGTCGGAAATAAAAACTTTTTAACAAAAAATTAAACCGACTCCCAAAAAACACTGCAAAGTGAAAAATAACTTTAATTTCGGTAGTCGGTGTCTTTAGTTTTGTTTTTTCGTTTATGGCACCGACTTCCGAAATTAAAGTTATTTTTCACTTTGCAGTGTTTTTTGGGAGTCGGTTTAATTTTTTGTTAAAAAGTTTTTATTTCACTCTTTTTAGTTGGATGATTTTTAATTTACCTAGTTACAAGAGCCTAAATGTCAACTACTTATAACCTTTTACAAAATATTGCTTTTCCCAATGCTGGGCCGTTAATTGTTGAGGAGTTCTCCTGGTACTTCACCATCAGCTCTACATCACCATATGCATTGTGACGAGCATAAAGTGCTTAACATCCATATTCAAGTAATCGAATCGCAATCCACTCAATACTTATTATTGAGTAGTTTCGGCGGCCATCTGTGGTCTTCATCATCAGTTCCACTTCCTCAAATGGTACTTTTTGAGAGCAACTGTACAAGTTACTATAATAAATACCCAAAATGACATAGGTGTGCCTATAATATTTGAAGAGTTCCCTCGATTTCTCCAGGATCCCATCATCAGATCCTGACGTTTATGAAAATGGGACCAATATCGAAGTATACCCTTTCAATCAAAAAAAGAATTTTCCAAATCGGTTCAGCCTTCTTCGAGTAATCGATGATCATACATTAAAAAAAAAAAAATATACGCGTCGAATTGATAACCTCCTCTTTTTGTCGTCGGTTGAAAAGGGTAAATAGCAGCCCGTAGTGAGGATTAGTTGCCAGGGTGGATTATTGGGTTGTAGGATCAGTGAGATTGTCGCTTCCAATAAAATGCTGATATTCAGCTGTATAGCATGACGTTCAACAAAAACAACCACTAAGTCAAGTTATTAAAAATAGTCTAATCTTCTTCTTCTTCATCGTTTGCGTGATTACTGAAGATCGTGCCTCTCATGAATGCGAAGTCGATATTACTGTTGCATGTTGCGAGCACATTTTTCCACACGTCGCGTTTGACGAACGATTTAGAATTCTTTAAATGTCGAGATACATTAAATGTTTGAATCGTTCTGGTCAGTAGATAAGAACTTGTTTTATAGGTACAGATTGATAAGAAACATTAAGTAATCAATCAAACACTTCAAGGATTGCAACAGTAAAAGGTATGCAGCTACATTTATTATCCCACCCATACGCACAAAACATTTTGGGAATACTTTCATTGTGCGTACGGCTAAGGAGTGGAATTCCCCGCCGGAGTCTGTTTCCCGGTAGCTATAACCTAGGGGTCTTTAAGTCAACAGTGAATAGGTTACTTCTAGGTAAGCGTGCTTCATCTTCGATCAATCATCACTTACCATCAGGATAGATGGCGATCAAACGCGAGCCTATTATCAAAAAAAAAATAGTCCGTTAGGACTCAAGTAACACAATAAAGGTTTTTAGGAAAATTCACGAAAACAAAATTAACGTTAATTTCAATACAAATATAAATACATTATTCTTTCTTATGTCTACTTATTAGTAAATACAGTCAACAGAAAAACAAACAACCGGTCAAAGGTTATGTTAGAAGAAACCAAAATATGATTTATTTCGAAAGACAATTTTAAAGTGTGTAAGGAGCCGGGTCACTGTCATAAATTATAATTATACAAAAACGTCTGAAGCAATTCGATGGCATTGGATATTTTTCTCTATAGACGGGGAAAATAAAGGTAGTAAAATAATTACAGCTGCACAGGTGGATCATCAAGGAGGAATTATATTATATTTTTATATTTACCTACCATCTTTTTCTGGATGGTAAAATTATCGAATAACTTCTCTCGCTCTGGGTTAAGTGAAAAGGAGTGTCAGACTTCTACTGACTAAAAACCCACCCTGTTCCTTTAGCTACCCTTAAGTTCCGGGGCAGCGGTATCTCGTTCGAACATTTCCGCAACCCTGACGGGCAATGGCCTTACGAGGCCCCGTTACTGGTGCTGACAGCTCTTTGAGGCGCGCGTGGAACGCGACGCGCCGCCGACCCGGGATTTACCTACCACCTAAGTTCACATTGTAGAATGCAATAACTGTAATATACAGGGTGGCAGGAACATCGACGCACAAACGCTTATCATGAATTCAGTACATGATTCTGGATGAGCTCGAATAATAACAACCGCACGGATCAATCTTCAAGGTTAAGTAACGCTTGCCGAGGTCAATGTGTGGATGGCTAGCAATTTAAATACATCCAGATTCCTTCACACCTCGGAAAATACTTTACAGCGCTGGTCCCGGCTGTCATTTGGACATTTTTGAGAGTCATAACGGCAAGTCAGAAGCCATGAAATCTGACATATTAGCCAGCTACTGCAGGCTTGCGGAGCTCAGGTAGGCAGTCGCTCCGTGCACAGCACTAGTGCTCAGCTGCACCAGGTTAGCCTGGTAGCTGACCCTAACGTAGTTGTGAATAAGCTAAGCAGATGATCATGTAAACAGCAAATTGGTTGTTTGTCAAACTAATTCATTTCTATCATAAAAAATGCTTAAAAATGTTATAAACTCCTGCCAAGTCTAAAAATGTAATGTCAAATATTTTGGTTTTAAATAATTTACTGCAGTCCGGTTAACGATGTGGAAAATCACTTTACAGTTCCACTGACTTCGTGATCTAGTAGGTTAACGCTTGTTTCTATTCAACACTAACTACGTGTTTTTATTATTAATACATTTGAATGGAAGGCGTGTTTTTTTAGTACATATTAAGGTCGTTTATAATTATATTCTGTGCCCCGCACGCAGCGACGATGGCTGCTAATTTTTACAATGATAATGATATATAATGGCCGGCACTGGTCGGAATATTTATAGCAAAGCTCTCTTCCTTGTTGAGCAGGTTACTGAGCCCGTCGCGAATCGAGTCGACATCTGCAACGGAGCGCGGTGTACGACTGGCAGGGGAGACATTTATTTCTTAAATTGGATAATGCGATACACTAATATAAATGTGATCTCTCTCATCTCATACCCTTGTGTTACCAAGGCATTGTCATGTTGGTATAATATCTATTAAAATATCATCAATAATGTTATTGTTAATTTCTCTTAAAAAATAAGTCCTTAAACAAGGGTGTCGGTGGAACAAATTGGATTCAATCAATCAATTTATTCAACTACAACGTGTACAGTATACATTTGAAGTTCCTGTCTCAGGAGGCCTGAGCACCGGTAACTTGGTCCCTGCTCCGGACACCATTTGAGAACATCATATATTTACGGGTTTTCATTAATTTACAGGTCATTTGAATGGAGGCATTGAGGAAATATTTGAAACAGTCAAACTTAAAAGTTGGTCAATTGGTCGTTTCCCTGTACCGAAAGCCCGACGGGGTCTAAATATACAAAAAGAAACCGTTTTCGAATTTCGTTCAAATTATCTATCTATCTATAAAAAACAATCGCAAAATGTGTTGCTAAGCGCAAAACTCGAGAACGGTTGAACCGATTTGACTGATTTATTTTATGTTGTGTTTGATGAAGTTTGAGGAAAGTTCTTATGGAGAGAACAAACGTAATAAATACGAGAAAAACAGTAAAAATAATAATTTTCTTTTCCCATACAAACCACTCTGTCCCCAGCTGTCAAACATTTGACGTCAATCAAAGCAAAACAATGGCGTGTTAGGATTATCTTTGGTATGCCTTCAAGTTGATTAGAGATTGTATGTCATTAATGAAAATAATATAACGAGTTCCCAGAAATTTTTATTATGTAAAAAATTGTGTTTTTGCCCGACTACGGCAAAGCCAAAGGAGGGTTGTGATTTTGACAGGCTATGTATGTATGTGTGTATGTTCATCTGTTCCCTCATAGCTCCAAAGCTACTTATCGGAACTCGACAAATGAGGTATCGTCAGAACCGTCTTGACCGTCCGCTGAACATAGGCTACGTGACGTGTCACGAAACCCAATGTGGAGCCCTCTAGCGCCCAAAAAGTCATGTATAAAAAATAAAATAAGATAGATACACCGTGTTTGGTATAATTTGAAAGGGCTTCACTTGTACTTATCAAAAATGTTGCTTAAATTTAAAGTGGCGTCCTCTAGCGGACAAAAAAACATGTGTAAAAAATAAAAATAAGATAGATACACCGTGTTTGGTATCATTTGAAAGGGCTTCACTTGTACTTATCAAAAATATTGCTTAAATTTAATCTTAGCAGATCTTCTTAATGACATAAATCTCCTAATGATCGCGATCAAAACGGCGTAAAACCAATAGCATTGAAATATATGTCATGTGAACCACTTAATTTTATATTATGACGGCAATTATCCAAACACCTGGATAACAGAAATATTCAGAGATTTACAAAAAGACAGAAACAAACAAATTTTCATGGTGTTTTTCATTTGAGAGTCTCCGCAGCTGTTTCACTGCACACTAATGAACAGAAGTTATATGTTAACTACATACGATCTGTGCGTGTTCAAGTCAAGAGTGAATAGGTATTTACTGAGTAAGCGTGCTCTACCTTCGACTACATCATCGCTTTCCATCTGGTAAGAATGTGGTCAAACGCTAACTTAGTCCAAAAAAAAACATACCTAGTTCGTATTTGACAATGTAGCTTTTGCAAGTAAATAGTATACAAGCACAGTGATTTAACACCAAAATAGTTTAAATAATAAAAAGTAAAAAAAACTAAAACCCGACTACGACAAAAAATCGACGCTGAAAAAGTATGAAACAAGATTTTCAGGATGCTGAAATAAACAAGGTTACTGGAAAAACAAGAACAGAACAAAAATAAAAGTCGTAGTCACACGTTATATAGGATATCAGCTGTAACAAAACAATTAATAACGTGTGACTGCGGCTTTTAACCAGTAACCTTGTTTATTTCAGCATCTTGAAAATCTTGTTTCATACTTTTTCAGCGTCTATTTTGTTGTCGTAGTCGGGTTTTATTTTTTTTACTTAACGATGATCAGTAATCGTGAATAATATTAAGGAAAATAAGTGATAAGAACATGAGCGGTGGTGCAGTATTTTCACCACATTAGATACTACTAAAGTCTTTAAATGTTATTTTATTTCTTTTAGACTATGACAGGCCAATCACTTTTGACAGAACGAAATCTGTCGAGGCAGCTATTAACATAAAAAAAAACAATATTACTTTGTTTTAGAAAAATAATGCAGAACAAAGTCTGCCGGGACAGCTAGTATGAATATAAATTAATTAATTAAATTCATATTAATGGTTGGTATTTATTTTTTATTGAAGCTTGCATAAAATTAAGATTTTTATTTAAGTAGGTATCACAATAATGATGTAACTATTTTTGTTAGATGAACACCCACACAGTAAGCAGATCATTTAATATCCATATTATTGGTACCAATCTAGGAGGAGGAGCTCGTGGCTAAATAACAGCCGTAAGAGTCCATCTCCAAGGGTAAGCAATACTTGCCGAGGTCAATCTGAGGATGGGTGACCATCTTGACATATCCAGATTCATACACATCCAGATTCATACACATCCAGATTCATACACATCCAGATTCATACATATCCAGATTCATGCAGTTTGTAGGTTGTTTGACAGTCGTTATGGGTAGTGAAAACAAATATTCTGGCTTTTGTCAGAAAATCTTATAGTAGTAATAGTAGAAGTATCGTGCTACCCAGCTACTGAGTTGTGGAGAACAATAGACAGTCTCTCCGTGTAAAACACTAGTGCTTTGCTGCATTTTCACTGGTAGCCCTAACATAGTTAGATAATTTTTATTAAAATCTCATTGGGTTAGATAAAAATAATGATTTTATACAGTCTACAGTAAAAGAAAATTGCTCAAAAAAAAACGTAAAATGAAGAAAATGCCGACGAAAAATTTCAACTGTTGTGCGTCGATCCCTGCCACCCTGTATTTTTTTTGGTTTTGTTGGTCTAGTCTAGACATCTTTAGCGGAATTGCTCTATGTGGCCTTTTTAAGCCTGCTGTATTTTGGATTGTAAAATCAAGTCGGTAAATAACATTAAAGTTACCTACGGCGTTACCCACACCTATTGATTGAAAAACAAGGCCACGTACTGAATTCTTATCCACAGTTTTGATTAAATATCCGTTTTCGTGCAGTGCTATAATCTCACACCTCCAGAGATACAAATAATAGTACGAGTATTATCGATAAATCACCGCAATGCATAAAAAATGTGACGACGAAATCTTCAAGGCCAAGTCATGCAGACTTGGATAGTTTTGTACGCTTTTAACGCCATCTATTGGTACGAATATAAATCAATTCATTCACTTGCGAGACTAGCCTGGCCTTTGCTTGTTATTGCTACTAACACCATCTAGCGGGCGTGGGATACACTTAATCGCAAATGTGAGGAATCGCGAATGTGCGACACAACTTCAGGCTACTCTGTGAGGCTACTAGAGAGATTGCTGTCAATTTTGAGTTTCAAAACATTTACAGACACGATCCCAAGGCTAGCCACATATCAATCCAATACCCTGGCTGAAGGCGCTCGCTCGTGCTATCAACGACAGGCCTCAGGTCTGGCTGGCTACGGCACAGGAACCTGTGAAGAACGCCGATGGTACTACATTACTTTGTATAGTGTAATTACCTATCACGCATGTTACGTATGTATATTAGACGTCTGCAGTTTCATTGATACTCGCCCAATTTAGCTACACGACCATAATATGTGTACGGTGGTGATCCATATATCAAGTTTCGCGAATACGTTATTCGAGGATCAATGTGTGGTAACTGTCCCTGACCACGGATAATAAACCATAATGGACTTCTCAGAAGAAACAGCGGTTGCTACTGATCAGTCGAGGCCTTGGTTTTTGCAGTGCGAGACTGTCCTTGCATCGTAAAAAATAAGGGATGAAGCAAAATAAACCATGGTCGTCACTAAATTAAGAAAGCATGTTAGGTATCCAACACATCAGCGACATTTTTACAGCCCTAACTACATAAGTTACATCCTGAGGTGAAGAAATTCGGCGCTTTGTTTTCTAATTTTAATAGGTACTACAATAATGCATTTTTTTACATCATTTTCGTTTAATTTGTAATACCTACTCGCAAAGTTTTGCACACCACATTTGTACGCTTTCTGACGTAACATCGCTCTGTATTTCGACCAAGGAACTTGTTAGTAGGTATATACAAGATCTTTGATTTCTTATACTATATAAAGCTAGATTACCACTCACTGACTCACTGACAGAATTGTTCTCCCAGATGGTGGATGGGGAGGTGGGTATATTTTGACAGATTCGTAAACAAGTAACTCTCAAACCTACGGGAAAAGTGCCAAACCCCCCCTTTTCCCCCCCTTCTCCCCCCCCCCTATCGTATCTCGGAAACTACGAGACCCGTATTTTTTCTTTTTACGGATTCGTATAGAGGAGGCTCGGTAAAGTAAAAACCATTTTTCAAAGTCCCCCCCCCGCCCCCCTTCTCCCCCCCTTTAGGCGGATCTACGAATCTAAGAGACTTGGAACATTTTTTTTTTCAGATTCATTTGGAGGGGCAATGCTTTAGTCGAAATACTTGTGCAACCCCCCCCCCATCTCCCCCCCATCACCCCCCCCTTTTTTTTTTCACAAGCACGCGAGGTGCTTGCACCTCGCGCAACACGCAAATACTTGATTTAGAGGGGCAATGCTTTAGTTTTCTTCACAAGCACGCGAGGTGCTTGCACCTCGCGCAACACGCAAATACTTGATTTAGAGGGGCAATGCTTTAGTTTTTTTCACAAGCACGCGAGGTGCTTGCACCTCGCGCAACACGCAAATACTAGTTATACTATATAAAGCTAGATTATATTATATAAAGCTAAATTACCACTGACTGACTGACTGACTCACTCACTCACTCATTGACATAATTGTTCTCCCAGATGGTGGATGGGGAGGTGGGTATATTTTGACAGATTCGTAAACAAGTAACTCTCAAACCTATGGGAAAAGTGCCAAACCTCCCCTTTTCACCCCCTTCTCCCCCCTCCCTATCGTATCTCGGAAACTACGAGACCCGTATTTTTTGTTTTTTACGGATTCGTATAGAGGAGGCTCGGTAAAGTAAAAACCATTTTTCAAAGTCCCCCCCCCGCCCCCCTTCTCCCCCCCTTTAGGCGGATCCTCGCCACAGTATTACGATATTTCCTAACTGTGACCTCGCGCAACACGCAAATACTTGATTTAGAGGGGCAATGCTTTAGTTTTTTTCACAAGCACGTGAGGTGCTTGCACCTCGCGCAACACGCAAATACTAGTACGATTTATATTTATTTACCTATATTGACAAATAAATAAATAAATAATTTCCAATTTCTGATGACGGAGACTCGTGGAGAGAGGTGCTAGTAGTCTGAGAAAGTAGTTCAGACAGCGTTCAACAGATGGCAGATTATGTTCTGTTCGTGAAATCTGTAACAGAAAAACTTTTTCTTCCTGTTTAGATCATAAATTAGGTTCTCATGTTTTATGCTATTGAAATTGTATGTATACATATTTTTAATGGTACATTTACGTTTTATTTGTCACGCTTCACATGCGGCATTACCTTATCGTCGTTAAGTAGAATTTCCTGTTAGCAAAAGTGGTGTTGTAAGTAACGTCGTACCATGTCGGTGATGTCGGCAGCGCGACACTAGGCGCGCGCCCCCGCGGCGCTCGCTGGCCCCTGCTGGCATAGATCAGCGTCCATACAGCAATGATTACAGTTAGCAGTATGTTTATATAGCTGGGGAGCTAGTCTGCACACTGAAAGTGACATTAAATAAGTTAATTGAACAAGTTACCTTAACCTTACAATATATTTACCATCGTCATCTACTTAGCCTTTTTCGAACTATGATGGGGTCGGTTTCCAGTCTAACCGGATGCAGGCGAGTCTAATACTCTGCTGTTCTACGTGGAGCAACTTCCTACCTGACCTTCACTGGCCAGTAGCTGGGTGCCACGCACGATAACCCTCGGCAAGACCAGGTTCTGATATTCTGGCTTCTGATAACCCGTATCTAACGACTGCCTAAGATGTCCAAATGAAAGCTAGGAGCAACGACTTAACGTGCGACACACGGGGGTCACACCGCCAACTTCCTAACTCCGGGCTACTACTGACAAATTCCTCACAGAAAAACCCACTTCCACTTTTTTGACCGACCTGGGAATCGAATCCTGGTCCTTGTGCTCAGCAGTCGCGCTAACGACCACTCAACTAACGAAGCAGATGTAATTTTTATTAACACGCTTTTATTAGATCGAGCTGCTGTAACTATGTTTTCAAATCTAAGAATCTGAATTACACGCACTTCTAATTGTTGTATCATCATGATATTTGGCAATGATATGTAGATTACATGATAATACAATATTATGGTACCATCGAGCTGGTGTGAAGATGGAATTGGAAGATGAAACCTTGATGAACCTCGTGATGGAACCTTGGACTGCCTACTCACAGAACAGATATGTATATCTATTCCGTGTGCCTACTAGTAAAGATACCGAATTTGGGCTCATTACATCGTCTCAATACATTCTGTCCATTTCTCCTAATGACGAGATTTAGGTTTTTTAGTGCAGTAAATAAAAGCGTGTTTTGAGTTTTTTTAACTATTAATTTATTATATTTATGTCAAATGGGTTAAAAACTCATACTAATATTATTAATGCGAATATGTCGACGGTAAAAACAACATAAGTTTGATCCCTGAGTTTGTGTCGAAGGCACGGAAGGATCTATATGCTTAGTCTATATGTTAAGACGGGCACCCATCAACAACCCGACCTTAGCAAGCGTTGCTTAACCATGAAGATTAATCCTTGCGACTGTAATTATTTAGCCACGAGCTCTTTCCCCGTCTATTGAGACGAATATCCGATGCCATCTAATTGCTTTAAACTACGAGCTGAAAACAGATGCTCAGATCCACACTCAGATCCATGACGAACAGCTATCTGATGAGTTCGCCGCCCAGGAGTCTCTGCTACCTCGCACTCGACGCTCTCTTGGATGCTAAACCTTCGCGGAACAAGATCTTCTATCCATATATACAACGTGTAACGGAAACCCCATATCTATCCAAAAGGGCTGAAGACAACATTTGGTATGGAGTCTCTATGCACAGTTTCAGCACGAAATAACTGACTCAAAGAATTGATACCAAATTATTGGTTTCATATATTTCTTGAATACCAATCATAGCAAACGTTTCACTACGAGGGTCAATAACTTTCCACGTCACTTGCCAATAACACGATAATTCTTTTCGTTCTTCTTAATTTAAAAAATTCGGTCCCTGGTATCAGTGTAGGTATTGGAATTTGTAATAAGTTCTACACACGTAGACTTAGGATTACAAAACCCTTGCCATATCGTTTGTTATCATCCAAAGAAGCCATGCACTTGGTATGTATATACCCTTTAAATTACACGTTGTATATGTCAATATCTTATATTGATATATCAATATCTTCTTTATGTAAGATAATAGCGTCAATAGCCTTATGGCTAAGGTGTCGGACTTGTGATCGAGAGGTCACGGGTTCGAACCCCATTACAGTATGGTCGTGAACCCACTCCAGACACAAGCATATTTAGCTTAGTTGGAGGGGTTAACAAGATTGCTAGTAATGTGAAATATACCCACATTACTAGTAATCTTTAAAAAAAATATGCCTAGAGTCTATTAAGATTTTGTTGAATATAGTGTTGGTATTTTTGAATCTAAAAATTTAAAAATGTATAAAGATAATTATTATTTAATATGTCTTCAAATAATGTTATTGGCCTTCTGTCGTGTTACGTTGAAGTAAACAAATAAATTAAACTCAAACTAAAAAAAAACTGTAGTTAGCTAGCTTAAGTGTGTTACCAATCAGTGTGGTTCTTTCCTCAAATACCTGCTTTAGACATAACGTGGATGATGGTCCTCATATAATATGACGAGTACGAATTGTATGGCCTTCAAAAAAGACATTGACTTCCGAGTTGTTTTCAGTATCTCCTCTCAGAGTGGTCATTTAAGAAACACTGGCCTCATCTAGTTTAAAGCGACCAAAAATATAGATGTCTGATGTAGATGTGATGTGTATGATGTTCTTAACCTACCAACAATATAAATACAATTTATCAGTACCATCTAGTATGTCTAATAACACTGAAATTGATTCTATAAAATTTTAAGAATGACCAATAATGGCAAGTAAGTGTTCAAATTAGGCCATCAATAACTTTTTATTATTTTACAAGAATTATGATATTAGGCCAGATTCATAAACATTTTCTCGCTATCCCGGGAAAATGTTTGTGAAGTTGACGTAGAAAAGTAGAAAGCCTGTAGAACATTGACTCAGTGGTTACGGATACAACTTGCGAGCTGGGTCGTGGGTCCGAACCGAGTCGGTCACATTACTTTGTTATTTATATCACCAGCGTGGTTGATTATAGCCCATTCACTCTTATAGAGAGTTTGCCTTGCGTCCCAGTACTGTGAAAGTAAACTGAATACAGTACCTACACAGCTTTAGATTATAATCTACTGCTGAACTAAATTTGATTCAGATACCTTCAACCTTTTTTTTTATTGATTATAGGTACACGTTTGACCACTGTTCCTGACGTCACATCGAGCCACACACCACTCCGCGATCGCGGGCCTCGCCTCACTTTTGTAATACTGTGCCTTGAGCGTGCGCACACATATCGGTCGTCTCAAAATTGTAACCACTACCTAAGAAATAGAGTACTTGTGATACCATCGGAATCAAGTAGTTTTATTCAAGACCACCAGCAGCACACCTGGAGATTGATCCTCAACAACCACCGTCTCACCTGATGGTAATGTGGTCAAAGATGGAGCACGCTTACCTTGAAGTAACCTATTCATTCTTGACTTAAAGCCTTTCAGGTTAGGTTAGGTTAGGGTTTGGCGTGCTTGTGTTCCTTATAAATATCCATACATCCATCCATCCATTCAAGTAAACTTTCGCATTACTAACATTAGTATGTCTATGTATGTAGGTATGTGTGTGAGCGGCTCCGGCGGGCGGAGGCTGCACGGCCTAGGGTCGAGCAGGAGGTGACTTCGACAAATAAAAGGGCACATTACTTAAATATTAAATATTTTATTTGAAAACAAACTTATTCTGTTTATGTATACATATAGTTTTATGTTTCACATACATATATAGTCTCCGTATCATACATCGTAGTGTCCGTCTCTACTTAGATCAATTTTATTGTAAAACTTTGTATCTATGTCATATTTACAATTTATTCTATACAAAAACATTTTATTTTGAGTGTTTGTAATTTACAATTGCCTATCAATTACATTAGGTACTTACGACTAAACGTTTTCACAAACGCCAGAACAACGTATTTATATTTACTTTAATCTATTTATAGTGACATACAAGTAGTAGGTCAGCGGCGAACTTGATAGAAATTTGTTCCAGTAAATTTGCAATGTCATCAAAAAATTGTTAATTAAGTCAATTAATTAGTAATGCTTGTAGTGAAGGCAGTACATTCTGAATGTTTTATTTATTGACCCATTCCTAGGATATAGGATTAGAGTTAGTTACCCAACGAGTGCTGTGTCAAGCATCCGAGTATCGCATCGTAGGCTCAACCGCCCGAGCGCACGATCGTTTGACTATGACTCGCGAACATCTAGTGTGCTCAATTCACAAATAAATAGTCATAGTTCATATAATAAGTCTTGAAATTATATAATTGTATACCATCCATGTAACCTACTGCTACTCTGATGCCACTAGCATGCATTGAGTAACCCGCCGCATCAGCGTGTTATATATTTATTTGTAACATAAACATGCATAACGTTACAGAAAATTGCAAGGTGTCGTACAGCAAAAACGGAATAAGGTTTTGTAATAAGGTTTCTCTTGTGTAGGTATGTATAAATAAAGATGATTATAATGAAGGATGCGTCAAGCATCTCACATCGATACATAAATATTGATAATAATTTGTGTTCGTTTTTCAGAAAGTGCAGAGTATCTATGTACATACAGGGAGGTTGCTGAGTGATGTACGCGGAGTCGAGCGTACTCATAGTGCTCGCAAATGCTACAAAAATTACTAAGTACAATTTTATTCAGAGAAATAATTTTACTTTTGTCATAATTATATAAAAGTAATAAAGAAAACTTTCCAATATATCATATAGCTACATAATATACAGAACAGACTCAACAAAGAACACTCGACAACTTTACAAATCATTGACACATTGGATCTGAATACATTGGCTTGCAACGTTCATCAAGTCCTGATACACGGAACCGATTATATACTGATTTTGGTTAAAAAATAGTAAGTTGTTACTGTATTCAGTACTTATACATATTTAGGTGATGAGATGCAGGGGAATGGAGATGTATGGTCACGGACTGACGTGACACTGTGACAACACGGTACTGACAGTATCGTGGTGAAGGTGAGTTGGTTACATCTACATATATGTATTAACTGCATTGAAGCTAGTATTAATAGACGTTACTTAGCTTGGTGGAATACGCAGCAGTTGTCTTGCCACGGTGTACCAGCTCGAAGTCAATGTACAACTGTACAAGTGCAAGGTACGTAGATACAAACATTTAAGTATCAGTCTCAAGTACTTGCTAAGTAATGTTTATTATCTCTTAAAATCGAAATGTCTCCTTCCGTACTATGAAGATACGTATGATGTGTGACATCAGGTGACGCTCACTCTGTGAGTGACATGACGCGTGCACACAGTGCCGTGAGGGATGAGCACGCCCCGCACGCGTAACACGCCTCACACGCGTGTGGGGCGTGCTGCACACTCTTATGATTATTAGTACCAAAATGGAGCAGCAATATTCTCAAGGAATTGGAATGAATTACTCTAAACGACACAAGATGTCATATAAACTTGATCTCTCTAACGACAATATTATTTAAATACATTATCTTCACATCATTAAAACAATAAATATATTTACAATATTGAGTAGCAACAAATGCTATACTATTTTAATAGTTCAATTCAATAAAAATGTCCCATCCACCGGCGAGTAGTGTCTCTGTAACCGCGGCGAACCATGTCGTCGTCGTCGTCGGGCGCGAGAGACTGAGCATGCATCACAGTGGTTCGACACTACGCTTTATCCGCTCTTCATAAAAATCTTATCGGTATTTACTTAAATTATTTTATTAGTTAACTTAGCTAGTCGAAAACTAAGTTTTCGCATTAAAACGTCGAGTGGAACTGAGGATCGTTCATGTCCGAGTCGCGCACGGCACTAGCGCGCGCGCGCCTATCAGCTGGCGAGCAGCGCGGCGCGCAGGCGCGCGTGCAGCCCCGCCGCCGCCAGCAGCGCCGCCAGCACGCGCGAGCAGTCCGACAGCCCCGCGCTGCCCGTCTGCATGGCCGCCGGCCGCTCGCCTGCAACACGCACACGCACGTGTCAGCACGCACGCGACACACCACACACCACCTCGTGCAGAGAGACACTCACCGTTGAGCACGTGCACGCGCACGGACGCCACCTCGGCGTTGGAGGGCGAGCAGGAGTAGCGGCCCGAGTCGGCGGGCGCGGCGTCCTGCACCAGCAGGTACGACGTGGTGGCTGCGCCCTTCTCCGTCACCACGGACACGCCGCCGCGCGACGAGTCGTACGATATCACCTGCTTCACATCACAGCGCACACCGCGCCATTGTTATATCTACTCTCACACACTACACTTATACTAACATAATGTTCTCGATTAAGTTCACTGTACTAAACTAAATTCAAAAAACACCACCTGCCACATGTCTGGTAGGGCGGCAGCGCGCGGCCAGGGCAGATGTATCGATCACTCTTGGATAATAATCGATACTGTTTCATTTGTATGTGGCGTAGTTTTTTTAATGTTTTGCAAGTATTTCTGTGTTGATATGTTGTGTAACATGTGCAGTGTCATGTATGTGTCGCAGTTACTGCCGGCTACGAGTCACCTTAATGACCGTGTTTGACTTCCTACTACATAGCTACAACATAACTCGCGGTCGTATCGTAGCAACAATAGGGCGCGTACGAGAGTGTGTGTGTGTGTGTGTGTGTGTGTGTGTGTGTGTGTGTGTGTGTGACAGATATTGCCATTAAAGGTTTTTCTAGTAAGTTGTTGATTTGAGCGTGAGTGTTAGAGAAATCATATAATAAGAATCAGTCCCAAAGTTGCCCCTGGACACCTCACAGGTGTAAGTGTAACATTAATTTGCTAAATACTCAGTATTTTTACACAAAACACATTGATGTAAGGATATTCATGTAAGGAGATTGTATGTATAGGGATTGAACACAAACCAAAGAGCTACGCAGCGACGCAGCTATGTTGCGCCCTGGAGGAGGCACGTATGTATCGTGCATGAGGCACTTATTAACTATCGATAGGGCTTGTTGTAGGTTATATTAGCTATGAAACGGTTTTCATAAAAAAACGTAGGTATTTCTACACTGTACCTCATAAACTGATTGAGTGATTGTGCAGTTGGATTGACTAAAACGAACATGTATAAATTCAGTAGGTACCTACTTAATGTGGTATAACATTAAAAAGTGGTAAACAGTTGAGTTAGCCGATTGGAATGGTGGCCAACTGTCTACGTGCCTACTAGCCAGTCAGTCCCCTCTGGTCTCGAGCTGTAGCTTTACGTAGCAGATGTGTTACCCCGCAGTAAACTAGTCTAACATTAATACTTACTACAAATAATCCAGTGTATAATTACTTTGCGTCCGCTCACCTCGTCCTCGTGGTACCAGAATATGTAGGCAGGCGGCTCCGGCGAGAACTGGATGAGGCACGTCAGGTTGATGGTGGAGCCCATGTCCACGTGCAGGTCCGGCCCGCCCAGGATGCGCGCCGACGGCACTGCAACAACCAGCGTCTGGCTCAGTGCCGGGTAACACGCAAGGGCGGCGGATACCCATACAATATACTACGGTGATAACAGTGTATTTGAGTCGCAATAGAAACTTTCAACGTAATCTATATGTATAGATAGACAGATATATTTACTTGCATTGAATGTAGGTGTAAAAAATAAGATGTTACAATAGTTAAGAATTCCTACACCGTTATGGAATGCAATTTTAGTAAGTAGGTATTATATAAAAGAAAATGAAATTAAAATAACTCACTCAATAATATTTGTCTACTTATAATGATGTAAGTAAGTAGTTTTTGAAATGTTGGGTATGGCAATTCCTTAATCCTATTTGGAAGTTTATTGAAAACCAAAGGTGCCATAAAATTTCTATTTTTCGTCAGCAAAGAAGTTTTATATACTTGCGAGCACAACAAGTTCTGTTATTGGAGTCTCCTGTGACCTGTGCTTCGTTTTCTGGTCTCATTCAAGGTAGAAAACGTATGTTTATTGTTTTTTTTTTATAAATATGGCTAATTGAAGATTATAAAGGCATGGAAAAGTTAACAACTTTTGAGACTTAAATATAGGTTATGCAGCTATCAATTATTTTAAGATTAATCACCGTCCACGTTCGACGACACCGTTTTTGGGTCTTGAAAATTCTTAACAATTAATTTACAAATTGTTAAGTTACACTAGCTGTGACACCACTGCAGGGCTCGGGCCCAGCCGATACAGCTCACTTCTGTCATTAGGGTCCTGTCGGCACTGGCCCGCACTAAACCAAGGATGCACATCCCAGGTGCGCTGTAGCTCCATCAGTATCCTGAATGCGTATATGCCCCTGGCCCTAAAGGCCACGACCAAACTGTTAACATAATATGCTAAACTACATAACTTGCGAGCGTTGATTCGCACGTGGCTAGGAGTTAGTGAAGCCCATTTTCAACCGACGACCAAAAGAGGAGGTTATCAATTCGACGCGTATATTATTTTTTTTTTAATGTTGATCACCGATTACTCGAAGACGGCTGAACCGATTTAGAAAATTCTTTTTCTGTTTGAAAGGATATACTTTGAAATTGGTCCCATTGTCACCAGGTCAGGATCTGATGATGGAATCCTGGAGAAATCGAGGAAACTCTTCAAATATTATAGGCACACCTATGGCGTTTTGGGTATTTCTTATAGTAACTTGTGCAGTTGCTCTCAAAAAATACCATTTGGGGAAGTGGAACTGATGATGAAGACTATAGATGGCCGCCGAACCTACTCAATAATAAGTATTTCGTGAATTGCGATTCGAATACTTGAATATGGATGTTAAGCACTGTATGTTCGTCACAATGCATATAGTGATGTAGAGCTGATGGTGAAGTACCAGGAGAACTCCTCAAAAATTAACGGCCCAGCATTGGGAAAAGCAATATTTTGTAAAAGGTTATAAGTAGTTGACATTTAGGCTCTTTTAACTAGGTAAATTAAAAATCGACCAACTAAAAAGAGTGAAATAAAAACTTTTTACCAAAAAATTAAACCGACTCCCAAAAACACTGCAAAGTGAAAAATAACTTTAATTTCGGAAGTCGGTGCCAAAAACGAAAATACAAAACTAAAGACACCGACTACCGAAATTAAAGTTATTCTTCACTTTGCAGTGTTTTTGGGAGTCGGTTTAATTTTTTGGTAAAAAGTTTTTATATACATCTAGGTATGTATTATAATAAAACGCGCACAGTGGTTAAGCTAACTTACCAATATCAAAGGTGATTGTATAACGTAACGCGTTGAGTCCGCGGAGAGCGAGCGAACAGTATCACACATGTACTGCTGACGTTTACAGAACGCGGCTCTAACTGTCTGCCTGATGGATCAGCTTTTGTATTTAATGTAGCTACTTTTTTTTTGGCTCGCGTTTGACCACCGTCTCACCTGATGGTAAGTGATGATGTGGTCGAAGATGGGGCACGCTTACCCAAAAGTAACCTATTCACTCTTGACTTAAAGACCCCTAGGTTATAGCTATCGGGAAACACACCCCGACTCCGGCATCTCACTTTAGCATCTATTTAATGATATTTTACTAATAGTTTGGCTACTGATATTGGAGAGCCCCGCACAGGCGGCAGGGCGGCAGTTAATGTGCCTGTATCATCGACAGTTCTCTATTATTACACCGGCTCGTGAGGTTGCTCTGCATATCAATCGCTTCGTTAATCTGGAAGTGCTTTGCTGCTCATCGTAGCCGTGCCGTGAGGGCGCGTGTAGTCTATAGGAATCATTTGCTCGTATTACTTATTATTGCATTATTGCTGAGAATGGCTATTCTGTTAAGTAGTTAAAAGACAGGCTTCGTTTTAAATGACGATCGCAGCGTATCGGAGAGGTATACATATGCAGGCGGGGAGAAGAGAGGGGATATGGTTGAAGCGACACATTTGCAGTTGGCTGAATGCACTTAGTATCAAGAGCGCCATGAGACAGTTCTGCCTGATTGTCGGTTGGCGCAGTGTTTGAGCGATTGACTGGTCTGCTGCGCGTTGCGGGATTGATTCAGGCACCAGAAGTGTTTGTATTACCTAAAAATATCTGTTCTGGGTGTAGGTGTGTAAAAATGCACCCACGATTCAAGATTTTTTGTTATCGTTTTGTTTCCTTAATTACGTAGACCCTCCATGACGTGCACGCGACTATGCAAAAAGCATGGTTTTACTATGAAAGATGTTGACAGATATGAAACATTTTCATTTCAATTTGGGTTCCTTTTGAACCTAAATTGCGACTTATTTCCAACCCACTATTTATTATATTATTGCTCGCGACTGTACATCACTCTGCTTGTGTGTTAAAATATGATCGGCGCTCGCGTGTACAGTCGCGTCCAGCCCACTCGCGCGACACATTACAGCGGAGCGAACTAATGAATGTCCCACTCGCCAACACTGAAGCGCATACATTAATATTATGTACAGAATATGTGCCCCATTATGAATATGCGCACATAATGAGCGCGGTAAAGTAGCTCGCTTAAATAAAACATATCGTAATTGATTTGGATATCGCCGCTCCAGTAGCTGCTACGGGCCATTTCAGTTAATTCCGTACTTTATGATGTCATATTTCGCGGTGTTCTAGGAGCGCCGCGGGGTAGGAGGGATGGGATTCACTCGGTAACACTAAGGGGAGCATTCAGTCTAATTTGTGTTCGTAAGTTGTCGAATGACAGCTCGGCTATGAGCGGGCCTACGCACACCTGGACGGAGTACCAGAGGACTTTGCCACCGGTTAGATACGCACACTACCCGGTAAGATATTGTTGCATCTCGCCTGCCCGTAGTATTTTGCTTTGGCCAAAATTAAGTAGTTGAGTCTGCTGTCGAACAATACGCTGTTTAGTGCAATTAATCTGGGTTAGTAGTAGCAAGTAGTGACTATTTTGTGTAAAGACTATTCTGATATTTTGTTGCAGCTAAATGCGATCTCCAGTCGCACTGCCCCCCCTCCCCGTCCGCGCCGCACTACTTAGTTCACCAGGTTTTGCTCGCTCCGCTCAGCTCAGTCGCTAATTGGTTTAATCGCTCGTTCTTTGTTGCAGTAAGCTGTGCCACGAGAACTATTACTTAGCGGGTGGACGCAAGCTGCTCCTGTTAACTGGCGTGATATCACCGAGGAGCGTTTATTGACAATATTTGGCTTTCTGTCTGATTACATAACATGATAACATCAAGAATACTACGAGCTTTATTTCTTACAAGCACGGGGCTTCACGGACTTTATCACTATAAAAACATAACCCTCTTTCATTTGCTCGTCGCTTATAATCTTTCTCAAGCTTGAAGCTACTTCTATACCATATTTCATCTAAATCCACCCAATACTTACGAAGATTAGCGCGTTCAAACAAACAAACTTATCCACTTTATAATGTTAGTATAGATACCTGCTTTACTTCTGTAGCAGATTTTAGTTTCTCTGTTGCCAATATAATGTACTTACATCGTAAAGATCACTTCTCAAAAAAACAAAATGTTTAAATAAAATAACCTTAAATCTATTTGAACTGTGTTTTTTCCATGGGTCAATAGTTACCAAAAGAGTTTCATCTGCCTTATCTCAATACACTTTCCACATTATGTATGTTGGATGCAGCTGAGGCTAGTGTTTCACTTAGAGTACCTGCCTACCTGCCCTGCGTAACCCAGGACCGGAACCACTATTAGACCATACAAATATTTGTTACTTGCAGCGGCGGCACGGCACTAACTACCCTCTCAAAGATATTGCATTTTCTTCATTATTATGTCCCGCATAGTTGCTGATCGGTACCTATTCATAAACTAATTGGATTAGAACAGTTTCCTGACGCACTGCCTCTGTGCGAATAGTTATAACAAGTTCCATGAACCGCTACCGCCCGTGCGACTAACTAAATGAATCAGCGTGAAAACCTCTGCGGTTGGAAAATGTTTGAGAGAAGTGGTGTGCACGCTCTCATAACAACGCTTATGTTTGTGAGGAGAGGAGTGAGATGATCCCACAAGAAAAACGATGCGTACAAAACAAAAGCCTACTGGAGGAAAAGTAAAGCTCACAATGAATATAGGTCGACGCATCGTCTTCAGTGTGACGTATCCATAGTGTGCGT
Source organism: Tholera decimalis (assembly GCA_943138885.2). NCBI lineage: Eukaryota > Metazoa > Arthropoda > Insecta > Lepidoptera > Noctuidae > Tholera > Tholera decimalis. Next base: position 49,758,913 of record OW964550.2, on the reverse strand, counting down.
CTAAACTATTAAGGGTGAATATTTCGAAACATCTGGTGAAATTAGTCACACAGTTTAATGAAGAGTGCTTGCTCACAGGAGCTTTAGAGCGTTTCATAACGGCAAACCCTCTTCACTGTCCAAGCATCACCTGGTACGTAAATTGACATCTTAATTTTGTAGATTTGCATAGGTCGTCCAATGACTGCAAGATCGTACGCCTCATGTACATGACATAACTTAAATTGTGACTTTGTCGCGCTAAGCGGTCTAGTTCCGCGTGTTGTCCGTTTCATTGTCGCTGATGGCACACGTTGGTGGCTGAGCAGTAAGTAACCCGCGCCACGGCCAGTAATCACGTTGTTACATATTTCCCTTTTAAAAAAATCGGACAGCCAGCGGGTGTCCGCTGCGACACACCAGCGCCCCGTGAGATCTGTAGCGTACGCGGAACAGAAAGTCTACTACAATCAACAAGATGAATAAACACCGTAATATTTAACCTCAGCGAGTGAGTATGCAGAACACACCTTTCAGGCGTTTTCAATTTTGCTAACGAGAGCAAAAAGAATACACCTTTTTATGCAATTGCGGTGAAGCCCAAAAGAAAGGTGTTAGACCTCTACATTTATGTATGCATGTACGATTCTGTTTTCCCCCATCACTATTAAACGACTGAACTAATTTCAATAAAAAATATTAAAATAAATCGCAGATTTGGGGGACCATATCAAAAGGAGTGTTTTTTGTTTTCAAACCCATTAAGTTGGGTATAAGGTATAAAAGATTTCAACAAGGGATCACAAGTATACATATAAATATATCACTTATATGTTTAAAGCTAAATAGAAATGATAAATCATTTAATTCAATAAAGTAGGAAACATCGTAAAACTAAGGAATAATCGTGTAACTAAAGTTGGTATTATTACATGTTCCTTGATAATATTTTTATTTGATAACTTTATAGGTCAGCCAGACTTTCATAACAAGCTCGGAGTAACTCAATACGGTGAAGGCGGTAACGATATTATTGGCTTTGCCGCCCATTATACAAGAATATGATAAACCCTCTACCGCTTATATTGTGCTGGTTTTTTTATGCTCACGTGTAGTCCTCTAAGTGTCTGTAAGGAGCTAGGTATTTACCGCGACGTTTTTGCGGAAGCTTTCAGTGACGACTCTAAGAATCAGATAAGTAGCGTCAAGAAAATAATTTCCTAGATGAGCAAGAAACGGAACAGGTTCCGACAGCCTGTTGAATATTTAATGAGAAATTTTAAAAGTATGGAACTCGGGGCTTTCAATGGGAAATTAAAAATATTTTTTGTAAAAGTATGAAAGTGAAATCATTTACCAAAAGATGAGAGCTACCGATAACCCGTAGCGGATATAATCCGACGCCAATAAATCAGCGGAACAAAACGCTCCCAGCATCGCAGAGTTGAAGTTGAAAGAGAAAAACCCAGCAATGTATCATCTATCATATTTTTAAAGTCGCCTGTCGAGTGTCGGGAGGAAATCGCTTCTCGGCGAGGGAGTTATTGAATTTCCAATTTTTCACGAGGAATTTTATTTTATTTGCTGGAGTAGCCGGCGCCGCCGCGACCCGCGCCGCTCTCCGTGTAAACACAGTGTAAGCTTCAAAACAAAACGGGATCGATCACTGAACAGACAGACAAAGTTTCAGTTTAATTGAAACCATTCGTTACAGAAAAGTTCATGAATATAATTTCTCTACGGGTAATATACAATTGAAAAGTTTTGTGGGACGTACCGTGTCCGTGGCTGTGGAACGAAAAATGGGCGCCGATATTTAGAGGACCACTTAGTGCATCACTAATTACTTTTCATCGAGTTCGCTCCGCTCATAAACTATCACGGGGAAAATAGATTTGAATCGAATTGTTAACCTAGCTATGCGTGAGCTGAGTAATTATTCAGCTTGGCTAACAGTCATCATTGAAATTTGTTTTAGTTGCTTGACTAAATCTTGCAGTAATATAACAATATCACGTTGAAAGTGGATAGCTGTCTCAAGTAGCACAGGGCAGAATTATGTTTTATAGCTCCCAGTCAGGACGTGACAGCTCATTCGGTCGTCAATTTTTAACGACGTGGTCGGTACAGTGGTTGAACGATCGGCGCCCCCCCCCCTCAGCCAGGTCAGGGCCAGGGACGGTGGACTTGGGGACGTCCGTCACCCCCTGTAACGCGGAATCCGAGACGTATTGTTCCACGCGGTTGGTCCAGGGGCTACTTCCTCCGATTGACCAGGTGGGACTGCGTTGAAGAGTATTTAAGTACTCCCGCCGCCTCTAGCACATATTGTGTGCGAGAGATCACGGGGTGGTTTGAGTTAGTTAGAGTCTGATATACCCCTTCGCCTCCCCAGGGCGGAGGACATTAATGTGGATTTATAGCTCAAGGAAAAAAAAAAGTAGTTAAGCGATTAGTTGCCTTGTTTTAGTACTGGAGAAATTCGTAATATGGGGGAACGTTTTTTAAAAAGAGAAAAAAGGAAGTAATTTACCCAATATACCCAATAGTGACGAATATGGTGAATTCCTTCTTTGTTTACCAGGTAAAGCAAATCTTCTTGTTTACTGAATCACAATAGTTTCCATAGACTATATCCAGTGATTGACGCCGGGCTCGGAGACAACACGAGCTAAGTGTTCATTGCAATTAGTGCTTCTCACTGTTATATTTAGAACGCGGTTAAGCGTGAACGGTTTAATATGTTGTGTTGATTTAAATTTACTCACGTCTGGAGAGAAAAAAAAATATCGCATGTTTTTGTGTATGCTGTGTGAAGTAACAGTCAGTTACTTTGAGCAGCAAACGAGATTGATGCGATTGGTGAGCAGCGCGGTAAGAAATGAAATGAAATAAAATATTATTTTTTTGTAAATCGGCAGGTATGTATTACCTGTTCAGATTTTTGAGGTCATTGCCTGCCTGTATATGAGTTTTTTCGTAATGTATGTCTAAGTAGATACAGTACTATATTTAGTATTATATTAGGAGAGTATATTCTCTCAGACTTAATATGCGAACATTGATCAGCTTAACTTTTCAAATTTACAAGCAAAGGTAAAGCTTATCAATCTTTCAGAGAGCTAAGTTTCAACTGAAATAAACCATCCTGTAAAATGAAGCCTATGACTGATTAATTCTACAAGAACTTTCATGTGTGGAGTGGGATTGTTAATGTGTGTGTGAGCTGTATGTGTAGGTACATGAAGGACGTTCAGGAAGGCTGTGTATTTCAATAAGAGGGCGCGAGTGAAAGATTCAAAGCGCAGTATATTGAGTGGCTTGCAAAGTATGGCGGCGCTGTCCGCGTGCTGTCACCTCCAGCAATAACATGTACAGCGGGAGGCTTTTACACGATCTTTATCAGAGAGTCGCCATTGAGACGCATACAATCACATGCAATATTAATTAGTTCAATTTGTAGTGGGACTAGACAGACAACGCTGAGTTAGTGACAGCGTCATAGTGACACTGTTTGTACAATCCACTCCGCTTTTCGGAATCCCAGGCTACTCATTACTATACACTCTGGGCTGTCTATTACACGCTGGGCTCCTGCGCATTCCACTTTGAGCGTTACCTCTTTGTGTTACAGATATAAATAGCTCGGCTGGTGAGCGGGCGACAAACGCGCTCGTTCTGCAAATTCCTCGTTATTAAATCTCGTGACCGTAAAAACAAGGTGAAGTAGGTTTTCTTTACGCCCGCTCCCCCCGCCGCCCCCACTCGCCCTCCTCCCCTCTGGCCCACCCTCCTCACGCCGCACCCCCGCGATCGCCTCCTGCCGCAGTTTACACGTCGCCCTCTCTTTGTTCCTGTTTATTTAATCTTTGAAAAACTTCAAGCTCACCAGAGCCATGTACTGGATTTTGGTATGTTTTAGAATAGGACCATCTGTCACATTTTGATTGTTATTATGAGAGAGAGTAGCTAGAGCCTTAGCCTATGGCTAGAGCAGACTTTCTACCCTGTACCCACCTCAGTAGTCATCTGCTTTGCTGTTGCGGAGCGTCGGTGGTGCACATACTCACAATGTTAATTATTTTCATTACATAATTTCACTTATGTGGTCCATCGCGGAAATGACATAACGTGTGGTCTGGTGCTCTCTACTTACTTTTGGATAACAAATGTGGTATGAACTGGCTGCTGTCTCAGGATATGCGAGATTGCAGTATCGGGAATAAACTCTGCGTGCTGCCGCGTTCTTGGGGCATAGAGTGTTGTGCGAAAATCTGTCCAGCATACTCCAAACATCACATGTTTAGATCGTCTATCATTTTCTTCTCAATTTATAGCAACATACACGTTTCAGAGGTATAGACCAACATCAGGAATATTAGAGTTCGTACGAGCCTGGCTTTAATCATCTTGTCCAGCTGTTCTTGTGATAGCCATACTTCGTTTGTCGTATTCGTACATCCACCGTTGTAAGAGATTCCAGGATTTGGGTCTTTTCCAGCCAGTTGTTGTTGGCGAGGTCCACGATCATAATATTGTTGTTGCTACGATTAATAATATCTGTGTTGGCAATACAAGGGATACACTGACAAGCAGATACCATACGCGCACGTCACAGGTCCGGTGCCAACTGGGCGTCTACAAAATAAAAATGCATGACAATGTTATGCATGTTAGAATGATAAAATGCTTTGTGTATTACTAAAACCAAATCCATACTAATATCATAAATGCGTAAGTGTGTTTGTTTGTTTGTCCTACTTTCACGATGAAACGGAGCTCTACGGTTCGATGTGATTTTTGGTGTGAAGATGACGTAAATTACTTCAATTTTCCAGTAAAAATACCTTTTCACACGTTAATATTTTTGTTTTTAAATAATGTAGTATACTATAGTCAGTTCTTCGATTTAAACTTAACGCAGTAAAAATCTTGAATCTTATCTTAATAAAATTATAAATGCGAATTTTTGTGAAGATGTATGTTAGTTACTCTTTCACGCGAAAACTACTGTAGCGTTGTAGTCGATTAAACTAGAAGTCGACTACCACACTAATCTCTAATGTCTATGGTTTCACGGAGTGACAACACTTATGCAGTAGTGACCAGCTATAAATTCTAATCTCTAGTGCGCGAAGCTTCTTTTCTCGCCGCCTTCTGTTGCAAGTAACTTATATAGAAACCCCTCTGTGCCAAGGGTAAGTGCTCATCGTATCTGCCATTTTCTCTCCATCTTGCCAAATTGTAATCCTCTTATTTCACCATAATCTGCAGTGTTTGTAAATTAATATAATTGCCCGGTTGTCAAGATGGCTTCTGTCGAGATCATAACTATGCTATTTCATTGTCATCTGTTTTCCACTAGTGTTTCTAAATTGTGAAGCGTCCGCATGCCGCAGTATTACTTTTCTGCAGTGTCATAGCAGCTACGAGCTTAAACGCCTTGCACGCGGTTACGTTTTATATCGTTGCACGCGGTATGCGCACGCTTATCTCTATTTAACCTTTGTGAACCGCCGCGATGGTGAGTTTCCCATCCATTTTCCCGGGTACTGTTCCGTGGGGCTTACGGCTGGGAGACGCACGCATCGCTGGCGCTCACGATTCCTGCACCACGCTTACGGAAGCACCCTTTTTGGATTCCAGGGTTTTTTTCTTCCTTCTCCTTCGTTTCTACTGCCTTGGATTTCTACTATCAACCACCTCTACGTCCGCCGCTCGACGGGTGTCACGCAGCCTCTGTGACTGTCTGCGTGGCCTGCCCGAATAACCTCTGCGCCCGTCTGAGCGCTATTGTGTGGCCTGCCCGCATAACCTCTGCGCCCGTCTGCGCGCGAGCTGCCTGCTACGGGATCTGCCCGCCGGTCCGCGTGCGTCGCGGCCTGAGCCCAGGGCAGTACCATTCTATACCTTCGACCAGTGAGGGAACCCTGTGTGAACCGAACCCACCCCCCTTATCTCAAATAAATGCTGTAAACCTGTGGTCTCTGTTTTTATTTTTACTACCACCGAAACCACTACGCCACAGTGGCGCCCACTCGGTAAGGTTCACAAGGTTTTCTTCACTGGTCGCTATTTACCTGACTCGCACATCGTGGCGGTAAGTAGTGGGTAACTACTATATTTTTCTTCTGTATTTTTTTTTAATTTGTTACTTTTATATAATTTGTTAGTCAGCTACTAGGGTTTTGTTATAAATTGTAAAGATCACAATGAGCGCTAACCCAATCAAATTTATCCACCTAAGAAAGGCCGAATTGGAATATGAGGTTGTCATTAGAGGCGGTGAGAAGGGCACATTCACTGACTTTAGGAAACAAATTAACAATGCTCTCCTGAGTAAATTCACTCCTAGTATCTTTCTGCCAGTGGTCAGCAGGCTGAAGCAAGTGCCACAAGAACCCCAATTCTAAATATAATCTAATCTAATAGATATAATAGTAAATATAATCTAATAAATCTAATAAGAAATATAATCTAATAAATCTAATAAATATATTAAATCTAATAAACATAATACAATCTAATAAATATAATATAATCTAATTATAATGAATCTAGGCATTTTTTTTTAAACTTATAAAAGACTAACTCTTCGTTACTACTGGCCAGGAATGCACAGTGAAGTAGTGAAAGCTGTAACTTCATGTAAAATCTGTCTAGCTCATAAACAAGTAAACCATGCCCCACTGGAGGTCATGGGGAAACCTAAAGAATGCTCTCGGCCATTCCAGATGCTCAGTATTGACATTGTTGGCCCTCTGCCTGTCTCTAGACGCCATAACGCATATCTTTTTGTACTGACATGCTGTTTCTCTAAGTATTGTCTTCTAAATAAGACAATCATAACAGTTGTTTCTACCTACAATAATAATGACCAACGCTCTTGGGATCTACATATTCCAGTTGTTCAATTTGCACTAAATAACTCAACTAGTGAAGTTACTGGTTTCACACCAACATTCCTTCGCTCAACTTTCAAGTGAAAGTCCTTGGTCTTCACCTGTACTTCTCACCTAAATGGGATGGCAAATTGTGGTTCTGCTTAGACAGTCACAAGCTAAATTCAGTAACTAAGAAGGATGCTTATAATTTACCTTATATCTCTGAAATTCTAGATAACCTAAAGGATGCTAAATACCTAACAAGTCAAGATCTTTATAAAAGTTTCTGACAGAGCATCCCGTAGGCCTAGCTAACTACTAGTGTTTGACCCCATACAGGGTCACACGATGCCAAGGGAACACACACCCACGACCGACTAACATACTGGTCGTGGAGGGTCGACTTGTACCTAACTACCTAAGTTAACTATAACTCTGGTTATAGCTATCCTAGTGTCATATTTCACACCCACCTACAGTGTGGTAATCCTACTTAAAACCTACTGACTAAATTTAACAAACTATTATTCTAAAATTAACTATAATTAGTTATCTTTTAACATAACTAAATACCTTGACTGCATGGCTATAAGCCAACATAACTTCAGTTCCATTACCACCTTTCTGCTGAACACACACAGACACACACACACATACACTACACATGTAATCTCTTTGATTATTTTCTCTTTACGGCGTGACTATGAGAAACTACATAGTGGGCCTTCAGGGCGATTCTTTAGTATCATGGCAGAGTAGTCTCCATAGTACACTACCTTTAACTTTTATTTATGTTATTATGTCCTTATGGATGTCTTAAAGACGGCCCCCTGAAACATGGGTGTCCGCACACTAGTTAATTTACATTAATTCCTAACCTACTGTTCTGAAAACAACTTCAAGCCGGTAAATCTCTATACAAATACCGTACCTACCCATTAACTACTTGCATAGTAGTCTATAACTTTATATCCTAATTATAACTGAAAACTTTCTCACTACTAACATTAAAACTATTCATAAAACAATATATAGCATAGTCCATTGTATTGTTTTCAACTAAACTGTTGGTGATCTGCCACCACAGTTAAACTATATTCCAGCTTACCCTGGTAACATTTCTAACATTAATCTAGGCCCTAAACCAGATTAAAACATAACTTTTAAACTATTCATAAAACTTTATAACTGCTGGTATCTCTACCACCACGGTTAAATTATGTTCCATTCTACCCTAGTAACAACTAACCTTAATCTAAGCACTAAACACGAAACCTAACTTGCACTTCATCAATCGTTTGATAATAGCATCTATATGAAATATTCTAACAACATTTAGTCTACAAACTTATCTAATTTCTTTTACCTAAACACTAAACTAGAAACCTAACTTTAACTTCATAACACCTTTTAGTATTGAACACGCCTATCCTGAATATTACTTAGATTCAACCTGCCCTAATTAAATTAATTAATTCTCTTAGAAAATATTTCCGCATGTTTCATAACATAACCTATTTAATTCAAGATCATTGACATATTATAATTTTGACGTTTACGTACTGACTTTGACATCTCGACGTAGTTGCCAACCTTGGATACTTGTCTTTTAGAATTTCGTCTATAACGTGCGGATATTCTCGCAACAGTATGAATATGGACTTGATTTATTTTTTATAAATTACACTCACGTTCGGAAACTCACTCGAATGGACTTCTACATATGATGCGTATTCCAGTAATGAAACTTAAACCAATTTGAACATATACATGGACCATCACCAAAAAAAAATTTTTTTTTAACTTTAACAAATTTTTTTTACCTTTCAAAAAAAATTTTTTTTTAAATTTTCTTTTTAAATACTCTTAGCTTTTAACTTTAACAAAAATTTTTTTACCTTTTCAAAAAAAAAAAAAAAAATTTTTTTTAATTTTTTTTTAAAATACTCTTAGCTTTGAACTTTAACTTTATTTAATTTTAAACCTAAACATAAAATAGAACTTTAACTTATTATTAAATTGTTGTTAGAACTTTGATGATTTAATGTTCAACGATGAACTTACTTCTTGCTTTGAAACCTAACATTATCTATAGCCTACAACAGTCCACCAAGGTTACCTAACCCTATGGAGATACACTTGCTTTATCTTGCTGTTTTTCCTACTGACTGTCTCGAGTTAAACTACTCTATAATTAGCTTACCTCTCGTATGTGATTGTACGTCACTGACTTAGGACTACTTCCAAGTCAGGGATGGACTTAGAATGGATGGATGAATGTTTAATAGTATGGAAGCACATGAATGGGATGTATGAACGTATAGGTAGTCAGTAATAGTGGTTTAGGCCTTCTAGCGGATTTATCCTAGGGAAAATCCTTCGCTAACAGGCGGGGTACTGTAGCGTTGTAGTCGATTAAACTAGAAGTCGACTACCACACTAATCTCTAATGTCTATGGTTTCACGGAGTGACAACACTTATGCAGTAGTGACCAGCTATAAATTCTAATCTCTAGTGCGCGAAGCTTCTTTTCTCGCCGCCTTCTGTTGCAAGTAACTTATATAGAAACCCCTCTGTGCCAAGGGTAAGTGCTCATCGTATCTGCCATTTTCTCTCCATCTTGCCAAATTGTAATCCTCTTATTTCACCATAATCTGCAGTGTTTGTAAATTAATATAATTGCCCGGTTGTCAAGATGGCTTCTGTCGAGATCATAACTATGCTATTTCATTGTCATCTGTTTTCCACTAGTGTTTCTAAATTGTGAAGCGTCCGCATGCCGCAGTATTACTTTTCTGCAGTGTCATAGCAGCTACGAGCTTAAACGCCTTGCACGCGGTTACGTTTTATATCGTTGCACGCGGTATGCGCACGCTTATCTCTATTTAACCTTTGTGAACCGCCGCGATGGTGAGTTTCCCATCCATTTTCCCGGGTACTGTTCCGTGGGGCTTACGGCTGGGAGACGCACGCATCGCTGGCGCTCACGATTCCTGCACCACGCTTACGGAAGCACCCTTTTTGGATTCCAGGGTTTTTTTCTTCCTTCTCCTTCGTTTCTACTGCCTTGGATTTCTACTATCAACCACCTCTACGTCCGCCGCTCGACGGGTGTCACGCAGCCTCTGTGACTGTCTGCGTGGCCTGCCCGAATAACCTCTGCGCCCGTCTGAGCGCTATTGTGTGGCCTGCCCGCATAACCTCTGCGCCCGTCTGCGCGCGAGCTGCCTGCTACGGGATCTGCCCGCCGGTCCGCGTGCGTCGCGGCCTGAGCCCAGGGCAGTACCATTCTATACCTTCGACCAGTGAGGGAACCCTGTGTGAACCGAACCCACCCCCCTTATCTCAAATAAATGCTGTAAACCTGTGGTCTCTGTTTTTATTTTTACTACCACCGAAACCACTACGCCACACTACTGAACGGATCTAAATGAAATTTGGTAAATAGATAGTTAACATCCTGGAACATAGACTACTTTTTATCCGAAAATTCCCACGGGATCACGATTTACGCGGGAAAACCCTCCCAGGCGAACGAAGTTGCAGGCAGAAGCTAGTATTGCATATTTTGCTTATTTAGCAATGTTATCTAAGATAGATACAGAATACGAAAAATAAATGTAAGCTTGGTATGTTATCGTCCGAGCAGCACAGTGACGAATTTACTGAAGAATGCTCTCCCAATAGGTATAGCTTAGTAATGTGCTATCATAACTCGCGACGTGCTACTTTCAGGACTCGTCGTCTGCCGGCCTGTCAGGCTGGTCGCGCGCTCGTGATCGCTCGTCAGCTTAATTACCGCATAAATTAGCTGCGAGTGCCGCGCGACCAGCACGACCAATATAACCCGAGCACTCACATATTTGTACTCAGCAGAGCAGCAGGCACGCGGCACTGATGTATGTCGCGGAGCTTAGACAAAGCTTGCCTTTATTTAAACAACTTGCTTTCATAATTGGAACGATTAAATGAGAACTCTGGTTACAAAAACATGTTTAATCAAATCGCAACATCCCTGGGGATGATTCCTGTGCCAGAAAACACAGCGCTAAGTTTCAAAACAACAGCAGCACCACTTTTACTAAAATCTGGAGCAGTGCAATGATGTTATCGTGGAAATGTTCGTTCTGGAGCGTCTTGAGCAGCCGGCGCCTGGCGAGCGCGAGGCGGCGCGCCACCGACTGCGGAAATCCAATAAAACGTCGCGACACGTGCACTCAACGCGTTCGCTTGTTCGCGCCTTTTACTGCAACTAACACGCTCTCGGGTGCCTCGTCACATATCTGATTACGAGGGTATCTAGGGTAGGTCGCGACCTGTAGGTCCGCCTTGTCCCTTGTAGGGTCGAAAGCCCACACACGTCCCCGTCACTGGTGGCAATCTAAGACAGGGTTATTGATATCGGATTTGAAGGGATTTATGTTTCATGTGAATGTGAACAGGCCGGGTATGACGAGTGTTGTTTATATTTTGTTTTGGACACAAAAAGGTATCAGTTTGTTATTTTTGAAAAAAAAACTTTCTCTAATTAATGATATAATAATGTAAAAGGTTACTATAATAATTATGCTTAGGGAGAATGAAAGAAGCTTTTTATATTTAACATATTTAAAAAATGTTGGTTAACAATGTACTTTTAACATCAGGAAGTAGGTATATACATTCAACTTATATGCTAGTATTGAGGATTAATGAAAATTGTGTCTAAAATATCTAATTTTCGAACCGTTTATACAAACGTTACTCAATCATAATATCTCTCAGCGAGTTCCTCGCATTGTATGCATGTGTTGATAGTACTGTTCGGCTAGCTACGTATTTATGTAATCTACATAAAGGTAGCTAATCCAGAACTTTTAGAACTGCAATAAAATCGAGTATGGATGGTCAATGTTCGATATGTTGAAAATTGCAACTAGGAGGCAATAAAGCCATTGGTTTCAATATTTCAGTGAATCTTAACTGCAATGGTCGAGAAATTTCAATATTTTTGAAATACTTTTGGTTGAGCTTTGTGCGTCGTAAATGTTTCCCTTTTTGGCGTCATGGCTCATGGCGGGCTTCGAAATGAAGTATTCTAACTATGTCGGCGAACAGTCCGGGTGACTCTACGAGCACACACAGCATGGTTCACTGTGTGAATGTCTGATCAAGTCTGATGGCACCGGCCATCAATGAATGTGGGCTACTACGATTGTACTGTACACAATACATTTGGCTTGTATTGAGTATATCGTTAGTATGTGTTGTGCTACGGTTCATGTGCAACTTTTCCACGATGGCTACCGTGTCGACAGAGCGTATTCAATACGCACTGTCGACACGGCAGTGTCGTCATCATACAACACACTGTATGTATTGTATGAAGCATGGCTGACACACGCGGGCGCGGGTATAAGTAAAGCGCGCGCCGCACACACTTACAAGTAAGAAGTAGGTACGTGGGAAGCACTGAGCTTTGAAATGACTGTAAACGGTTTCGTGAGTTATTTCATTAAGGTCGATGTGTATTGAGACTACCGCGCCCAACTTTGTGCTAAGGCAGAAACGGGCACGGAGAACCGATTCTATTGCGGATTCAGATAACAGTATGCAACACTGGCGCGGCGGTCCACACAAACTTATGTGGAGCAATGACTCCGCTTACTGCCTCACTCGAATTCATCAAAATTAACTACGCGAAATTTTCGAAAACTTCACAAAACACACAAAGTTTTGCTTTATTTCGTTTTGTTATGAACCGCTGCGTGGACATAATATAGCATTATTAGTAAACCCATTTCACGGCTTTATGGTCAAGGTGAAACTCCCAAGTTGGGACATGCCTGTGCTCGCGCCAGTAGCTCGCGCCAGTAGCTCGCATCATCACTAACACTAATGCTGCGCTTGCAATCATAAATAGACTCAATAGGACACGGTTCAATTTGTGATTGGATTCATTTCATGCAATATAGCAATCAGCGACACAAATGGGAACATGAGTCGGTAGCACAGATCATATGTGATCTGTGGTCGGTAGCTACGCACGGTTACTGTTGAATGTTTGAGCCGACACACGAATTACAAATTAGATGAATATCATGCTGACATGGAGCTTTCATTTATTTATTTGATTGCGGTTCGACATGGTGGGCGGATGTTGTCAAACACTAGCGACGTACTCTCCGAGTTGTACATGACATTACGGAAGAGTGTACACGTAGTGAAACAGCATTACCGAGCTAAATGCAGAAGTGTGTGGGATTGTAATCTGTGAAGCTATAGCTTGGTACTATGGTATTAGTTTATTCTATTGCACTTGTATTTACACACCCTTCGACTTTGGTCGCGTTCTCCTGTGGCTAGACCATCGTAGTGATTGAAGCATCACTGGTGAGAAAAGAACGGATCAAACCGGCCAGGTTCAGTGTTCTTTTTATATCGTTCCATCAGCATTAATACTCAATACTCAATCATTTATTGCGTTCCACAATGTGAACTTAGGTGGTAGGTGCATACAAAAATATACATAGTTTACAGATCATTGCAATTGAAATTCAGCATTGGAATTCCTGATAATGTTATAAGATATCCAATATTATTGCTGAGTGATTGAAATTTTGAATAGGTACCTAAATTTTGTCTGCTTGCTTATTTAGCTAAAATTAAACGCTCGCTGGTATTACAGGTAGCTGATAAAGGTCTTTACGAAAACTGTCGAATAAATCATCCTCTCACAGCGGACGCAGTATGCTAGTGTAACACACAAGCTTAGCATACATTTTTCACGAGCTGCGCTGCAAACACGGACGTAATACAACTCTTTTCTTCCCTTTTCTAAGGCCATTGAAAATAAGAGAACCCTTTCTAGAGGTCCAACCCGATTGGCCGACACTAGACCGCAGAAGTACCTTCGATACATCGAAGAAAAGTGCACTCCAGCTCAAAACAATTGTTATAATATCTGTCAAAGCTTATAAACACATATCAAACAAATTAGAGAGCTACCATGTAACTATTGTAAACAAAGACTTAAGAAATGGTTCTGTAACAACGTATTGCGTATTATGTATTATTTTAATAGAGTTCTTAAAATAGAAGCCAGGTCTTCATAATGAGTTTATTATACCAAATGTGATTTAATTAACGTTAATGATCTCATTGTAATAATATTTTCATTATGATTAAAGGTTTAATTGTTTTTATCTTCTTTTCTGTCTCGTTTGTTCTCAAAAGACAACATTGTTTATTTTTATATCATTTTATATTACATTGTTCGTTGCTAGACATAGCCGCGCTGGTCGATCATGATTAAGCAACGTTTTTCTAGGTCAGTCTGTAGATGGGTTCTCAGAAAAAAGATTAAGCTGTTGTTCCAGTCACTGACTGACTGGAACAACAGCTTAATGTTTTAAGTCAGAAAACCTAAGACTAGTCCTGCCAAATAGTATCGTGTTATCCAGCTACTGTTAACGCCATCTACTGACGCAAAGCTGACAACTCGTGGCAGCAGAGAAGCGAACGAGAGCGGCGCACGGCGAGCGCTGATTGGTCGTCGCCGAGTGAATCTGAATAGCGAGCGCTGATTGGTCGCTGCCGAATGAATCTGAACGGTGAGTGCTGATTGGTCGTCGCCGAATGAATCTGAAGAACGAACGATTGCTTCATTCAACGGATCTATATTTATATATACTCTGTGACTTCGATACACAAGACTCTCAGTATTATGTATCATTTATGCACAAGACTCTTAGAAACCATGGTGGTAGTCGGTTCACCATCATAACTCTTAATAACTTGTCTCCTCTGTAAATTATATATATTAAAATAAATACGTAAAACCCTTAAGAATAAAGAGAAGTTCACTGAAGAAGCCTGACCCTCAAAAATCCGAAAACAGCTACCTAGTAATACATTAGTAGGTACTCGGCTGCTTCCGGTTAGACTGATAGCCGACTCCATCGTGTTGGGAGTAGCAAGGTGGAGATGCAGCGAGACGTGAGCTGCCGATCCAGCCAGTTTGGTGGGATTGTCACTTCAAGCACTCCCACCACTTAACTGTTATATTGCAACGCTTGAAAAGGCCCGCTAAGTAATGAGTTCTTAATATAACACTAAGACCTGTTTATTTATTTATTTATGTACACACATGACACTTACAAAGAAAAAAATTAAATACAGACAAAAGTGCACAAAGGTGCTGCTTATTTCCTAAGAAATTTCTTCCAGCAGACCTGCGACAGGAGAGTTGAAGAGGAGATGATAGACACAGTGCGTATAAATACTAATTACGATATAAAACATACTTAGCTATAAAATTAAACTAAAATGATATATTTAATAAATATATACATACATAGAATTAAAATACATATTTATATTAATGCTATAAAAATATATACCTATAACAAATATATAAAATTACGGGATGTTAGATAGGTAATGATCCTTGACCAGCTTTTTGAAAATACTAATGGATTTAGCTTCGCGGATTTACACACACCTACACCTAGAAAGCAAGTAAAGGATTTGATTTTATTTATATTGATATATTAACAATAATGCACATAAAGTGATCGCTATTTAGATGATATAACGACGAACTTCACTATACTTTACAAAGTTGAGTCAAGGCTTTAAATTGAGTTTCGTTTTCATTGTGCTGCTGTTTGTCTTGACCTCATGATTGGAAGCTGCCTGTAGTCTATTTCACGAGTGTACGAGCTGTCAGATACGGTACGGGATTCGGGGTGCGAGGTGTACCGGTTACAGCAAATCAACGTAATTCCGTCGACGTAATCCCGGAGTGGAAGCACAAATAAATTCACTCGGAGTCTTGTTAATAACTAGTGTAAAGGCCCCGACAGCGGCCGGATAATGCCTGATTATTAGAGTTTTATTTCCCCAGTAGCCGCTCGCTATTCGCTACTGCCCACAGCAGTAAGGAACCCGCATTAGGAATTTATTCCCATCCGGAATTCGTGCGACATTCCCCGGCCGTCCCTTTATGGACGGAACGACATTCCGGCCGCTCCAAACCTGCGGTGAACTAGACGAGAGGCTTAGTAAAAAATGAATGGGATAAAGTAGGCGAGTAATTGAAATCGGCTGAGGGGGCGGACTTCTTGTGACGGTGCCTGATAACCTGAGGGTCGAGGAAGCCTGAAGGGCGCTCATTGACATCAGAATATCAAGCGTAATGTTTTTCTTGACGCTTGCAGGTGTACTATTACAATAAATCCTGCTTCCTTAGATTACCTACTATCTTTAAAATAAACCGTCTATTGCATCATACTTCCTTTGATCGTTGTGAGTAATAATACTCCCTTATAATGCTACAATATAAGATGCTTACTTGTAAACACATAACAAAGTACATAGGTAATGTACTTAGAACAACACACCAGAATGCCTTAGAATGCCGCGTTGTTGTGACGAGGGCGGCTGAGTTGTTGCGCATTAGTGCGGGGTACCGGGTCCCTGTGCCCCCACGGCTCCCTGCGCTCGACCGCGAGGGCGCCCTAGGCCGCGTAATCCCGCCTTCACATTATGTCGAGCATCGCCGCTGATCCCGCATTTATCCGCAGGATTTGATAACGCTCACCTTACTAGTACGCAAACATGAATTTATATAGATACCTACGTAATATAATAATGTAGAAATCTTTTCTCTACTTCCATTGCGAGTAAAAAAATACGTAAAAAGCCAAGAATATCTTCAGAAAAAGAGAAAAATATCACCTAGAAGTAGGTAACGTTGTCAGTAATAGATTTGAATACAATTCAGTTACATATAAATACTATTTCCTTCCGTGGCTCAGCAATACAAGTCACAAATCTACGTTTCTACTTGGCGGGTGAAATACTGTAAACGAATCTTTGAAATATAATAGCGTGAACTGCTGTCGCCCTCGATAGGTTCATTCCGTTACACCTCCCTTCCCCCATGTAACCTAATCCAGTTTTCCCTCCCAGGTAGGACGGCGGGCACGTCGGGTTACAACAGGATCATCCAGATCCTAATAAACGTCACAGATCAATATTACATTTAATCTCGCGAAGTTATAAAGTTGATATATTTAAATAATCTGGCTTATTTCAAAACCGATAAATTGTAGCTGCTAGAGATCGGCCGTTTGATATTAATAGAATACAATACTATTTATTAACTGTTTCGTTTGTCGTGTGGTTAGAAGCGCGACTTCGATTCCCGGGTCGGACAAAAAAGCTGTTATTGGGTTTTTTGTAAGTAGTAGTAGCCCGGCTGTTATTTGTAAGTAGTAGTAGCCCGGCTGTTATTTGAACATTATCAAAAACTAAGTATTAATAAATTCAAATTACTTATAAAACGTTGCTGCGAGCTATGTCAGAAAACATTTTATATAGTTAAAGATTATATTGAGGAGAAGAAGGCTTGGGAATGAGCTGCTCCAGTGATATACGTGAGCCTTTTTTATTTTTTAGATTTTGATTTTTGATTTATTTTTTATCGATTAAAATATTTGCTTTGTTAAGTATTGCATACACCTATTTCATTATTGTAAATGTGAGGACTATGTAGGTTATTCTTTCTTCGTTGTTGTTGCTTTCACTATAATTTATTTATTGATGTCAAGCAGTTTGAGTACTTGTGTGGCCTACCCAACACCACAGACATGCTTCTCATATACAAATACAAAATGTATGGACTTTAAACTCTGAGTTTGTTTCGGTGTTTCTTCTCAGAGTATTCAGTTAGGAAATACCGACCTCATCTAGCTAAACTAAACTTAACACGCAAAAAAATGACGTGTAAAAGTGTTATTAATAACCAATTTACAAAATATATATTTCATTTCATTTAAATTTTAACATTCGTTACGGGTAGTCAGAAGCCAGTAAATCTGGAACTGGTCTAGCCAAGGTGTGTCGTGTTACCGACGACTGCCCGTCTGACCTCCACAATCCAGTTGTGTTGGCTTGTGGAGGTCAGACAGACCCGAAACTACCCGAAACTGTCAAATTTTTCCAATCAACCTTGAACCTAATTTCTTCTTTACTAATATTATAAAGAGGAAACCTTTGTATTTTTGTATGTTTGTATTGAATAGGCTCAAAAACTACTGGACCGATTTAAAAATTTCTTTTACCATTACTTAGAGGGATTCTTCCGAATCCGTATAGGCTATATTTTATCCCGGAAAATAGATAGGATTTTTCGTGGTAGTGAAAATTGTGGAGTAAGGCGTCGAAAAAACTGCCGTACGTTAACGATTCTCGCGAACGCTGCCTATATTTAATATAAACATTGCACCCGTGCGAAGCCGGGGCGGGTCGCTAGTTAACAATAAAGTTGAAAATCTATTAAAGAAATTTGACAGATTGTTGTAGCTTGATGTGCGGGCGTCTGTACAATAGTAATTACTCAGCTACGTAGGGTCAGACTGGAAGCTGTCTCCATCATAGTTGTGAGGCAGCAGATTGTGATGAATTCTCTTTGTTATGTGCATAAGTTAAAGCAACAATCGATTAAAAAACTTAACATGGACGGAGTGATACAATGGGCCTTTACGCTAAAAATGACCCTTTATATACTACAATATATATATACAATATATACTATGATAGAATAATATATAAAATAATAATATTCCACAACTTTCATACAACGCCATCTAGTCCCAAACTAAGGAGAGCTTGTGCTATGAGTACTAGACAACTGATAAACATACATACATATTTCTAAACACATACATATTATAGACAAATTACACCCAGACAAAGAACAAATGATCGTGCTCATCACACAAACATTTCGCACCTTTGGGAACAACGGGTCTACTACTGCATGCTTTCCAACTTTACAGGAAGAGCATTTTTCGATTTTTTTTCATGTATTTTTTTTTAACTCTATACTGTTTTAGAGTATTGACGCGATTCTTACATTCTTAAATCCGTAGTTTCTTCACGGACAATCGTGAATATTTGAAAAGAAATACAAGAATGGGTTTCTGAGAAACAAGCCATAAACTGAGGAAAAGGTACCAAAAGTGACTTTTTGTTACAAATTGCTGTCATATTGCAGAACTGACCTTTTTAAAAAATAATAACTTCATGAAAGTACGTATTTTTTATTGATACGGGTGATTTACGTTTATTTTTAGTAAAGATATATTTAACTGGAACCTAATACAAACTAAAACAAGCAGAAAAAGAAGAAGAATCGGTAAAATACTATATTTATTGATAAAATAGAGGGTTATTAAATGAAATAGATGATATCTTTTTTATTTTTTATTTGTATAAGAAACAAATGGCATCAAAATTAAAAAAGAATAACATACATTTTGAAAGAGGTCCCACACCGACACCCGTGTGGACGATATATTGGCCAACTTGTATGTTGGAGGCACCACAAGCTCAAGGCATTTGCTCCAAACTATAGAAAATGGCTTTCAAGTTACTGTCAGATAAAACCTTAATTATACTGAATAGTATATCATAAATATAATCGTTATAGTATAGATAAAATGACAGTTGCATGCTGTTTATCAAATGCTCTGCTAAAAATATAGCAATAAGTACGAGTACGACTCGCATCACACTTGTTTAATTATAAAATAAAGAAATATCAAAATATTGTGTTGTAAATAGTTTCATAAACTTTCGGTATGATGTTGGTGTTAATTATGGTTTGAATATCTGCCTTCTTTCGAGCACTTAAGAGGATTTTACTGTCATAAGCCTGCTTTAATGTTACTTCGTGAGGTTGTTGGACTCTTGTGCTTATGACGCTCGTGTTACTGTATGAATACGATTGACTTCAATCCAGTTGCCCTCGTATGAAGTTTTGAAGTAATAAGAATGGGCGTTATCAGCCGCACTTTGTGTATGCCCCCGAACAAGGAATTTATGTTGAATAGTATTTATTTGCAGTTTATTTACTGCATAATAATACAGGTTAATCATAAATCTGAAATCCAAAACAAAACAATTACTCAATAGATCAGCTCTAAATAATAATGTAAATATAAAACCATCTATCTAAGAAAGATTGGCTAGATAGAAAGTGTCTTTTTGTTATAAAAATAAATGTTTAATTTAATGAGAACATAAAGTACGATTTGGTGAAACTTTTTTTTGGTTGATTGGATTCATTCGTGAGTTTTACCTAAAAGGGCCATTTAATTTTCAACGATAATAATCTCTCGCTTGATATTTTAACGTCACATCAGTTGTAAAATGGCATTATGTTTGTAATATTTATTTTTACAAAAGTCATTGTAACAAATACAACCTATTCATTTTATAAACAAAATATTTTTTTTTATATACCTTTATTTTTAAACATAAATGACCGTTTATTACCATCAAAACAATGAGTATAAAGATATTCATTGTTTTGATGGTAATAAACGGTGAGAAATGTTTTTTTTTTTTGCTTCAAAAGTGAAGCAAAAAAAAAACATTTCTATACAATGATGATCAAAATGACTTTCTGCCTTAATATAAATACTAATCATTACAAAAATAATGTCACTTGTAAACAGAAGTGACGTTATGTTTGCAGCAAACAAATACCAAGATTTGGTAATAAAACGTGATTATTATCCATAACTGACATTAATTTTGTAAAATAAAAGTCATTACTTACCGTAGTGCCTCACCGTCACAAATGCGCAAGGTCACACTTCGGCTGTTAAAACACTACTGACAGGATGAGACGTTATGTTTCAAGCAAACGGACCAATTACGCGAAATAATGTAACGACACTCCCTCCCTCAAACCGATGTTATTCATGCTACTGTCACCGTTTTTGCTGAGGATATGGAGTCGATTATCGCGGTTTTTTCTGCATATTTAAGTCATTTTTGCAAAAAGTTGCAGTAGTGACCCTTTGTTCCCAAAGGTGCGATTTGTCCTGGGTGGGAATCGAAACCACGACCTTGCGCATAGCAGTCAGGGCTACTGACCACTAGACCAACAGGCCTGTCAAACAAAAATATTTTTTTTTTATTGATAATATGCTTGCGTTTGACCACCACCTGACCTGATGGTAAGTGATGATGTAGTCGAAGATGGAGCACGCTTACCTAAAAGTAACCTATTCACTCTTGACTTAAAGACCCCTAGGTTATAGCTAGGTTATAGTTATTTATTGAATCCAAGTAGAATACAGATCTTAAGCTAGGAACTAAGATGCCATAATTATACAATCTTATTAACTACAATTATGCTAAAAGGTGGTATACATCTGTTGACAATATACGTACGCTGCCTCTTAAACTAGGGTATACCTATATTTTATGAGACAGTGGACAGCCATAGAGTTTTGTGTGATGAATATAAGAAAGACCATTTATTTATTTATTTGCTTCAAAAAGATTTACATTCACAATAAAATTTGCGCTGAACCTCACACTAGGATACCATGTGTAGTGGGGCCCAGCGTCCTTCGTCATATTTGTTCTTATTAAGTAAAAAAGTTATTAATAAAATTACACATAGGTGTAGAATTTTGTGGGTGTTTGTATATACGTGCATGTGTGTTAAAGAGTGTATGTGTGAGAGAGTGAAATGTGTAGGTAAGAGTATTGTTTCATTTGGGATATATTGTATGAAGTGATTTAAGTTTTGATAGTAGTAAATGTTTCAATTTTAGTATAGTCCAAATCCAAAAGCCAAGTTGTTTCAGTGGTTTTACAAACTCTTCTTGACATGCGCGTAGTTTTGTTATTAAGGTCCTCGTTAAATTTGGAATATAGATGGGGGCCCATAAATGCAAAAGCTTTTTTGCCAAAATTTAGCCTACATGACTGTTTTTTCCAATTAAGTCTCCTTTGTGAACGTTCAGTTACGATCACATCAGCAAGTGTGGTTTTGTGGAATCTCAGTACAACTGCCAAGATGTACAGTGCAACAGTGCAAGATGCGGTGCATAGTAAGTACTCTAGCGTCTGGTAAAGTTGAATTTAGAAATCATTTGGTAAAAAGTTTAAATGATTTGCCCCGTGTCCTACTAACCTCATCCCTTAGGCAGATATGACATATAAGTACCCAAATCGGAGGACAACAGCGGACAGTGTTTGTACTGTGAGGGCGCGACTGGGTGTCGCCCAGCGGCACCTGCCTGTGACGCTGTGTTTAAGATGAGCTGCGAGATTACGTCCCTCCTGTGCCACTCGTCAGATCATTCTGACAGTTTCGGGAAATAAAAAGGTTATCGTCACTTTAGCTCATGTCGTAATAATTTAGTGCTTAGTATAAGAGCGCGTTCCTTCTATGTTGTGATGGCAGATTATCGTGTTAAACGACAAGCGTTTTGCGTCCTGGCTTGTGTATGGTGGAGCTCACATATTGGATGATAGGATTAGCTGTTGTCTACTGCTTAATTTGTTGTTAAACTGCTAGAGATGACAGTCATCCAGCGGGAAATTAATCATCAAGACATAGTGGAAACGCACCCTTACGAATCTCTCCCTTTTCGTTTCTGTAAATGCTTTTGCAAAAAATCCAACGTTAAAATATTACAAAGCCAATTAGTTTCGGCAGATTCATGCCTTGGCAGCTGATAGCTTATATCAGCGTAATATTATGCCTTCAAACTAGTGCTTTAAACTATGAATTTACAATTAATGTAAGGGAGAGATCAAAGCCTTATTTTTTCAGATACGGCCTGGGATACGGCGAGTAAGTGTTTGGCTTTTAAACCTGGACGCACTGAGGGAGCTATCATGCTTAGCTACATGTTTCGTGGTGGGGCCAAACTTATAACACCTTTGATTGTGGTCTGGGATTTATAAATAAAGTATAAATAGCACACAGGTGCACCTGAAGGGGCTGGCAGCCGCCTGCAATGTTGTTGGGAAGGTAGATTGTTACAGCTTGTAGTGTTAACCAACACATTTTCAGTATAAACTCGTCTTTTACAAAGGTTTACGATGAAGAAGGATAAGGATAAGGTCTTTTTAATCCAAAGATTGATTGGTAGAGAATGCCTTGTTGCATTAAGTCCGCCCATGTACCACTATTGTACATAAAGTTTAAATAAATTAATGTGAGCTATGCAGACATGACTAATGAGAGTGTAGATTCAAGATGCGATCAAATGAGGAACGTTACAAATCTACGTCCTGCTTGCATTCTCAGAAGTGGCGCCCTCTGACTGCAGCTGACACTGACTAATGGAGTCTTTGGCGCGACTCACACCAGCACAGTAACGTGCGTCCTAAGTTTGGAGGTGTTTAGTAAGAAGAGGGATGAGGCACATTAGTGTTCGCGGGCATTTGATTTGCAGAAGCATCTGTAAAGAGCTGAGAAGTGCAGGAAACTCGTGTCAAACCAACAAAAAATCGTTGTTAAGTTTGTCTACATCATTTTGATGAAATTAATATTTAAAACAGCTCTATGTTCCCAGAAGCTCTGAAATATCAAGCTCATAGATCAATGCAATAAAGAATATTGATGCTGTGGAATTTTAATTTATTGGGAAGAGAGTGGATTCCACGACTGTGAATCTAGTTCAGAGAATATTTTTTATACAAGGAACAATTTATTAAACTTAATAATATATAAAATAATGAATAATTTATTTAACTGAATGTTTTTTTTTATATAAGTACACATAATTAAATATCTACTATTCGTAAACAAAACCTATGGGGCACATGTTATGGTCTGTTGAACTATAATTATGAAATAATAATAATATAATATTCCACAACTTTTTTTTTTTTTTCACACAACGCCATCTAGTCCCAAACTAAGCAGAGCTTGTGATATGGATACTAGACAACTGATAAACATACATATATATTTCTAAATACATACATATTATAGATAAATTACACCCAGACAAAGAACAAATGACCGTGCTCATCACACAAACATTTGTCCTAGGTGGGAATCGAACCCACGACCTTGCGCATAGCAGTCAGGACCACTGACCACTATACAACGGGCCGGTGCGAGGTGAGCTATGGTAAGTGGTAGTTGTTATCAGTGGTGCAGGGCACGAGCCCAGCACAGCATCTTGAAGAAGAAGGGTCTGACGCTAAGTTACCGCGCCATTCGTCAGGGTGAGGCTCGCACCCACACCCCACACTTCGCACAACGAACCCTCACCCACCCGTCAATATTTAGATGGATACTGTTACACCACTTTTCTCTGATCGATTACAGATTTGATCCAATAACTTATACTGAAGTACGGATGTACACGTTGCAAGTTAAGCCAACGATTTGACAGTCTCGCATACATTTGTACGAAGGACGGCGAAGACTACGATGCATGATTCTAATGTATGCACATAATTGCAAATCCTCACCGCGAGGCTCTGCCGCCGCTGTGCGCTGCTAGAGGAACGCACTACTCCACAGAGTTATTAATGTTGCCAGAATTACCGTTATAAAATGGAGTCCAGCTTTAATTAAAACTTCGTGCCTCTAGGATTTTATTTAACATTCCATTTTTACTTAATTTCCCAACAGAGAAATAATAGTCTCGACGATCATTACTAGACGTGAATTTTAATCCGTGGGACATTATCACGTACAATTGGCTACAGAGGACTTGTGTGACCTGCGGCACTGATAGCGCTCCACTTTGTCGAAAAAATATAAACAACTTGTTAACGCCGGCACCGCATTTCTGATCCATTTCTTTAGAATTTCTCTTATCATCACGATGCCTTGTCTGATACTGCATAGGATCGACATACGCTTAGTGGTTTGAAACTGCTGCAAATAAACCTAAATAGTATATTTGATATAAATATATTTATTTCGAATAATATGTTTGATACGATTTTGTATGTTTGAAAAATTGTCTGCTACGTGTAGACACTAGATAACTCGTACAAGTACAACACGCAGTGAATTCGGATGCGAAGTCACAATTAAAGCAAATGTAGCTAATTTCATAAATTTTTGGGTTACGTAAGTAGGATACAGTTTGTTTGTCGATCTGTTATATACTGCAGTAGGATGCATGATGCACGGAGCTCGTTTACAAACTACATATGTTCGATATGCCTCAGACAAAATATACATATAACTCTTATTCATTTTGTAAATATAATCATAACGCAATCGAGTATGAGACCACCGTATAACTGACGTCTAGAAGACTGGATAAGACGCCTTTTGTAACCTGACGTCAAGGGCGGATCCGGGGGGGGGAGGGGTCATGGGGTCATGATATAAAAGTAGGTAAAACTATACGCGATGAGCGCGAGTGTCTGTTCCCACCGATGTTAGGTTGGAAAAAGCCCAGGGACTCGTCACGTCAGCGCTACTTGTGGAATTTGATGCTTCGCACTTGTTTGCAAGTGTGCTGAGCTAGCATCTTGGCATCGTAACATCTCCCCTGCCAGATGAGCAACAATTTGGTGACCTTGACGCCAAAAGTTGCGGCTCTTCTTTCATCTTCCGTTAATTCGGTGTTAGTTTGTGTGGTAATGTTAATTCTCCCAGCTCGACGGCGACGAATGACATAGATGATGCTTAGTGCACATGTACCAAATAATATAAGTATGTAGAATGGAATTGTCGTATGGTAGATTCCGATAGTGTCCAGTGTTTCGAGTTTAATTTCATCTTGTGAAGTGATTTGGTTCTGTATTTTCCGAAGGCTGGTTAAATCCGTAGTCTTCAGGGTGAAGCTCCGTGTCTTTACTGGTGTTTCGTAGTGTGGAAGAGCCATGAGTTTTAATGGTTTTCCGACTAATTTATTGTCCAGGTTTATTATACTAAGTTCGGATGTTTTAATCTTGCAGCCTTGAGGGACACTGACCAGAAAACTGCCTTGTAACATTACAAATCGCTCTTTACCGCAGGATAGTAGAGTCTTCGTACTATTGGGGAAAGTAATTATGTAATGATAGCTATCCAACTCAATCAGGGCCTCCTTAGTCAGAGAGATAGGCGTGGGTTTGCACGTTCCATCTATCTCCTGAGATTGTATAAGTTTTTGAATACAGTCTGACCTTGATGAGATCCAGTGGACAATCTTCTGCCGCATATGTGCCAGGAACTGACCTTCGGGCATTTAGCCTCCTTATACACATATTCCTGAGAATTTGACGCTATATAAGGTGCAGTTGGTACTATAATTAGGCTGTCCTTATTTGGAACTGGACTTAATTCATATAACTGATAGTCTGTGCTAAACGTAATGGGAAACTTTAGGACTATTACAACTCTCGACTCTGTGAAGTATGAGGCTAGGCTAAGAATTTCGTAATAATCTCAATGATGATGTCAATTATTTGATCAGATCTATAAGTGCGTTTTAATTGGCTTATGATATTTCTTAAATCTTTAATAAAAAGTACGGAATGGTGAACTGATTTATTTTTGCTAAAAGCTAATATATTCTCTATTCTGTCAATTTCGCTCAAAAGTTCTTGAACATTTTCGCTTAATATTGCAAAAAGTTGTACAAGGTGAGCGTAGTGAATAATTCGCTCATTATCATTAGTCATATTCATGACAACAGTAAGAGCCCTTTCTAGTTTAACCTGATTTAATAAAATATTTCGGATAATTTGATTCTGCTGTATCGTCATCTCTTTATATAAAGTAATATGCTTGTTCAATGATAGGGATACAATTTGATCATTTTTATTTAAAGTGCGTAATGCATTTTCGAATTTCAGGGCGTCTTCATTGTCCAAATTACCGGAAATACTTTTAATAATTGTGCCTAAAGGATTGATCAGACCTCTTTTAGTTCTAGATGGCCTAAAGGTACCTAATTGCACTATAAATTTATCTAACTTCGCATATAGGTGCCTAGTTTGATACTTAAAGAGGGAGCTATCTGTATGGGATAATTTATAAGTAGTATCTGTAAGTTGGGATTTTATAGCGTTCACATGTAACTCGATTTCTTGAAGGTTAATGTCTTGTAAAAATATATGAAAATGGGATATAATTTTGGTAGCACCTAGATTAAAGAGTAGTATACGCGGTCCATTATCTAGCCTATCGAGACGTATTTCTTGAGCACCAACTACGAAAATTGGCAGCAGTAGTAGCTAAATTTGTACTATTGCTGGCGAGCGTCGATCCGTCGATTTTTGGAAGTCTCGATGTCTGCAGCAGCAGCTTTCTCAACTGGCCTCCGAAGGTTCTTCGTCAGGACGGTCGACGCCGCGATGCCCGATTTTTGTGTGATTCACACAACGACAACACTTTCAAAGTCCTTGACGACTTCCGACTGCGCCAGATACGTGTGTGGGGCGTGTCGGGAAACTTTTAGAATAAAGTCCGTTTCATATAATAAAAAGGTTTAATTACTGTTCACAAAAGTTCTTAAAAATTATCAAATTTAAAAGTAAAAAAATAAAAGTAGGTAAAACTATACGCGATGAGCGCGAGTGTCTGTTCCCACCGATGTTAGGTTGGTAAAAGCCCAGGGACTCGTCGTTACCGTGGGAAGCGCTACTCGTGGAATTTGATGCTTCGCGCTTGTTTGCAAGTGTGCTGAGCTGAGCATCTTGGCTCATAACAAGTGGTTGCGTAGTAATTAGTTTTTTGTTTGTTATTTCTGTGAGGAGAAATAAATGGATTAATAAATAAATAAATTATAATTCATCATCATCCACAGCCTGACTTCACCCAGTGCTGGGTATTTGGCCTTGCTTTGCTCGTGCCAAGCTCCACGATCATGTGTCAGACTCATCCAAGAATTTGTAAAAAGAAATTAAAAGTGTTTAACAAAAATCTCATACAGGAAAAGTGAAAAATTCTGTAAAAGCGAAGAACAAATTTAAAAATAAATAAATAATATCTTTATTTGAAACACAGCCAGAAAATTACACATGTGTCTTAATAGCTAGAATAAGTACATGAATTTGACAGTAATACATAGCCTGCTGTCTCCCAAACTAGGCAAAAATTTTGGGGGTTAACAAAGCTACGTTTCAGCATTAATTGTTTTCTTTCCGGATAAATATGAATACTGACGTCTGAGTGTACTTCATTTTTACACGAATGACTGATTGGTATTTACTGATTGAATTTGAAAATGTTAGTAATTTCATTGGGTTGTGTAAATGATCATGATTCTAATTTCCTTCCTCAATGTTTTCAGAGCACTTGTCTAGACCGATTTATTGCCCGCCTATTTACTGCGGCGCCCATGTAGCCTGCAGTTGGTCACAGTTCTACCCCCCCCCCCCCCTGACCATGCGGTGCCTTTTTATTAATTTTCAGGATGATACTTTTAAAACATCAAAGCCCTTAAACATAAAAGTCGATCATGATTTATTATCTTAAAAAAACAGAGGTAATTTCAGACAGGCCCATGTTATTAAAATTCTTGGCATTTCGACCAAGGCCTAAGAACTACCCTCAATTAGGGTTTGGAGTATATCAATGCAAAATTTACTATGGAAGAATATTAATGCTTCGCGAGGATGACATGTTCTTTTTTTATTTTGAAAATCAACCTTGAAAGGGGGGATACTTGAAACTTAGTGTAAATACTTATCTAGGTAATTACTAATGAAATTCGTAACCTAAATATCTTAAACGGGATGGAGCGGGTTTAGAATATTGTTTGTAGAAAAAAGATGCAATAACCCTCTCGTTGCTGCATAGAAATCTAACGGATACACTGACAGACCCAGTTACGTAAGTTTAGTGGTGATCAAAATCAGAATATTTGTATGAAAAATTTCATTTCTACTTTCATGTAAACAAGTTTCATAGACAAACTAAAGTTTTCTCATTTGAAGCTGCGGACTCATGTTGACGTGTGCGGTAAGATGAAGGGATGTATTTACACACAACTGCTGGTCACCGTGCTGGTCTGACCCCTATCCAAACTTGTCCGGAATCCTTAGCAGTATGCACCTTGTATGCCTATCTATAAAAAAAAAACTTTTATTCAAATAAGATGTTTACAGAAAAGTACTGATACTACAGAGTGTAAATATACATTTATTTACAGTTTATGCACATAGGTACAAAACATATGCCGTAGGAATATACAGTAATATAGTATGTTGACTAACAGAGGGCGTTCCCGTTTACCCGCAATAGTATAGCATCCATACATGCTAAAAAAAGTATTGCCATTCGAAAACAAAATGTTTTTTTTTAATATTAAAATATTCACAAAAAAATATTTTTTTCTTTCTTCTAGTTTGTATTTTAAGCATTTTAGTACATAATTATGTACATTTGTTTGGAAATAAAATTAGAATGATTACATTGTTTTACTGATATACAACGTGTAACGGAAACCCCATATCTATCCAAAAGGGTTGAAGACAACATCTGGTATGGAGTCTCTATGCACAGTTTCAGCTCAAAATAACTGACTCAAAGAATTGATACCAAATTATCGGTTACATATATTTCTTGAATACCAATCATAACAAACGTGTCACAGCACTACGAGGGTCAATAACTTTCCACGTCACTTGCCTTTAAACGATAATTCTTTTCGCTTTTCTTAATTTGAAAAATTCTGTCTCTGGTATCAGTGTATTGGTATTTGTAATAAGTTCTACACACGTAGACTTAGGATTACAAAACCCTTGCCATATCGTTTGTTATCACCCAAAGAAGCCATGCACTTGGTATGTATATACCCTTTAAATTACACGTTGTATAGAACAAAAAAAAATATATATACATAAAAGAAACACTCTGTACACGCGTAATTGAAGGACGGCAATGTCGCAATTTATTTATGAATGCGTACTCGTGTACAGAGTGTTTCTTTTACGTATGAATTTAACATTTTTAGTGAATATTTTAATATTAAAAAAATAAAAACATTTTGTTTTCGAATGGTAATATTTTTTTAAGCATGTATGGATGCTATACTATTGCGGGTTAACGGGAACGCCCTCTGTTATTTAACATACTGTATAATAGTTCTTAGAAGGTTATCTAAGTGGCTGAATGGTGGCTAAAATGATGATTTATCTTAAATTCCATCGAAGTTAAGTTTATAAAAACTCTTGTGTTGTCTGCCTATCTGTTAGTAGTCCAATTATACATATCTCAGTAGTCACCCGGTTTCAAGGCAAGTCATTCTGCTAACATCAGTAATCCTCTTCTAAGTAAATACATTTGGGATGCATGAAGAAGCCTCCACGAGTAGCGCAACTAGTTCCATTAGTCACTAATTAGAACCTAGCGCTCGGCGCATCCTGGACAGTCACACCCATGACCTTTAGTGACTGACCAATTCTTCGTTTGCGGTGGTAGGGCTCACGCCCGCCTGGCTTGCGACCACCCTCCCACCGGAGTTCGACGTCAAGCAGTTCACTGTGTTTCGTCGATGCGTGGGAGTACCAGTGCCTTATTGGGTTTTAGAGTGAAAGCTGCTGCGATGTTCAAAGCTGGTCTCGGCCTTGAAGCAAGCTTCGGCATGGCAACTCACTCTGGAGGGTAGCGGGATCCAAAGCACGGTCTTGCCGTTGGCCGACCGCAGGAAGTTGGGGGCCCAAGTCGCACGCCAGCCACGTGCAAAAGGCTGCCCCGCCACCTCGCGAAAAATCCCGATATGGACCACCGTGCCAGTCGGCGACTGGAAGGGAGGACCCGGTGGACATCTTCGGGGGGGTTTGGGCGTCCCCGCAGTCTCTAGGTGAGTTGACCATCGTGCTGAAGTAAGCTCACGAGTGTCGTTTAGTCAATTGGACTCACCTCCCTTTCTCTCTAAATACCCTTCCCAATCTCCAAAATGAAGCGCATGTCAAAAAGAAATAAGTTTAACCAACGGCTGCACCTCCTCCCACTTAAAGTGCAATTCACAAATATCCGTGGATTGCACTCAAATATCGATCCGGTCCATCACCATCTCGAGACCGATAAGCCACACTTACTCTTTTTGACGGAGACAAAGATAGCGACTCCCGCAGATGTGGCGTACCTCAACTACCCAGGATACTCACTTGAGCATAAGTTTAAGAAGCAGGCTGGGGTCTGTGTGTACGTCCGCGATGACATTTGCTGTCAGCGTCTTCGCTGCTGCGAGGTTGTAAGGTTCTCTACTCTGTGGCTTTTAGTGAACACCGGCACTATTAAGACCGTATATGTCGGTGTCTACAGGTCGCATAGCGGTGATCAGGAGACAACTAGACTCTTCGACCATCTTACGGAGGCAGCCGAATTGGCCCTACTCAAATACCCCATGGCGGAGCTTGTTTTTCTGGGGGATTTTAATGCCCATCATAAAGAATGGTTGTTCCCGTACCAGAAAACAGACCATGCTGGTAGAGAGGCGCGCAGGTTTGCTGTATCGCTAGATCTCGGTGAACTGGTTGATCAAGCGACCCGCATTCCGGATGTCAGTGGCCATACACCCAATTGCTTGGACCTTCTGCTGACAACCGATCCAGACAGGCACTCTGTTTCGATCTGGGCTCCACTCGGATCGTCTGACCACTATCTGGTGAAAACTGTATCTTCCTACTCTCCTCCGGATAAAAGCCCTAGGGGCACTAGACGAGTATGGAAGTACAAGTCAGCAGATTGGGATGAGATGCGGTATTTTTTTGCATCCTACCCATGGCGGCGAGCTTGTTTCTCATCGTGCAACCCATCGATCTGCGCTGATGCAATTGTTGACGTGGTACGTCAGGCTATGGAATATTTTATCCCATTTTCTGACGTCCCACTTGGCTTTGAGGCTCCGCCTTGGTATAATGCAGCTTGTGCACAAGCTCAATTGCGCAAGGAGCAGGCTTACCAAGCCTGGGCCTCGGCCCGCAGTTGCGGCAGCACTAGTGTTGCATTGAAGACAGCATTTAACTCTGCCGCTAAGGCCTGCAAACGAGTGTTACGGAAAGCTCGGTTTGACCATGTTGGACGAATTGGGGCAAAATTGGCAACCTACCCTTCGGGCAGTAAGCAGTTTTGGTCCCTCGCCAAATCGGTCGAGTCGAACTTCTGTCGTCCTTCGCTGCCTCCCATGGTAAAACCGGATGGAACACTGGCTCATACCGCACAAGAGAAAGCAAATTTATTTGCCTCCCTCTTCGCGGAAAATTCGCGTCTAGACACAGGGTCTAACTTACCACCTAACATACCTCACTGCGACTCCGTAATGCCGGAAATCGCAATTCACATTAAAGAGGTCCGTAAAGCCCTTTGTAGTCTGGACGTGAACAAGGCCAGTGGGCCGGACGGAATACCTGCCAGAGTCCTAAAAAGCTGTGCTCCAGAGTTGTCACCTGTACTGACTCGCATGCATCGCCTTTCCCTCAAAACCGGAGTGGTGCCAGTGTCCTGGAAGCTTGCTAATGTGCAACCTGTACCCAAAAAGGGGAGCCGTGCCGATCCTGCCAATTATAGACCAATCGCCTTAACCTCCATACTGTGTAAAGTAATGGAAAGGGTACTCAACAACAAGTTGCTGGCATACCTTGAAGACAATGAGCTCCTCAGTGACCACCAGTATGGCTTTCGCCGTGGTCGGTCCACCGGAGATCTTCTTGTGTATGTCACGCACTGTTGGGGCGAGGCCATTGAGAAACACGGTGAAGCCCTTGCGGTATCCCTCGACATCTCAAAGGCCTTTGACAGGGTCTGGCACGCTAGTCTGCTAAGCAAGCTTCCCGCGTTTGGTGTCCCTGCTGGCTTATGCAACTGGATTTCCGACTTCTTGAGTGAGCGGTTGATCCGAGTGGTCATCGATGGCTGCTCATCGGATCTTATGGCAATTAATGCCGGTGTTCCTCAAGGGTCTGTTCTTTCTGCGACTCTTTTTCTGCTGCATATCAATGACCTACTTCAGCTGGGAGCAGTTGGGTACGCGGATGACAGCACAGTCTCAGAAAGATACTTATCCAGTTCTAGAGCTGACAGGGACGAAATTGCCACTCTCAGAAAGGCCATGGTAGAGCGCATAAATTTGACCTTAAATCTCGTTTCCCAATGGGGTGACGACAATCTGGTCAAATTCAATGCTCTGAAAACACAGGCTTGTCTTTTCAGCGCTAAAAGGAGCCCTTTTGAATTGACCCCTACTTTCCGAAGTACATCTGTGCCAGTTACCAGTCGCCTGGAGCTTTTGGGCATGGAGTTGACGTCAGACCTCAACTTCGGCTCAACCATCGAGTCCAGAGCTCAGACTGCAGCAAAAAAGCTGGGAATCCTACACAAGGTGAGGCGGTACTTCACGCCTGGACAGCTTCTAAATCTGTATAAAGCACAGGTCCGTTCTTGCGTGGAGTATTGCAGTCACTTGTGGGATGGCTCTGCAAAGTACCAGCTTGCTGCATTGGACTCGATCGAGCGCAGAGCTAAAAGGCTTATAGGCGACGAGGTGCTGGTGGACAAGCTTCATAGCCTGGCTCATCGGCGAACCGTTGCTTGCCTGTCGGTTTTCTACAGATTGTACTTCGGGGAGTGTGCGCAGGAGCTCCGTGACCTGATTCCTCCATCTCCGTTTCACTACCGGTCTACCAGACGCACGGCTGGGTACCACCCACACTTGGTTAATATACCGTCTTATCGTACCAAGCGCTTCTCTTCCACATTTATTGTGCGCACAGCCAAGCTGTGGAATTCTCTGCCAGCTTCTGTGTTCTGTGTGCCACTTATGACCTTTCAGCCTTTAAAGCACGAGTAAATAGGCATCTTCTGGGCTCGCTCGTCCCATCTTAGACCTCATCTATCGCTTACCATCAGGCGAGATCGAGGTCAAGAGTGGGCCCATCGGTAATAAAAAAAAAAAAAAAACATAATGTTTACATTATTAGTTACTGAGATAACTAATAATTCGTTGTAATTCCTTTGTGAGTTATTATGAGTACAATTTTTAAAGAAAAGTTCTGGTTTAGTGTATATGTGATTTCCTGTATAAATGTGAGAAATATTTAGAGCTATAATGCTCAATTGATTAAATGCGCTTCATGTAACATAGTTTTATTCAACACTGGCTTGGAAGAAATTTCGCATATTTTTCTCGGTTTAAAACTAGCCATGTGCTATTCCGCATACCGTTCATACCATTTCAGCGCACATTCTGAGAAAAATTACATTCAAGAGTTAGATTAATTCCTGCAAGCCTCCCCTCCCCCTCATGGCCTAACCACTACTTAACGTTTTTACTGAGCATACGTCTTTTATGGAGGTAAGTAATGCCAGTCCACACCGGTGCAGTAATACAGTGAAATAATGATAAACATGGGATGCACCGCCACACAGGCTAGTAAACTTTGCTCTCGAATAGTAAGCTTTAATACTTGATGCTTTGAAGTTACTTTACGAGTGGAGAGCGGCCATTGTCTGAGAACATTATTATTTCATTTACGGCACTTTTATTTCGCCGCTGGGATCGCAGTCGCTTGTACGAGTAGGCAGTAAGCTATGTATAGGCACTCTAGTATTATATACCTTTTCTACGTTTTACCTATACTCAATGGCAAATAGGCTCGCCAATTATTCCTCTGTCACACAAAATAAAGGCCGATGGGGAACAGTGAGGGGGTGTAGATTCTATCTCTGTGTACCCGATAGGTTTAAATATTCTTTATTTTGCTCACAAGAACATGATGCGGTTAATTCACATGAGATTACAATTTTTTTCCAATAATTCATCGTCAGACAGTACTAAAGCATTAATAAATTTAAATTATAAAATGTAAGCTATGTCAGAAAGTATTTTACACAGTTAAATATTATATTGAGGCTTGGGAGGACAAAAAGTGATATACGTGGGCCATTTTTTAATTTTTATTTTTTATTGTTTTTTATTTTACTGATTTTAATATTTGCTTTCTCAAGTATTGTATATACCTATTTATTGTTTTTTTTTATGTTATTGTAAATGTGAGGACTATGTAGGTTATTGTTTCTTCTTTGTGTTACTTTTACTATAATTTATTTAATGATGTCAAGCAGTTTGAGTACTTGTGTGGCCTACCCAAATGTCCTTACTTTGGTATTGTTCGTCAGATCGTTGAGCTCCTTAAGTTCTAAGTTGAGCTTACCGATAACTGACAAATGCTTGCACTGTCTGGACAGGTCCACTCAAATCTGTGTGGTTATTTCCTCAAAGAGCACCACAGACAAGAACCTACATGTTTTTCATATGATTGGACCAACACAAATTGTATGGACTTTAAAAGAGACGTTGACCTCTTGAATTTGTTTGGTGTTTCTTCTGAAAGTAGTCAGTTAGGAAACATCGACCTCTTCTAGCTAAACTAAACTTAACACGCAAAAAAAAACATGACGTATAAAAGTGTTATTTATAACCAATTTACAAAATATATATTTCATTTCATTTCAAAGCATGCAATCAAGGTTGGTACAGTCAAGTTAAAATAAACACAATTTTTTTTTGAAAGTCCACAATATTCGTATTAATCGGTGAACATACATAAAATATATAAGTAAGACTAGATAACTTATTAGAGAGTGATCCTCATAAGTACTCATTATGCATTCTGTGTACACAAGGAACTATTGACTAGAACATTACCGTAAGTAAGTAAGTAAGTAAGTAAATGGTTTATTTCTCGCCACAATACAATGGTTTTGTATATTAACAATATATTACAAATAATATAAAAACACATTGTGGGAGACTGGTGCCTAAGCTAGGCTCATGGCCTGTATTTCCGGACACCAGGCCTCCTCCTTAATTATTTAAAATTTACAAATTTGTGCATAGAATAGTTTACAATAGATTATGGTCGAAAATTATATAACACAGAAAACGAAATCACAAATCAAAAAATAAAATAACAATAAAACTATACAAAAAATAATTAAAAAATAATAATAATGGACAGAGATGTGTGTGAGCGAGCGAGTGCGTTAGATTGTGTGTGTGCGCGTGGATTAGAGTGAATGTGCGTGTGTGTGTGTGTGTGTGTTTGAATGAGAGTCAGAGGCCTATACTAGTACAGCAAACAGTTCCTCTGTATCGTCGTAACTTAACTCCTGTAGCCAGGTAGTCACTTTCATTTTGCACTTTGTCTTCTTGAGTTGATATATCGACAGGATTCTGTTAATTTTGTTATACAGATAAGGACCTAGGTAACAAAAGTAGCGTCTGGAATGCATGGTGGTAAGTTTCAGTTGGCTTCTACCTACAGGATTATAGCGCCTTTTGTCACAGGACAGAGATGGCGTATACTCAAGAAGACTGTGCTGCATCAGAATAGTCTGCTGGATGAATATCTGGCGCACAGTCAGTACCGTGTTGAAGATGCATACGTGTGTTTGTCTGCTCGCGTTCAACAAGAATTCCCCGTTAGGGAATGCAAACCTAATGTTATATAGTACGTTACGATGAATCTGTCCGGTTTTTGTTCTTAAAATATCTATTCTATCCTTTATTTCTGCATCTTACGTTTGATATATAGCGCAGAGCGACATGCTAGCATGTATGTATTGGTACAGGTATCAGTAAATCAACGTAGATATACCCCCTCCAGCCACTCGGATGTGATCGCTAAGCTGAAGTTATGCCGTAGCACGAGCCAGTAAAAATCTCCGCGTTGGGAGCTCGCAGGCACTCGTGTCATTACGACACAAAAATAGGCTTAACTTACCTGGTGGTTCTAAGCTGAAAATACACTCTACAAGCACATTAGTTATGTCAGTAAAAGTCTACAATAAATTACCCGATATACTTAAAAATGTACAAAAAAACAATATATTTATAAATAAATTAAAACAATTTCTAATTAATAAGTGTTATTATGATATAAATGAATATTTTAATGATAAATTAAATAAATTAAATATAGTATTGTAATAAATGTATAAAATAGTAAGTAGTTAAAGTAATATTTAATAGTAATACTTTCGTAAACAATATTTTTTTTTTGTAAAATTTGTTTTGCTCCAATAAATTATCTTATCTTATCCAATACACATTCTATATAATTATAATAATTGTAATAGGCCTCTTTCTTCTTTTTTAATTTGCTGTGCCCGACAGGGTCCACAATGATCTAAAACAATGTATATCTTGTATGTACCTACCACCTAAGTTCACATTGTGGAATGCAAATAAATGTATTGAGTATTGAGTATTGTATCGATGGATGCGTGGCTATGAGGTAGCATTCAATTAATCTTGCGTGAGTGTTGTGCCAATGAAATCGGTGACACTTGTAGCAGAGTATGGATCTCAGTAAAAACATGATGAGGCATCGTGGCTCACATTGCTGTTAGACTACGCTGCCATTCATTTGAACTTGTTCGGTTATTACACAAAGCCGGTGTAATGTAAGTGCACTTCTTTCTCTACTCCATCTTGTATTATATTTGTTTTGCTCGCTGGCGCTCGCGGCCTGCACTAGCTGGCTCCGTGTGGCATTCATCACGCAGACGCGGCCATAGATTAAGGAATTACTCGCCGCCGTTGGCCATGGATCCCGCTTTAAGTAGTCACATTAAGTGCAGCTTCCAAACACGTTTTAAGAGCAAAAACTTGGCATTCTGTTCGCTCATATCGAATTCTTGGCCGAAATCTTTTGTAGATTAAAAAATGTGTCTTTTGAGCGACTTCCCCAGAAAGAAAACGTTTTTATTTAGCCTTAGGTAACATTACTGGCTGAGAACAACTACATATGTCTAATTCGATTTTTTATTTATTAATGTTTATTTATATTAGAATACAATCCCTAGATATAAATAAACATGCATCTACTGATTGTATATGGTGCCCCGTTTTACAATGTATACGACGAAGATGCTTCACGTTTGCACGTTAGTGGCAGGAATATTTCCATAATGTTCGTACTATTATGAAAATATTTCTGCCGAGCTTCGCATCGCCATTAACTACGACGACATTAATTAGGACGTGTATTTGTTGACGTTGTATCTGAGTTACGATGGACAATCCGAGCACTGTAACGTTGGCGTTGTTAGATTATATGACCAACATGTAAGTTTTGTGGAGGTTCCACAATGCAGTAGCTTCACTAAGTTGTCTCTCGGCGTATGTGCACTGTGTAGTAGAGATGTGGTCGTGTCGCGGCGGCCGGCTCCCGCCGCGGGTGGGTAGTGCGGGAGTGACTGCGTGACCTACATTAAGTCTCGCAGAGATCTCCGCAAAAACCGGATAACGACGACATAAGTGATCTAAAAGCCATACAAAAAACTTTCCCGGCTTATATTGGCGTCGGCTCTGATCTAGCGAGACTTGTTTTTCCTTGACGCCGCAGCGAGCGCTCTCGCGATCATATTTATTACATTCAGAAACTTGATGAGACGCTGAGGCTTTGAACATATTAAATATATACGTATATAATGAATACCAAGGATTTTAATGTTGATTTATGAAGTAACTTAATGTCTCTGTGAAAGGGGCACTTAATGGCGTGTTTCTGACGACGATATAATATAGTATATCAATCGAGCTTCTTCTTTTCAGTTTTTAGATCTAAATGTGTTCTCAGAGTGGATCGTGTGTGTGTCAGTAACTCGCAATAAGCCAGGCAATCTGATAGCACGAATACATTCAGCGGCGAAACTAGCAGCCTGCCGCCCAACACGCGTCGCTCGCGGGAGTTCGCAATATGAGGTGCCACATCGCTATCAACGCATTAGCGCGGCATCTCTACATCAAACGTTTTTGACACAATTATGAGTACAATGCGAGCATTTGGGTTAATGCGACAATTTGGCGCCTGTGGAACCCTATTTGCTATATGCATGGCAGCGGGAGCTGAGTGAGCACTGAGAGCGAGCTGGTCGATGTCCGGGACGTGTATACCTGCGGGTGAGTTACAGCGCGGCGATGACGGTACACAACGTGTTTTATCTAACGTTCGTAACGTTGCTCGCGCTAAAAATTGAATGTTATGTGTTTACCGGCTGCTTTATGGGCACCCGGTGGAAACGTGAATAATTGCAGGGCGACCAAAAGTTGCTCGGTCAGTTGTAAGCTTTGAGTATAATCAATTTTCTTATGAACACGCATTGGGGTCGTCTAATATAATCAAAATAGTAAGTGATACCGTGCAGGTTGTATTGACACAAGTCGCACAGGCCGGGGGTAGTATGTATCTAACTCCGTGGCCCCCCACAGCCGGGACACGCGGGCGTGCACGTCGCCAATCAACGAGATTGCTCAATTATATCACGGAGCCGCTAATTAATATTCCTGCCAAGATTTCAGTACTCAAATGTAATAATATAGACACATACGAGTGTTACGATAGTGTTCATTGCTTCACCCTTGTTCTGTAGTCTGTACACGTTAGCTTTGTTTGTGATATGAATCTGCTCCCAGCTGGCCACTGACAAATAATTCAGGTTTTTATACAAATAGGACGACCCATGGTATAATAATATACTCCGCCTAGTATTCCCTTCCCGTGACAGCTGGGTCATTTGATTGGCCTAAGATTACGTCATCAGCTGCGATGCGTTTCGCAAACTGGTACTATTTGTATTTTTTTACTTTGGTTGTTTTTTAATTGATTGCATATTATCGTTTTATTTAGTTCCCTTACTCGTAGATAGGTCCTCGTTTGAACTAAGCAGAGTACCTACTACCTTATAATGAATTTGAGGATACAAGTTAAAGAACTTGTATCCATCATGAACAATCGAGTCAAATCGTCGTAGTGCTTGCGGCGATTTAATTTTGTTCAGCTGTAAGCGCGATTAATAGCTGAACAAATTTTGAAAAATAAGCATTTAAGCAATAGTGTTATTTTTAAGTACCCATGACCGAAAATAGAATTATTTAACGTCCCATTTAACGTCCGGTATTTTTTTTAAGCGATAAATAATGTCATTCGTTCGAAATTTAATATAGTTGAATGCTTAATTTCATTTATAAAAGGCTAGGTACGTACTTGGCTGGTGGTAGTTTTTTTTTTTTTTTTTTCTCACAACTTTCACACAACGCCATCTAGTCCCAAACTAAGCAGAGCTTGTGCTATGAGTACTAGACAACTGATAAACATACATATATATTTCTAAATACATACATATTATAGATAAATTACACCCAGACAAAGAACAAATGATCGTGCTCATCACACAAACATTTGTCCAGGGTGGGAATCGAACCCACGACCTTGAGCATAGCAGTCAGGGCCACTGACCACTAGACCAACAGGCCTGTCAGTTGGTAGCTACGCAAGTCTACTCCCGCCACATCACATCACCCCGCGCGTGCCGTCTTGTACCACATAAGTAAGTAACCTAGATAAATGTTTGTGTCGTTTCTAATTAAGTTATTCCTACTATAACTTTTTTTTAATATGTGGTAGGCTCGCGTTTGACCAATATCTCACCTGATGGAAAGCGAGGATGTGGTCGAAGATGAAACACGCTTGCCCAGAAGTAACCTTTTCACTTTTGACTTAAAGACCCCCTAAAGAAGCTATCAGGAAATACAGACTCCGGCAAGGAATTCCACTCCTTAGCTGTACGCACAATGAAAGTATTCCCAAAACCTCTTCTGCTTATGGGTGGTAATTAATCTTATTGATGTGGAAGATACTCGAAGGACCGTGTGGCGGGGAAATAATTTTTGCGGGCAATGAAGTATTGAACACACAGTAATGAGTTGACCAGGAGTAGGAAGAAAGGTTGATGGACTTACTTGGATGTTCTGGAGCTGATTAGTTTGAGTAGAAAATGCACGTGGATTGAATCACTTTCTTCTTCGGATGTTTAATCACTTCACTGTAGTCTTTATTTTGTCACACGTGTGTGTCCAATACGGATATTTTGATAGTTATAGATATACAGCGGTATTTAGTTAATCTCGGCTAGGCGCGGGTGATAACTTGCTTAACGGGCAAATCGCGTGGATAGTTTCTTCTGGAATACTCCAAGACATAATATGGCGGAGGTAATTATACCCTCTCGAACCATAGAAACTGCTCGGTAATTGGTTAGCGATGAATGTGCCAATAGTGGCGCGTGCTGCGAGCATTTCTTCTCTGATTCGTGGGAATAGGAAGCTAGGAAGGGATGATTGGTCAACTCAAAAACCGCGGCAAAATATGAATTTGTATTCTAATATGTGATACGTTCGGATATATGTCAGTAGAAAGTTACAAATCAAATAACTTGCGCAAGCATCCTGCCCGGTTTTGAGGATATGTAGTATTCTCAAAAGGAGAGAAATATAATAATATATTAAAGCGTATTAAGGCGTATTTGGTTTATTACGCGGTGATGTTATTGAGAAGGTAAAGGACATAGTTTGACAACGGGTCTCTTGAAAGAGCCACTGCATGTCTTCACCATAGCAACGCGGGTTGTCCCATCCTTGCCGGGAAAAACTTCGGTGATTACACCCATTGGCCAACGTAAAGGAGGGACATCATCCTGATGTATGAGAACCACTGTACCAATCTTAATATTGTCTGCGGCATTCAACCATTTTTGTCTAACTTGAAGATTATGTAAATATTCTATGCGCCATCTCCTCCAGAAACTACAAATCATCTGGTCAAGCAATTTTTTTGCGGCAAGTTAGAGACTTCGTCGTTTCGGGAACATTCATGACAGGCAACGAAGTCAACGGAGAAGCCATTATAAAATGAGCGGGAGTAAGCGGTTCTGGGTACGGATCCTCATTCAGGACACAAAGCGGTCTGGAATTTAGAACTGCCTCAATTTCAGTGAGAACAGTCGAAAGCTCCTCATATGTAAGGAGTTGAGAACCGATAACACGGTATAAATGCGTTTTAGTAGCTTTAATATTTGATTCCCACAGCTCTCCAAAGTGGGGAGCGCGGGGTGGAATCATTTTCCACTCTATGCGGTAGCGGTTAGCAAGTAGTTCTTGCAACTGATCCTTGGCCCCAACGAAAGGTGTTCCGTTGATATGATAAAAATGCTTAGGATCAAGATTTTCTTGACATTTAGCGACGCGGTTACTAACACAAATGTTCCATTTGTGTGGTGAGGAATGAATCCATTAAAGCGTAATTGTATTAACGAAAAAAGCAAATACATTATTAATAGCGGTACGAGAGCGGTAAGTGTCATAAACTAGTTTAATTAGTTTATACAAAAGAACAGCGGTACAGAGCTCTAGACGAGCTAGATATACGACCTTAACAGGACTTTGGATTTAGCACACACCAAATTTACGTGTGTGTTACCATTTATATCAGTGACATGTAAGTATATGACGCAGCCATATGCATTCAAGCTGGCATCAGCAAAACCTACTATATTTGTCACGCAACCGAAACGGCTACATGACGAGGTAATTTTGTTTTGTATAATTTATCATAAAGAATAATCCGTAAAAATCTCAGAATATATATATAATTATCTATACTTATAATAAATCTGTAGAGAGGTCAATTCTGTACATGAAATATATTTACAAAATAACTATCAGGGGGTGATTAGGGATCGATACTGATACCAAAAATGCAATCAGTAAAATTTTTGTCTGTCTGTCTGTCTGTCTGTCTGTCTGTATAACCGTTATAGAAACAAAAACTACTCGACGGATTTTAATGAAACTTGGTACAATTATTTTTCATACTCCTGAGCTGGTTACAGTATACTTTTCATCATGCTACAATCAATAGGAGCAGAGCAGTGAAGGGAAATGTTGGGAAAACGGGAGAAGTTACTCCATTTTTTAAGCTTCCGTCGCGTGTGCAACCTTAATGGTTAAAGCTACACAGA
Source organism: Tholera decimalis (assembly GCA_943138885.2). NCBI lineage: Eukaryota > Metazoa > Arthropoda > Insecta > Lepidoptera > Noctuidae > Tholera > Tholera decimalis. The sequence continues at coordinate 49,716,477 of OW964550.2, read as the reverse complement.
AATCATTTATGACGGAAATGTTCTCTTTAAAATTATATAAAAAATATCCCACGACAGCATATATCCATCTTTTATGGTTGACTCACAATAACACGTGTAACTCCCGATAGCTTAGCAGTTCGAAGCTTTCTGATTATTATTCTGCTCCGAAATTTAAAACCACCACAACTTTGCAATGGAACTCGGCTAAAAGTAACCCAGTTGCAACAAAATATAATCGAGGCTCAAATTTTAACAGGTTGCGGTGCAGGAGAAACCGTCTTTATTCCCGTTATTTAAAAGAACGCGATTCCCAGCATCGGTGTGTTATGCAATGACAATTAATAAGGCTCAAGGGCAGACTTTTCGTGTTGCTGGAGTAGATCTCGGTGTCAGTTGTTTCTCGCATGGTCAGTTGTACGTCGCTCTTTCCCGGGTTAGCAGTTCTAGAAATCTTTACGTTCACGTGCCGGACGGGTCAACTTTCAACATAGTTTACCCGGAAGCTTTGCGCTGAAGTATTGTCGTTCTATAGGTACTTAAGCCTCATGTGAACGTGATCTAAACAATATTACCAATACATTAACTTAATAACACACAAGAAGTTACACGCTGACGGAGTCGCGGGCACAGCTATTAACAATAATATTGTGCGGTTCGGTATTGCGATATTTTTCAACAGTATTATAGATTGATATATTATATTTCCCTACTAAATTACGAAAGTTAATCTGTGTGTTACATCAAAATCACTGAACCGTGAGGAAGGACATAGGCTAATTTTTTTTACGAAAAACGACGGAAACGTGGACGAAGTCGCGGGCAACAGCTACCTATGCTAATAATATAAGGCTGAAGAGTTTGTTTGTTTGTTTGAACGCGATAATCTCAGGAACTACTGGTTCGAATTGAAAAAATATTTTTAATTAAATAGTCAATTTATAGAGAAAGCTATATATCATTACGCTAAGGCCAATAGGAGCGGTGCACCAATGAAGAATGCTTCAAAATCGGGGTTAAATTTAACGTTAGCCCAAAGTAACAATTCCACGCGGATGAAGTCGCGGGCAAAAGCTAGTGCGTAATATTTTATTTAATGATAGCTGTCACACAGTGCGCATGGCTAGAAAGGGACTGGACTTGAAACCAAATGCAACTCGGTTAAATTGAAATTCGCGAATAGGTTCAGCGGTATTAAATTTAAAAAATAATTTTTGGTATTTTCGATGCTCATCAATAACAGCAATTCGAAGATACATCTGTTTTATGTCAGCTGTAACTGCAATAGGGAACAAACGGAATTTTAAAAGTAATAAAAATATGTCGGCCTGTAAATTCGGCCCTATGTGTAACAAGTCATTCAATGACACGACAGTATGAGACTTAGCGCTCGCGTCAAGAACGATGCGAACTTTAGTGGTTTGTTTATCATTCCTAATAACAGGGTGATGCGGTATGTAATAACCTACAGTCTGATTAACAGAACTAGGCGTAATTTCAGTTAAATAATTTTTATCGATATATTCTTGGATTATTTCATTATAACTAGCGCGCAAAGCAGAGTCGCGAAGCTTAGTTTTTTCCAAATTGATTAGACGTCGATAAGCGACAGCGTAAGAATTTCCAATTGAATCTGGATTTTTACAGAATGGTAGCGCGGTACAATACCTACCACTGGAGTCACGTGACACAGTAGAAACGTATAGCTGTTCACACTCCAGCTCTGCAGGGCTCATAAAATATTTTGAAGGTATTTCTTCAATATTCCAAAATTTATGTAAAGATTCGTCTAAAGACAGAAAACAATGAGAATTATCTATATTTAGCGCGGTAGAAAAATATGAAGCGGTGTTTAATTCAGCGGGACTATAATTATTATTAGATAAACTAGCGGGTACCTCACCCATAAGAATGTAACCAAACACGGTTTCAATAGCGGACGGAGCGGTAGGTGAGATAATTTTATTTTGAAGTAATAAATACGGGAACAGTTTTGCCCCTAAAAGCAATTCGATCTCTCCCGAGACATGCCATTGTGGATCTGCGAGCGGTAAGTCGAACAAGTGTTGCACTGCAGAAGTGTCAACAATGTGAGATGGCAAGTTGTCCGTGATACAATCGACAACAAGAGCGGTGATTTTAAAAGAATTAATTTTATTGTTAGCAGTAACTGTAATCTCAACGTAACCTATATATAGGTCGCGAAAAAGTTCCGACACCCTTTATAAATGAGTTCGAAAGTGGTATAATGTTTAATTGTAGTTTTTTACAACAGGCGGAAGTAATTATATTATTTTGCGAAGCGTTGTCTATTAAACATCTCACAGAAACGTGTTTATAATATTTGTTATCAACGTAGACTCTCGCAGTCGATAAAAGTACTGTAGTACGCTGCGTGTTTGTACCTATGCGAGAGCACGCACACAGCGCCACCTGTTGCGAGTTCGCGGAGCTACTGACAGCGTCATTTTTGACCGTCTGAGGTGGCTGACAGCTGTTCTCGAGATGTAACAGAGAATGATGTCGCTTGTTACATGTTCTACAATTATGTATAGATTTACACTGTGAAGCAGTGTGCGTTAAACTAAGGCAGTTTACACATCCACGTTTGTTTTTAATAAAATCCAAACGCGAATTTGCTGATAGTGATTGAAAGGTTGGACAAGTGTAAAGTTTACAATTATCACCTTTATTGCAATACAAACAAGTTTAGTTATTATCGCAAGCAACAAAAGTATGTACTGTACTATTACGTGACTGATTGTGAGACGAGTTATTATTTTTATTAGGGTTGTTACTCACTAACGCGGTGCGAGATGATACAGTTCGATCTAATATCTTAACTTGCGATTTTATAAATTCCACGAAATCCGTATAAGTAGGAATTTCCTCATCTCTTTTATGCATTTTGAATAAATGTACGGTAGCAGGGTCCAACTTTCTCAAAGCTAAATTTAACAAAATGAAATCCTTTAAATCGTTAATTTGTAATTGTTCTAAAGCAGAAACAGACGCGTGAAAACTTTCAATGAAACTATTTAAAGATACGGAATTATTAATTGCGGGTTTAATATTTAATATGTTAGACATGTAATGTGAGCCTGATGCTCGTTTATCCTGATACTTTTTCACTTAACTGTCCCAGATAGCGGTATAATTATCACCTGACGGAATAATTCCGGCGGTAATTTGCAATGCATTTCCCTTTAGATTACCGATCAGATACTGCACACGTTGAGAATCCATAAGGTTCAAATTATTATGGATATTTGATTTAAATGATTCATAGAAAACAGGCCAGTTATCAATCTTACCATCAAAGAACGGAATTTGAATCGGGGGAAGTTTGACCGCTCCTGTATATTGTTTTGCGTTATCATGCGACACTGACTCAGTCGATGACCTTGAATATTGCGTTGTAATGAGAGAACGTACTCGTTCCACGCGCGTGTAAACACCGTCGAAAGATGTAAGACTGTTATAATCAATTTTATGATCAGGATTTAATTGTAACGAATAGATATTTATTTTTCTCTAAATTGGAACTAAATTCTTGACGTGTTATTGACAGGATTTCCGTGTCCACCATGAATGATTCTGATGAACGAAGCTCAATACTAGAAATATTTATTTTCTTAGAAGTTTCATATAATGACGATAAACGTTCAAAGATTGCTTGATTTTTAGCTTGAAGTAATTTGACTTTTATTTTAAGATCTTCCATATTGGAATATTAACAGAAAATATCGGAGATTAATATTAAGTATAGCGGGTAGATTAGAATAATATTATTTTTAAGCGGGTATAAATTAAGGAATGGGGTTGAATATAATTTGTAGTTAAGTTAGCCGAGATAACTAACGATAATAAGCGGTTAGAATATTTACCTATGCTATTTCAATGCAAATAGCATATACAGCGGTATTTAGTTAATCTCAGCTAGGCGCGGGTGATAACTTGCTTAACGGGCAAGTCGCGTGGATAGTTTCTTCTGGAATACTCCGAGACACATTTTTTTTTTTTTTTTTTTTTTTTTTTTTAGGTAGGGCCACTTGTAGATCAGCACACTAAGGCTGTGAGTCTACTTAACCGGAAGACTCCGAGACACAATATGGCGGAGGTAATTATACCCTCTCGAACCATAGAATCTGCTCGGTAATTGGTTAGCGATGAATGTGCCAATAGTGGCGCGTGCGGCGAGCATTTCTTCTCTGATTCGTGGGAATAGGAAGCTAGGAAGGGATGATTGGTCAACTCAAAAACCGCGGCAAAATATGAATTTGTATTCTAATATGTGATACGTTCAGATATATGTCAGTAGAAAGTTACAAATCAAATAACCTGCGCAAGCACTTATACTTACTATTATTCTATAAACTTCCTCTCAAAAACATCTCTATAATACGTTTACCACATTCTCCAATCATTTAATATCTCAAACGTGTACGTATTATGAAATAACTCGCAATCTGGCCTTGTGAGCATTCGGCTCCGCTTGCCAAATACAAATTGATATTAAAACCAAAAATTAAAATTAAATTGACTAACTGAGCTACAACGACTTCATTTTGCTCTCAAATATGTTGTCATTGCTGAAATAATTTGTGTCCAATGATCATGTTCTGAAATGTTACATATTTGAAAAGAGTTTTTGAATTACTAGGTAATACTTTGACGTAGTTGAAGATTAATTAAATGATTAATATGCCATTGCTGTCTGTCAAGATTCAAATATGTGCTGCGAACAATAATACTCCTGAGGGCAGAATTCGCTTTCATATTGAAACAGTCGGAGTAAACAAAGCAAACTAATGCATTTCTCTGTATTGAGGAGCTTCAAGAAGTCTGCAATAACAAAGTTTAGCCGCTATCTGCATCCCCCGGCGCCACCCGCCACTACAGTAGTAGCTGAACTGCACCAGAGTATAAAGCCTGCAGTATCAAGTTGCCACTAAACATAGATGAGATGCCCACCACGCCGCCAGACAGCGAATTTAAAGCTAGAAGTATACATACTCCTAGCAAGATCGGCTAATTATTAACTCTGTTTGTTTATATATATATTATATCTCGTGAAAAGTTTAAACATATGATAGTCTTTTCAGCACATTACCTGTGGACCTGTGCTGATGCGTATGGACTTCTCGAAGTCATTTTGATTATTTCAGTTTAGCGTTTTATTTAAGTGTACATAATAGCAATATAAACAAAGATTCTAAATAAAAGTTGTAAAGCTAAACGTGAAACAATTACAGGAGTTAAGACATCAAAGTATTATAAAAAATAATACTTTGAATTATGGACGATACAAAAGGTTTGTTTTTAGAAATTATGATTAACAAATGTCTAGTCTTATAGTAAATTATTTTCAATTCATTCGATTCAAGTTTTGAGGCCCTGCTGTGCAGTAATAAATAATTATATAAATAACTATCTTCGAACTGCGGCTTCCCTCGCCACGTGTCAAATGACAGCCTATGTGTTATTTAAGAACAAAGTAGTTTTCTTTTGGTGAAAGAATTTATAAAATCGATTCAGTAGATCCACAGATCCTACAAACCATTTCTTTATAATATTAAGTATAGGATAGAACAGGGCTTCCCAAACTTATTTTAACTATGACGCCCTTGGGAAGTTGCCACATTTTTGCGACGCTGGCTTTCTTGCCATACATTTACCTACTAGTTGTAGTTCTAGCTTAATAACAATTTGTCAGAAAAACTCCAAATAGCATCTAAATTTGTTATTGGGAAATAAAGAAAAAATAATTAAAATAAAACATTTAGATCGCCTCATGACGCCCCTGGAATAATACCGCGGAGCCCCAGGGCATCGCGACGCACTGTTAGGGAGGCCCTGGGATAGAATATTGTTAAGCACTGCAATCGCTTCAATATTGTCTATGGTGTGACTGCGCCTCAAGAAAAAGTTGAGTTCATTGTAATCCCATCTCTGCGTTCGAAGAGGGCCCACTGTGGGCTCTAATAAGATTACAGATTTAATGCGGGTCGTAAGGCCGCACTGTGACCCGGGCGCCGAGCTCGCGGAGAAAAATGTAGCAGGCCTACTATTAACATAATTACGAACGTTAAATATTCAGCTCAGGCACATGCACAATACGGCGCCGAGAAACTCACAGGTAATACTGACTGAACCGCTTCTACTGATTCTGTAAGAGTGTTATTTTTATGTAATCCTGATTTGTATCTAAATAAAAAATAAAATAAAAGAATCTATATTGTGCTAAAAATAGTACATAATTCTTAGTTTACACACTAGGTCACACACTAGGATTTCCTGTGTCGTGGGGCCTAGTCTCTTTCCGTCGAGGCGACTCATAGTATGTACAATATATTATTGACTAAACTTGTAATTTACTTAAGAAAAGCTTTACATATTTATTATGAAAATAGAAAAAAAAAACAGTTGTGGCTTAATCTTAAAAAAAATAATAATAAAGAAAAACATGAAATCTACATATGTTATATTTATATAATGTTAGTGTATGTGGAGTGTAGTTGTATTGTGTAAGTGTATATGTCGGTGTGAAGGTGAGTGTGACTTCACTATTGCGGTATGTGTAAGATTGCCTCAGTCTGTGTGGTCTAGAGTTCTAGAGTTAGTAGCCATTTGCTTATTATTTTTCTGCAGGTGGTTTTTAGGAGACGGACAATATTTATTTTTTCATTTATTTGTTAACATAGGAAAGTTCCCATAAATCGAGTAGACTTTTGACCAATTTTTTATAGCATTTGCATGGGCTCCAGCTCATAAAATTTTTGCGAACGGATTGGCTTAACTGCGGACTTCAGGCTACTCCTATGGAAACGTAATCTGAAGAGGATCTATTAGAATTGTCGGAGCAAAGCAACTATGTTATGTAATGGCACTTGTAACCTCGTGCCGTAGCTAGGGCGCAGGAATGCAGCAAGTATTTGCCGCTTGATCGTGCGATGTCGAGCGTTCGATGCTCGCGCGACATTCCTCATAGGCGACGAATCGCGATTACGCCTTGCGCTCTTCTTAAGTGCACGCGATTAATAATTAGTAGCCTAATTAAGGTCAACATTCATTTTAATAAGGCCCGACGACTTCTTAACTACACACATCAAAAGTGTCTAGGGATCAAGCATTTTTATGCGGATTTCTTGAGATTGAGATGTGGCTTTGTAATAAATTTATGATTTTATAAATTTATATGGATCCTTTTTGGTGCATTTCATAATTTAAAACAGGAACTGTTAATCAAATTCGAGTAAAAGATGAAAATCAGCTGTCAATATTTTCCCTATAAAAACATACAACGCATTGAAGACATTATTAGTGCTACTGTTTCCCTACTACTGATTAAAACCAACGTTATTATGGAGCGGCGACGTCATTTAAGCAGGGAAGAAATGCTCAGAGCCGTGGGAATGATAGAAGCTGGTTCCCGGCAACGTACTGTGGCTTTAGCTCTGAATACAAGTCAGAGTGTTATCAGTCGACTTTGGACACGTTACCGAAGCACTGGTACCGTGGCTGAGCGCCATGGAGGACGGTATCGCTGCACCACACGGAGACAAGACCGATACATTCAAATCTTAACTCGAAGAGCTCCAACAATAACCGCCATGATGTTAGCCGTGAGGCTTCATCACTCTTCAGGGAACTTAATTAACGACCAAACAGTCAGAAACCGCTTGCATGAAGTGAACCTTCATTCCCGAAGACCGCTACGGGTACCACCTATAGCAATGCACAATCGTAGGATTCGATATCAATGGGCTCTTGAACACAGAAATTGGGCAGAAGAACAATGGCGTTTCGTGTGCTTTTCTGATGAGTCTCGTTTTGGTATGAGACCGGATACAAGACGTATACGACACTGGAGAACCCCTGGACGCCAACAGCGATTAAAATCCTGCCAGGAAGTCTATCCTTATAGTGGTGGAACCATCATGGTATGGGCGGGTATTTGGATCGGCGGAAGAACTGAGTTGATTTGGATCAGAGGCAACCTCAACGCTCAAATTTATGCTGTGACGATTGTATCTGACGTCATCGTTCCTCTACAAGTGCAAATCGGTCCCTTATTTCAGTTAATGCATGATAATGCACGACCGCACACCGCAAGAGTTGTAAGACAGACTCTCGCCGCAGCTAACATCAATGTCCTGCTCTGGCCTGCTCAGTCGCCAGACTTGAACCCGATTGAGCATGCATGGGATATGCTACAGAGAAGAGCTCTGCCGAATATGGAGGGTATCCAGTCGCAAGAAGACCTTTTTTTGTTGTTGCAACGAACATGGGCGGCCATTCCACAGCGTGATTTGGATGAACTCATTTTGAGTATGCCAAACCGATGTTCTTGTGTTGTTAGTGTTCGCGGTAGAAACACGGATTATTAATTGTTTAAGTTACCCAATAAAATTTTAAAGAAAACTGTTATTTCAGTCTTTTTTTCGAACTTTAATGTTAGTGGTTCAAATGTCAAAAATCCCTTTATTAGGAAAATGGCAAATTTCTTTATTAATGCAAAGGTGACTTGGTTTATCGTTACTGTGACAAACGAAAACACTTTATTTGATGAATCCTTAAAGAAAATTTTAATTAATATCAATCAGGAGAAAAGTTATTGCAAAAATATATGTTGATCCCTAGACACTTTTGATGTGTGTATTTGTATTTAGTATACTAGAAACAAAGATTAAAAAAAATATAATTTATTTACATGTAAATTCCCTCTTCTCTAAATTATAGGGATAATGAATGAAGCACACTCGTAATCATCTATTTTGGTACATATTGAAATTAGTTTTACATTTTCAATTTTCTTGTAGGTACATAGCTCACACATGTACGTGGGATTGTGTAATAGTACTAGGTACTCGTTACGTCGCGTAAACTTACTCAAATAAAAAATAGAAGTGCGCCCGCCGCGCTGCCTGCCAGCCGTGCCAACCTTTGAAGTTTATTACCATTTTGAATTGATTAATTCCGTAGAACTTTTGTATGGGCGAGCCAAGAATAAAGTTCAAGAAAAATATGAATTTCTTCCACGATTCAGTCACTCAATAGATTTATGTATTTGTGCGATTGTGGGAGGGGGTTGAGGCGGTGAGGTGGAAGTCACTGATATGGAGTGATCTTGTAGCAGGAGAGCTGATCTTGGGGAGGAGTGGAACCTCCCGGCAGTGCATGCTGTGGCTAGCATACGGCAGGGTTTAGTGCGGGCGCAGGCAGGTGGAGCTCTCGATAAATTCGATTTCGCGGCGTGGGCACTCGACGACGGCGACGGAAAATAAATTGCGTATTATTGCGCCGAACCTTAACGCCAGCGTGCCGGGCAGGTAGAGCTCGTGTAACGTGTGTCTACTGCCGGCTCGACCCGGGCACCTCCGCCCTCGGGCCCTTTATACCCAAAACGATGACGTTTAATTAACGCGGTTGGATCTATCGAACGGTTTCAGAATAATGTATTCCCAGCACAGAATCAAATTTGTGATCGCCGGTGCGGCACTGCACTGTATGTTGTTTGTTTTTAATCGAGAGATGTTTCCGTCTGTGGGACTAATGTGGTTCATAGGTGAGTGTTTCACCACAAAATGCATAATTGCGGCAAGTGTGTGTACGGTGAAACCATACATCAATAATGCACTCGTGCAATTTTACCTTATTTTAATCATTAATATCAGTCGACTATTCAGTACACGATTGGCGGTCATCGCGTGTGCTCCCTCGCTCTACCTTTATATACCTTTGGTCCGAAAATATATTTAGCTTACTCAATACTCAATCATTTATTGCATTCCATATGTGTTACATGGGTGGTTTCATACAATTTAGATCAATATGGACCCTGTCGGGCACAGCAAAAATTTGAAGAGACGAAGAGCGCTAATTATACTATTAACAATTTTATAATTATCCGCCGTATCATTTAACCATCTTCCTAACTTCTACAGTGTGAGACTTAGCCTTTCATAAGTAAGTTGAATGAATTTATTGTCTGTCGTTGACCAATTTTCATCCTCCTATATGTATACCATATGCCTCCTATATGTGTTTACCAGGCTGTGCAACCCCGGAACGCAAGAGCAAATGAAGAAACAGGGTGGGTTCTTTTTATATAGTAAAGGTCTGGCACACCCAGAGCGGGAGAAGTCATTTGATAAATTACCACCGAAAAAACTGTACAATTTCTTGTTTAAATGTTAGATCGATGTGCTGCTTACACAAAAAATGCACATAAATTTACAAGTTCAAGAAACGTTATCATTAACAACTCTTAAAATATGTTAGTTCACGGCACTCGGCACACAGCAGTCTGTTAGTAAGACATCTCAGCACACGGGCAGCACTACCACGCGCTCCGGCGACACTCGTGCAGAGCTATTAATAAATCATAAATGAGAGACCCTTGTCACAATGAGACTTAGTGTCGGCTATTTTAGCGTGTCATTGTACCAGGTTGTTCAACCTTACGAAACGATATTTCTCTATAAAATATTGGAGAAGCGAGTCTCCAAGGATTAATTTTGAATTAGACGGAATATTTAGGCAAGGGAGGCACGTTCCAAAATGTTAATTAATTATTAAAGTCAAGCTAATGATCCCCCATTTATAAGATCGCCTATCAAGCTATTAATATTATGTTGGTAATTTTGTCCGGCAAGATGGCGGCAAACTGTGAATGCAGCGGGAGCAGAGAAGGATCAGCTCACAGCTGGTACAAGCGTCCCTTGTTTTTAGGGCGCTAAAGAAGACAAACAACACACAAGCGGGGTTAGTGCGCACACTACACACCTGCGTCGGAGAACATCCGCTGGTAGATCTCGTCACAATCTGCCGAACAACATAATGTCCATAAGTTCCTCATCTATTTTTACCCGACTGCAAAGGAAGGGTTATGTTTTTCGCGCGTATCTTGTATATATGTATGTTTGTATGTAATATTCTTTATTACCTCATATCTCCAGAACCGCTGAACGGGTTTACATTATTGAGGTATAGTTAGATTCGTCTTAGCAGCCCAATCGTTCCTACATAGATGACGTTAAAAAAAATAAAGACACAACCGGCAATAAAGACACAATATTAAAAAATATATATTAATATTTAAACTACAAAGCTGGAAAAAAAGTTATTTTAAAAATCTAAAAACCCGACTGCTTAACTGAAATGCAAGAAACAGATTTTTGTTTTTAAAAGGGACAAGCAGGCCGGACCCAATTCACATAATATTTTTTTTTTTTTTTAATGTGATGGGTCCGGCGGTAGGGAGAAACTGGCAGCGAGTTCCAAACCTTGGCCGTGTGCAGAATAAAATGTAGTCACAGTAAACACACGCTCTATGTCTCTGTACATTCTTCCCGTTGAGTCAACTTCCAGCGAACAGTTTGTTGATTACTGTTTTCAATCTGTACTTTATGTTACATTAATTTATCTTCAGCTCTCAGTATTGACTCAGGGATCAAAGGAAAGCGAACATCTACGCGTAATGGTAGATCTGTTTGTTATCGAGCCGTCAATTATAACGTGTTGTTATTGTACGCTGATTGACTTAAAGCAAGTTCTCGATTTCATGAAACAAAAGACGCGCGAGTATTTCAAAGTTAAAAGATAAATAGCCTTGTTACTAAGGAGGGAGCGTTCATTTAATTTAGCCTTATATTTTATATATAAAAATCTATTGTACGTTAGTCTCAATAAAACTAGAGAACGGTTTGATCAATATGGCTAATTTTGTTTTTATAATATTTGTGGAAGTCCAGTGATAGTTTAAGGGGTGAAAAAATACGGCGGTACGAAGTTCGCCGGGTTAGCTAGTAATAATATAGTTTAATACTTTGACATTTAATTTGATCTTATCCTAAATAATGTATGAAATTTTGAAACTTAGCAAACGACTGCCTCTGCCTGGTCTAGATGTTGGCGTAGCGAGTGCTGTGCTTGAGGTCTAGGGTTGGATTCCCGGGTCTGGCAAAAAGTGATATTGGGTTTTTTTTATAAGAAATGTCTCAACAGTAGCCCGGAGTATAGAAGGTGGCGGTTAACACGTTCGCTGACAGTAACCACTTACCCTGACACCACATTACGACAGTAGAATTTTCAATACTAAATGACAAATCAACGTAGTAGGTACTCGTGCACAAGCAAGCAATATGAAACTACCCACAAAATACTCGTATTACGGCAGTAAGAAATATGAAATTGCTCGTAATATGACAGTGGATACTGCTCTTTATAATACTTATATGAAAAATTATCGTGAGACGACGTACTCTAAATAAGTGGCTCGTCCCTAGACGTACTGTCATAACGCACTATTTTAATTTCCCGCCTAACGACGTACTGTCAGCGAACGTGTTAAGCCCTTATTCCCAGCTGTCATTTGGACATCTTTGACAGTAAGCAATTGTGTCTACTTTGTGTTTATTAAACTCGAGTTTATGACTTAAATGACACTGAAATAAATGAATGTTATTTATTTATGAAAATTTAGGCGGATAATACTCCGGTGGTATAGCGGATAGTTGGCGCGTGTCCAGCGCAGGGGCAGTGGCGTGCGCGGAGCACTGCCCGCTGGGGCGAGCCACCGAGAGGCGCACTCGCTTGAAACGGATCACACCAGCCAAGCCTTTTTGTTTGTTTACAGTGTTATCTTATACACCTTCACGGCAGTGCAATGGTTATTGTTATGAAAGTGTATATTAAAATGTATACAACTACCTACTTGTGATAGTAAGTACACATTACGCACTGATTGATAAGGATTTCAGTATGTTTTTTCTAAACTACGTAAACTAACTAGTTAAATTAATACTTCTACTTGTTCATGGAGAAACAAAAAAAAATTATTATTTGCTATTTAACAAAAAATAAAATATTAATAGCATATCAGCTTTAAGCTACGGTAGTGTATTGCCTTATGAAAGTATGTTGTTTATTTTCAATTCATTTCGACGATATTGTTATTAGCATCACCATGGATATGCAGTCATGACGTACCGCTCTCGGGCTCCTCAAACTATATACATTGAAAAGGTGAGAACGTTGAGCGTAACTCTGAGGTACTACAGTGCAGAGGGTGTACGCCCTGTGACGCACCGCGACGCTAGTGACGTTAATTTATTTATTTAAACTTTATGTACAATAGTGTTACAGGGGCGGACTTAATGCAACAAGGCATTCTCTACCAGTCAACCTTTGGGTTAAAAAGACCACAATGTGGTAGGTGTACAAGTAAAATAAATGTCACTATCGAAAGAATATATATATTTATAGAATACATATATATGCTAAGATAATAGACTAATAAATCTTTCTGACCAAGAGAACTCACAATAATTATAATTATTGCGAAAACCAAACTAAGAACAACAGGCTTTTAAGTAGTGGTTTCTCATTTGACGCTTAAAAAGAATTTAGACTCAGCCTTCTTGATGTCAAGGGGTAGCATGTTCCAGAGTTTAATGGTAGAAATACGTTATGACGTTATGTGTCGCTAGGTGATGTTTCGTGATGCTAGAGGTGACGCGTTGCGAAGAGAGGGATGCTGTATGGGATATTTGCAAACTGAAATTATTACTCACAAATAATTTCAGTTTGCAAAACAATTTGAGGGTTTCATGGATATCCAATACTATGTGGGGCATATACATTTGTAAATCCATAGTCGGTGGGTTCGCAGTACATTGAAAACACTACTCAAAATTAGTTTCTAGTACACAGGGATTGAATACGTTAACGTTTCTATTTAGAGAGTAGGTAATGAACGTGAAGCTTAGTTCATAGCGCGTCGCGGACGAGGTCGGGCATACAGCATCCCGCTTTTATCTGCGGATTTACAACAAATTGGTGTTTTGGGCGCGCGAGCTACCCGATTAATTCAAAGCACGCCCATTCGCTCCAATAAATATGTTAAAATGTTCCGTGACAATGGCTCGGTGCCGATTTCGCATCGTATTTTCGAGTCAACAGCGTTTTTTCAAATGGTAGTTTCGCGCCTCCTCCCACTGCCCCCCCCCCCCCCCCCCCCCTCCCCCCGCCTCGCACCAACAGTGTCCGCGCGACTGAACCTACAGATGCGACAGATCCGGCGTTGCACTAGACGACGGTAAGGCATTCATGACGGAGCCGGATATACGCTGCAATGCTGTGACCGGCTATCGTTGATAGTGAAGTACGCTGCTGAAGTGTAGCTGGCAAGTTCAGAACGCCTTTATGGACATAAGTCAGGGCTTGCGCTGTTGGGAATTAAGCGAGCAGACTCACCGACGACGTGCAGCGTGACGAAGAAGGAGCGCACGGGTTGCGTGGACACCTGGCACTCGTAGACGCCGGCGTCGCGCTGCTGCGCCCACTTGATGTGCAGCGTCCAGTCATCCGTCTGCGGCGAGTGCGTCGCCTGGAAGCGCTGGTCCGACGTGTACGTGTAGCCACCCACCGTCAGAATGTGCAGGTCGCGGTGCCGGATCCACGACACCTGCAACGCAACAAACACACGGTTAACAGGCAGCCGTTCATATACCTGCGGATGAATAAGTTGGACACATATGATACCTAAGTAAGCCTGCTATGGGTCACAGATGGTTTATTGTGTAATTTCTGATCGTAAGGTTTCTATGGCATGAATCTTGGCCGTCATAGTATTACGGATCATGATGGTAGCTTGTTCACACACACGGTGGAAACAGCACAGACTACCGAGCCGTATAATTTGATAGCGTAATAGTTTAAAAGCTTTTTATAAGGTCTTTAAAAGTTTTTTTTTTTTCAGTGTCAATGTTATGAATTGAAATCAGTATCCTATTATACAAAAGTACTATAAAGTGAAAGGGAGAACTCATACCTCACTTACTCGTTTCTCGAACGTTTACGCAAAACAAAGCCGGAGATCATTCAAGAAATTCAATTTAAAGTGACGCGTCGTGATTGTTGCGATCCCCTTCAGGAGTGCGGGCGCGCTCCTGCGGCTGTATGCGGTACGCTACATTTATATTTTATAAACATTCATCAAAGCTACCGAAAGTATTCGCTAACGTGGCGGCATTTATCACAGCCAAACGTCGAGAAACCGAGCCCGATCACTCAGCACAGACGTTATTGAATGTGAGCTCAAAGGGCCACGTGGAGCACGGGCCGGGGGTCGCGGGGCCCGTTTGAAGTATTTTTTGGCATTAATATTCGTCGGCGGTTGTTTTAGGCGCGGCGGGCATTGGCATGCAAATCAGCCGTCTCTATGAACATTGCGAACGGCTCTTTATTACTCATTCCTTTTATTTACTGTTGGCGTGTAGAGCTCCCGGTTTCAGCTCTTTAATTATCTCGGGTGCGTTAAAATTTCACATTTTTTTACTTAATTCACCCGTTGAAATTCTTAGAACATTGAGAGAGGGCTCGTCGTCGTCGCCTTTTTCTTATTTGCGTGTCTGAGTAAACAGGCTTATCTCGACGTTCAGAGCTTTAAGAGTTGTGGTTCAATGGTGGCGGCTGCACGAGGCCCGCCGAGATGGTGATACATAAACATAACCAGCGTAGCCTTGACGGGAATTAACTCAAATTTAACTGTACCGTCTATTTAATCAACGCCAGCTATAAGGTTAGTTGATGAAAAAAAAAACGAGCTATACTTTTCGATTCAGCAACTTGAACGATAGTGAATGTTAACTGATGAATGATGACAGAAACACAACAAAGCTACAAAAACCCTGATTACATGAGTAAGTTAGAGCGCTTGTCCTTGTTCCTACTCGCACAGTACCTACTAGAGTATAAAGTAATCTAGACGAGTCATGTTCATCAGAGCTTGTCGAGTATGTTTGGCAAATGATCTGGATTCCTTCCATTCAAGTTTTTGTTCTCATGACGTTCTTACAAAGGCAGTGTTACCTTTTTTGTAGATACTTAAGTTAAGCAAATGGAAAGCTGAAGAGTGGCGCGCATGACGTCATGATTGTGGAACTTTTTGTACGTCTGCGGCTAGATTAGAACTTGGCGAGACACATTTATGTTGCTCAACCTAGTTGATTGTTCACAAGGAGTGGTTGTATGCCTTTGAGTACCTTGAAGCAGTATTTACCTACAAACAGACTGTTTCAGAAGTGTGTGCTTATATTTACGGGTGATGTTTTCTATCTGATGTTCAAACATTATTTCAGTTGATCGTAGGTATCTACAAAAGAGACATACATTTCATGATTTGGATGCGTTGCCCGCTTGCTATTTAAAGCTTACTTTAGATTGATTGGAATTTTAATCAACATTTGTTTTTAAATAACATTCGGTTTTTTTTATTACTGTGTGATATATCTCCAGTGCTTGACCCTTGTAACCTTGGACTTTGTAAGGTGTCGCCCGCGCGGCTTTAATCACACAAATATTTTTATATTTGCACAGGTGCATGTCAGGTGCTACATAACAAGTTATTTAAATTACCCTTTTATTGTAAAAAGGCAATACCTATCACACAAGTTGTGACCTAACGATGACACTTAAGGGCGGCTGCTGCGGGACACTCGAGAATTAATACTAAATTCATTTGAGTAATGGACTGCATGCGCACCTGAATTGGATTGGATGCGCACATGCGTGTGATACATTTGACGTGATGTTTAACACATTCAGTTGTAGGCTGCTAAGTTTAGAACTCATTAAAGTTACGAGACTCGCTCGTGTCGCCGCCTGGCCGCCGGGAGGCGCGAGCGTCGCGTGTGCTCGCAGACTAGCTGGGCCAAATCATCTCCCTCAGTACCACGTGGTACTGAGGGAGATGATATCAGGAGAAATATGCTTGACCTGTTATCTGACAGCGTAAGTGAACGGGAGTCCTGCTCTGACATTTATTTTGTTACTAGGGATCCAAATCTACAACGTTACTTAAACTTATGATGCAGCTTGTAATAAAGTGTTGTCACACAGTAATCCAATTACTGTATTTCAATAAAGCTATAGTGACATACCAATGCTGCAATAGGTTCATCGCCATTTCTCAGCGGGCGTCGTCGTCGGAGTCCGCACTAAAGATAAAATTCCTAGCATTCTCGCATTCCGGGCGCTTTGCAAATACCAACAGTTAAGAATCTGCCGCTAATTAATTCTGAATAAACAAAACAACCACTTGCGGATGCCATTCGTTTTCATTCGTATCAGCGGAGAGAGTTGGAAAATTTCATTTTAATTTACTGGGCGTGGGCAATTGTGGGTTACAGTGGGCATGTGTGAGAAGTACGATGACTTTTATGAACGGCCGAATAATTGGGCCACCAGGATAAGAATCACGGCAATTTTAAAGACATGGTCCAAATAAACGAGAAGGTGGATCCGGCACAATGAGACAAGAATCTTTTGCTCACCATTTATGTATATATATATAAGGACTGTGTACACAAATGATACGACGATACAGTCTCAGCTACAGCGGACGTCGGTGTTGCCACAGTATATAAATATTTTTATACTGTGGTGTCCCTATCTTAGATCTCAAGTCATGCGACACTACCCGCGCAATAAGTGTCAGTGCGTGTCGTGCCTCCAGAGAGTACTGGTGCGCGTGTATGCGATGCTAGCGAATTCCTCAGACAGTAAGATTGTAATGCCATCATAGTGTCTGCCACAGACATTAAATATTCAAAGCATTACGTCGGGGTGCTTGCAATTAAAAGGCATAACTCAAGATCATTACTTTAATATACAGAACCGCTAATATAGACGAGATTAGGACATGGGTTCAAAGCATACAACGGTTTGCGCATTATGTAATTCCGTAGTGGTGCGTGTACTGTAATTTTGAATGAACTGAGATTGGAAATATTGAATGAACTTTGTAGAAATACGAAAAATAAAATTGAATAGCGTTTGGAGCCGTTCGAGTGTTACCCATGGCAGTGTTGGTGAACACTGACATGGCTACTGGTGGGTGTTTGCAAACTCCGCGCGCGTTGATAGGTTCCAATGATCGCGATATGCTGAACTTCATCGAGGTGCTCGTATGTCAAGCTGAAGAGAGTGTGTTCATCTTGTAGTGATTTCTTTTAGGAAGGCCATGTATTATGTTAGGCACTGGACGCTTATTTGATTAAGCTTATGAAACTCAATACCCGAAAGCAATTTATTCTGTTTAGCTTAAACAAGTGTGAAATTGAATACTAAGAACATTTCTAGCCCCTAAGAGCCTGATAACAAACTGTGATGAAGATATGAGTGACACGTCTCAAAGTTATAATCAGTCCGGTCACTTGTCCCGCTTTACGAAGTAGTTGCTAATTGAACTGGACTGATGTCCAACGCCAAATAAGGTTTGGAACTTGAATGTGAGGGGTGTCTCATAACCGAAGCTTGATCAGCTCCAGCTACTGCTGACCGGTGTGCTAGTCGGACGCGGTGAGATATCGTGCTTTGGCGACAGTGGTTACACACATTGTGAAGGAAACCTACAAATATAATGAGGCATGACGCCGACATATAGTAGCCAAATTAAGACTATATATTGACTCAAAAGACTACTGATTTTTGTAACACTTGTTTGACCTATTGAGTAGTGGTCATATAATTAAATTCATCATCATTTAATTAATCTATGTATAGGGGTCTCTCATACTCTGTTAATTTTTGTCTCGTCAGACATAAGAACATTTTTCCACTATCTTACTGTCCAGCTTTCATACCCCCTAGCAAATCCAAGCCGGGCTTGCCTACGACGCCGTTTCAACATGGATACTTTTCTTGCAAATAGCAAGAACGTTCCGTTAAACATAGCTTCTACCAAACTCCTTCGGATAGTGCGCGCTGAGATCGCTGAAGAGTTGTTTTCACCAAAATATTCTTTTCTCAACTAGTTAGACCCCTCAAAATGTTTTTATTTTGCCAAACGCACGATATTTCTGTCGTCTCGTCGATATGAATTTCTCTGTTTAGGTACACGTGAAATATTTGAAGTTGTTTGATACATGTGCTTCACAGCGTGGAATATGATCGTTTTTGAGTAGGGGAGGCCGGGGTTCGACGTTCCGATTTTGGAGTAGGACGAAATATGAATGTAATAGAAAGATTTATAATCCATGATTCCTATATAAATAGATGCAGAATTTATCCTAGTTTCAAATTCTATAATCAAATCCATTGAAATAATAATATATTTTGGCCCAGGATAATTTTTCTTTAGCAAGTCGATAAGGAACAACTCGCCCCACGAAGGGGCTGGTTGTTCCTCAGTTGAGGTAAGTTGTTCCGCTGTCAACTCCAATCAATAATAATGTAATATTAGTTGGAAAGGTATGTATAAAATAAATAAGGCACATGTAACTGAATATTTATGAGTTTCATTTATAAAAAAAAACAAAATGTTAATGTTTTTAACAAATTTCAACAAACTTTCAGGATCAAATGAAAAAAAAAACTACAAAAAAGTAACTAACATTATTACTAATAGTGTAATACAACCTAATTAATAGGCTTAAGACTAATAAAAATCTTTAATATTAATCAACTTTGACAAACGTTTTTTGTCAAACTAACAAAATTATTTATTTTGATTAAAACACAAACAAAAATCAACTAATTTTAAAATTTCGAACTATAGTTTCTTTTTTCAGTCTCATAGAATTCACTTTACTGAGATCAATAATCTAATTAATGGTTTACTTTAGTAATAGTTTTATTTCAGTCTCGCAGAACTTAAAAAATAATTATTCAGAGGATTCGTCGTCAGAATTACAATTCGGACATATATAGGAATGAACATCTTTAGATTTCAGGCTTGTCATTTCAGTTTTGAATGAGCCCAATGCTTACACATTTTCTTTACCATTTGCAGATTTACGTGTCATTTTACAATTTTGCTTGTTTTTACCGGTTGCCTTTTTCTTTCCAACTCTTTTTCAATTTCCTTCACCTTTACTTTACTATTGCTCTTTCCTCTTCTTGCTTTTTCTTCAGCCAAAGCGTTCTTTTCAGGCGAGTCTGTCGTTTAGTTAATATAGACGATCTTGGTGGTGCTTTTGGTAAGGGTTTGATAGCTTCTACGGAAAATGTGCTAGATATGGCTTGAATGACAATATTATTTGGCAAATTAGCAATGTTCGAGGATCCTGGTTGAGGTTCGTTGGTCGGTGATCCTGTAGTTGCTGGACGTGGCTCGCTACCTGGGATGGCTTCCATATTATGATCCACCTGAAGCTCATCAGGGTCTGCTATTTCTCGGAACTGTGATTCCATATTTTGACCCAATTCCAATGAAATATTTGTGTCGGGCATATGTCGGTCAGTTACGAAAGACGGAGCAAAATCTACATCCGTAAATATATCAGGGTTGTATGGACTTATGCCTGCCTTTTTAAATGCGTTCATTATATTATTTGGGGTCGCTGCTAGAGGCCATGCATGTTTTACAATTCCAGATATCTCATAAATAGACATTGTCTTGCCTGGGTTATTGCGTAGCCAGTTATCTTGAGCTTTGGCACAATACGTTTTAAACGGTCCATTAACGCCAACATCTAGTGGTTGCAAATTATGAGTACAATGTGGCGGGAAAGACAATATTATAACCGAATTGGCCTTTGCCTTTTCGACGACATCAATGTCAACATGTGATTGATGGTAATCAAGCAATAACAATATTGGGTCCTCGGGAGTGGGCTTTGTATGTTTTATAAAATGGTCCATAAAGATGAGGAATTCAGATGGATGATGATGATGGATAGATGGAGACAAAGACGGATTTCTTTTCAGAAAACCCGTGAACCAATCAGCTCCAGCTTCTTTATTTCTATGCCAAGAGGCTGGAATGTTAAGCATGTCAAATCTAAGAACACAAGTATATGCTAACTTCCTCACTTCTTCTGGCAAGAGACCAAAGTAAATTGACGCACATTTTAACAAATAATCCGCCAATGTCTTCTCCTGGTCGTTGTTGAACACCTGTCTAGAATAGTAACCTACAGTTGGTGTTATACCGGCCTTCGACTTTTTGACATAGCGAAATAATGTCATATGACATATCTCTAGTTCTCGAGCTACCGTCTTAAGCTTACGACCGTCTTTAATAACAGCATCAGCTGCCCGCTGCAAAAGGTCAATCGAAACTTTGCCCCGTTCGGTTTTCCGTTTATAGTTTCTCATCCTAAAACAAAGTTTCAATTTTATTATTTACGTGTTTCATTACGGGGTACGTTGTTCCGCGGAACAACTAGCCCCCCACCATAGGAACTTTGAACCCCAAATCCCATTTTGAAAATGTCCTGCAATTATAATAGAATAGGTTATAAAAAGCCCTCAATGATATTAAAAAGATAATCACGATAGTTTGCCGAACTGATAATAGCAAGTCACTCACAAATAGCCAGAAAATTGACTGAAATAGACCAAAAAGTTTAAGGACGAAAAAATTTACTTACGTGATGTTTATGTGCCACTAATCCATTACCACTCTCACAAGCCGACACACCGCCACTAAAATGGCTGATGCAATAGCGCAATAGTATGACGTACCGCGACGCACTTCACACCTATTGCTATCTCTTTTATTCGCGGAGCTATTTGGATCGGAACAACCTACCCCCGGCACTTTGAACCCCGGCCTCCCCTACTGCAGGTGATCGGCTATCTTTTTATATGACTAATTCTTATCGCGAAGTTTTATTATCACTTCCCTTGTAGATTCATAACAACTTTTATTTTCCCCCATTGTTTTATGTGAAATAATCACCTTATTGAGTTTTACAGCACTAAATGGCCCCAAAATTACGCGAATAATGGCTTAGTTACAGAGTGTTCACTATTTAAATTTGAATAAAAAAAATAAACTACCCAGCGTTCTTAATTATGTGGCCAGCCAGTAAGTTTGCAATAATATGTTTAGGTTTAATGTAAAATGTTTATCTATACTGAGAAAACAGAGAGTGGCCGAGGCGGGGAATAAAATCCTTAATAATCGGTATTTTGAGTAAAACACGTGTTGGCAAGTTAAATAGATTATACAGGCATTTATTTACAACTAGCCCTATTATGCTTATTGAATTTATGAGTGTTATGGTTTAATATAAAAATATAATTCAGGGTAGGAGTGGTGTGCAATATGACGAGGCCCCCCCTGTAGAGGGCCGAAGCCTGCCGGGGTCGTGGGACTTATCCCATTACCGTGACCCCGGAACGTAAAGGGCTATTGAAGGAACACCGTGGATTTTAGTCAGTACAAGTCTAACAGTTCCTTCGGCCCTGCCCGGGGTGGGAGGACTTATTTGATGATTTTACCACGTAAAAAAAAAATGTGCTTATTCAATTTATGCGTGTTATGGTTTCATACAAAGGAATATAGGTATGTGCTGGTCTGCCAGAACTTTGAAGTGTTCACGATCCAGGGTAGGAGTGGTGTGCTGAAGCAGTTACTGCCTAAGACTAAAGGAGTAAACTGGACCAGGCAATACTTCGGGCTAAAGGAGTAAACTAGATTTTAGATTTTGTCTAAGTCTAAAGACAAAATTCTATGAGTTGGGCAGATCAGTACATCAAAAACGATGCGTCTCTCAAGGTTTCCTCGGCCTAAAGGGGACTAGAATAATTCTCTCTAATATTTCAAGTTTAGGGAAGAAGTAAAAGAGATCAAGATGATGTTCCTGATGGCGGTGTTTTAATACTTGTTTTATTTTCAGATGTATAGATTTGGCTTGTGTGGCGGTGTACGCAGGTGTTGTCGGTGTTGGTTGGAGTGTGCATGCATGATGCAGGAGGGCCGTGTTGGCAACACCGAGTGAAGCTAGTGCGAGTGGTGCTGTGACGGGAAACGAAGCGATCACACCGGTCGACATGGCGCGATGCACGATCACCGTGTCTCTTTGCGTCGAGCTCTCGACGTGTACGGTTGTGTTGTGCTTAGTTATGCGTTATTAAAGTTGGGATTGTCTGTATTGTCTATATTTGTGATTATACAAGTTTTACCTCACTTTTGTCTTGTTTATAAACCCCTTATCAGCAGTACCAGTAAAAATCGTTAACAATGTATTATTGAATTCATCATATTATAACTGTGTGCTACGACAATGTGGAACAATTTTGCGATACCGAGAGCGATACAAAAAGACATGCAAAAAGTGTAATTCTCGTAAGTTTGAAAAAAAGCTTGTATTTAAATAGTCGTTCTTAATTATATGGCAACCACTGTATATAGCAAGCGTTACCATGCAGCGTCCTAGACATCGTGACTCTTCATTCAAATTATCCGTATGCGTAAAACACCAATCACGTCCCCTTTTTAGGGTTCCGTCGCCGAACAGTAAAAAACGGAATCCTTATAGTTTCTTTCTGTCTGTCTGTCTGTCCGTCCGTCTGTATGTTACAGCCATTTTATTCCGAAACTATTAGGATTATACATGTGAAACTTGGTAGGTGGATGAATTCTGTGAACCGCTTAGAAAAAAATAAAAAATATTTAAAATAAAGGGACACCCCATACATGGAACTGAAACTGAATTTTTTTTTTTCATGGAACCTATGCATGTGTAGTATCTATAGACAGGCCTTTAAAAATGACATTGAGGTTTCTATAACCACTTTTTCATAAAGTTACTCGTTTAAAAGATATACGCTACCAAAGTGATAAAATGTGTGTGTCCCCTCTAACTTCTATAATAATGGATTGAAAAATCCAAAACAAAATATATCTGCTGTAGATCAAATTGAAATAAAATGTAAAATTTCAACGAAAATTAGTTTGAACGAGATCGGTTCAGCAGTTTTTGAGATACAGCATATTTTCTAAAACCGCAAACGTAACTTTGTAATTCATACAAACACTATGAAAAACAAAGTTATTTGGCGTAGTTACTACGGAACCCTTCATGGGCGAGTCTGACTCGTACTTGGCCAATTTTTTATTAAACTCACCAAACGGAACGTGGGGATGTTTTATAGGCTGATTATGTTATGTTAGGAACCACAATTACTATAAACAAAATATTTCTTAGGAGATCGGTACAGGAAAACATGATCTTTGATGTTCCAAGGTTTCGTGGATCGGTAACCATCTATTTCATACCGAAGGTTTTCCGTGCCTTGATAAGCCGATAAATTTATTATTTATCTTACATTTAAACTGACTGTATTGTTTTCTTGCCTCAACAATGTTAAAATCGTGTCAAAAGTTAAAATGTTCCTTAAAATTGTTCCTCCAGTTTATACTTTTAGCATGAAAAATCTCTGCAGCTACGCTGGAAGATGCAATGAAAGTTGGAGCGAGCAGTTTATAGCTGGACATGACACAATAACGTGGTACCTACCGCTCCCTGCTCGGGGGCACTCACCGGGCGTCGGGCATCGAGAATACTAACGTGGTTAGAGCGCAGGAGCTCGTGTTTGCCCTCCGCCCGCTTGGTATTCACGCCGGAGACGCCACTTGATAAAGCGCCGCGTATGTGTATAGTCTCCAACGTTTGCTTTGTGACGTGTATTTGTAGCATTGTTTTCTTTACGTTTGATAACCGTCTGGTAAGATGTCCGACTTGTGATCGAGAGGTCGTGGGGCACAAGTATTAGCTTGTTTGTTATTAACAAGATTCCGAGTAATGTAAATTTTACCCACATTGCTGGTTCTATTTTTTTATATAAGATAAAAAACTTTTTACCAAAAAATTAAACCGACTCCCAAAAAACACTGCAAAGTGAAAAATAACTTTAATTTCGGTAGTCGGTGTCTTTAGTTTTGTATTTTCATTTTTGGCACCTACTTCCGAAATTAAAGTTATTTTTCACTTTGCAGTGTTTTTTGGGAATCGGTTTAATTTTTTGGTAAAAAGTTTTTATTTCACTCTTTTTAGTTGGTCTATTTTTAATTTACCTAGTTACAAGAGCCTAAATGTCAACTACTTATAACCTTTTACAAAACATTGCTTTTCCCAATGCTGGGCCGTTAATTGTTGAGGAGTTCTCCTGGTACCTCACCATCAGCTCTACATCACCATATGCATTGTGACGAGCATAAAGTGCTTAACATCCATATTCAAGTAATCGAATCGTAATCCACTCAATACTTATTATTGAGTAGTTTCGGCGGCCATCAGTGGTCTTCATCATCAGTTCCATTTCCTCAAATGGTACTTTTTGAGAGCAACTACACAAGTTACTATAATAAATACCCAAAACGTCATAGGTGTGCCTATAATATTTGAAGAGTTCCCTCGATTTCTCTAGGATCCCATCATCAGATCCTGACGTTTATGAAAATGGGACCAATTTCGAAGTATACCCTTTCAATCAAAAAAAGAATTTTCCTAATCGGTTCAGCCGTCTTCGAGTAATCGATGATCATACATTAAAAAAAAATATATGCGTCGAATTGATAACCTCCTCTTTTTGTTGTCGGTTGAAAATTGATTACCATACAGCGAGTTTGCAAAGGCGTGTGAAACCATGTAGCCCGTTAAGAGGATCTAGAGAACATATTTTAGCCTCCAGGGCTTTGCTGGCCTTCCATCCTTCATACCTGGCGTGGATCACGCTACATTAGTTTCACCATTAGACCAAATTCACACTTTGTTGTTGCGTTGTTGCGGAGGCAAGCCTGTATACATACATACATAATGCTTTTGTGATTGCCCCATGTAACATTTTATAGAATAACAATAAATTATTTGCTTTATACAGAAAGCATGAAATTAATAATACGTAGGAATGAAAGTACGAAACAATAACACATTATGTTACAATTATTTAGGATTTATCGCGTTCCGTAGTTAGCATGTTTGTTGTAAAATATTAAACAATAGTCGGTCGTATAGCGACGGCAGATAGTTTGGTAACATGTGTACAATTGACTGTTGCACGAATCAAATAGCAATTGCTTTTGTTAAAACCGAAACATAGTAAAGCTTTGTTTTCCGAGGAAAGCGGTGCCGTCATATAGCGGCCGTAATATTACGGACGCAAAAAGACGGCCGTCTTTACGGTGACGACATGTGGAAAGTTCCAAGGCCGTTTTATCACACTGTCTGCTTCATCACTATCTAGTGTATTACATTCTCTTTGGAAACGTTCACGAAACCATCTGACACCGACAAGACGGCCGTCATGCAAATGGTGGCACCGCTTTTTGACGTTACGGTGTCAGTTACCGCTCTCTAGGAAACCGCGCCATTTTGTTTACATAGACAACGTTCTAGTCTTGCTGTTTCCCTTGACATCTCCAAGGCTTTTGACAGGGTCTGGCACGATAGCCTTATTGCTAAGCTTCCTTCTTTCGGGTTACCCACTCAACTTTGCGTTTGGATTGAAGACTTCCTGAGGGATCGGTCCATTCGAGTGGTCATTGATGGCTGCTCGTCTGGCCAATTGGCAATTAATGCCGGGGTCCCTCAGGGGTCTGTTCTCTCAGCCATTTTATTCTTGCTGCACATTAACGATCTGCTAATGCCCGGTACCTTTGGGTATGCAGACGACAGCACAGTTTCTGAGAGATATGTGTCCGCGCGCGAGCTGGTGGGTCACAGATCCAGTCTCTCCGTGAGGACATGGTCGGGCGCTTGAACTTGACCTTGAAGGCTGTCTCCGAATGGGGCGATGCCAACCTGGTCAAGTTTAATGCAGCTAAGACCCAGGCGTGTCTCTTCTCCGCAAAAAGGAGCCAATTTGAACCGGCTCCTACTTTCCGAGGTGTAACTGTGCCGATAACCGACCGTATCGAGCTTCTGGGGGTAACATTAACTTCTACCCTCAATTTTGGCCCGTTTATCGAGGCTAAGGCTCAACTAGCATCAAAAAAGTTGGGAATCCTAGCAAAGGTGAGACGGTACTTCACACCCGAACAGTTGCTCAATCTCTATCAAGCCCAGGTTCGGTCGTGTATGGAGTACTGCTCTCATCTTTGGGATGGATCTGCTAAATACCAACTGGACACGCTTGAGTCTATCGAGAAACGGGCCAAAAGACTCATTGGCAACGATGCACTGGTCGAATCAAAGCTCCAGAGCCTTGAACATCGACGACGAGTTGCAAGTCTATCGGTTTTCTATCGGTTACATTTCGGGGAGTGTGCGATGGAATTACACAATCTAATTCCACCAAGCCCGTTCCATCATCGAACTACGAGACAAACGGCGAAGCGCTATCGTTACAAGGTGGACATCCCACCCATACGCACCAAACGTTTTGGGAATACCTTCATTGTGCGTACGGCTAAGGAGTGGAATTCCCTGCCGGAGTCTGTGTTTCCCGATAGCTATAACCTAGGAGTCTTTAAGTCAAGAGTGAATAGGTTACTTTTAGGTAAGCGTGCTCCATCTTCGACCACATCATCACTTACCATCAGGTGAGATGGTGGTCAAAGGCGAACCTATTCTAAATAAAAAATAAAAAAAAATAGTGACGTCATTCACCGCTGTACTACGGCCGCTATTTGACGGCACCGCTATCCTAGGAAACCAAAGCTTTACTGAATACTACATCATTATCTATGTTTTAAGCATAAATAAACGTATAAAGTCATTCATCAGAATGACAATGTTATTTATTTATTTATTTTATTTTCGGAAGGCTTACGGATTCATAATAATATAATAGCAAAAATATTTTTATAACTAAGTTGCTAATTACAATCCCTGACAGCTAAATACAATGTTATATAATTTATACAATATTACATCTCAACTAGTTCAAATACAAAGTATATAGATGCAATCCATTCGACCACACAAGTTAACCAAGACAAATAATTAAAATGAAGTCGGTTAATTACAAGCCGTTCGTGACAGCAAACTACAATCTCTATACCATGTCTTCGCGCAAGAAAAGATCTTCATATCAGTCAGTTGCTACTCTGTAGTAGTAAATATAGAGTTCAGTTAGTATTAGTTACAAGAATGTGACATATCGTGACGGCCAGCCAGATGCACGTCTGGTCACGTCGAAAAATATGCATCACCAACCTGGAATTTCAAATTTTGGAATACTTTGAAAAAAAAAAAAGGTTCTCAATTCGCCTGATGTCCAGTTGTTTAACTATTAAATGGACTGCGAAAGCGCACGACCAAGCTCCAAGACCACCAACGGAGTGAATGTGGACATTGACTCATAATTTATTTATTTAAACTTAATGCAACACGGCATTCTCTACCAGTCAACCTTTGGGTTAAAAAAAAAACACATAATGGGAATAATGTTAATTTTAAAGGTACATTAAGTGAAAAATAATTGTGACAGCTACAAGTAACTCACAAGGTCTAAGCTTCAAGTCTCAGTGCATTTAGTTTTTAGTTACTTTTCACGAAATTATTATGTCATGTTTACTTATCCAATCATATTTTATAAGTTAGCTGACTATAACTTATTACTTTGTTAAGACTATTAACGAACGTAGTTTTCCTTCGTTTTATATAGGTAATAATGGCTTGTTTGGTGGAAGATCATAAGTCAAAAAACTTATATAAATATTAAAAAATATTTTTATAAGTCTATTCAACCACATCCGATAGCACGGGTAATTAAAAATAACTCTGTATGGAAGATACCTACAATGCAAAAAGATACTCAATTGTAAGTGTAGTTTTAGTTTAATTAGGTTACGATGGACTTGGCATATACTTAATGTATAAAAATTCCTTAAATCAATAGAAAAAAAGAAAGTCTAGAATTTATTTAGTAAGATTAATATTTATAACTATGCAAAACTACAGCTTCGCAGCACTATCAAAATTCTCTGAGTAGCATCGCGGATGGACAGACGGTCATGGCGAAACTATAAAGGTTTCTTATTACCACGGCAACTTAAAATGGACGTCACAGAATGTTCACGTAAAGCCCACAAATGGCACGTTTGACACATTGACAAGGTTGAAAAGGTTTGAAATAATACTATAAGTGACAAGTATTGATCGTTTTGAAAGTTTCTCGGAAGTGTGTGCGTCTCTCTCGATCCGTGACATGACAGAACAGGACTCAGATACGAAACTACGGGAAGTAAAACAAGTCATATAGATGACATTGTAGAGATATATGAAACTTGTTCTGGTACGCCTTGGCTTCGACCAAGTTCAGCACTTGAAGAGCGTTTGGTGAATCCTTTCACTGCGTACCTAATGGTTGGGGCGCATGTTATACAGATGCTTGTACTCCATTTGAAGCGGAGGACATACATCTTTTAGATTGAAGAGCATGGCAACACCCCCAAGTTTCAGTATTTCTGTGTAATACTGTGGCAATTATTGCAGTACAAACTTAGTAAATAAGTTAGTCAATACAGCATGTAATAATTAAAAAGTAACAGCTTTCGATGATGATGTGGTAGAAGATGAAGCACGCTTACCTAGAAGTTTCTTATTCACGTT
The DNA here is from genome assembly GCA_943138885.2 of Tholera decimalis. NCBI lineage: Eukaryota > Metazoa > Arthropoda > Insecta > Lepidoptera > Noctuidae > Tholera > Tholera decimalis. Next base: position 49,687,204 of record OW964550.2, on the reverse strand, counting down.
TGATTTTTGGTACATAACTACCGTTAAGCATATCAATGGGAAATATTATAAGTAAAATAAATGTACACAACGCTCGTTTGTGTGAATATCGACATAACTCGAAATGCTGTCCAATTTAATTAGATACTGGTGTGAAATAGTCATAAATTTAAGTATAACATCGTGAACTGAGACACAATGCCAATTTTGCGCCGACGTTCATCAGAAAGAAACAGTGTTATTATCCATTTCAGACAAAACACTGTATTTTATTTGCATAAAACATAGAATGTACGATGCTATTTTAAATATGGAATCCAAAATGATTTGCTTAAAACTTAAGCATGCAAAGCTCCTCTGTGTGCGAGACTAGGCCTGGGTTTGACTCAAACCCAGGTCCACTCTCTGATGAACGTCGGTGCAAAATTGGCATTGTGTCTCAGTTCACGATGTTATACTTAAATTTATGATTATTTCACACAAGTATCTAGTTAAATTGGACAGCATTTCGAGTTATGTTGATATTCTCGCAAACGAGTGACAAGACAAACGAAAAAGGAAATTGAATGCACAAATAACACCGTGGTACAATAAAATTAGTGAATGCCCCCGATTTCTATATTCTCAGAAAGTGTGACGACATTTTTCATGATTGTGACTTGGACATGTTTTCAGGCAGCACTACCAAGTTTAAAAGAGCTCAATAACATGTAAATTTTGCTCCATAATTTTATATTTTTTATTGTTTGTGTGTGATCATAATCATTCAGCCTTTAAAGCAAGAGCAAATAGGCATTTTCTGGGCTCGCTCGTCATATCATAGACCTCATCTATCGCTTACCATCAGGTGAGATCGAGGTCAAGAGCGGCCTCATCCGTAATAAAAAAGAAAATCAAATTAATAATTTTATTCAAATGAATCATATCTAATTATATTTCATTCAATTTTATTTAAGTTATTTCATGTTTATTACTATGTTATTTTAACTTTATGTTTTTATTGTTTTGAGATAAATATTAAACGCTGTGCTAGCCTTTAATTTAGATGAATTAAATACTAACGAATTTGAACTTATGTACTTATGTTGAATGCTTTTGTGTGCATTAAGTTGGTTTGCCAAAATAAATATATAAAAATAAATTAAAGTGCGTAAGCAAACTATAATATAAATTCATAGATATACGTATGTACTCATAAGTATACAGCCTCCAACAAGCTCCCAACTTAGAGGTCACTGTCCGGAGCTCATGTCACACGATTATTAACCAGAGGAAGGCTGTTTAGGCTTGTTCAAGAAGTTAAGAGTAAGTTCTCTCATGACGGTTCCAAAAACTTCTGTTATCTTATGTCTAAGGAGGTGCTAACTACATTACTGGCCGGTAGAGTACTTGGCCTCTACCCTTTGAAGTAAATACGGACCTAATATCAACATGAACTGATAACGTTTACCTCGTTCATCTCATAAGCCACGTCGTCCGGAAATCGAGAGCTTTAGCGGTAAAGTTTTACGATGGTAACGTAACGTAATGTGGGAACTATGAAATAAATCCGTTTTACAGTGTAGTGCACCAGACGTGACCGAAATATTTCACTAACTGCTGCACTAACACTACACGGTGATGTGTTGAGAGCACTCCGATAGATTGATTTTTATCTGAACAATTTCATTTCGGTTGATGGATGACAATTTAAAAACTCAATAACTACGATTTGCATTCCAAAGAGCCTACTTCGGGACTGTGACCAAGCTGAGTCCCTTGCTGCCACATTTAATTATATGGAGGAACTGTTGAATATCCGGGATTACAGTTATATCATGTATTATGTTATGTTATCATGTTATAACATGCTATACATATAGACACAGAGGCGAGTAAACGAAGGGATTCGGAAGGCCGTCGTATTACGTAACGCCTTGAAACATCAAGATGATCTAATAAGTTAACCTTCCTCCCCACATACTTGTTACTTGGCAAAACGTTGATAGCCTTGTAAATTGAGTGGCACATGACAAACTAAATTACTACCAGAGTGGGGTAACCGGCCGCTCCTTCTCCCCGCACCCCGCCAGCACCGGACACCACACCACTTTCGTTTAGTTGACATGCTGGTAATGCCTGGCTTCATAAAGGTCCAACTATTTGCATGACATTCCCGGCAGTGATTACGTGCCCCTGGAGAGCTCCACACAATAAAGGTTGACGAAGTATGCGTGACGTCGTTAATGCTGGCTAACTGGAGTGCGGAGCTGGCCGGAGGTGAGGGGGGAGACTAGTTGCTTGCTCAAGTACTTATAGACACCTTATGTATTACTGTATGTAAGGCTCAGGTAACAAAAACAACTGACTCACCATAATTATATTCACGATAAAAGAGCGACACTTTAGTAAGCAATTCTGCGTATTACACAATCTAATTTAAATCTCAAGTTAACAAACGCACAGATAATTTGGTATCAGGCGCCGCGGTAAGTGCTGTATCTACATTCAGGAGCTCGCCTTCACTCCGCAGACGCCACGCAACCATCACGCACGCGCCACGCAACCGCACCGCTGCCGCCACGCCAGCTTGCCGCTCCGTGTCGGCGACTTGTCTTTATTTGTTACACAATTTATATATAGTATGCTGTGTGCCACAAACATCTTTCAGTTAAATGGCTTCGGTCTAGAAATAAGTTCCAAAGAAGACAGCGCCGTGCTCGTTCACTTGTGAAATTTAAATCAACTCACTGCGATTGCGGGGCGCGAGTGTACTTTGAATATCTTCTCTCTCTTCTCTTTGAATATCTCTAGACTTGAGAGCGTCATTCGGTTGAAGGGACCAACTACACACTTAAAGTGGAGCCCCTATCGGCTCCTCGATTGAAGCCGAGACATACACAACGCATGTGAGAATTGAAACATGCAAGTTTTGAACTGATACGTGTGGGCTATTGACGGGTTTGTCAGCTGATAAAGCGCCTCCCACTCATGCGTATCTGTGATCTGCTGGAACAATTTCAATTTATCCATACAGTTATAAGCGTAGAATATCAAATATTACAACTTGTTTTGACACAAGTGTCGTATTTGCTTCAATTAAAATACTGATAAGAACGAGAAGTTGAAGCAGTTCTAACACATCGTAATACCTACTTGGTTTTGTGAAATAGTGACTTTCAGAACTGATATGTTTTCAAACATATATATTTTTAATTCTCAACAACGCAGTCAGTCAGACATTTCTTAATATAACTCTCAATATGTGCAAAGATAATGATAAATGATACATGTAATTTTTTGAAGTGAAAACTTCTTTAGCATCGTTGTGATTTGAAATTTTATGAAACGAAAAAGCGACGGTAAAAAAAACTTTTTAGCAAAAAATAGAACCGACTTCCATATAAAAACACTACAAAGGCAAAAATTTTTTTTGCAAAAAATAGAACCGACTTCCTTCGACTTGACTTCAAAACACTACAAAGCCAAAAATAACTTTAATTTCGGAAGTCGGTGTTATTGGTTTCGGATTTTCCTTTTTTTTTTTCACACCGCCTTCCGAAATTAAAGTTATTTTTGGCTTTGTAGTGTTTTGATATGGAAGTCGGTTCTATTTTTTGCAAAAAAAAATTTTTTCATGCTTTTTAGTGGGTTGGTTTGTAATTTATCTAGTTACAAAAGCCATAATGTCAACAACTTATCACCTTTTACAAAATATTGCTTTTCCCTGTGCATAGCCGTTAATTTTTGAGGAATTCTCCTGGTATTTGACCATCAGCTCTACATCACCATATGCATTGTGACGAGCATAAAGTGTTTAACATCCGTACTCAAGTAATCGAATCGCAATCCACGAAATACTTATTTTTGAGGAGTTTCAGTGGCCATCTGTGGTCTTCTTCATCAGATCAACTTCCCCAAATGGTACTTTTCGGAAGCAACTGCTCAAGGTACTATAAGAAATACCCAAAACGCTATAGGTGTGCCTATAATATTTGAAGAGTTCCCTCGATTTCTCCAGGATCCCATCATCAGATCCTGATTAACAACAATGAACTACTACTACTACTACTGAACAATGGGACCAACTAGAAAGTATACCCATTCAAACGCAAAAAGAATTTTTCAAATCGGTCCAGCCGTCTCCGAGTTATGAGGTAACATACATAAAAAAAAAAAAAAAAACAAGTTCAAGACGAATTGTAAACCTCCTTTTTTTGAAGTCGGTTAATAAAAATAACTTTAATTTCGTAAGGCGGTGTCAAAAACGAAAATATATACAAAACTAAAGACACCGCCTTCCGACATTAAAGTTATTTTTGCCTTTGTAGTGTTTTTATATGGAAGTCGGTTCTATTTTTTGCTAAAAAGTTTTTTTTTCACGCTTTTTAGTGGGTCGGTTTGTAATTTATCTAGATACAAAAGCCAAAATGTCAACTACTTATCACCTTTTACAAAATATTGCTTTTCCCGGTGCAGAGCCGTTAATTTTTGAGGAGTTCTCCTGGTACATCACCATCAGCTCTACTTCACCATATGCATTGTGACGAGCATAAAGTGCTTAACATCCATATTCAAGTAATCTAATCGCAATCAACGAAATACTTATTATTGAGTAGTTTCGGTGGCCATCTAGGGTCTTCATCATCAGTTCCACTTCCTCAAATGGTGCTTTTCGAGACAAGGTACTATAAGAAATACCCAAAACGCTATAGGTGTGCCTATAATATTTAAAGAGTTCCCTCGATTTCTCCATGATCCCATCATCAGATCCAAACGTGACGACAATGGGACCAACTAGAAAGTATACCCTTTCAAACAAAAAAAGAATTTTCTAAATCGGTCCAGCCATCTCCGAGTTATGAGGTAACATACATAAAAAAAAAAGTTCAAGACGAATTGTAAACCTCCTTTTTTTGAAGTCGGTTAAAAAGAAATTAAGTAAATTTTTGAAGGTTTCACTTCTACCACGTGTGAATTGCACACATGTTTTTTTTATTAAGTAACGCTTTAACACGTCATTTATTATTGGAAATTTAAACTAGATGAAACTGGTGTTTCCTGTTTAATTACCCTGAGAAGAAACACCGAAACAAACTCAGTGGGCAACGGACATATAAGCTGTAATGGTCGAATCATATGAGAACCATGTAAGTTAATATCTGAGGTAATATTTTGAGGAAAGAAGTACACAGGTTTTAGTAGACTTCCCGTCCCGTCAGAGCAAAACTTTATCAATTAGTCTGCAAGCTCAACATATAACTACTAAGGAGCTCTCGACGGCCGATGCCAAAAAAAGGACCTTTGGCTAATGTATTCATATCTGTCAAGGTGATCGCTACTGTACAGTATGAGCGACCTTTTAAGTGTTCACTAGAATAGTAACGAGGTACATACACACATGCGTTCAGGTAACGAGGCGTTATTCCACAGAGAGTTATGTTGCCGCTAACAACTTTATCACTTTGTTTGAGTACAATAAGAAAGCTCCCAAGAGTTACCGTCGAGCCTTGTATTACAACCCGCAGCTGCGGACAAAAAACTATTTGATATTATAATCAAGATGTTGCCTTTATAAAAAAATATACGTGTTTAAGCTCCTTTTCTGAAGATAGCTTTGAACACTGAAATACTTTCTTGTTTGGTTCTGTTTCAAAACCTACTCCAATAAATTTGTAACAAATTCTTGTAGCTAATTCTATTCTGTTTAAGTATTGTCTTTTTTTTTAAACGGTACTTAATTTTCCATTATTTAAAAGATCCTCGTAAATTGTCACTCAAAAACCTCTTTAGGAAAAATTTCGAGTTGAAGTTTTGTGCTTCAATGAGAAAATCCTCGAAATAAAGGGAAGATAGTACCCAGAGGGCGTGGGCAAGCGTGCTACGAAGTAATCGACTTACTTCCGGTTCCGCTCTGGCCGGTGATGGGCGCGGTGTTGCTCCTTAGCCGGTCGCTGATATCTCTATTCCTTAGTTTTACTTTGATTATTTCATTCTCTGTATTTTGTACGGCATTTCAATATTTTGGCTGAATAGTTGGCGCCCTTTGTATGAAGCAACGTTACCCTGTGTTTTATGTGTGTTACATAAATACACATGAAACATTTGCGCGATGTATTTAGATACCAATTAATGAGTTAACTTAATAAATAAAAATATTTACTATCAAATATCAATAGAACTATCTATTGATATTTGAGAGTACATAATTTTATTTCCAGTGTGGTTTCACTGAGAGCGTCTATGTATCGAATGGATAATTGCGGATGAAATGTTCTGTAAACAAATAAATAGGGAACTGTGGCCATAGCACGATTATGCTATGCCGTAGCAGCAATACGCTGTAGCACACTACGTCGTAGCACTGTTATCGCGTAGTACCGCTATGTTGGCGCGTTATTATTTCATATTTTTGAGTGTGCAATTAATACGAAGGTCTTAAAGTCGCTGAAGTGGGTCCTCTATGGAGGAAACGTCCTGTAATGTACAGAGATGGTCATTACACATTAATGGGGTGAAATGTTTGCCAAACTTTGGAAGTGTCTCTGTAATATACGATTATACAACAAAGAGCAGGCCAGGCAAGGTATTAAAAGGATTTATTTTTAATTAATTCATTCTGATTATTATTAAAATTATATTTGTGTAAAATGTTTTTTTTGTGTTATGTGTGTTAATTAAATTTAAGATACTAACATTAATTTTAAGTGCACCTACTAACAAAATTATGGATATTTTGACTGATACAAATAAACAAATTACATTAAAAATATTTATTGTGAAATGGATATTAATACTGATAACATTGAATAACAAAAGAATAATACAGTTAACATAGTTTTAGGACCAACAACCTATGGGATGGACTTTGATGCGTTTCACTAGCGTGTCACGAATATACTTCGTATAATTTTGATTATAAACCATTAATATTAAATAGAAAATTTAACATAGTTTTTTTTTTTACTTTTAACAACAATAAAATTCAAATGTACCAAAATAATAAATTGCTACATGAATTTATAATCCAAATTGTGCACACCATTAATTCCAATAACAAAAACTTAGTGAAAACGAACCAAATACATTCGTTTTATCGTAATGTAAACAAGCATAATTATTCTTGTTTAAATAAACATTTATTAATAATTTCACAATGACTACATATATAACTATACACATACTACATATACATATATGACTATATATATATATATGTATCATATATATATATATATATATATATATATATATATATATATATATATATATATATATATATATATGATACATAGTACAACATGCGGTAGCACTAGGAAGTGGTGACGGGTAGCGTGTTGGGGGTAATATATTTAGTTATTTAAGTAAAAACTGTAAGCAGTTTAAATTTTGATGTCGTATTGTCTACCAAATGTGGAAGATTTTTTTTTGTTTTCGGCGAGCTGGTACGTATGCATCAAGGTGAACGTCCCTCCCTCCCCTCTGACGTAGCGGGGAGAGAGGGACGAAGTGGAATGTGGCAGAAATTAGTCATAAATCAAAAACATAATAGTAGTTGCCAAATTTGGTTTTACGACTATAAATGATAAAAAGCGTAATTGTGTGTGGCGCGCGGATGAGAGCTGACGACCGCTCACTGGCAGATCCAGATGAAGACAAGATGATTAATGTTAATGCAAATAGAAACTGTCTGCCACCACTTCGGCCCTTACATTGTTTTATCGAATAGATCTTACTTAAAAATTGAGCTTTTGTCAAAATAAACTCGGATCTTCGGGAAACAGGCGCTCTACTGCCTACTACTACTGTCGTGCTCTTCACGCTCTAAGGCCTGCAGCTTTAGCGTTTCACCAATAAATTCAACGAGAAGCGTGCAATTGTGACGCAAATAGTAGAACACAAATCATGGCGAGGAGTATCAGGGCGGGAGAGGCCACGCATTTTGCCAGGGTCTCCATCAAAGTTTATAATACCGTATTAGACACGTTTGTTTAATATATTATTTAATGCGTGAAACATGTTAGCAAAAACTACAACCGTTGTAACTACAAATAATATTACGTGAGCGAAATTCCCAACAGCTAACCAATTGTGAAGTCCCGCAAAATTAACAGAAATTGTGCTAAGGCAGTGCGAGATTCATTAAACTATAATGAACTAGTGTCGGAACAATCCCTGAACGTCGTGGGAAAACACGTTACGGCACTGTAGCGACAGTCGCGCCTGGCGTTGAGAGGAGCGACCGCAAAATACTTGATTGCGACTCGTAGCAAGTCTACGGCGTAGCGCCCGTTACGCCGCAGCCGCGTAGCCGCTACGACAGTGGAGACATAATGAAATTGATGCGTTGAGAATAGTTAGCAATGCTTGCTTCGTGTAGTGTCGTGGAGTGCTGAGTGCTTGCTTGTTACTTGGTACTCTCACCCAGGTATACTAATACTCATTATACACACCAAATAAGCACATAGTAAATAGTGAGCAGGACAAATTAATTGTGTACTGGAACATAATATTATTCAAATATTAGTTAAATATTTGTGAAAAAAAAAATACACACAAATAAGAAACCATTTAAAACATCGACCTGTGCTGTATGCGAGACTACAAAGGTCTTTATCTGAGCATAATGCTAATTTTAGCGTCATGTATATTGACATAGTGAAGAAACAATGCCACCACGTTGATAGCCTTATAGGGCCCGCCATGTGCCATGGATAGAAATAAAAAATATATAATTAAGAATATAAATATTTAGGTAAATATATAAACTGGTTTTAAGGTTATTGTGGCTCCTAGATAACTGGAGAAAAGCAGGGATTTGATTGCCGGTTCTTATCTATAGAAAAGTAAGAATCGGAGCCGCATAACTATACTTTAAAAAAAAATGAAACCATTTTCAGCCGTAGTAATTTCAGCGTCATAAATTAAACAGACAGCCGAATTAGAACAAGAGCGAAGTAGAAGCATTAGGACGAGATAAAAGTTAATAGTCCATTACTTAAACAAAACATATTGTAATCTTGTTCGATATAATTACGCACGCCTTATTTATTATTCGACTTTTCATTAAGTTTGAGAATAACGTCCAATCATTAATTAGGTTTCAAAGAGATAAATATAATAGAATTACATACAATTAGTTAAATGTGAATTTAATAAACGTTACTGACATTTGTTTGGTTAAACTCAGACTATTTGTGGAATGCTCACCATATTTTTTTGCTTTAGCTGTTGCAGTTAAAGTAAACATATAGCCATAGTTAGTAGTTGTAGTCTGTGGTGTGTTTATTTTATTTGTTTGTTTTTTGTACTGTTTAGCGGTTAGCGGGTTTAGCGGGTTGGTGAAAAGGTTATGTCACCCTCTGCATTAGTACCATTATCGTCATCATCCCCATCGCAAGAAACGAAGAAGAAGGCCCGTCGTGTTGCTGCAAAGAGGAGGTGATTGCGTTCATTTTTGAAGTAGTACCACTGTCCGGGCAGTACCTTAATTATTTTAATGTGTAGCTAGCATTACCCTCTCATCTCTATATTGTATCTTTTGACTTCTATAACCTTCATTCTATTCACTATTGCCAAGTACGTCGGTATTATTTATTTTTTTACAATCACTTCTGTCAATAATGTCACATTGACATGTATTGTCATTTATGTACTCGTTCAGAAACTAGTGAACAGCGTTCCAGCACCTTGATGTTTTTTTGTTATTTTCTTTTGTTTTCGGATTTAGTTTGCAGTTTACTTTTTAATTATTTATTTTGATATAGGTAACTTTTTCGTTTTGCTCGGACAGTGAATAAACATTTTGTTTTAGTTGTTTAAAGCCCGTTATGCATTGTAACACTCAACTGGCGGGTGGATTTGAATAATAGCTATTTTTATATATTTTATAGTAAACACATTTAAATTAGTAATTAGTTATATACATATTCATATATATTTTGTCAATGTCATCACATGATGACAGCGATTCTGATAGTTTTTTGTCAGCTCTCAGTAATGACAGCTTTGTTAGTTTCCCATCCCTTGCCGACACGCTTGAATCTCAGTTTTCTGATGTACCTAAAAATTTTAATGTAGTCCATATAAATGCTCAAAGTATCCCGGCCCATTACTCTGACATGTTAGCTAACCTTGACTGTAAGAACATCCATGCAATCCTTGTTTCAGAGTCTTGGCTCAAACCTTGTCTCCCTTCAACATCCTATTCCTTACCAGGTTTCCAGTTAATTAGAAATGATCGCGCGCGTGGTGGAGGAGGTGGTGTTGCCATATATCTTCGTCCGCAGATTCCTTTTTCAATTGTCGATATGTCAACACAACCTCCGCCACAGAATGCGGGTGAGCATCTCTTTTTAGAAATTAACCTAAATCATGTGAAAATTCTTCTTGGTGTTTATTACAGTCCTTCTTCACGTGTAAATTTCTTTTCCTCCTTTGAAAAGATCCTTGAAGATTTAACTCCTTCTTACAGTCATACAATAATTATGGGGGATTTCAATACTTGCTTTTTGAAAAACGATTCTCGTTCTTTATCATTTCAGTCAATACTTCAGTCGTCAAACATGGCTGTCCTTCCTTCAAGTGCCACACACCACTTCCCAAACTGTAATCCCTCTCTTTTGGATCTTGTAATTGTCTCCTCTACACATCATGTCAGTATGCATGGCCAATGCACGGCTGACATGTTTTCCTATCACGATTTAATATACCTTTCCTACAAGATTCGCCCTCCCAAGGCCAAGCCTAAAACTCTTCTGTTACGCAGTTTTAGTGGTATGAATGTTGATAATCTCCAGGCGGATGCAAACAACATTGATTGGACCTCTCTTGTCGCTGTTGAATCGGTCGATGACAAAGTTAACCTGCTTACGGATAATCTTGTAATACTTTACGACACTCATGCTCCTATTCGTGCAGTCAAACTAAAGCATCTTCCAGCACCATGGTTGACAGATGAAGTGAGGGCCGTCATGCACAAGAAAGTAGTATGTAAGTCAAAATTCAGAAGCCGACCCTCACCATTAAACCGAGAGATGTTTGTGAATGCACGCAATCGCAGCAATAGGGTGTGTAGGGATGCAATGCGCCGACATATTCATGATTCTGTTGAAAACGGTGATCCAGCTAAAGTCTGGAAATTTCTTAAATCAATGGGAGTTGGAAAATCACGCCAAGAATCGATTCCTAAAGACCTAGACATTGATCTACTGAATCAACACTTTTCATCCTCGTCCTACTGCAATGGGACATTGAAGGCAGCTACTATAAATTATCTTTCTAACCTTCCAACTCCGGATCACTCTGCATTTAATTTTAGTCAATTTTCTGATTGTGATGTTAAGAAGAGCATACTTTCAATTACATCTAACGCGGTTGGCAGCGACTGTGTCAGTCGGAAGATGATACTTCCTGTCCTCAATGAAATCCTTCCTATCCTGACCTATATCCTTAACTATTCTATTTCCAATGGTGTCTTTCCATCTGTATGGAAAGAGGCCAAAATTACTCCTTTACCCAAAAAATCAAATCCTACCTCTTTTTCAGAATATCGACCTATTTCCATCCTACCTTTTCTCTCTAAAGTCCTTGAACGCCTTGTCCACAATCAGCTAAGTGCTTTTCTTTGCAAGAATAGTCTGCTGAATCCTTTCCAATCCGGATTTCGTCCTGGACACAGTACTACTACCGCGTTAGTTAATGTAACTGACGACATACGGATGGGCATGGATAAAGGAAATATGACGGTTCTCTGCTTGCTTGATTTTAGTAACGCTTTTAATACCGTCGATTTCGATATTCTGCTCAGCATACTTCACTCTATTAACATATCTCCAACAGCGATTGACTGGTTTCGTAGTTACCTGTATGGCCGCCGGCAACGTATTTGCATAGATGAGTCCTGCTCTTCTTGGTGTAGTACTGTAGCCGGTGTTCCTCAGGGTGGCGTGTTATCTCCTTTACTTTTCGCAATTTTCATAAATTCTATTTCCAAAAAACTTCAATCCTCCTACCACCTTTATGCTGATGACTTGCAAATTTACAGACAAGCGCCTTATACTGATTTAGATGCTACAATAAATATGATAAACCCAATGATATTATAAAGTACAGATATGTTACGTTCATAGTAATTTGCGTTGAAATTTGTTCCGCGTAGTAAATACTGCACACATCACGGATATCTATGGCACACATTGACAAGTTTTACTGATAAGTAGAACAAAAGATACGAAACAACACGCAAGTGAAAGAGATAGCTATAATTCTAATAATTGCGCTTCAAGTGAGTCCTTGTGCCATATGATAACATTTTTATAGCCATAGAGTGGACACTCGATTGAAGAGTAAGTACGTAGGTAAGAAATTAAACATCATAATGGTTAATCACGGATCAAGTATTACCTACCACTAATGTTTGTATTCAGCTTAGCCCATTATATTCAAAACTAAAATAGAAATTAATAATCATTATTTTAATGAAATAATTTATGATCAGTCATAACAATAATTGTATGATTCGAAAACTTCGTCAAATCGGAACTTCATCTTGGATGAAGCAGGTGGAAAGCTAGTAATCAATAAATAATCAATTTCATGACACAACTTTAGGTTTCATAATGAAATGTCATGTAGCGGTTTCTTTGTAGGTATATATTTTACTTTATAGGTATACTGACTGACCAAACAAATTCAACGTTGGCGAAAATGTAAGCAACAGGTAGCTGACTTTTATAAAACATTGTGCAGGCAGCATTATGTTTTATAAAATGTTTGAGTTACCTACCTGTATGTATAATTGGAAATGCTTTTTTTTTAAGCATTGTTCGACCACATTTCGAAACATATTTGTTAGTACTTTGGAAGTGATTGCTACATATCCTGCTGTTTTTTGATGTTATCCAGTCTGATTCGCTTTTTTGTTCACGAACAATTGCGATCCAATCTTGAAGTCGAACCTGATCCCTCGGAAACCTAATTCAATAAAAAAACAGTTATAATCCTCAAAGTCATATGAACTTTAGTCAAAAAAATTGTAACACAAAACAAATTAAAACAAGTCAATCAATATCGCTTCTACACTTGTAAACTTTTAACTAATCTATGTCCGCATGCACGCATCCTTATCGCTCTCGCGACAGAACAAGTTTGCTCTCTCTGTCTTCACCTACATATGGCTCCTAAGCATAATTTATTGGCAAGTTTGGAAAATAAATGAAATATAAAAAATAATCTTAATATATTTACATTCTCACAAGTGGTATGAGATCCTTTGTATTTTGTTTACTTTGGAAGTATAATTCGTACACTTCCGAAACTCACACGATGGCATTTTTGATAAATAAAATCTAAGGACACGGGTATTACGGTGCGGCACGCTTGTGGTTGCGTTCGACGCAGACTAGTTGCAAGACGTTCCAATTAGCTCGTGTTCGAGTCTTCACGACGCGCGCGCCTATAACATATCTGTACTATAAAATATCATTGGATAAACCAGGACTTGGCTTCAGCTTGCGAATGGAGTGAGGCACATGGTTTGCAGGTTAACCCGTTAAAGACCCAGGTCATTGTAGTCGGCAGCTCTAGGTTAGCATCTAAGGTAAACTGGTCTCAGCTTCCTCGGGTTATTTTCAATGGCACAGCTATTCCACTAAGCGAGAAAGTTAAGAACCTTGGGGTCTGGTTGGACAAATATCTTTCGTGGGGTCCCCAATTACAAGAGGTGAGTCGCAAATTATTTGCTTCTGCCAGTTCTCTAAGGCGGTTGCGTAACTTTCTGCCAACTGCCACTAAAATTGCGCTAGCACAGTCTCTTTTACATCCCATCCTAGACTACGCTGATGTCAGTTATCTTGATCTCACAGAGGCACAACTTGATAAACTTGAGCGACTTCAAAATTTTTGCATAAGATTTATATTTGGTTTGCGCAAATATGATCATGTATCTGAATTTCGTATGAAACTCAAGTGGCTTCCTATACGTCTTCGCCGGAACTTACACATATTGTCTCTGCTTTACAGTATTCTGTTCAATCCTAAGACCCCCTTTTATCTTAAAGAACGTTTTAAGTTCCTCCATGACACACATGCCAAATTTCTGAGGTCATCGGAAAACTTGAGGCTAGAGGTACCGAGTCACTCCACCAATTTCTTTGGTAAGTCGTTCGCAGCTCAAGCAGTACGACTGTGGAATACTCTTCCCGTGTCAGTAAGACAAGCACAAACCCTTCCTTCTTTCAAAAACATGGTAAAAGATCTCTATCTCTCTCTTTAATATGTAACTATTTTTTATATATCTCAGCTTTGTTATTTTATGTATGTATATGTATATGTGCATTGAGTATGTAGGTTATTACTTATTTATTGTATATAAGTAAATAGTACACCATGGACTACCCGCGAATTTATTTTCTCCTGCTGTGTCAAATCCATCTAAAGGTTGTCTGTAAAAGATCGCTTTTAGCGATAAGACCGCCCATTGTAACACCCTTTGTAGTTTATAAGTCCTTATTTAATTCTGTTATGGTGTACAATAAAGAGTATATCTATCTATCTATCTATCTACTAACATCACTACATAGTATAAAACAAAGTCGCTTCCCGCTGTCTGTCCCTATGTATGCTTAGATCTTTAAAACTACGTGACAGATTTTGATGCGGTTTTTTTTAATAGATAGAATGATTCAAGAGGAAGGTTTACGTGTATAATTTATTAAGGTTTGCGGACGAAGTCGCGGGCAGGAAGCTAGTAGTTAATAAGACTATTGTTAGTAGCTATTGGGCCCAGTTGCCATAAATAAACATTTATTTATTCAATTTATTTTAATTTTTATTTTAATACAAGGTAAGTTTAGTGGTATGCTGAGGATAGAGGATTTAAGATGTTCATATAGTTCCTGTGGAATAGTTCCGAACCCGTAACGTAATCGCATACTAACACTAATATCATAAACGTGAACGTGAAAATTGATTAATGCTTGTCAGTTAGTAAATCTACAATGGAGTAAAACGTCGTTTCTGCTAAAAATAACAGTAGTTTACGCTCAAAATGTCCAACATGGCGCAACGGAGAATATCTGATGCTGCAGTTATCTGAGAGTAGTATGGGAGGCGCGCACACTCGCAGCGAGTTCTTGTTGAACAAACTACATTAAGTGTAAACGGTTCGTAATGAGCACCTGTTAATCAATGCATCGTATGCTTTTCACGTTGTGAACGTTCTCTGTAATCATGATGAAACTGATGAACTCCGGATAATCGATAATGAATGAACGCTCGACAGACCTTTGATAACGTTTTTTCGTATGTGCAGTACTTGTAGGTATCGGTGCACATTCCTGACACATTTCTACTGATCTATTTTAGTACTATAAAGCGGAAAAGTTTGTTTATTTGAACGCGTTAATTTTCCAAATTACTGGGTAAATTTGGATAAAATTTGGTATGAAAGTACTACAAGACGAACAGCGAATCGTCATCATTACATATTGGACATATCCCACCTATATGCACAAACGGTTTGGGAATACATTCATTGTTGTGCCTACAGCTAAGGAGTGGAATTCCTAGCTGAAATCTGTCTTTACGTCAAGAGCGAATAGGCAAGCGTGCTTCATCATCGAACACATATGTAATAAAAAGTGGTCAACGGACGTTAATATCTCTACCTTTGTTGTGGATGAGTTTTAATCACGATTTGACAATAAAGAGGTCGTAGTTTAAGCTTTATTTGGGAGACTTTGATCTATTTTTGGAATGTGGACAATATTAACGAAGAAAATGTAAGGTCCATGGTCTTAATAATGTTTTTCCTACATAGGTTAAAAGCTTATTCTATAATAAGTGAAAAGTTGACACTAAAATAATACGTTCACACTTAATGGACAAACGATTCTTTTGTCTATGATCATAATTTTGTTATAAATTTGTCGAGTATCAAATTACAATTTAAAAGTTTTATTTTTTATTTTTAGCACGTAGCACGATATTAAACCTTACAATATTATTTTATTTATGTATTTAATACACTACACATTCATTAATATTAGTTTATTTACCATCGTCCGTGTGTCACTGCTGGGTGCCAACTGAAAACCAGCGCTGGGTGTCTTTCGCCCAGCAAATGCTGAGTTGGTAATCCTTTCGGTGTAGTCATGCTCAGCGAAATTCTTAATTTTATTTTTTTATGTTTGTAATTTTCTGTTGTTGTGTGTGTTTATCACCGAATAAATGGTTTTCTATTCAATTCAATACATGTTTATACCAAAAAGGCAAACAACACTCTTACATTAATATGCGACGCAAAGAAAGAATGAATGTGTATCTCATCGGGTGTTATTTAATTTGTATTAAAGGTCAAAATTTATCTGTTAAAGTTCTCGCTACCTTTAAATGTAATGAAGAAAGTATTACTGTTTTGAGGAAAATTACAATATAAACATATATGTAAGTAGCAATATGAAGAGATAAAGACAGCACAAAGCTGGCCGGCAGCGCCACCTGACGAGCTATTTCTCTTTTTAATCGAAGCTTAAATATTTACGAGCCTGAAATATTTAACTCTCATTTTCGGAATACGTTCTTAATCGCTGCACGTTTACAAGGTCCAAACAATTGTGAAGCAAGTACCTTTTATATAGAGGATACACACACACGGGAAAAATATTAGGAACCTTTTACCTTATGTATTATATTACGTTACATTTCGCATTTTTTTTATTACGAATGGGCCCGCTCTTGACCTCGATCACACCTGATGGTAAGTGTAAGATGAGGTCTACGATCGAACGAGCGAGCCCAGAAAATGCCTATTCACTCTTGCTTTAAAGGCTGACGGATCATATGTGGCAGGGAACACAGAAGCCGGCAGAGAGTTCCACACCTTGGCTGTGCGCGCAATGAATGTTGAAGAAAAGCGCTTAGTACGACAAGACGGTATATCGACCAAGTGTGGATGGTATCCTGCGGTACGTCTGGTAGACCGGTAGTAAAAGGGGGATGAAGGGATTAGGTCGTGGAGCTCCTGCGCACACTCTCCGAAGTACAATCTGTAGAAGATAGACAGGCAAGCAACGTTTCGCCGGTGAGCCAGGCTGTGAAGCTTGCCTGCCAGAGCCTCGTCACCTAGGAGCCTTTTAGCTCTGCGTTCAATCGAGTCAAGTGCAACTAGCTGGTATTTGGCTGAGCCATCCCACAAGACTGCAACACTCCATACAGGAATAACGTTGGTGTCAGCTTCCAATCTAACCGCACGTAGCTGATTAATAATTAAAATGAAACTGCCTATCTGACCTTCTCAATCTAGGAAGTCGGCAATAACATACCTCCTGGTGTTAGATTTTCTAAAATCTGACTTCCTCAAACAAGTGTGTAAGATGTACAAATGGCAGCCGAGAAGAAAGGCTTAGTGTGTTCTGAGGCACGAAGGAATCTCGCTTTGTTACAATGCTCACCCATCCAAGGGCCGACCTTGCCAGCGTTGCTGAACCGTGAAGTTCAACCAGTGTGTGCCATGTTATTTAGCTCCAAACTCGTCTATAAAAAGCGTCAATAGCCTCATGTATAAGGTGTCGGACTGGTGATCGAGAGATAGATAGATAAAACTTTTATTGGTCAACAGAAGACACAACACACAAAAGCACATATAACACATAAATTACAGAAAAAACATAACAGAATAAACGTATACATACAATAAAAAATGTTATAAACGAAAAAAGAAACAAACAACCTTTAAAAATGTAACATGGAAAGCCGGTGCGGTGTGTGTCTCCGAATTGCACCAAATGGGAGTCCAGCTCAGCATGTGCCAGGCAAGTATACCTGACGCTGGTATTCTGCTGGATTCCAGTAGCCGTACTTACGAACGTCGAGCAGGTGGCGTAGGTACTATTAAATAATAAAAAGAACATGAGAGTGAGAGTAGTGCTATACGAAATGCTTTGTGCAATATTGACAGCGGCGGCATTTCCGATACCGATATAAATATGATGCTGAGAGAAATTGCAGTGAACTCACTCCAGACACAAGCATATTTAGCTTAGTTGGAGGGGTTAATAAGATTGCTAGTAATGTGAATTCTACCCACATTGCTATTTATCTTAAAAAAAAATGAAGTAACAAAATAAGTGGAAAATCTTGTTTCGTCAACCAGAGAAGAACAAACATTTAGAAACAATATTTCTTAGGATATATTGTCATCATGTACATGTGTTTGTGTCGTTAGATAGGTTGTTTCATGTGTGTGTAAGTTGGTGGAATTAGATAAGTTGTGGGCGTGAGCTCTCGTTACCGACAGACTAACTGACGAGTGTCTGCCAAGTTCGGCGGCGGACGAGCGCGCGGCCGGGATGAGGCTGTGTGCGGGTTCTGCTGGCGGAGACAGTGCCGTCCGTGTATCACATATCTTCACAAAGACTTTTCAATTTATCAGACTGGAGTCGTGGTGTTTTAGTTTCCCATTTTGTACATTAATTACCCGTTTATTGTGTCACATCTATTGTATTTGCAAACTGTAAATAACGCACAATCCAAGAAGAAATCAAACCGTGGCAAAGCACAGTTACTGCAGAAAGCAGAAGCGAGGCTTTCACGGAACACTCAAAACGGAATTCTGACAAATAACAAAATATTATCTAAATATGTACGAACATTCATGTTTACTCATATTTCTAATTACGAAGCACAAGTAGAACTTATTTCAACTAATTGCGTGTTTTTCTTAATTATTTCTTGCACGACTTTGGAAAATTCTGAAGTTTACTCGAACTTTCTTTGTGAAGGGCTTCAGTTACAACCGGCACGTGACTATAACTTGAGTGATTACAGGCTATATTTGAACTGGGATTTTTTAAACAACTGTTGATATCTAAAATCAGATTCTGTTGATATGTACATAATTATATGGACAGTTTCGGTGTACAAGTCTGTGATATTTTATTTTCTTCCAAGATACATTCACATTTTATTTAAATAAATATGTAAATGTGAACAAACTTTAAGTAATACGAGTATTTTAAGACTTATACCAATTGAGATGCTGTTAGTGCTGAATAAGTCCACGTAATGGTTACAACTCTCCCTGTATTCTTTTGACAAAGCGCCCTCTATTATATTCTATTGCGAGTACATTGTAGCCGCAAAACATATTGTTCATAAAAATAAAATATTGTGCGTCATCATTAGATACATTAACTGGCAAGATGGCTGCCGTGTTACTACGTAAGTTACTAGCTTTTTATTTGAACAAATCATATAGATAAATTGTCAATTGTACTTGTATTTTAGGTTTCCAGCTTACCAATCTTGCTTATCGTTTGAATTTGTATTCAGAAAACTTTAAAGTTGTCGCGAAGTTTTGTCAATAAAATAATACAGAGAAGGCAATCTTATGACAACACGACGCCACGACGTTCATGAAGTGCGCACTGTTTGCCGACTATGAAACTTTTCTTCAGCATTTATGAGAAATAGCTGCGAACTCTGTTTGTAACAAGATATATATGACTCACACAGCTATGACATACAATAATACTCGAACATACAGCTACAGAGCTGGAGTGTTTGTCACGTAATATAGTCGAGTCTGGTTCACTTTTTTATTTACTTTATTTTTTTTTTGGCTTCTAAGGCCCATAGAAAATAAACATACATAATAAGTAACAATACATATTTTTCTAATTACATGATAGGCAACTTGGTCCATACAATAAAATACATTTTATTACACAATAAACTATATACTAACACATTTTTTCATAAACAATAACAATACCACTATCACTATTTATAAATGTCGAATGAAGGTCACTCTTCAGACTAACACTAGATTCTGACAGCGTGTTCACCCGCGTTAAACTTGAAAGTTCTCTCCAGGAAAAGGACTTAGGA
Organism: Tholera decimalis; assembly: GCA_943138885.2. Lineage (NCBI taxonomy): Eukaryota > Metazoa > Arthropoda > Insecta > Lepidoptera > Noctuidae > Tholera > Tholera decimalis. The sequence goes on along the minus strand of OW964550.2, from coordinate 49,667,356 downwards.
TACGGTTTAATCGTGTATCAATTCTCATCCAAATCTTCGGCCGTAGAACCGTTAAGAAGAAATATAGACAAAGTTACTTTCTAATTTATATCAGTATGGATACATTAACGTGTTTTTGTACACTTCAGAGTTATTTCTTGTGTCGATGGCACGACATGAATTTGAATTTTTTGTGGTGAAACTTCTATTTCTACTTCTGCAGTAATGTATTAAAGCGCAAACACATAAAACATTATTATTTACCTAATTAGTCGTTAATTTACTTGAAACGAATCGCGTATAAGAATATATCATTCACTGTTGGATTTAGACTGAACACGCATAAAGTTCGTTTACCTTTGACGCAAATTTTTCAAATGTATAACCTCGGGTGGTAGTGATATGATAGCACGTGTAGGGACATTTGTCTCAAGCACTAGTGTGGCGCGTGATCCCGGCGTGTCCCTCAGGACTCCCGCGATCACATACTACTCCGTACTTCGACAACTACTCCTCCCCAGGGAGCCCTCGGGCGTACTTTTACACGCTTTCCATATCGTGAGGTGAGGAATCAAAGGCAATAAGTCTAGCGATGTTCATGTGATTTCAACACGTTGTCACTACACGAAAAGCTTAATAAATACTACCAAAGTCTTTAAAACATTTTGTATAATTATCAAGACTCCAAGTTGAAGCGACGCGAAACACGACTTGCACAAGAACAGGTATCCATGTGTGAATAACACCTGTCAGCAAACAAAAACGGTGTTTAAACTATGACAGTGTAATACACTACCCCATCCCAGTCGTAAACTACTAATATGGTAAAATCATTCATCTATACCAGCGTTTCTCAAAGTGGGGTACGCGTACCAATGGAGGTACGCTACGCGCCATTGAGTCATAGGGTACGCGATAAATTTTACGTAATGGCGGCGACTAAGGTGCCTGGGAAATGCGAAGAGTGTGACAGCGTACGAGCGACGAAATAAAAAAAAATACACTAAAAACTAAACAAAATCTTATGCCCTGAAGTGGGGATTGAACCCACGTCCTTTCGCAATCCGGGCGACTGTTCTAACCAGCTGAGCTACCCAGGACTCGGGAGATCCCTACGAATTTCTTCTAGTTATTAATTGCTGAAGAGTTGATTTTACCAGCTGCTAAGAACATGGTCCGTTGCGTATTAGGTGATAAATCGCCGATATTGCTTGATAAAATATAACTCTCATTTGATACAATTCGACGACGCATTCACGACATTCCAGGTGACGTTGAAGATCAATTTGTTCAACGATTGCAAAACAATTATTTTGCAATTCAAGTTGATGAATCTGCAGATATCAGTGGGCTGCCGAATTTCCTTGTATTTGTTAGGTATGTGTATAAAATATTTCTGAAGAGGATTATTTGTTTTGCAAGATCTTGAAGACTACGACAAAGGGAGAAAATATTTTCAACGTAATCAATGATTATTTTGTAGAACATGGCATTGATTGGAAAAATTGTATTGGTATATCGATTGATAGTGACAGGAAGACTATCTGGACTGATCACTAAATTGCTCCTGAAGCCAAAAGTACCCCTTGTGCATTGCACAGAGAAGCACTGATGTGCAAGAAATACCTGAGAGTTAGAAAAAAACTTTGTCTGAGGTCGTAAATATAATAAATCTCATAAAAGTACGTCCACTTAACTCGACAATATTTGCATTATTTTGCCGTGACATGGGTAATAAACATGTTTCGATACTATTACACTGTGAAATGCGCTGGCTATCAGGAAGCAGGATATCAGCTTCCTTTGTTGAACTTCGTCATGAAATGTATTTATTTTTGAAGGATAGTAATTTAAACCTCAAGTCCAAGATTGAAGATGAAATCTGGCTCTGGCTCCAAAAGTTACATATTTGGCTGACATTTTCTCATGTCTGAATGAAACTAATTCTTCTATCAAGGTTTCAAGGTTCTACGTACATGGTGTTCACTGTGCAGGAAACAAAAAGAGCACTTTAAAAAAAATGAGTTTTGGAAAACTCGTTTCAGATCAAACGTCATAGAATATTTTCCTCTTCTGCATGATTTTTAGTGACCAACACTTTACGATTGGTGCCGAAATAAAAACTGAACTTGTTCTTCATCTTCCGCAGATATCTGAATCATTTTGTTGGAAATATTCGCAGATTAAACTCTTCAAACTGATTTAAAAAATATGCCTTCGATTGATTTTTGGGTAGCAAGAAATCAAGAATATCCGGAGCTTTCCAGTAAAACGGTGAAATTCTTTTGCCCTTCGTGGCAACTTACTTATGTGAGAGTGGGTTTTCATAGCTGGTCATGATAAAGACAAAATACACGAATCGACTGAACGCTGAATGTGGATTAAAATCGAAATTGAGCATAATTATGCTCCCAAAGTCGACGCCATTTGTGTCAAAAACCAAGCTCACCCATCACATTAACCTGTCGAACCGGCGGGCGCCAAGACACATGGACCAAAACGTCCACTATGATAGCGGACGCTCGGCGGATTAATTAATATTTATAAGTACCTACTCATGTTATTTTTGTATTAAAAAATAAATACAAAAGAGCAATGAATATACAGTATGTTAACTAACAGAGGGCGTTCCCGTTAACCCGAATAGCATCCATACATGCTAAAAAATATTACCATTCGAAAACAAAATGTTATTATTTTTTTAAATATTAAAATATTCACTAAAAATGTTCAATTGACACGTTCAAGAAACACTCTGTACACGCGTACGCATTCATAAATAAATTGCGACGTTGCCGTCCTTCAAGTACGCGTGTAGAAAGCAATATTATAATAGCAACACGACACTCAGTAATTCGGTTGTAAGACTCGGTGTAAGACTTGGGTGTTATAACATAAGGATAACCAATGTCAAAGAGTAAGGAAGTTCACCTCCTGGTAATTGAAGCGTCGTAAGTTTAATAGTTAAGGTGTCGGATTTGTGATCGAGAGGTTGTGGGTTCAAAACCCACCCATTACACTATCTCTGTGAACCCACTCCAGACACAAGCATATTTAACTTAGTTGGAGGGGTTAACAAGATTGTTAGTAATATTAATTCTACCCACATAGCTAGTTCTATTTTTAAAAAAATGTTCGAGAGTATTGTCCCCAAATTGTTCCCGTGGCGGCCGGAACTGATGTCATATTCTTCATGTTGTTTTCCTTCACAAATAATTGTGTGCGGCAAAGTAATATCGGTAAAATACTACAATGCCTGATCCAGTGAAATAATACAAAAATACGAGAGTTATATTATATTACTTAACAGGTTCAGTACTAAACTGTTCAAAATAGGTATACAAGGATTGTACAAACAAGCTCAAGGTTGGAGCAAAAATACTGCGACTAATATACATAAAGTAAGTTTTATTTTCTGAACATTTCAATTTGTAGTTTTCTCATAAAACTACCGTATATATCTTGCGCAATGCTAAAGAGCCGGAGAGTAATGATTTTCTTATTTTTTCACCAAACTTTAAATGAAAAATTGAGCTCAGTTCTTAAGACTTAAAGTTTAAGTTGTTTATGTACAATGTCGGAACTTAGTTCCCATTTAGCAAATTACTAACTTAAATACTTGAATGATTTGGGTGTTTGCCTTCGCGACTTTGCGAACACTAAAGAAGTTAGTGTCTTTTGTTACTAGAAGCTCAAAAGCTTATTTAATTATTCTTTGTGGAAGCTCAAATCCGCGAGACTTCTCTCAGAACTTTGGTTCGATGTTCAATAAACCCTCAGATGATCAAACTGTATGATAGAATTTTCAGCAGATGGAGGCTATCGCTAGGATTGTCCGGCCACACAGATAGGCACGCACCGTATCTCACTCATATCCCTTAATCAGCTAAGGGACATGAGTTGATGAGTGAGATACGGTCACTCACATAACTAATCTATTCAGATAGATTAGTTATAATCCTCATGCTGATCATATCGTTACCAAAACTAGGTAATAATGCTTTTAGTTTTATTCTAAAAATTCTGGATATCGTCGCAATTTTTTACAGTATTATAAATTCAATCTCAAAGTATATTTAAATTGAACCATAACATTGATTTAAAGGTAATGTAAAATAGGTAAGGGTAAGTCTAAGTGGTACCCAAACATCTAACCGAACAGCATCATGCTTTAAGATTCTGTTCAGTAATAACCCAAATAAAATTTATTTGTGATATACATTCAGTCTAAATAAGTTTAATGAATAAGCATACGATTTATAAGACCCTCGTAAAGTCGTGAGGTATAATGAGGTCATAATATAACATTATCAGATCAAAACAAAGTGAGTTATGTCCCCGGTAGGCGCGCGCTGGTGGCTGATCACTCGCCTGGGAACTTGTTAATTAGCTGCTTCGTGGCATCCATCATGGTATTTTGCTCTTTTTTGTTTCAGTTGGGAGCCGTGGTTACTTCATATGTTGCAGATATGATACATACAATCTTTTTACCTACATAGGTCTGGGTATCGGATTCTAGTCCTGCTGTATCCGCCTGTTGATAACGAGCCTACAGTAATCATAATAATTGGTTTCGTTAATCGATGACACTGAAAACCCCATCGGTAATACTTCCTAGTTGTTTCTGACAATATACTCTTCACCACACACTAACTTATACTACGTCCATTACCCATAAAGTTTTTCTTTTCTATATATTTTTTATGTTCTCATACTAATCTACTAGTCTTATAGGAGATGGAAAAGTAGATCGGGACAGGATCAATTCAGGATGGATGAAATGGCGACAGGTCACTGGGACAACCTGCGACACACGAGTGCTCTTCAAGTTAAAGGGAAAAATATACAAGTCCGTGCTTAAACTTGTTGTACTGTATGGATTGGAATGCTGGGCTATGAAGAAGATGGATGAAGAGCTAGAATGTTGGACTGAGTAAGGAATTAGTATGTAAGAGTAAGTTTAAAAGTGGTGTAGTGTGGTCGATCACCCATGATGATAAGTATTATTTAATTTTTTGCAATATATATTATTAGTATTTAATCTTCCCAGATCACAATAAGACTGTTTACTGTCACCACGCGGGTATACACTGCCTGATCCTATCACGATTGTGTCCCCTGGAGCTGCGAATCAACCCTATAACTGTTCAGATACTTACGCTCCTATTCCCCTGTACCTGATCGCACATTCTCACCGGCAAATACCTGGACCGGGTAAGGTGAAACAGCCTAAGCGACAGTTTATTTCAAGAGCTTCATAAATAAGTTCTTCATATTCAATGGGATATATTGTGCATATATCAATATGTTATGTGCTATAGTTTGTCGGCGTCGGTAAAGAAGGTATTACGTTACGTATCCGTTCACTCCGGAACGCGTGAAATATTGATGATGTGCAATTTGTTTCAGACTTATGGCATTATTTTTGTTTTTCGGAAACACTGAATGATTTAACTCTGTTCTTCTAAATAAATGAACTCTTTTTGAAACAGCATTTTATTCAATACTAGCTGTGCTCGTAGCTTTGTTCATGTGGGAGGTTTTTCAGACGTTAATCCGTATTCCGTGTAAATTCCGTGATAAAACTAGCCTATATGTTGCCCTATAACCTCACCTATCTAACAGTAAAAGTTCCAGAGAGTAACCCGGATAAACAGAAATACAGACAGACAGAAAGACACACCGACAGACAACAACATAGTATTTTGAAATCACAGAGAGACACTTCAATTTTATTTTTATATATAAAAGACAGATGTTTGCTCGGCTTCTTTATATTTTTTCTTCTTCTTCATATGTGCAGGTCAGCGTAAATTTATGTTTAAAATTCGTTCACTCATTAACACGGTATGTTTTAGTCATGCCCCTCTCTAAACGGTTTTCTCATCATTCAACGAATATTGCTGGAAGTAACTCTTGATAGAGATGCCGACCGACACAGCTCGTTTGACCCATAAACTAACAACATTACACCTAACTACTGTTTACCCGCTTTTTCTCCTTATTAATGTCCAGAATAATTCCCTTCCCATCTGTGTAATCATTATGCCGATGGTGTGCAGTCCTCCACCATCGCTGGCTCGATTACCTCATTAGCGCTTGGTGCGCGAGCGTCATTTGTAAGACACAAAAACTGCCGGCCGCCGCCTCCTCCTATGCCTACCTCTGCCGACGTAGTTTAACGCACGGATTATCGGATCACGGAGATCCGTCTTAATTTGTGATGCTGGGTGAGTTACGCTGGACCACTGTTTGTCTCTCATATTAAGGTAAACACTAATCATTATTGATACAATTAATTTATGTGTTCTCTTTCTAAGATAGGTGGTGTGTGATATATGTATAATTAATTCTACTAGTGGTCGCCTATTTTTCAAAATTCGGTCAAAATTCAAATGATTTCAAATTCAATATTATGAAAAAAAATATAAGCTGTTTGAGCTCTTTCTTCATATGAAATATCTGTCTGCATAATTTTTGTAAAAAGAGGTAGAAAGTTTTTGCTTCATGCATTTATATATACATACAATAAGTAAAATAAAATATACAAAAAGTAAAATATACATACAATACATATAAGAGATGTCAAATGTTCCGAGTTGTACTTCACTTAAGTGAATATAACTCCATGGCTTCTGCATTTCATTAATGTGATTGCAAAGACTGACTGTCCGTCCATAATGTCACCAGCCACATTATTCCAAAATTATTAAGACTACAGCGTTGAAACTTGCTAAGTAGAATTATAAATGTAATATTTTTTGGTATTCTTAATATCCAATTTCAAGCAAAAGTTACATATGTATAAACAACTAGGTAACTTTATTTTATAGTAATGTGCTGCCGTCTGTATGTTCACATCGTAAATCATATTATAATTCTAAACGTGAGGACTTGTAATTGGCTTTTTGGCGGCTATATTTTCTTTGTTTTTATTGGTAGTTATAAACCCTACATGTGCTAAATAAATAGGTATATTAGGTAACCGTTTTGTACTGTGTATGTATTATATTAAACTGTTCCCTCGTATTAAATAAAATATTAAAGGAGAGGTAAATGTTCTGCGTTGATAACAGTACAGCATTTTATGTTAATAGCGTGCAGGTCATCGTGGCTCGTGGCTCTAGGCGGTTGGCTGGTGGCTCCATTGTTGTTCACCACATAATGCTAACATTCCAACCTTTTTCTTTGAAACTCTACTTAACCCTTTGACTGCGGAGTAGAACTCCTATTGTTGTTACTAAAAAGGATTCGCTTTCTGCTGGTTATCAAAGCGATGCTTGTATTATTCGCACTACTAGTTTACCATCTTGTGATTCGAGTAAGTAATAAACAGTTTAGTTCAAATTCCATTCCCATTAACTAAAGTGCCTGACTTTGTTGTTTGACTGTGGTTACAATTATGACGTCAATGAACAGTTTTTTACGCATTTCCGTGTGGTGGGCACGCTATGTGTGTTACTGGAGATGCAAGTGTCACACATGACTGCTCGTAGTCTCCTCATCTAACGTGACCATGTTTTACTCTCAAAAGACGTGTCCCGGCGTCCCCAGATAAGTTATCAGTGTCGCGGAGGTCAACGGGTCGCTTTTTATACTGACAAGATTAATAGATCGCGATATCACGGTGCGGCACATGTTCACGCGAGTAACTCTACACTATACAGGGTGCTACATCAGCCGTAGACGCACGTCTCAGCAAATCGTTCGCAAACCTAAGCCGAGAGAAATGCCATGAATATTTGAAGCGCTTCATAAATATAAATAAAACGATTCGTTGACGTTTTATTTCCGAGAGTTACTTATAAAACTGCTGGCCTCATTCCGAGATGAATAACTGTGGGATTAATTAATGAGTACGCAAAGCGTTGCTACGCGGCTGCTACGGCGTAGCATGCGTATCGAGTAGCACCGTAGCGACCGAAGCGCGGTTATGTTCAACCGCAGTCATTCTAACTGTGACGTTTTAAATAACTTGTCGAGTTAATGTTAGACTAATTAACGTTGTTAACGTATTTAGTTACGTTGACGTTCACTCGGATGTACTAACTGGCAATGTGTTATGTGACAGCTCCTGTGGTCTATTATAATTGAAATACTGGAGCGTAGAAGGGCTTTCATATGTCAATGTGGTTTATAACTAGCAATTAGCTCAAATCTAATACTAAATTGGATTAATCTGATTGAACGAATATAAATAGGATTCGTAGCAGCGTGACGTCTAAAACTTCTGATAGCCCGGTGAAAGTTAACCTTTTTTACTGAACCAGAGCCTTTCTAATCTATTGACCCTCCCTGTCTCCCCGCCCAGCCTCCCCCCCGCAGTCCTCACAAAAAGATACCATATCTTGGCATCGCGTTAAAAATTGCGTCTTTTTATCACACGGAGCGTTTTTACGTTAAACCAGGCGCCTCATGCTGAGGATACTGCAGCCGTCATAAAATAGTAACACAACCTAATCTTATAGAAGATTTATTAACCTCTAGAAACATTTATTAATTCCATGACAGTTGATCGTCCAATAATCAAAGCCATACTATTCCCGCGAGCGATTTGTTTCATGCACGCTAGCCTACAAATCTATTAATAAGCTTTATATTTCATGGTTTACATTGAGTTAATTAAAAATAACCGGGTAGCAGGAGTGTTTTGATTTCGCTTGAGCCTGGTTACATTGAACCGAATTTGTCAATCAACAGTCATCTTTCTTTTGATTTTGAACCTACCGGCATGGTACAACATTAAGGATGGGTAGGCCAACAAAAAGTCCCGTAGCGAGCACGATCCGGGTCCTGAGCGCCAACAATCGATGGTACGGTGACATCCACGAGACGGAGAGGCTCGCGCCCGGAGGAGCCCGCGTGTGTACCGACGAGGAAAATTGGCGAAATTGTGCGAGCACGCACACCGCGCGCTACCCGACTGGAAAACTGGTCGGACATACTTACGTTCGTGTGTGCGTCTGTGTATGTTTGTGCGCGGTAGTAATGTTGTTAATGGGTACAGTGGATGTTTTGTGTTATTAAGAAAATTTTTGACAGTGCTTCAACAGGAAGCACTGTCAAAAATTTTATGATATTTATAAGTGTATAGTTTTTGAATGACAAGTTTAAGAAACTGTTATTAAGGTTGTCAAGATCTCAGCGCTGATTTCTATTCCTCCATTCACATTTAGTGAAGTTTCTTTTTATTTACACTTGTATAGAGAAGTGCCCGAGACGTTTATTAAGTAATATTTCAAAGGAAAACTTTGATATTATGTACAGCTCAATACGGTCTGCCTGCTCAAGTGAAATGTTTACGTGAACAAATAACATTTCCCTCTCGTTGAACAGCTATCATCCATCAACTGAATTAAAAGTTACCGGAGGTGGTCAAGTCACTACGCCATTAACAATTCACGCAGTTATCACTCCTAATTGAAGCGGTTAGTGTCCATTATCGCATGACAAGACTTAATCCAACGTATCTGTTTGTGTCTAAGGTAAGCACTCGGAAGGATTATACAATCACTCAATCGAGTTCACGCGTAGTTCGAGGCGAACCTTTGCAGTACTGTACATAGAGTTGAGATTGTATTGTGTTGGTGGGACTGCTAATAATGATTAAAATATGAGTTGATCTGTGTGAGGGGCGGTAATGGAGCACTGCTGAAGGATTAATCTGTAAGCTGCGGAGATAGCAGCCCAGGCTTGTCTCACTGAAGGCGCGCACATCACAGTACAAGGAGACGGAGTTCTTTCAATGACAATGTTCAGCTCTACTTTCATTCATCAGTGAGATTATTAAAAAACTTTTACTAAGTAATTATATTAACGTAAAAGAAATTCAGTCATTTAGCTTATTCTAAAAAACCGTAAAGCACCACATTAGGAAAGTTTTTTCCCGAGTTTAAATAAAACAAATTATAACAACTTACCAAATTACAAAATAACTAATTGCATCAAGAGACAACACGTTATTGTTCACTCACTTATTAGCTTCTCTAGCTACATGTGGGTAGTTAGGGAAAAGTATATTCTAACTGCGACAAGCAATTTATGTATGAGTTGTGTACTATTGTCTGTATAACAATATTAATGATTTTAATTAATTAACTTGTATTTCTCATAATAAGTGAAGTGTATTCTTTTTGAGAAATAAATGTCTTAAACCGTATATGATTTTACAGTATTTAGATTCTATTTAACTTTAGTTTCGTTTACCATTAATCAATGGATGAGATCAAAAAGAAACAACCGTCATGTTGAATCGTTTTCACAACAAACAGCAACACAAATAGAAACATGGCACTAATTTGGGCTTCACATGACTTTTAATTTAAATATCAGTTATGATATAATCCTTCTACATAACGATTTAAATAATGGAGACTGTGTCGAATAATTTAATATTAAATAGGTAAGTATTACGCTGTAAGACAGAGGACGTGAGCACGTCAGTCGACAGACCTCAGCGACCGACACCCGCGTCTATGGATTTAATCCAGCTCCAGTCGCGACACGTCATGAAAGAACCACAAACACCAAGAGCGTGGGTTGGAAATAAGATACCATAACGTGCCTGTATACTGTGTAACTGTTGTTTTATTAATGTGGTTATATACACTGCCTGATTTTGCAGCGGCGATAGTTTCTGATGGCAGTCAACTAGAAAAGAAATGGTCACGGGTCGGCTCCAGGAGAAACATGTCGCTGAATTGAATGATTCCGTTGAACACATGCAATGTGCGTGGTTACTGTTATGCTGCTGCATTTTGATTTAGCTGCACCGCAACGAAATTAGATTTTTTATTACATAATGTTATCGCGATGTATCCAGAGTAGTGTCTCTGCACGTTGTCATTTTGGCGGCGGCAACGAAGAGAGCCTGTTTTTGATGTTGTCTAAAAAACACGAAACTTTCTAACTTGTTAATCCCTCCCTCCTCCATTCCCCCCGCCTGCCCCCGCGCTCGGCCGGCTTCCTCTGTTTTATCATCACCATAAAATAACAACATTATTTACAATTTAGCGGTTAAATTTGTCCTAACGTTCATTGTGGAGTTGTTGTTTAAAACATTTTTTGTATCGTAACTAGCACTTGGCCCACGACTTTGTGTGTGTGGATTTAACACTCAACAATAAAGCGCCTTATTAATTTTTTTTAGAATTGGATCATTACATCATTAGCTCCGACAATTACCCCCTACTAACAGACATACTTACAAACAAATAATTCACCTCTTAAAATATTAAGTAATATATTTGAACTAGTATTTGCGTGTTGCGCGAGGTGCAAGAACCTCGCGTGATTGTGAAAAAAAAAAAAATGGAGGGGGGTTGTACAATTATTTCGACTAAAGCATTGCCCCTCTAAATGAATCTGAAAAAAAAAATGTTCCAAGTCACTTAATTTCCGAGATCCGCCTAAAGGGGGTGAGAAGGGGAGCAAGGGGGGCGACTTTGAAAAATGGTTTTTACTTTACCGAGCCACCTCTATACGAATTCGTAAAAAAAAAATACGGGTCTCGTAGTTTCCGAGATACGATAGAGAGGGGGGAGAAGGGGGGTGAAAAGGGGAGGTTTGGCACTTTTCCCGTAGGTTTGAGAGTTACTTGTTTACGAGTCTGTCAAAATATACCCACCTCCCCATCCACCATCTGGGAGAACAATTATGTCAATGAGTCAGTCAGTCAGTGAGTGAGTGAGTGAGTGGTAATTTAGCTTTATATAATATGACTGGCTTTTGCCCGCGACTTCGTCCGCGTGGAATAGTTACTTTGGGCTAACGTTAAATTTAACCGCGATTTTGAAGCATTCTTCATTGGCGCCCCGCTCCTATTGGCCTTAGCGTAATGATATATAGCCTATAGCCTTTCTCTATAAATTGACTATTTAATTAAAAAATAATTTTTCAATTAGAAACAGTAGTTCCTGAGATTATCGCGTTCAAACAAACAAACAACTCTTCAGCCTTATATTATTAGTATAGATAGCTGTTGCCCGCGACTTCGACCACGTTTCCGTCGTTTTTCGTAAAAAGAAAGTAGCCTATGTCCTTCCTCACGGTTCAGTGATTTTGATGTAACAGACAGATTAACTTTCGTAATTTAGTAGGGAAATATAATATGTCAATCTGTTGAAAAATATCGCAATACCGAACCGCACAATATTATTGTTAATATCTGTGCCCGCGACTCCGTCAGCGTGTAACTCCTTGTGTGTTATTAAGTTAATGTATTGGTAATATTGTTTAGATCACGTTTACATGAGGCTTAAGTACCTATAGAATGAAAATACTTCAGCGCAAAGCTTCCGGGTAAACTATGTTGAAAGTTGACCCGTCCGGCACGTGAACATAAAGATTTCTAGAACTACTAACCCGGGAAAGAGCGACGTACAACTGACCATGCGAGAAACAACTGACACCGAGATCTACTCCAGCAACACGAAAAGTCTGCCCTTGAGCCTTATTAATTGTCATTGCATAACACACCGATACTGGGATTTGCGTTCTTTTAAATTGGAATGGAAAATTATTTGGTATTATGGGAATTCTGGGAATAAAGTATGTTTCTCCTGCACCGCAACCTGTTAAAATTTGAGCCTCGATTATATTTTGTTGCAACTGGGTTACTTTTAACCGAGTTCCATTGCAAAGTTGTGGTGATTTTAAATTTCGGAGCAGAATAATAATCAGAAAGCTTCGAACTGCTAAGCTATCGGGAGTTACACGTGTTATTGTGAGTTAAAGATAGACATATGCTGTCGTGGAATATCTTTTATATAATTTTAAGGAGAACATTTCCGTCATAAATGATTTCTGTGTAGCTTTAACCATTAAAGTTGCACACGCGACGGAAGCTTAAAAAATGGAGTAACTTCTCCCGTTATCCCAACATTTCCTTTCACTGCTCTGCTCCTATTGATTGTAGCGTGATGAAAAGTATACTATAACCAGCTCAGGAGTATGAATAATAATTGTACCAAGTTTAGTTAAAATCCGTCAAGTTGTTTTTGTTTCTATAACGGTTATACAGACAGACAGACAAAAATTTTACTGATTGCATTTTTGGCATCAATATCGATCCCTAATCACCCCCTAATAGTTATTTTGTAAATATATTTCATGTACAGAATTGACCTCTCTACAGATTTCGGTTCATGGATTATGGTCATGGATAAGTGATCTTAATATATAGAGACTAGCTTTTGACCGCGACTTCGTTCGCGTGGGAGGTTTTACCCGCGTAATTCCCGATCCCGTGGGAATTCCGAGATAAAAACTACCCTATGTCTTTCCTCGGCTTCTAAACTATTCCCATGCCAAATTTCATCTAAACCGGTTTAGCGGTTTAGGCGTGATAAATGATCTTTATTTTGCAAATTGGTTATTAAATAACACTTTTACACGTCATATTTTTCGTAAATATTAACTAGATGAGGCCGGTGTTTCCTAACTAACTACCCGGAGATGAAACACTGAAACAAACTCAGGGGTCCGTCTTTTTTAAAGTCCATACGATCTATACTGGTTTAATTATATGGGAACCTTGTAGGTTTTATATCTCTTGAAGAAAGATACTCACAGATTTGAGTGGGCCTGTCCATACAGTGCAAGCATTTGTCAAATGACGTATAGCTCAACTTAGAACAAGGAGCTTAACGATTTGACGAACAATACCAAGTTAAGGACGTTTGGGTAGGCCGCAAAAGCACTCAAACTGCCAGACAATCATGTTTAACTGGAAAAGGTAACATACAGACAGACAGAGTTACTTTCGCATTTATAATATTAGTATGGATTCTTCGTCCCGGCTGTCATTAGTATATCTTTGAAAATCGTTACGGGTAGTGAAAACAAATATTGTGGCAGAAAATCTGATAGCAGTCTTGCCAATTGGTATCGTGCTTACCAGTTCCAGGGACAGATAGGCAATCGCGACATGTCACTAGTACTCAGCAACATCTTGTTATACAGAAAGCCGAACCCAATGTAGTTGGCAAAAGGCTAAACAGATGTTGAACAAACGGCTCTTTAAACCATAACTAAACCTTTTCAAGTTATGTTGGTAACGTTCAAACATAGCTCCACCATGGTTTTGTTACCTCATCAGTACCCAGCAGTCCACCAGGTGTAGGCGGCGGCTCCGGCCGCTCCTGATGGAAACATGGCACTTTCTCAACCACTGCTGTTTTAATATTACCCATTAAAGCTGGTCAGGTTGGGACCGAGACACGAATTTCTTTCGTTATAGTAACGGTGTAATTTAGTTAAAATCTACATTTACGAGAGTTACAACGCACTGTACCTTCTGCAAATTAACGCGTTGTCTTCAAATATCCCGGGATTAGTGTTGGGACATTTGGGTCCGTGTTCACTCGGGGTCTGCCTCACCTGGAGCACGGGGTCCTGCGATAAAGTGACGACTGACGCGTCAGCTCGACCCAGCCCGCTTTAATTCGGTCTCGATTTTGCGACGCCATGATATGCATATAAATGGCATGTTAAAATGCACATAATATTATCTATACTTATAATAAATCTGTAGAGAGGTCAATTCTGTACATGAAATATATTTACAAAATAACTATCAGGGGGTGATTAGGGATCGATACTGATGCCAAAAATGCAATCAGTAAAATTTTTGTCTGTCTGTCTGTCTGTCTGTCTGTCTGTCTGTATAACCGTTATAGAAACAAAAACTACTCGACGGATTTTAACGAAACTTGGTACAATTATTTGTCATACTCCTGAGCTGGTTATAGTATACTTTTCATCACGCTACAATCAATAGGAGCAGAGCAGTGAAGGGAAATGTTGGGAAAATTAATATTTTAATATTGACATAGCTGACATTTGATTATAATATTTTTTATTTTAATTTTTGATATCTTGATGTAATCTAATTTAATTTCATATGATGTAATTCAATTTAATACAATATGATGTGATTTAGTTTAATTTATTATGATGTGATTTAATTTAAATTAATGTAAGCTTAATATTTTTTTATGCTTTTACAGCAGAACATAGATAGTTACTAATGACATATATTTTACCAACTATTTTACTTATGTTCACAAAAATAAATGATTGATTGATTGATTGATTAATTGATTGAAAACGGGAGAAGTTACTCCATTTTTTAAGCTTCCGTCGCGTGTGCAACCTTAATGGTTAAAGCTACACAGAAATCATTTATGACGGAAATGCTCTCCTTAAAATTATATAAAAAATATCCCACGACAGCATATATCTATCTTTCATGGTTGACTCACAATAACACGTGTAACTCCCGATAGCTTAGCAGTTCGAAGCTTTCTGATTATTATTCTGCTCCGAAATTTAAAACCACCACAACTTTGCAATGGAACTCGGCTAAAAGTAACCCAGTTGCAACAAAATATAATCGAGGCTCAGATTTTAACAGGTTGCGGTGCAGGAGAAACCGTCTTTATTCCCAGAATTCCCATAATCTTCTATACTTATAATAAATCTGTAGAGAGGTCAATTCTGTACATGAAATATATTTACAAAATAACTATCAGGGGGTGATTAGGGATCGATACTGATGCCAAAAATGCAATCAGTAAAATTTTTGTCTGTCTGTCTGTCTGTCTGTCTGTCTGTATAACCGTTATAGAAACAAAAACTACTCGACGGATTTTAACGAAACTTGATACAATTATTTTTCATACTCCTGAGCTGGTTATAGTATACTTTTCATCACGCTACGATCAATAGGAGCAGAGCAGTGAAGGGAAATGTTGGGAAAACGGGAGAAGTTACTCCATTTTTTAAGCTACCGTCGCGTGTGCAACCTTAATGGTTAAAGCTACACAGAAATCATTTATGACGGAAATGTTCTCCTTAAAATTATATAAAAAATATCCCACGACAGCATATATCTATCTTTCATGGTTGACTCACAATAACACGTGTAACTCCCGATAGCTTAGCAGTTCGAAGCTTTCTGATGATTATTCTGCTCCGAAATTTAAAACCACCACAACTTTGCAATGGAACTCGGCTAAAAGTAACCCAGTTGCAACAAAATATAATCGAGGCTCAGATTTTAACAGGTTGCGGTGCAGGAGAAACCGTCTTTATTCCCAGAATTCCCATAATCTTCTATACTTATAATAAATCTGTAGAGAGGTCAATTCTGTACATGAAATATATTTACAAAATAACTATCAGGGGGTGATTAGGGATCGATACTGATGCCAAAAATGCAATCAGTAAAATTTTTGTCTGTCTGTCTGTCTGTCTGTATAACCGTTATAGAAACAAAAACTACTGGACGGATTTTAACGAAACTTGGTACAATTATTTTACATACTCCTGAGCTGGTTATAGTATACTTTTCATCACGCTACAATCAATAGGAGCAGAGCAGTGAAGGGAATGTTGGGAAAACGGGAGAAGTTACTCCATTTTTCAAGCTTCCGTCGCGTGTGCAACCTTAATGGTTAAAGCTACACAGAAATCATTTATGACGGAAATGTTCTTCTTAAAATTATATAAAAAATATCCCACGACAGCATATATCTATCTTTTATGGTTGTAATAACACGTGTAACTCCCGATAGCTTAGCAGTTCGAAGCTTTCTGATTATTATTCTGCTCCGAAATTTAAAACCACCACAACTTTGCAATGGAACTCGGCTAAAAGTAACCCAGTTGCAACAAAATATAATCGAGGCTCAGATTTTAAAAGCGGTGCGGTAAGGTTGCGGTGCAGGAGAAACCGTCTTTATTCCCAAAATTCCCATAATACCAAATAATTTTCCATTCCAATTTAAAAGAACGCGATTCCCAGTATCGGCGTGTTATGCAATGACAATTAATAAGGCTCAATGGCAGACTTTTCGTGTTGCTGGAGTAGATCTTGGTGTCAGTTGTTTCTCGCATGGTCAGTTGTACATCGCTCTTTCCCGGGTTAGCAGTTCTAGAAATCTTTATGTTCACGTGCCGGACGGGTCAACTTTCAACATAGTTTACCAGGAAGCTTTGCGCTGAAGTATTGTCGTTCTATAGGTACTTAAGCCTCATGTGAACGTGATCTAAACAATATTACTAATACATTAACTTAATAACACACAAGGAGTTACACGCTGACGGAGTCGCGGGCACAGCTATTAACAATAATATTGTGCGGTTCGGTATTGCGATATTTTTCAACAGTATTATAGATTGACATATTATATTTCCCTACTAAATTACGAAAGTTAATCTGTGTGTTACATCAAAATCACTGAAGCATGAGGAAGGACAAGGGCTACTTTTTTTTACGAAAAACGACGGAAACGTGGATGAAGTCGCGGGCAACAGCTATCTATGCTAATATATAAGGCTGAAGAGTTTGTTTGTTTGTTTGAACGCGATAATCTCAGGAACTACTGGTTCGAATTGAAAAAATATTTTTAATTAAATAGTCAATTTATAGAGAAAGGCTATAGGCTATATATCATTACGCTAAGGCCAATAGGAGCGGAGCACCAATGAAGAATGCTTCAAAATCGGGGTTAAAAACGTTAGCCCAAAGTAACTATTCCACGCGGACGAAGTCGCGGGCAAAAGCTAGTATTAAATATATTTACATACATAGTACCAACTTTATGATGAGCGGTTTAATTAGTTTTGCAACTTAAATGGGCATTTAGAAAATACGATATTTTTATTAATTCGGTCTGTGGTTAAGTATGCTATTTTAATCGAGCAAAACTGAAGTTAATGTTTTAGTTTGTGTCTTCTATTCGTGCTTATAAAATAGAGCTATTTTTATTTTTCGATTTGGAAAGTGTTCTGATATAAGTAGTATAAGCATGAGTAGCGGAGTCGTTAGCGATGATTTGATAGTGGAGGTACATTTCTCAGCTAGTTTGCGTGACCACAACAGCGTAAGATAAACGATCGTGTCTAATGTACAACGGAAACCGTCGGTCGGTATGTTAACTAGCGGTCAGCCGCGACCGCCGGCCTCGCAAGCATATTCCAACTTAATGAAGAATTCCGTCGAAGACGGAGCGCCGCGCGTTTTTGCGCGCGTGACAAATGGCGGGCGGCGCTGGGCGCGCTTGTTAGTTATCGCTTAATTATAGCTTCGCATGCAGGAAGTATCGCTTTTTGTGGAGCACTCCATTCTGCGGATGTGGCGCGCTGTTCGCGGGTAATCGTAGGCTTTCCTGTGGCAAACGGACTGATCGTTGTGGGCAGGCTTTGTTTTATGTTGCAGCTGTCTAGTTCGTGACTGTGGCGAGCGTGCTCTGCGTGCGGCGTGCTCTCTAGTAGATATGGCAGAACTAAAAGTGTACGTACATACTGCCCCCATATTATGTATTGTACAGCGGGATTGTTGATGCTGGGCTATTGTGTTATAAAACCTGGTAAAAGTTATTTAAATGAAAGTCTTTATAAACGTATCTACCTCCCAATACACATGTTATCAATTTATCAAGAATGTTATCATGAAATCGAGGACAAAGTAAACGGGACACAACCTAATTTTAATATAAGTTAAGTATTTGTATTATATTAGTTCAACAATAAACAGGCTACAGGCTGGGAATATATTCGAGTTAGAAAGTAGGTTAATTTTACTTCAAAGGAATCGATTGAAGGAAGTTGTAATTATATTTAGCACTATTCTAGTCTGCTGGTCCACCTGCTTCAAAGTTTATATATTTCCAGCGCTGATCGGCAAATGAAAAAGTGAGTGCTGGAGAATATTGACAAAGTATCATTCTTTGAAGAGCAGAAAATGGATCCTAGAAGGCGCAGATATACTTGACACCATCACCTCGCCTCGGTTTCTACTAACTACGTGGTCAGTAGCCAGTCTCATTAGTTCCAGCTTCAGTAGTACCGCCTTTGATGCCGTTTGTTCTCCCTAATACAGCAACCCGTAGGCAGGATAGCATAGCTGAATTATATGATCTTGTCTTGTTAACATAACAAAAAGCCTCTGAAAACATGCAAGATGATTGAATACCGGTATAGTTGCCAGATAGCGTGTATTAGTACATAGAGGTAGGTACAAGTAACCCTAACCATATATTATTATAGTCGACCGTTTACCTGTAGTTTCTCGTGGGTAAGTGAAATTCCTGAAAGCCATTATTCATATATTTTGAAGGTTTTTCACAATATCTATACATTCTGGAATATTCACGGGGATATTTTAGGGAAAATATTGTTAAGCCATACCTACAGGGTAAACGTGCAATATTATTTTTACCTGATTTTTTAAGTTGAGATTTTTATTACATATTTTAATCAATTTTGTCTTAGAGTTGACCACCATCTCACCTGATTGAGAGACCCCACAAAAAAGATTGATATACATAATAGTTACCAATTAACGTTTAATGAAAATGCAAATCTAGTAATTAACAATATCAAGTGACATTTAATACTAAGTTATCAATGAAATCATCGAGTTGAAAAGGTATCTGTATCCACTATCACTATAGTACATAGTTTTAAGCATAGGCAGCTTTCTCCTACATAATCTTGAAGTCTAAAAATTTATTCAAGGTAAACAATGTTATATCGTAACGGCATCACGTTAAAACGTGTATCTATCGTGCCTGTAAAGCGTGTGTATGTAGCTAGACTTGAAGCCCTGACCACAACTGTGTACCAGACTGTACCGATATACTGCGTCTGATGCCATTCTGAGAACATGGTTAGTCGGTCAGATAGTGACGTATGTACCTATGCAATTCTCAGCGTTGTGTTTTCTATCGGTTACATTTCGGGGAGTGTGCGATGGAATTACACAATCTAATTCCGCCAAGCCCGTTCCATCATCGGACTACGAGACAAACGGCGAAGCGCCATCGTTACATGGTGAACATCCCACCCATACGCACAAAACGTTTTGGGGATACTTTCATTGTGCGTACGGCTAAGGAGTGGAATTCCCTGCCGGAGTCTGTGTTTCCCCACAGCTACAACCTAGGAGTCTTTAAGTCCAGAGTGAATAGGTTACTTTTAGGTAAGGGTGCTCCATCTTCGATCACATCATCACTTACCATCAGGTGAGATAGTGGTCAAACGCGAACCTATTTTCAATAAAAAAAAAACGCTATCCTGGTCCACTTACATATCTCAACTTCTTCGGGATTAGAGCAAGGTTTATTGATTTTGACTGTTATATTACTTTAAAAAGATCTACAGCAGATGTAAATATTTTAATAGAAGATAGAATAACACAAAAATCAAAACTCAAAAAAAAAAAACAGACAGAAGCAGTCGTTATAATTGAAAGATATCAAAAACAGTTTGAAAAGTGAGGAGCTGATGGCTTCATCATACAGACAGCCGTACAGGTTGATTCGTGGATGGGTGATATCTCAACGTATCAAGATTCTTGAGCTGTGTCTTGGGTAGCAATTAGCACGACAGCCCTTAAGGGAAGTCCTTAAGTCGCCAGAAAATCTTACCAAACCACTTACCAATCTTACCGGGTATCGTGTTACCCAGTTACTGGGTTGTGGAGGTCAGATAGGCAGACGCTTCATGTAAAACACTAGTACTTAGCTGCAATCTGTTAAACTAAAAGCCGACTTCAATATATTTGAGAAAAGACTAAGCAGATAATGATAAAGAATTGTTTGGAAAAACTGCGACTCAAAAAAAAAAAATATTTAGATAGATAGATAGATTCATTTATTTGCCAGAAATATGGTATTTTACAGATATTATAACAGATACACAATAGTTCTACATATTTCGCCTACTAAATTCGGCATGCGAATTTTGTAAAAATATCAGTTCAATAAATGAAGTGATGCAATTAAACAAAACAATAAAATTACGATGTCAAAAAATCTAAATATAAATTGTCTTAGTAAATTTCAAAATATAAATGTCAAATAAATGAGTATAATTTTATAAATGTCTTCTTTTTAAATTACAACCAAAAACATTAAATTACAAAATGTCAATAGCTATAATTACAAATTCAAGACATTTTGTCATGTTGTGGGAATGTTCTAACGAGACACCGCGTCCCCGGAATGCAAAGGCAACTGAAGGAGCAGGGTGAGTTTTTAGTCAGTACAAGTCTGACACTCCCACTCCACCCAGAGCGGGAGAAGTCATTTGATGATTTTCCTCCCCCAAAAACGTAAGACGATTCGTTCGAAATATTAATAACTACCACTTACGTACGCATCTAAATCAATTTCATATGCAGGCAAGGCAGAATTACAATTCCAGGAAACAGAGTTATGACAAGTATGGCAGCCCTGATGGAATTTCTTAGGATTGTAACTCTCCCTACCCACCAACTCTAAAGTCTGTGCTAAAGTCAATATTTTGTTAGCAGTAGTCTTCTTATTCGGCCAGCGATCTAGCTGTTGATATTTTAGCTACGTTAGTGCTAACCCACTTAGGTAGATTAGTACTCCTTTAACCCACTCAGGGTTACTAATAAAAGCAACTAACTTAGTTAATAGTTTTAGTAAAGTGAAATCAATTTGGAAGGCTTTTTTAGAAGATAATAATGACAATGTGTGATAAATGTTCGGAATCTCGGGTAGATTAGTTATTCTTTGGGTGAGAACTGGCTTTCATTAGAGTTCGTCTAACTAAAGCTCCTTTGCTGTGACTTATTAAACTAGTTATATATAGACACTGTCTTATTACTATTTCAGTCGACAGTTACTTATATATAGCGTACGACCACAAGTAATAAATAGAAAGTGATTAACTTGCAAATATCACAACGAGAGCGACCGGAGTATACAGGTTATTATGTGTGAGTGAGTGAGTAAGTGGTAGACACGCGAACCGTTCATATTTATGAGTTCGTGACCCGTGAGCTACGTAACTGTTGCATTCACTCACTTATCTTAATGTGAGAAATGTCGCACGAGTCCGTTTAAATGTTTCTGATCCAGTTAAATTAAAAGCGTCATTAAATTCATGGAATGTTGCTTGTCATTATTTATTGTTATGGCGATAATTTTAATTATTTAAATTGCTGCTGTAAAATAAAACGGAGGAAATGTTTCATTCCCAGGCATTGTTCGATTACTTGGGTTTTCTGTCAATACCATTTGGTGGAGGATCACATTTCACTATATTTTTCTCGCCTTTACTCATTATACATTTGATGTCAATTATTGTGTTGTTTGGTTGTTCCGTCCCATACGTGTATTTTTGAACGCACCTTTTTGGTATGGCAATTATCTATGGTCTTTGATTTTGACACTTGACACTTGACATATAACCTTACTTCTTGTTAGAAAAACCGCCGCGTTGTTGAGATTGATTTTTATTGATTGTAATTGTGAATCGAGTTGAATCGCCTTTTGTTATCGACAAGTTGGTCGCGATTAACGATTTATTGGAGTTGTAATCTCGTGTGGTTAAAACCCTGGGATAATTTTGTGTTTTGGAACAATAACGCCGACTTGAGGTCAGATTGACTGACACGCGAATATTGTTGACTTGTAATAGCATGAATCTAGTGTGAATTGGTGCTAAAATACGGCCTGTGGCGCGCTGTGAATACTGCCTGGACCACGTTGTGAAGACCTGTGTCTTTGGGGACCGCCGTGCACATCACGTGACAACATTACACATTCAAATATACTTACACACACACACCACGGACGTGATCTGAGGAAGGTCGTAGCTTGTCGTCTCCAGCTCCTGGGGTAAGTGATTATTATTATCGAAATAAGGCCTAAGAGCCTACCATTTGTATAAACAACGTTAGAGCTCCACGTAATCGTGGACAGTTCGACATACCAGTTACCGTTGGCTGGACTCGGGGTCGAACATTGGTAATGCATACATTTATTTTAAATAATTATTTCCTATTAAAAGTATTTTTGATGAAAAAAAAAGCTCTAAACATCTCCGTTCGTTCTGTTCATGTAAAGGTTAGAGATGGGCCTGTGCGGTAAGACCGACCATGAATATTTGTGTTTAAATATTATTTGTGCTGAGTTCAGTGTGAGGTGTACAACCCATACTAATATTATACATGTAAATGGAAATATGGATAAAACGAGATAAAGAATAAAAAAAAAAACAAATATTTATTGAACATATAGCTTACAATGTGCATCAATATAGCTCATTTAACAATTTGTGAAAGGTGTATCTAAATACATAAATATATATACCCTGTTTCCTAAACTAGGATACCCTGTACTTTATTTCATTGATGATAGGCTCGCGTTAGGCCACCATCTCACTTGATAGTAAGCAATGTGGTCAAAGAGGAAACACGTTTACCAAGAAGTAACTTATTCACTCTTGACTTAAATACCCTCTGGTTATAGCTATACATAGAATGTACGTACTCACCTAAGATGGAGCTAAAGCCAATGTTTTGTTTGTGTAACTACCTCCTTATTCGGCTTATACTTGTACTTTGTGTTTTAATCACGCAAATATTATTGAGGAGATTTCTACGGAACCTTGCACACACATAGCTTGCACCCGGGAATAACACATAGGCTACATTTTCGTCAATATTTATAAATAAACAAGCTGGCCCTATAGATTTTATCTTTTACCTAAATATGGGTTGTAGTCCAAGAGTAAGCTAAGTTAGTTTAGCTTAGCTCGTATAGCTGACGTAGTTTTCTATACTTGTGTGCAGACCGCAAACTATGCGCTAACTAAGCTATGTGAGCTAACTAAAATATGCGGAGCTAAGTTAGTTGTGTATGCCGATGCGCAGCTACATGAGCTAGGCTAAGCCCCTCCCGCCTTCCCCGCACGCCCTTCGCACATCCTTCGTAATAATAACAAATCATAAAACTGAACTCTTATAACACGATAATATAACTGAAAATGTTCATCATCTAACTCGTAAAATAAAGTTCTACACTCTCCACTTGTGTGCCGAGATTGAATGTGTTGATATCAAGGATCTTCTACCTACTAACGATATATCCAAGATCTGGAATGTCTTTTTCTTAAATAATAATGTCAGTATTAATCTTCTTTTTCTATGTGTAACGTATTCATCATTGGAACTTTCTTTATCGATTATATTCATGGCGAGCGTCGTCCGTCTGATTGAACTTCGCAACACCTGAGCTTTGGTTTAGCTCTTGGTGTGCACGTCGTTTATTTCTAGCTTAGCTTAGCTTAGCCTAGCTTGCTTAGTTTAGCTTTGGCATAGCTTAGTTTTCGGTCTGCAACCGGCTAAAAAAGGTCCTTCCCTGTATATGACGGTACATAAGTAATACAATAATAAATAATGAGATCGGTCCAACCGTTATCTAGTTATAGTGAGACTAACAAACAACTATACATTTATGTGTATTTAAATAAAGAAGATTGAGTGATAGCTTTTACAGTATGAAACAGAAACACGTTCACAGGAGCTTGATACGCACTCTTTGTACATTGAGTCGCTCAACTCAACTCGTTCTGGCCTTCTTTATATAGCAGAAACATACTTCTCAAATTTTCGCAACTTAATTGCTAAACTTGTAGTTTACTTTACCAAACAAACAGAATTTTATGCTAATAACAATAAAAGATTTATTATATTACAGACTAATAAGATTACTTACTTAAGCGTTACTTAGAATAAGCGAGAACAATAAAGAACCGTTAGATATGCAGGTTCGTGTGTTCACAGTACCTACTTGTGCAGTATGCTAGTTGTGTAGTAGTGCTACTTACTGCAGAAGTAAGCAATGTGGACTTACAGGTGGGAAAGTGAGTGATGTAAGCGCGTTGACTGTGAAAAGAGTTACTTACAAAAAATTGGCCAAGGGCGAGTCAGACTCGCCCATGAAGGGTTCCGTAGTATCTACGCCAAATAACTTTGTTTTTCATAGTGTTTGTATGAATTACAGAGTTATATTTGCGGTTTTAGAAAATATGCTATTCCTCAAAAACTGCTACCCGAACTCGTTCAAATTAATTTTGGTTGAAAGTTTATATTAAGATCTATAGCATATATTTTTTTTTAGATTTTTTTTTCCATTATTATAGAAGTTAGAGGGGGCATACACATTTTACCACTTTGGAAGCGTATATCTTTTAAACGATTGACTTTATGAAAAAGTGGTTTTAGAAACCTCAATGTCATTTTAAAATACCTTTTTATAAATATCACACAAGCATAGGTTTAATGAAACAAAAAAATCAGTTTCAGTTCATTTATGAGGAGCCCCCCTTAATTTTAAATATATTTTTTTTATTTCCTTCTTAAAATCGGAAAGCGACTCACAGAATACATCTGCTTACCAAGTTTCATATGTGTGTAGTCTTGGTAGTTTCAGAATAAAATTACTGTGACATACGGATAGACGGACAGACAGACAGACATGACGGAACTATATGGGTTCCGTTTTTTGCCATTCGGCTACGAAACCCTAAAAAGGTGATCAGTAAGGTAACGTGATATTACTTTACTTTTTATCATTGAGCTCTTTATAGTTCTAAGTTGATCTATACGTTTTCTGACAAATGCTTGCACTGTATGGACAGATCCACTCAAATCTGTGAACATCTTTCCTCAAAAGATCGCCTCAGACGGTAATCTACAAGGTACTAATATTATTTGACTAGTACAGATTATATGACATTTAAAAGAGGCTAATCTTTGAGTTGGTTTCAGTGTTGTGTCTCACGGTAGTCACTTAGGAAATACCGGCTTCATCTAGTTTAAATTTATGGAAAAAATGACGGGTAAAAGTGTTATTTAATAACTAACTTGCAAAATAAAGATCATTTATCATTATTAAAGTTAAACCAAGTATCGAGGTTTCCACAAGGGCAACCATTTCAAAACGCTTAACTAACTTGTAATTATCAATTTTAATTAAAAGATGAACAAAAAGGCATCTTTTGTTTTGCTTCTATGCCACCGGCAACTAACCCTTTATGTTAGACGTTTTATAATTGTCCTGTCCGTACGAACGAAATTGCATGCTAGAATTAATTGAAATATAATTCAATTATAGGAAAGTTTGAAACAAAAGCAGTGCAGAACATGATAAATGGATAAATTCAATAACTTTAGCAGGCTGTAGCGAATCGTGGCCAAGTCAAGCTCAGTACACATCGCGCCTTATCTCAGTTGGTGCACGCAAAAAGTGAATTAGTCACATGTCACGCGTGCGGCGTGCAACGTGCACGCGGCGTGTTAGCGGCGTGTGAGTGGCGTGTTAGCGGCGTGCCGGTCGTTTGCGTGAAAGTGTAGGAGTGCCCGCTGACACGTCGCCGCCATTACTCATGTATGTGAGAGATGGTTAGCTGTATGTGGTTATGCTAGCTCACTGGAATAAACTGATGACCAGAAAACCATCAGGAGCGTTGTCTATAAATATTTCCAAAGAGTTAATAATTAGGCTAAATTGAATTAGAAAAGAAAACATTTTGAAATGAAGAAGTTAACATACGATTCGATCCAGCACATAAATGCGGATCCGGAGTATTAGCATAAAGTTGAAAATGACTAGAACTCGTTATAGTTTATGAATTGCTTAGGTATTCATCTAGTAAATACACAAAACCTTTTTGTGACAACGTAAATAGAAAAGAAACCCTACGCTCCAAAACATAAGTGCCATTCTAGCACATCAGGATTATCTGTGTTTTTATAGCGTTTGATATGAGGTACAAAAGTCAGAGAGCTTTGTGACATACATAGGCACATAAAAGAAAGTTAGTAACATATTGTAGTATGTGGGCTGCCATCACGCTACCCAGTACTTCAAGTATAATAGGGTTCATGACACTGTAAGAATATTTTTGTTTAAAGCAAAAAGTGGCCTTCATAGACCTATAAAGCTGTCAGATTAGTACAAAAGGAATAAACAGACGATGTGGCGCAGGTTGTAGGGAACAGTGGCCACTCACTATGTAACGAGGAAATGTAAATAATTACCTGATCAAAGAATGGATTAATTGAAGTTAAAAGATTTTATTGTAAAGAAACATAATAATGATGCAGTAAGAGAACTAAAACCTAAATATAATAGGTAGGTGCCAGGTACTAGTCATCTCACAACACGGGTATTCCTTTGATTAAAATCAAATCGTGCAGCAATGCATCCAAAAAAAACGTAAATTCTATGCGCCACATGATTCTTCGGTTGCTACATTAGGTTTATAAATTGTGTTATAGTGTGCTGCTTTCTCCTAGCCAAGTCCTTTTCTTTTGTACATATATATGGTGCGAATGTTTAAAAAAAGTTATTCCACCATTTTGCGAAGGTGGCAGTCTTGAATATTGAATAGCACTGAATACATAAAAACTAAAACTGTTTGCCTAATAGGTTAATCGTTCAACAGGAAGGGAGTTAAATTAAACTGAATCATCTGCCTCCACCCGCGCTGTGTGGAGCAGAACAGCTGTGTTTGTTTGTAGAAGCCTAACACTCCCTTTGATAGGCTTCCACTGAATAAACACCCTGCTCTTTTAATTTATCCTTGTGTTCTAGGGCCGCGTTATCTCTTTAGAACATTCCCGCCACCACGGAAAGTTAAGGGCTGGCAAACAGGCCCCATGGCCCTTAGGAATGCCCTTTGCAACGAAATCTGTGTACAGACTATGCACTATACAGAATCATCGAAACAAATTAAAGCTAATTTTAATTAAAGAAAAACATAGAAAGGAAATGTCCATAGAGTAAATACACAATCTATTTTGTTATTTATTTTCAAATATAACGGAATTTGTATTCAATGGAAAGCTGAGCCCATCCGAATGTATATTCCCAGGACTCCTTTTGTTATATCTTTAACAAATATGTACAAATAAAGCTTCTGGTGAGTAATAATATATCATTGTAAAGTATCACATAATACATGGCCAGAAGATCTAATAAACATGTACGTATTCATATGTAATTAAAGGTCATATTACTTTGTTTTCAACCGACGACAAAAAAAGGAGGAGGCTATCGATTCGATGCATATATATTTTATTGAAGTGAAAACTTCTTTAGCGGCGTTGTGCACTTTTTTGTAATGGGTAAAAAATGATAAACTCGCGTCAGGACACGTGACCTGATCGAAAATTCGTAAGACGGACGGAGAGTAGACAGCCGCCGCGGCGTAGGAGAGGAAGTATCCCCCTCTTTTTATACGGCGCGGCGAAAATGTATGCCTGTGCCTGCTGTTTCGTATTTTTAGAGATTGGCGATGATGGTTCTGGTAATAATGATGGTGAAAAAGTCGTCGAAATGATGGATGAAAGTTGATTTTTCTAAGAGATAAACTTTTTAATGTACTTAATATAAATTGTCATGTTTGTGTACGATAGCGCAATAAATAAATATTGTATTCTACCACATAAATGATAGTATTTTTATTCTGATAATTAAAGCAATTCGTGCAAAATTATTCCCTAACCATTCCAAAATATCAAAAATGCACAACGTTAATATTCAAGTTTTCACTTCTGCCGGGACTCCCGGAGTGCAACACGTCGTTTTTTTTTTATGTATGATCACCGATTACTCGAAGACGTCTGAACCGATTTGGAAAATTCTTTTTTTGATTGAAAGGGTATACTTTGAAATTGGTTCCATTGCCACAAAGTCAGGATCTGATGATGGGATCCTGGAGAAATCGAGGGAACTCTTCGAATATTATAGGCACACCTATAGTGATTTGAGTATTTTTTATAGTAACTTGTGTAGTTGCATTCGAAAAGCACCATTTGTGAAGTGGACCTGATGATGAAGACCACAGATGGCCACTGGAACTACTCAATATATAAGTAGGAATAATAAGTATTTCATGTGTTCCGCTTCGATTACTTGAATGTGGTTATTAAGCACAATATGCTCGTCACAATGCATATGGTGAAGTGAAGCTGATGGTGAAGTACCAGGAGAACTCCTCAACAATTAACGGCCCAGCATTGGGAAAAGCAATATTTTGTAAAAGGTTATAAGTAGTTGAGATTTAGGCTTTTGTAACTAGGTAAATTATAAATCGACCAATTAAAAAGAGTGAAATAAAAACTTATTACCAAAAAATTAAACGACTTCCAAAAAACACTGCAAAGTGAAAAATAACTTTAATTTCGGAAGTCGGTGCCAAAAACGAATATAACTAACTAGAATATAATAGTAATAGAATAGTAATTTTATTTATTTCGTTTAGTTAGTCTTGAGGTTGTATATGTATTTCCAAGAATGGGGACTCAGCTGAAAACAACATTAATTTTCAACGTCTACAATAATACCACTTAGTAATAACAGAAAGTTGTTTTGATGTTACTTTGCTGGCACATGTAGTTTAAATGGTTTTTGTATTTGTGTGGTAGACAGTGCCGTGATCAGACCCGAATACAAAGCTTGAACGCATGACATCGCAAATCACCTTCTTTCCCAATTTACCTAACTGCCTCAGTTTACACCTATAGGTTATAATTATGGTCATTACCTTTACTTTATGCTCGTGTTACTGTCACCAAGTGTCACCGATATCAGTGGATCGGATCAACAGTTGAGCAGATAGGTGATCCGCTGTCATTGTGTTCTTTGTGTGCTGCTGGAGCTAATTATCTACGAATTTATATTTTTGGAGGCTTGCACTACATTCTATCATTTTAAATAATCAATTAATTAATAAACAAACAAGATTAGGCTGCAACTTTTTTTTAAGTTCAAGTTTGCTGTTCTGTGAACGTGCATGTCTAACAAATATTACTTACATGAAAAATATAAATTATTGTGTTATAAATAACACAAGCAGTCGGGCTTTCACGAAGTCTTGTTTAGATACCTGAACTTTGTAGTTTAAATATACCACTTTATGCAAATTCAGTTTATAATAGAAAAGTGAAAAATTAAAAATAACATTAAAACTGTAGCCAAGTGTAAAGTAAACACGAACGCAGCAATAAATACTGAAGCAAAAACTGCGAATAGTTTTACATAAAGACGCGGAAGTAAGTCGTTGAAGCTAAACTTTAGCATACATTGCAGGGTGTGTGGGGGCTATCGAGCATGGCCGTGAGGCCTCGCGCCGCACACCCGCCTCGGGTTACCGGGCGCACGCGACGCTTTGATAACTTTGTTAGTGCTTCTCTGACCACAAATACCTTTGCATAAACTTTTAAATAAATGCTAGACAGGTTTTCAGGAATAACTGGATGTTATGCAAATGTTACGACTGGAAAAATTTAGTCGTAGTTTCTCTTTGGAAATACGGAGTTATTTGTCTAACCCAGTTATTTTATTGAGCCGTCCTCTCAGCAACGATACAGTGAAACTCTCAGCGGGACTATTTGGATAGGTCATGTGATGTGATACCTGACTACAAAATAGTGCATTACCAAGCCAGATTACTGTCTAAACCTTGCTCGTTAGAGTGCTCAGAGCCTTTTTTTGTTGTGAAGGGCCTCTCACAGGTCTCTATAAGGTTATCGACTGGTTAACCGGACTTGCCTGTGAAGGCCTTCATTATAATAATTAAAACCTCCAGCTAGGGCATCCCTGAGCGCTGCACACACTATTTATAGCGTCGTCTTGTTCGTTCCCGCGTCGCTGAAACTGTCGAACTACTCGCACTATATTTACACTTAGTTTTTCTTTCTCGGTCTATTGCGTAAACAGATTTGTGACCGATGTCACACCATAGGTATGTATCATAGAAAAACCGATTTAATGATAATGCGCTGTCCATAAAACTTTTCAACGATGTTAGTGATGCGTAATGGTCAGTTGCTACGGCGTAGCAGCCGGCGTAGCAACGTAGTAGCCGGCGTAGCAAAGCGGTGCAAATAGCAAGTGGGAAACATTTATGCAGTGTGCTGGCAGTATACACTCGTAGTTTTTTTGCTATACCAAACTCAAAAATAACTCATCTCAAACTCAAAATATTTTATTTCACATAGGCCTATGTAAAATAAAATATTTTGAGTTTAAGTCGAGTTTTTTTCATGGGCAATTATAAAACGTCAGAAGCTAATGCACGGTTCGAAATCACTGGTTTCCTATAGAGAATAACCGGCACTCTTTTCAAAACTTTAAACACAGATTACAAAATGGTGGATACCATTAACAATGTAAAGTTATGCTTTTTTATACTCCTGTAAAATTGCTATAATTGACTAAGTTCTGTTGGAACTATGTAATGCCTGTTGGGCGTTTTACACGTATTTTTTATATTACGCGTGTAGAAAAAAATGTGTCAACTTTCCGATTACAGATAAAACGCGAGTTGGTATAAATGAGCGGCCACAGATTACATTCATACGGACCTATCTATCGCAGCACACAAAAGAACAATTTGAACCTTATATAAAACAGTGCAATTTTTCACTCGTCACGCCTGACCGCGCAGGTTTAACTAGAAACACACGGCGGTACGACTTGTAGTTACATTTGCACTAAACACCAAATAAAATAAATCAACAGCGGACATCCGCTAAACTGTGTGTCACAGTTGTAATGTATCGCTGCGAGTATCGCGCGCGGCGAGGTAACCATTTGAATTTATGTAGTTTAAACTGACGCCATTCTTCACAAGATGGAAACACACGGGCGCGGGCTCGGCGCGGACACGCACTCACCTGCACACATGTACCGAGTGAAGGAGTGAAAGGAGCTCATAAACAATAGATAAAGCGTCTTGTGTGTGTCTGTGTGTCATCACGGGCGCGTCTCGAGCACGTCGCCGTAACTCAAAGGTACAATTTTCAATTTGTATGCGGTTGGAAATGGCGCGATTTCTCGCATGTTTTGTTGAGTTAAGAAATGCAATTTCAGCGAGAATGTGTGGAATGTCGTGTTTATAGGAGATGTTGGTCTGTTGTAGGAGAGTGAACAGCGCGTATGCAGACAGTAATTGAAATAACACTGTGAGGCCGTTCACTGATGGAACAGGAAGTTCACATAGCATATCATTCCACTGAGCTACTACATGTACTGTGCATCAGTTCATTGTCGTTCTACACAGGCAGCGTGACTACTATCGTGCTTTAAGCTCACATTTTTATAACCACACATCAAAATTTGGCATTTTATAAACTAGGTAAAAATTAAGTCAAACCCTTATCTTATTTACTACTCTGAGAAGAAACACCATAAGGTATGATAAGGCGATAAAAACTATGATAGGTCCCCATAGAGCCCATGCCTGTCACAGTTGCGAGAATGTTCTAACAAGATACCACAGACCAGAAACGTTTAAGTCAATAGCAGTCTGTAAACTCCCCTCTACTCCGCCTCTCCACACTCACTCCAAATCCTTGTAGCCCTCAATTACCCACACATTTTAAATATCTTTGTATCACTTCCCAGAAAGGGAAATGAAAGTTGAAAAAAAAAACTCTATGCAAATATAGATTATGTACCTATGGTAAAAAAATATAAGATTATATTATTGGTCTGATAAGACGTACGATACGACAATCATAGATATGGAAGTTTCGTCCTACGTATTTGACTACAAATTGTCTAGATCTCTTTCAAAAATTAACTCTTATTGGTCCCAACACTGCTAATACCTGCGAAATTCCTAGAAAGTATGTAATTTTCTTAAATAAAATATCTTGTCCTGTCAAACCTTTCTCATATATTACCTGCGTGTATGCTGCACGATAGCTTTAATATTTTGTTTTTTTCTTTTTAATGTTACAGTTTGCAATAAATCCCAAATATAAATTACAAGCGGGGGCGGGGCGTGAGGCTTCACTACCGTGGACTGTGTTAAGATTAAAACATAACCCTCCTTATTTTGTTGAGTAAAAAATAGCCATTAACCTTTTTCAAGCTTCAAGCTACTTACATACCAAATTTTATCCAGATCTACCCAGTACTTTAGAATATTAGCGCGTTTAAACAAGAAAGTAATAGAAAAATTCGTCTTTTATAATATTAGTAGAGATTTAATTAATAATTTAAGGATTTAAGTTATGGAAGAGCGGAGAACAGAACCTCTTGTCACTAGTTGTTCAGAGATTTACTTGTTAAATTAATAAACCAATTTTCTCTTTTGGGTTCCATAGCCGAATGAAAAAAAAATAAGGAACCCTTATAGTTTTGTCATGTCTGTCTGTCTGTCCATCCGTCCGTCCATATGTCACAGTCATTTTATTCCGAAACTATTAGGACTACGCATGTGAAATTTGGTAGGTAGATGTATTCTGTGAACCGCTTTCCGATTTTAAGAAAAACATTTAAAATTAAGGGGGCTCTCCATACATGGAACTGAAACTGAAAATATTTCTTTTTTCATTAAACCTATGTGTGTGGTATCTATAGACAGGTATTTAAAAATGACGTTGAGGTTTCTAAAACAACTTTTTCATAAAGTCAATTGTTTAAAAGATATACGCTTCCAAAGTGGTAAAATGTGACCCGCCCCTCTAACTTCTATAATAATGGAATTAAAATTTTAAAATATATATATGTTGTAGTATGTCGTATGTATGTCGTAATGTAACCTTTTAATGCAAATTGGTTTGATCGAGATCGATTCAGCAGTTTTTGAGATATAGCATATTTTCTAAAACCGCAAATATAATTCACACAACCACTATAAAAAACAAAGTTATTTGGCATAGTTACTACGGAACCCTTCATGGGCGAGTCTGACTTGCACTTGGCCAATTTTTTTTTTGCATGTTGTCGGTGTTACTGTATGTTACATCTGTACGTTGCTGTGACGTTACCGTCGCATCCTCGTACAGTGAGGCCGTTTGTCTTGTCTCTCAGACACGTGACGTCACTGTGTCCTACCCCCCCAGCCCTCACCTCCCCCTCCTTATGCAGGTCCACGTGTCAGCTGGTATCTTATCTGACTACGGATACCCGTGAGTGAGCAACAGTGGCAGATTTCACTGCTATCTCACTTGGTAGGTTTTCTTTCTGAGCATTGGTTTTGTGATTTCATGATTTGTATGATGTGATTCGCTGTCGTAGTAGTGTCTCGTGTACTCTATATGCTAATTTCATCCATAGACTTTACATGCTTAAGACAAACTCTGTGTACATTGCAGACGTGTCGGTAGCAACGGGTGTATACGACGGAGAATTAATTATCAAACTGTCATATTTCCGCTAGCTATATAATATCTTTTGTTTGCTACAACTGTTCCAGGTTACAGAACGTCACTTTGTTTTATCTCTTTTTTATTGAAATAAAGCCATAAAAATTATTACAGTGGTATAGTAGAAGTACATGCATTGAGACGCTTATTCTAGGTAGTAATACATTGAAACCCTGACCTCTAAACTAGATTAGAACCTGCTTCTTAGAAGATCAGTGTCCCTCCGCAACAATGTAACATAACATATGAAACGTCAGATACTCATAATACCTCTTCTAAATGTAATTCTTTTAATCGACATTCAGTGTTTCGTTTACGCTGGGTATATCGCATGCAGGGCCCGCATGGCTGGTCGCCAGTTAGCCGGCAAGTAAACAGCCGAGCGACCGCACAGCGCGGAGCCGACTGAGAGCGACTCAATGTAGGAGCACGGATTCCATTTGTTTGTTTGTGCGTAGGGATGTGCCCATGTCCATTATTGCACAATGTTTCCGAAATTTTTCATAACAACTTTAACTTGTTTGTTAGAGTAAGTTAAATTTAAGCGTCAATAGCCTAAGTGCTTAGGTGTAGGACTTGTGATTGTGTGGTCACGGGTTCGAACCCCATCTATAAAGCTATTTTCGTGGGCCCTAGCTTTAGTTGGAGGGGTTAACAAAATTACTAGTAATGTAAACTCTCGTACCCCAGTTCTAGTTCTCTAAAAGAAATAAAAAAATATATAAAGAATAGTTTATATTGTTTACCCATTTTGTTTTTGAATATTTTGATATGTAGTTAAAAATGTTGGTCAGTAATACATCATTTTCCAACAAATAATGACGACTACTCATAGGCTTGAATATTGTATTACACTCGGGAATCCTACGTATTTCTATTACTCGCAAATTATTCCGCTAGAATGGCAAATTATACGAATTAGAACATCAAATAGAAATCTATTCGATTTAACGTTGATAATTTATTAATAAACGGGTATTTGATTTGTAGTCATTAACTGAATATCGGAAGGTAAATGTCATTTGATATGCTTGATGGTTATGTCCCTGCACATCGTTCATGAAATTATGACAATATGCGATCAGCCAGCGATACGCACTAACATGTGATTGTGGCAACAATGCAGCTAGCAGGATGCAGGCTGCGCCATTCAATACGGTACTAACACTGGTGTACGTACTTGCCACCGCTACACACCATGCTAACATAATATCATCAATGATATATTAACCAACGACTAATTATAACACGATATCTGTGTTTACTTTTTGGGTTTGACTTTTGAAAATTGATGTCAATTTAAAAATTCAACCTGATTTGGTTGGAGTTGCACAAGATCTAATTATACAATCACACTATGAAAGTTATACTACTTATTCCGACGTCAGTGACCCATATACAAGTCATAGATAAAACTATAAAACCTTTCTTCTGTATAGTGTTACGTAACTACATATTTGGTGACATAATTTCGTTTTCATTATGATAGCCTCTCCTGTTCTCTGTCTGTATCGATGCGTGTAAGGCGGCGCTCGGCACAGCCCTAACTAGATCTGCGACGCGGTGACGTTTGTGCGAACAAGTATGCAGGCAATGCGGCTCAGATTCCCGCACCCATTACCATGAATACAATTGGGCAACAATAGCGTCGTGTCTCGACGTGCACTGCGCGCTATCTCCCCCAGCCGCCGCCGCTGCCCGCATCGGCCCGGGAATGGAAAGCAAAGTGTTTTGTTATGCTAATAGTTCGTTAGTCCGGTTGTACGTGTCACTCGGAGCTTAACCAAGTATTATATCTGATGTGATACGTCTTGCAGGTATGTTTGAGAGCAAATGGAAGATGATGAATACGTACCACAATCGCTATATTCTGTGTTTGTAAAGGTAATGCAGACAAGAAGTACCTGTGAGTTGTGGGGCATCATCTCAGATCCTAAGAAGTTTGCAATCATTTTATGTAAATGTATTTTGAATTCTCATTATTTCTAGCCAACATTTTATTTTGTCTAATGGAAGTGACGTTAATAACGTGGGTACAACTCCGTTTTGTGCCCTGATTCAGAGCGTCTGAGTAATCAGTTTGTGTGGAAATGCAAAAATGCTGTAGAATTTGCCTTTTCAGAGATTAAAAATGATGAGCACCATGCATTGTCAGCTCATGAAGGAAATATAAAACGAAAACCTCGAACGCAGTAGTGAGATAAAAACAGTCCACGACCCAAAAACACGAGCTGTATAGGGTAAGGAGCGTGCCGCTGCTAATTAGGGATTTCAGTTGTTGCTCAGTGGATGCCGGCGCAACCCGCCTGCTTCGACTCATTCCACAAATGACCAATTTTCTTTCTACAGATTTAGGGGAGTCATATGTTTCGACGTCTTCCGCTGAGAGCTGGATTATGTTGCTTTGTTCATGTCAGGTCAGGTTCGATAGCATCTAATTAGTGTTCGTTCGTCCGCCGTTCAATCTGCCGCCTGCTAATCCTCCATGTGCAAAGATCCATGTTCATATGAGTGCGATCCTTATCTGTTATTCTGGTTACGGACAAAGAGCTCATATACTCGTAAAGAGGTCACAATGGAGCAATAACTTTCTCCCACAAAGTGGTCATCGGAGTACAAATGTTTGATTTGTGCCACACATCTGAGATGTTTCGTCATATCGGAAGAGGAGTACATAGTGTGGAGATTCATCCCAGGGGAGCGGCTCGTATGTACACACGTAATGTCGTTTGGAGGCACGTTTTTGTGTGGGTTGCGTCGTTTGGTGTACTTTCTGAGTCCCTGGTGATGTGGCGTTCCCGGGGGCGCAGCGTAACGCAAAGCTCGAACAATGTTTGTGACTATTCTGTTCTTTTCAAATATATTCGACATAAATAATGTAACGTTTGATACAAATTGTGTGTCATGCCACGTATTTAGGTGCCATTGTATAAATAATATTATTGACTAATTTATTTAAATTTTACTAACTTTTTGACATTGAATTGTAATAAGAGCTAATCTTTAATGAATAATGATAATTTAATAAGTGCATACAATATAATCTATCTATTGTTGTTGCGTCCCAAATGTATTTTTGAACGATCTTTTTGGTGTGGCAACATTCTATTGTCTTTTTGATGTTGACACTTGACATAACTTTTGACTTACCAGATAGACTTTGCTTGCTTGTTGGAAAATGTCCGTTCTTGGGACTTTGATTTAATTGTAATTGATAAAATATCGTTTGGAATCGCCGTTTGCAACCGATAATTGGGTCGCGAGTTAACTATTGTTTGAAGTTGTAATCCCCATTTGACGAAAACCCCGGGATATTTTTGGATTTATCGCCGGGTTGATGCCATCGCGTGGCACGCGCATTTGTTGGAAAAAAGTAGTGATAAATAGCTTCAATCCGGTGTGAGTTGGGTGTGATGCTGATCTGGACCGCGCCATTGGAGATTGGCGCCTTGTGAACGTTCTAGAACACGTGACTTACATCACACTTTTCACTTACTCACCTCATATTACATACATACCACACTTGGGCGTGACCTAGGAAGGTCGAAACTTGGCGAACCCAGCACAGAAGGTTAGTGGTTAGAACAGTTATTTGTATGTATGGTTTGTAGGCCGAAGAGCCTTTTGTTTATTATTGTTTGAGAGCAACGTTAAGCTCTACGAACCGTGGACAGTTCGGACACACCAGTATCGTTGCATTGGCCTTATTGTAGTCCTGACCAATTGTGTAACTTTGATGAATATTAGCATGGTTTATGCGCCATCTCTTCGTATCAATTTGTATGCCACGATATGCGACTGAACATGTTGTAAATAAATAAAAAATAAATAAAAAATGTTAGAACTTTCTGTATCATTTATTCTCTTGCATGCAATGTATCATGTACACCATGTTTAAATAAATAAATAAATCTTATCTTATCTTATTGTTCCCCAAATAAACATGATAACCGCAACCATGACGAAAACATGTCAAGTTTTTCGTCGGTGCTAAATTGGGTTTTAATTTTACGTCATTTTCTATGACTTCTTACGACTCTCTTCTTTTTTTCTTACAACTTTTATAACCAAAATGATGAATATCAAATGTTTTATATTCAATTAAGTACAAAAAAGTTCAGTAAGTGAAAAAGCGGAGGCATTTTAAAAACTTTGCCCAACATAATGAATTTGTTGTTTCGTGGGATTATTATTATAAGACTAACAACTGTCTATGACATAAGATTTTTATATTAATTTTAGTGTTCTAATGTGGCAACACTCTCTTTTTCAATGTAAAATACGTGTGACCTATTTTATATATAATAAATCAAAAGTACAGTGATAATACAGTTTTTCATTGATCAAAGCTCCAAAGGGCGACAGAAACATTGGTGCCGAAACATTTCAGTGTTAATAACTCTTACAGAGCAGTGATACAGTGATCCTAC
The DNA here is from genome assembly GCA_943138885.2 of Tholera decimalis. Classification (NCBI taxonomy): domain Eukaryota; kingdom Metazoa; phylum Arthropoda; class Insecta; order Lepidoptera; family Noctuidae; genus Tholera; species Tholera decimalis. The sequence continues at coordinate 49,628,956 of OW964550.2, read as the reverse complement.
TTCGTGTTGAGTCTTGGTTATTTTCGCCGGCCGGCAGGACGCCATTTGCATTGGAGGAATTTTATACATACAACGTGCAAGTGCGTTTTCATTGCGCACTGCATAGACCGACAGCATTGGCCGACTAGAACATTGGCTGACGTACCAACACATCAGACGAGCGTTCAATAACAAAACAAAAAGTTCAACGGAACGATTCGTCGCATGCATCGTCGTGCAATGAAAACAGACTTGGTAGAATGATTTGCCCGCTACAAGTACGAGGCAACATGGTGTTTTACAAAAATATAATACAATTCGTGTTCCAGAATCAAATCAGTTGAAAGAGCATTTATTCGAGCGTCAGCTCAGGATCGGATCGACCGGATTTTTCAAGCAGTTCGGACGACGAAGAATCCAGCAATATTATGGCAGATGTGGAGAAGAAAAAACTTGTCACCGCACGAGGCCAATGCAAAGCTTCGTTTACTAGGCTAGAGAAGTATCTGAGTGAAAATAGCCAATTCGTGCTCGAGGAACTAGAGGTCCGCAAGCAAAATCTGATTGATATTTACAATAAATACAGAGGCATCTCCCTAAGTTTGGAACTTTTGGGCGAGAAGGAGGAAGATGAGGATCCTGAAGAAAGATACCTTACGCTGCTAGCGACATTAGAGCGTCTATTAAAGGTGCACAATCCTCCAGCAGACTCTTCCACAGATAGCCATCATGCAGCCAAGCTTCCTACATTGGAAATACCAATATTCGATGGTAAAGAGATTGCCAACTTTAAACCATTCATGGAGATGTTTAAAGCTGTAGTACACTACGACCAGAGAATAACAGACATACAAAGAATATGTTTCTTGAAAAAATATTTAAAGGGAGAGCCTCTACAAATAATCGATAACCTGCCCATCATCGGCAAGTCATATGAAGCCGCATTGGAATTGTTGCAAAACAGATATGTATATATAATCCAGCGTTGTTGATACATAGCCATGTGTGCAATTTACTTGATATACCAAGTATACAGCGTGGTACTGCCCAGCAGTTGAGAGACATTGTTGCTAAAGTCAGACAACATGTTACTGCATTGAAGAATCTTGAACAACCAGTTGCAGAATGGAATGCCATTTTATCATGCATATTGATGCGCAAGATTGACTCTCTCACGTTTGCACAACTCATTGCTACATCAACCAGAGGATAAAGCTGGAGCAGAGATAAATGAGGGTAAAGCTGCTGCACCGGTAAGTTTGCACATTTCTCAACCCCTCATTGCAAGTGTAGTGCTTCCCACTGCCAATGTTTTGGTGACTGGAGCCAACAATGAAAAGATCATTGTTAGAGCCCTCTTGGATAGTGGTAGCCAATCTTCATTTTGTACTGCATCTTTGGCTGATCAGCTAGGGTTGCCTCTTATCGATTTACATAAAAATATTTCAATGTTAGGTGATGTTTGTAACAATTCCACTAGCAAAGGCATACAATTACAATGTGAATCATTAAAAAATAATTTTAAATTCAGTGTTACTTGTTCGGTTATCAACAAGATAACCTCAAAGGTCCCGCAAAAGAAAATAAATTTAAGTAGCTTTGTTATACCTAAACATGTAGTAGACTTAGCTGACAAAGATTTTTCCACTCCAGGTGAGATATCAATATTACTCGCCTGTGATGTATTTTTTAAAATAGTTATTAATGGAAAGATAGAGGGTGGCCCAGCAGATCCCATTTTATTGAACACACAGCTGGGATACATCATCTCATCTCCAGGAATGTCCACTGATGATACAGCCGTTGCTATGCATACAGTCATAAGCCCAGAGCTTGAACACTGCATAAATCAGTTCTGGGAGGCAGAAAAGGTACCAGATATATATCATGAGTCCTTGCCTGAGCACGAGTATAGTGAAGAGGTATTTAATGAGTCGGTTTCATTACCAAATAATACATTTGAGGTCAAGTATCCACTCAAGGTTGAATTGCAGGACATTGACCCTTCTAATTCATATGCAATTGCTTTGCAGAGATTATACAGTTTAGAAAAAAGATTTACAAAGGACCCTAAGTACTATAATTTATGCAAAGCATTTATACAAGAGTACATAGAGTTAGGGCATGCAAAATTAATTGATACAAAAACCTGTGACCCTAGAGATGAGCCACGGTTTATTTTGCCACATCATGGGGTACTTAGATTAGACAAACAAACAAATAAGTTGAGGGTGGTATTTGATGCCAGTGCAAAGAATAAAAATTGGCCAAGTGCGAGTTGGACTCGCCCATGAAGGGTTCCGTAGTAACTATAATAAATATAATATTTATATTTAATATATTAATTTGAAAAAAAAAACATAAACCATACAAATTTCTTAAAACTAGCTTATTTACAATTTTTACAACTACGCTAAAGAACTTTGTTTTTCATAGTATTTGTATGAATTACAAAGTTATATTTGCGGTTTTAGAAAATATACTGTATCTCAAAAACAGCTGACTCGATCTCGTTCAAACCAATTTTGGTTGAAATTTTACATTAAGATCTACAACATATGGTTTTTTTAGATTTTTCACTTCATTAATATAGAAGTTAGAGGGGGTGGACACACATTTTACCACTTTGGAAGCGTATATCTTTTAAACGATTAACTTTATGAAAAAGTCATTTTAGAAAACATAATGTCATTTTTAAAGACCTATCTATAAATACCACACACGTATAGGTTTCATAAAAAAAATATTTTCAGTTTCAGTTCCATGTATGGGGAGCCCCCTTTATTTTAAATATTTTTTCAATTTTCTCTTAAAATCGGAAAGCGGTTTACAGAATACATCTACCTACCAAGTTTTACATGTATAGTCCTAATAGTTTCGGAATAAAATGGCTGTGACATACGGACGGACGGACAGACAGACAGACGGACAGACATGTCGAAACTATAAGGGTTCCGTTTTTTGCCATTCGGCTACGGAACCCTAAAAATGGCTTAACCCCTCGAGTGTCGCATGTTGAATTTCCTTATGATTTTTGGGTAGGACTTCAGAAAAAATGATAAATCGGCAATTTATGGCCATTATCATGGTATATATTATACCTTCCTGGATTCGTTATGAGTTTATCTAACTATTTATATCATTCAATAAGCAAATCAAACTGACCTTATCTCGCAGTAATGTGATATGTTTACACTTTTATAATTTTCACTGACATCCGAAAAAAAATTTAAAAAAATGTGCCTTCACATTTATTTTAATTTTTAATTTTTATTTTATTTTAACACATATTATTCCTAAAAATTAATAAAAAACTATTATAAAAGTAATAAAAACTATTTGATAACACAACGAAAAAGTCTGCGGCGTCACAACAAAAACCACAGATGCATATTGTAATTTTTTTTTCGTTCATTTTAGCGGTGTATGCAGAACGTATTGCTACTTGCAACACAACCACAGATATTTATCGACCAATCCTGACCAAGCCCTTAAGTGTAACTGTCCGACTTAAGACATTTGGAGCATTTTTTTCTTATGTCGCACTGTGTAACATAAGACACGCGAGAGGTTAAGTCTCAATGACATTATGTGCAATGGTCCTGTGGTACAAAATTCACTTTTTGAGATATTAGTACTGTTCAGAACATACAAATACACTATACAATGTGATATCCGTCATATGTACAGAATGATAAAAATACATCCAGATTTCAGGTGTTTGCAAAACATTCTTTGGCGTGAAAATGGGATCATGAATGTCCTGCAATTACAGACAGTAACTTATGGTTTGACCAGCTCAGCTTATTTGGCCACTAAATATCTCATTACATTAGCAAAACAATATAAGGATCAATATCCTTTAGCGAGCACAGCAGTGATAAATAATTCATATATTGATGATATCCAGGCAGGATGTAATACAATTGAACAAGCTAGGCAGCTAAAATATGAACTTGGCATACTTCTCAGTCATGCCAATTTCAGGTTACATAAATGGGTATCTAGCTCAGAGCTACTTCATGATGTTCCTCAGGAGGCCCTAGGCTCTTATCGCAAAGATTTAGATCAGGACAAGTCAATAGTCAAAATATTAGGCTTAACTTATGATGCTGGTAGTGATGCATTCCTGTTGGATGGTAGAGATGTAGTTCCCACTAAAGTACCAACAAAAAGGCAAGTTCTAAGCTCAATAAGCAGATTATTATTATTAATCTCTTTATTTCTCCTCACAAAATAACAAAAATAAAACATAAAACTAATTACAATTATAATTAAAAGCTATACATCCTTTAATTTGTGAGGAGCTGGTGTTTGAATTAGGCAAAAAATGCCTGTAACACAAATCACCAGGTCTCCACCCAAGGAAAGAAATCAGCAGCTTTTTCTTATAGAATACTTATTAAATATAAATTATATTAGAAATGTAACACAACACTTGAGATTGTAAAATAAAAAGTAAAAATAATCCTAATTAAACATGATTTATAAAAACATAACTTCCTTTGCAGTCGGGTAAAAATTACGCCATAACTTTGTGCATTTATGTAAAGTGTGTGTGTATGTATGTGTGTGTATGTATGTATGTATGTGTGTGTGTATGTGTGCGTGTGTGTGAGTTGTGTTTGCGTCTGTGTGCGCGAGTGAATGTTTATGAGGGTATGCATATTATAATTATTTATATGTATTTTTTATAAGGTCTTCTGTAAGATTATAATCTAAGCCACGCAACCACTTAATGACCAATGATTTGCATTTAGCTTTAGTTACTGCATAAATAGACAAATACCGATTTAATTTATTGTACAAATTAAAACTTTGGTAACAAAAAAAATGTTGAGCAAACTTTGTATTAAAGGGGTTAGTTTTACAAACTGCATACTTTCGGCGTTTGCCTCTGAATTTATGTGGTTCATATTTTAAAAGAGAGTGTTGTTTTATAACTGTGTGCAGAATAAACAGTTATCGGACTGTTAGAACCTCCCATCTCCGATACAGGTCTATGGTTGAATGATCAAATGGTAGGAACAAAGTAACTTTTAAAACTGCTCTTTGAGATCTCTCCAGTTTCAAAAAGTGAGTTTTTGAAGTGCCTCCCCAAGAGGTTATGCAGTAACTGAGTTGTGATTGGCATAAAGCAAAATAAACTGATTTAATAATATTTTTTTGAGCTACATGTCGTAAAGCCTTAAATATGACTATTAATTTGCGAATTCTTGCTGCGAGTAGATCAATGTGCTGATGAAAATTCAAATTTTTGTCAATCATTACTCCTAAGTACTTTGTTACAGCCACGTTATTAATATTAGGGCATAAACAGTTCACACTGTCAGAGTTAGTACATGAGTGCGAGACAATATGGTGAGAAGAGTCCGGTTTGTCGTTCGTTAAAATAGAGAAACTAATATAATGGGTTTTTGCAACATTCAGCGTTAAAACGTTTTTGCGTAGCCAATTTGTGACAATATTCATCCCCGTCTGTGCCTTTGAAAAAGTCTCATCCCACGAACTACCAGAAAAGAGCAAGGCTGTGTCATCTGCGTAGGTTACGATTTTAGCATTTGGGATATCCATCTGACACAGATCGTTTATGTATACTATAAAGAGGGTAGGGCCCAGGATACTACCTTGGGGGACTCCAAAAGTCACAGGGATCTCCTCACTTATAACATTACCTATTTGCACACATTGCGTCCTATCAGTTAGGTAGTCTTGTAAAAGTTTCAACTGGAGACCCCGGATCCCAAGACATTCTAACTTCCTCAATAGAATTAGATTATTTGATCCAATGGGATTTGTTGGGCCTGTCACTATGAGGGCCATACTTTTTATGCAGGAGCTGTGGCAACATAATTTAGACTGGAACACCCCATTACCGCTTGAGCTAGAAACTTTCTGGAATAGTTTTTATGCAAATCTTGTGAGTATGCCAGAAAAAGTTATTCCAGGCTATGTACAAACCAAAGATGACAGTGAGCTTGAAATCATTGGCTACTGCGATGCATCTGCAAAGGGATATGACTGTTGTGTTTACATAAAGGTAAAAAATGGTGGTGAATGCAGTTCTCATTTACTCTGCTCCAGATCTAGACTTAATGGTATTAACTCTAAGTTAACTATACCTAAATTAGAGCTCAATGGAGCATTATTATTAGCAAAACTTTCATCATATATTGCTAAGTTATTAAAAATTCAAAATATTCATTTATTTAGTGATTCAAAAATTGTTCTCGGATGGTTAGATTTATCACCTGTAAAGGTCCCTGCTTACATAGGCAACCGTGTAAGAGAGATAAAAAAAATTACACAAAATTCAATTTGGCATTTTACACCAGGAATTTTAAACCCAGCTGATATTTTATCCAGAGGTTCTGAGCCAATGGATATATTTGATAATTCATTATGGAGGCATGGTCCTAATTATTTACTTGATTGTAATAATTACAATCTTTATTTGGCTTCTGTTGAAAAGCCACTTTTTCAACCTGTCGCTATTTCTGATGAAAATACATCATGTACAATGACCATAAAAATGAAATAGTTGAGACATTTATTGAAAAATATTCTAGCTTATACAAAACGTAGATTATTCTCAAAAATTTCCCATAATTTGACCAAAGCATTGTCACATTACAAAATTAATTATTATACAAGAGCACTTGACTCTAATGCATGCTGGCTTAAAGCTTGTTTTAAGCAGTTTATCACAAATATACTTCATAATCAATTCTGTGAGAGAAGTAAAAAGTGTAATTCACAAATGTACTATTTGTTGTAGGTATAAGGCAGAAACTGCCAAACAACTCATTGGTTCCTTGCCTAAAGATCGTGTAAACCCTGCTCGGGTATTTGAACGGGTGGGCATAGACTATTGTGGGCCCTTTGAGATAAAACAATCTACAAAAAGAAATAGTATAATTAGTAAGGGTTATGCTGCCGTCATTGTTTGCTTTGTCTCCAATGCCATACATTTAGAGGTTGTATCTGATATGACAACTGATACATTTTTAGCTGCATTTAAAAGGTTCATCTCGCGTAGGGGTATACCTTCACACGTTTATTGCGACAATGCCAGCACCTTTAAGGGTGCCAATAACCAACTTATATCTATACTAATATTATAAAGCGGAAAAGTTTGTTTGTTTGCTTGAACGCGCTAATCTTCGAAAGTACTGGGTGGATTTGGATACAATTTGGTATGGAAGTAGCTTGAAGCTTGAGGAAGGTTATAGGCTACTTTTTACGCGACTGCAAAAAAGGAGAGTTATGTTTTTACCGTGATAGAATCTACGGGAGCGAAGCCCCGCGAGCGTACTAGTAAATATATAAATTATACATAACAGTAAAGAGTTTCAGGAAAGTGTACATAGTTTCATGCTACAGAAAGAAATTAAATTGGCTTGTGGGAAGCAGCCGTCAAGTCAACTAAGTTCCATTTAAAAAGAATTTCAACTTGTAAAATATTTACTTACGAGCAGTTTAGTACAATAGTGGCCGAAATTGAAAGTATTTTAAATTCGCGTCCACTAATGGCTAAACCATGTCAGGATGTGTCTGATTTTTCATGTCTCACTCCGGGACATTTTATAATCGGCAGCCCTTTAACAGCCATGCCGCAGCCCGATCTCAACGAATGCCCAACCAATCGACTCCGGTTTTGGAGATGTTGTGAGCAAGTTCGCCAGCATTTCTGGAGGGCCTGGTCAAAGGACTATTTATCTTCACTCAATGAGAGAACTAAATGGAGAAAAGTTATACCTAATCTGAAGCTAGACGATGTCGTTCTATTATTGAATCCTAACACCCCACCCCTTCATTGGCCCATGGGTAGAATCACTAAGGTGGTTTGCGGCAAGGACAACCATGCAAGAGTTGTAGAAGTTCAAACATCTGATAAGAAACTGCACACTCGAGCAGTGTCCAAAGTTGTACTACCTATAGAATAAAATAAATAAACCTAAGTTTAAGGATTTACAGTATAAGTTTAGGGATTTAAGTTTAAGCATAACATTATAGAAGTAGGACATAATGTACTTTTTTTTTAATTTATTTATTAAGACAAGTTTCACAAGTAAATGCATGTTATAACTTCTGCCAAACTGCAGTACAGTTTGTCGGCAGTGTTCTCGTGGAATCTTTAAATTATATAATATTAAATATATCAAACTACTTAATACTACCTATATACTATATGTTCCGTCCTACGAGAATATCAGAACGCATATTTTTGGTATGGCAATATTCTATTGTCTTTGACTTGACATTTGACATAACTTTTCTTCTTGTTAGCAAAACCGCCGTGTTGTTGAGATCGATTTTTATTGTTTGTAATTGTAAACCCTGTTGAATCTGAACTGCTATTGACAAGTTGGTCGTGATTAGGGATTAATTGAAATCTAGAACCCCGATTTGAGTAAAAACCTGGGATATTTTGATCAATAACGCCGAATTGAGATCAGATTGACTGACACGCGAACATTGTTGAAAGTAATTGTGATAATCGGTGCTACAAATACGGTCTGGACCACGCTACCTGAGGATCGGCGTCATTTGTGAACGTCCACACCACTTGACAACATTACACATTTCAATTACACTTACACACGCACACCACGGACGTGATATGAAGAAAGGTCGCACGCTGTCGTCAACCAGCCGTTGGTAAGTCTAATCTATAAGCTTATGAATATTGAAATAAGGCCTAAGAGCATATTGTTTGTAAAGCAACGTTAGGGCTCCACGTAATCGTGGACAGTTCGGCCATCCAGTTTCGTTGCGCTGGTTGCGGGCCCGAACATTCTGGTACGCAGAGCGTGGTTTTTAGGGTTCCGTAGTCAACAAGGAACCCTTATAGTTTCGCCATGTCCGTCTGTCTGTCCATCTGTCCGCGGTTTAGCTCAAAAACTATTGGTACTAGAAAGTTGTACTTTGGCATAAGTATACAAGTTAATGACGCCAAAAAAGTGGTAAAATAAAATTTTGCAAAAAACAATTATTTAGGGTACCTCCCATACATGTAAAGTGGGATGATGACTTTTTTTTTTCGTTCTTCCCATAGTGTTGGATATCGTTGGATAGGTCTTTCAAAAATATTTGGGGTTTGGTAAGACCGTTTTTTGATTAAGTAAACCGTTCGTGACTTATCAAGCTTTAAAGTACCAATTTTCGTTAGAGTCAAGTGCCGCCCCCCCTCTATCAACTAAACGGTTATAGTTAGAAATTCAAATGTCACGACAGTAGTACCTATATATAACGAAATTTAAAGGAAAACTATCACACATAAGTGGGCTTTACAAGTTTACGAGTAATAGTCGACCAATTGTATTTGACTCGAAAATTTCGAACAACTCTATAGAAATGTCGATTGATGGCGCTAAGCGCCAGTTGTATCGTGCTAGCTTCTTGTGACGATTGAGTAGTGTAGCTCTGTGTCCGTATTTAAATTCAAAACACCGGCTATGACAAGTTTTATACAAATCTAAAAAAAAAAAAATTGAAACTTTCCGTGCAAAATTGTCGGATCAGGTGAGGATTTGTATAGGAAGTCAAATTAGTTAGGTAGTCATGTTTGGCTTTTAGTTAGAGCATGGTACGAAACGATCAGTCAGCGAATACGACACGCACTTGGCTGTTATAAAAACTACGGAACTCTACACTGCGCGTGGCCCGACACGCACTTGACCGGTTTTTACATTATAAAATCCACTGGTTAAATTGGAAGTTTTGAACATTTTTAAAATAATTTAATAAGTTTGAATATATTGTTGTGTCAGCCGGGCTCTCAAATTGATGTTTGTAGTGTAATTTGTAGCGCTAGTCCCTTGTTATTGTACTGACAAGTAAGATTTATTTTGTGAAATTAGGAATTATTAGTTTGTATTTTGGTACATAATTTTGTATATTTGTTGTAATTGGTAGTTTAATGTCACTGATCTGAATTTAAAAGTTTTATCCAAATAATAATCACACATTTGTTAACATAGCCTAACATAACAAAACTTGAATTGTGTTTATTGGTGTTTATTGTGTTTGTTGTGTATATTATACATTCAATTGTTATTTTCTGTAACTAGCCATCTGTAGCAAGCTAGATTCATACTTTAAATAAGTACAGGGTCGGATTTAGGCTTGAAATAAATTGAATTTAAGTTTTATTTTGGTGAAATTATTCGGTTGGCTAACAAGTCATTGCTTGTCTGTTTAGTTAATTTTAACTTGTTGGTGTTGATATTTGATTGTTGCAATGGCCTCATTAAAGGCAGTCAGGGAGTCTGCTGCCGGATTGGCCTCACAGTTGAGATGGTTCACATCGGCAGCAGCAACGGTTGAGCGTTTGGACTTGGAAGAGGTCACCCTTGCTCGGTACGAGCAGTTGAACGAGAGGCTCAGGTTGGTTGATGCTGCGCTCACACGCTTCAACGAGTTCATAGTTGACGTGGATTTGGGGGTAATCGACCAGGCAGCCCGCGCTAAGGTTTTGGGTGACTATGACCAGATTGTCCACCTAGGGGATGTCATTAGTCAACGAGCCCGGGAAATTTTGAGGAGCCGGGTGCCTGAGGAGGCCAAGCCTCAGATCTCCGTTGTTAAAGGCCCTGGACTATTGGGTAGGCTGCCCACCCTGGAGCTGCCACATTTTGACGGTCGCTTGGACCACTGGCTGGGCTTCCTAAATCTCTTTGAAAGCCTTGTGGACGCACGCTCGGACCTCGGACCTGCCCAGAAGTTGGCCTACTTGTTGTCTGTTTTGGAGGGCGAAGCCAGAGCCTTGGTGCAGCACTTGCCGGTGACGGACTCCTCCTACCCTACCGCTCTGGAGCTTCTCTCCCGACGGTATCAGAACAAGCGCTGCCTGGCTGATGTGCACATCGGCCAGATTTTGGGGCTACCGGCCATTGCCAGCACGTCGGCGTTGCGCACTGACTTGCTGAACCCGTTGGTCTCAGCGACCAACGCCTTGAGACGCTTGACGTTACCGGTGGACCATTGGTCCTACTTGTTGGTGCACATAGTGCTGCAGTTGCTCCCCGCGGAGTTGAGGTCACGTTTTGAGCAGAAGTATGGTGGGGATAGTGCCACCCATCTTCTCCCCTTTGACGACCTCCTCAAATTTTTGGAAGACGAGTGTCGATTTTTGGATAACACTCGTGGCGCCACGAGGTCACGCCCACCACCTTCTCGGCCAAGAGACCAGGGACGGACTAGGGCTAGAGGGCCTGTTGATGTTGAATTTGCACGTCAGTGCCCGTCACCGCATTGTCAACGCACGCCGTTTGTGCTTCTCGTGCTTGGGGGCCCACTTCCATCGGGACTGCCCCAACCCCCGCCCGTGTAGAATTTGTAAGGGGTCCCACCTGGAGATTTTGTGCGCCAACGCGAACCGCTCCAGCAGACCATCTTCTGAGGAGGGTTCGCGCAGCGGGGGGTATTCCGGAGACGAGCACCGGGCTGAAGCCCGCAATTCTGCACGCCGCACTCCACCCCCCGCACATGTTGAACGGGAGCCCCGCGAGCGCCATTTGGTCTCCCCTCGTCAGGGAGAACGCGCGTTGGCTGCTAGGCGACAGTGGCCAGACCAGCACCGCTATCTTTCCCCTCCATTGGCGGAACGTCCCCGGTTGGAGTCGCGCCCTCCACCATTCAGGCATCCGGTGGGATATGCACTTCCAGCGATGGCGAGCGGCTCGGGACACAGCGCGGACGAACAATTCCAATATTACCCTCGTCGTGAACAAAGACAGCCTGGATGCGGCGATCGGTCGCCGCCCAGGCACCGCTAGGAAATTGGCGCCTGCCCCGCTAAAGGACCCCCCCCCCGATCGAGTCGATTTTGTTGCCAACGGCCTCGGTCAGGGTCTGGGGACCCTTGGGTGACTCGATTGTGGTCCGTGCCATTTTGGACACGGGCGCCCAGGGTTCCCTTTTGTCGTCTTGGTTAGCGGGACAGGTTGGCCTGAAGGTGAACGACTTTTCAGGCAAGATTCAGGGAATTGGCGAAGCAGCTGTCACCACTGTTGAGGGAGAGACCTGGTTTGAAATCACCCCTGTGAGTTGTCTGTACCCTAAAATTGGTGCTCCTGCCCTTGTTCTGCCAACTATATTGGGTAACCATCCCGATTGTCAGTTGCCTTTGGATGTTCTACGGCTGACGTCAGGTCTGGATTTGGCTGACACCCGGTTTGATTCCCCTTGTACGGTGCATTTGTTGTTGGGTTCCGATGTTTTAGGGAAAATATTGTTGGGAAATATGACGGTCTTACAGCCGGAGACCCCATGGCGCCACCCGAGAGGCCTGGTGGCGGTCTCAACCATCTTCGGCTTTGCGATTATGGGCCCAGTGTTGAACGTGCCCGCTCCACCTGAACCTGTCTTTCCGTTGGTGTCCGGCTCAGCCCTCTCTGACGCCGTTCAGAGGTTTTGGGAGGTTGAAGAGCCCCCTCAGGTGGCCCGCTTGAATCCGGAACACGAAGCGTGCGAGTTGTTCTATCAGAACAACACCGGTCGACTCTGCTCCGGTCGGCTTGTGACCCGGCTGCCTTTTGTTGCGGTGCGACCACCTCTCGGCCAATCCAGACCTACGGCTGAGAAGAGATTGTTGGCGATGGAGCGCCGCATGGCCAGGGACCCGGTGCTGCGGCAAAAATATGTAGATTTTATGCGTGAGTATGCAGACTTGGGACACATGTTAGCGTCAAATTTGGATTGGCGCTCAGTAGAGCATTTCTTCTTGCCACATCACGCGGTCCTCAAGCCATCCACTGGTAAACTGCGCACAGTGTTTGATGGGTCTGCGCGGACTTCTTCCGGCGTCTCGTCTCGAATGATTGCAAATGATCGTTGAAAATGATGTTCCGGCAAACGGTTATTCACCGGGATGACAGACGTTATCAGTTGATCCTGTGGCGGGAGCATCCCCAGGACCCCATGATTGTATACGAGCTCAACACGAATACGTACGGCCTTCGATCAAGCCCTTTTGTTGCTATTCGTTCGCTTTGGGAGCTTGCGGATCGGGAGCGTTTGAGGTTCCCTCGTGCGTCCGCCATCTTGAAAACGGACCTGTACGTCGATGATGTCTGCACTGGAGCTCCTACGGTTGAGGAAGCTATCCTGTTGCGTGATGAGTTGGTCCAGATTCTGGCTTCCGCTGGCTATGAGTTGCGTAAATGGGTGTCCAACTCACCAGCGCTATTGGAAGGTGTGTTGGAGGATCATAAGCAGGATCCTCATTTGTTTGAAAACGTTGACAACCCCGCCATGATGGCCTTCCTCGGCGTTCAGTACTGACCAGTTCAAGACACCTTTACGTACGATGTCGACTTGGAGTCACCTCCTACTTGGACTAAACGACTGGTGTTGTCTACTGTAGCAAGGACCTTTGACCCTAATGGTTGGATCTGCCCGGTATTGTTTTGGGCGAAATGCTTCCTTCAGCGCGTTTGGACCGCTGAACTTGGTTGGGACGAGCCACTTCGGGAAACCCTGTTGGAAGACTGGCTTTAATTTGTATCCGCGCTCCCTGCGGTCAATGAGGTCGCGCTGCCACGCGCCATCCTCCCCCCTGGGGTTTATACTGCTACCCTTCATGGGTTTTGTGACGCGTCCTCTCACGGTTATGCCGCCGTTGTTTATCAGCGCACCGTCAGCGCCACGGGCCAGGTGAAGTTGTCACTGGTCATGGCCAAGAGCAAGGTGGCCCCCCTCCGGACGGCATTGACCATCCCTAAGTTGGAGTTGTCAGGGGCGGTGCTTCTTGTGCGTCTCCTAAACCACGTTGCGCGCACCTTGTGTGGAACTGTTGACATTCGGGCTTCTTACGCCTGGACGGTCAGTCAAATTGTTTTGTGTTGGTTGAAGACGTCCGTCCACTCCTTGGAGGTCTTTGTTGCGAACCGAGTGTCTCAGATTCAAGATTCTGAAACGCCGTTGATTTGGAGGCACGTGCCTGGTGACCTGAACCCGGGCGACGTAGCCTCACGCAGGTGCATGGCCCCCCGCTTGATTGCTCACCCCCTCTGGTGGGGACTGGACTGGCTGACTCGCCCCGAGGACGATTGGCCTCGAACGCCAGTCTTGATGTCAGATCCTTTGCTCGGACTTAAGGTGTTCGCTGTTGTGACGAAGGACCCTCCGTTTGATCCTGAGTTTTTGTTAAATCGATACAGCTCCCTCGACAAATTGTTGAACGTTACCTCGTGGATCAGGCGTTTTGGCCATAATTCTAGGAATCCAGGGGACAAGCGCCTGTCACCAGTTCTCTCTCCTCAAGAGCGACAGGAGTCACTCCTCCTTTGGGTCCGCTCTGTGCAGGCTGCACACTTTGAGAAGGAAATCGAGGTCTTGAAGTCTGGTAGGGTCAAGTTGTCGGGAGCCATTAGTAAGCTGAATCCCTTTTTGGATAAGACGGGTCTTTTGCGTGTTGGAGGATGGTTGAGGCACTCTAACCTTCCTTATGGGGCCCGTCACCCCCTTTTGTTGCCCAAGGAGTGCCACTTGGTTCAATTGTTGGTGACTGATCGTCACGTTAAGAACTCGCATGCCGGTTGTAATGCGCTGTTGGCCATTCTGCAGCGAGAATTTTGGATTTTGTCGGCTCGTCGTACTATTCGTAGCATTGTCTTCCGCTGCATGCCGTGCTATCGGACTAAGGCCTCCACTATGCAGCCCCTAATGGGAGACTTGCCGGCTGATAGCGTCAATGAGGCGAGGCCCTTTGCTGGCGTCGGAACGGACTTTGCTGGTCCCTTTTCGGTGAAGACGTCTACCCTTCGAAATAGTAAGATTGTCAAGGCTTATTTGTGTGTTTTTGTCTGCCTGACAACCAAGGCAGTACATTTGGAGCTGGTAACCTCCCTCTCGACAGAGGTCTTTGTGGCGACTTTGGAAAGATTTGTCTCTCACCGTGGGTTACCTTCTTTGATTAGGTCTGATTGCGGTACGAACTACAAGGGTACAAGTAACTATTTGAAGGAGGTATACGCCTTCCTTAATGAGAGCCAGGTTGACATTGGTAACAGTTTGGCCCGCCGAGGGGTCACTTGGTTGTTTGACCCGCCAGCCTGCCCCCATTGGGGGGGTATTTTTGAGGCTGCGGTGAAAGCGGCAAAGGGACACTGGCGGAGATTGTTGGGAGACACCGTTCTCACCTTTGAGGAACTAGCTATGGTATTTTGCCGCATTGAAGCTGTGCTGAATTCGCGCCCATTGTGCCCGCTCTCTTCAGACCCGAATAACTTGGAGGCTCTAACACCGGGCCATTTCTTGATTGGACAGCCACTTGTCGCCTTGCCGGAGTACCCTCTTGTTGATGTGAGCCAAAATCGGCTTTCGCGGTTTCAGTTGGTGCAACAGCTCGCTCAGAGCATTTGGAAGCGTTGGAGCTTAGAGTATCTGCACATCCTCCAGCAGCGCGTCAAGTGGACGGACAAAATTCATCCGCCCAAGATCGGAGACCTCGTCCTGATTAAGGATGCCAACCTTAAGCCTTTGTATAGGCGCAGGGGGCGCATTCTCAATTTAGTGGCTGGCACCAACGGGGTCCCTCGTTTTGCTGAGGTTTTGGTGGACGGATCCATCATAAAGAGAGCGGTCGCAACCTTGTCAAGACTTCCAATTGATTAGCGGACGGGTATGCCCGTCCGGAGGGGGGGGGGGGGGTAGATGTTCCGTCCTACGAGAATATCAGAACGCATATTTTTGGTATGGCAATATTCTATTGTCTTTGACTTGACACTTGACATAACTTTTCTTCTTGTTAGCAAAACCGCCGTGTTGTTGAGATCGATTTTTATTGTTTGTAATTGTAAATCCTGTTGAATCTGAGCTGCTATTGACAAGTTGGTCGTGATTAGTGATTAATTGAAATCTAGAACCCCGATTTGAGTAAAAACCTGGGATATTTTGATCAATAACGTCGAATTGAGATCAGATTGACTGACACGCGAACATTGTTGAAAGTAATTGTGATAATCGGTGCTACAAATACGGTCTGGACCACGCTACCTGAGGATCGGCGTCATTTGTGAACGTCCACACCACTTGACAACATTACACATTTCAATTACACTTACACACGCACACCACGGACGTGATATGAGGAAAGGTCGCACGCTGTCGTCAACCAGCCGTTGGTAACTCTAATCTATAAGCTTATGAATATTGAAATAAGGCCTAAGAGCATAGTGTTTGTAAAGCAACGTTAGGGCTCCACGTAATCGTGGACAGTTCGGCCATCCAGTTTCGTTGCGCTGGTTGCGGGCCCGAACACTATATTTAAACTATATTTCGACGTAAACAAAATTGCACCAACACACTAAATATCTAATGTTAATAATAAACTTAAGTGTCAGATTTAAATCAGCTTATAATTTTCTTTGTTATACAGTTTTGTTTCAAGTAATATCCTTTCTCCCCCCCACCTATGTCTATGACATAAGATTTTTATATTAATTTTAGTGTTCTAATGTGGCAACACTCTCTTTTTCAATGTAAAATACGTGTGACCTATTTTATATATAATAAATCAAAAGTACAGTGATAATACAGTTTTTCATTGATCAAAGCCCCAAAGGGCGACAGAAACAACAACCATACCCGGAACAACTATTTATAGGCTATATACGTCTTTGTTCCGGTGCGGGAATAGAACCCGAGACACGAAATGCAGCAGTTACTCACTCAGACACTGCACCAACCGTGTCGTTACGAATTCGCGGTTGATTGTTGTTTAGTTCCAGTTATTTAATGGAATCTTCCTAGTTACGTACGAGTATGCAGTATTTTTTGCGACACAATATTATAATAGAATTGATTTTTTAAGTACATATACGGTACAGAACAGTCAAACATGTCGATAAGAGCGAGACAGTGCTGGCAGCTTTAAGGTACTGTAAGGCATTATGATCACAATGTCTATTATAAACAGTTTTACGATGGTGCTAAGCAGCAATTTTTCCTGAAAACACCGAGAACTTTCAGCTAGACAATATTGCAGGTGAGCATAATCCTAGCACAAACGTCATTAGCCATGTTCTGAGACAAAGCCGTGTTCATTCGTGCTTAAGTCGACACACGCTAGCTCGCCCAGTGCCAGCCCGCCGGCAGGTGGCACCACCGGCGTGACGTCGGTTTACCGCGTCATGTCTCATCGCTAATGGTGCCACTGTGTGTCAGATTGCCCATTGTTGATGGACTTTCAGAACTGTGTGTTGTAGTGAAGGTGTTTTGGAGATGTCTGGCTTTGACAAATTATATAGATACCTATTTATAATGGACCAAAACCCAATACTAGTTTCAGCCCGCAAATTCATTCACGTGGGAAAGTTTTCTCACGTAAATCCCGATCCTATCGGAATTCCGGGATAAAAAGAAGCTTATGTGTTATTCCAGGATGTCGACTATCTACTTACCGAATTTCATTCAGATCCGTTCAGTAGTTTTTGCGTGAAAGATTAACAAACATACATCCATCCATTCTCACAAACTTTCACATTTATGATATTACTAAGATGTTGACTTTACTATCTGTCATAAAAACGAAAGACTCATGAACAAAATAGCTATTGTATTGTTTTGGCGACGCTTAGGTTGCGGCCGCGATAGACAACGGCGACGTCAGTGGCGCGCCACGGCCAGAGGCTTGCGCCGTGCCCCGTCGTGCTGCGCCACTGCATACAACCCCAGTCGGTACGACCTCCCCCCCCTGCTCTTAGCCCCCGCATCCCCGCCCGCGGGCCCTAACCACTCACCAAATACACCCGCGCATTTCCAAGCGAATCCCTGATTTCGCACCTCGGATTTCCTTGGTCGTATTTTAAAAAATAAAAATTCTATTCGGAAAACGAAATTTAAACTGCCGTTTTGGATGCCGTGCGCAAACAAAATTGAAAATTGTGGCTGCAAAGTAAAATAGAGGAAACTCTCCTGCGATTCGACGACAAATTGGATAACCGGATAACCTGGTTCGCTTAGTTTTACATTTTTAGTGAACGCAGGTCCTATGCAGGTACGTGGACAGTGGACAGCGGGGAGCTGGCCTCTTTACGGGGCCTCAATTAAATGAGATTCGGCTATTAGTTTAAAAGTCATATTTTTCGTTTTACTTTCTTTGTCAAATCAGTATCATTGTGTTCTTGTTCTATTGTGTGCTGCGAACACAATAACTGCTAATATTGGTGAGCAGTAACACGAGATATGGGTGGGATGTTACTACGTACAGACAGGCATACATACATATATGTACATTGTATGTGAGTGTGAGTCGGTCATTCGGCTGCCCTCTGCTCGTGTTTTCAGTTGTCAAATAAAATGTATTACGTTTGGTGACATCCAATCTAATCCACACTTATAAAATTTTATCCCAAATTCTTGAACGTCTGAAAATTTTATTCTACTTGTGTTGTAACAAAAGAAGCCTAGCATCAAATTGCTCACGTAATTATTTATAGATATTGACTATTTTAGTTCAAATCTTAGACTACAGGTTGCCTTGAAACCTGAAGAACCTGAAAGAAGTAGTGAAAGTGGTGTATAAATATTTCAAAATTCGTAGAGATAGTTTTACATTTCGTCGAAATCTGGCGTTGTTTAGATGTTGTTATTTCCACCGAGTACATGTACTATGTTTAATTGTGAGCGTTGTGACGACCGTACTCGGGCTGGCGACCAGCTCTAACTCTAACAGTACACCGTCTGGCTTAGTGTTCAAATATTATTTGGCTAGCTTCTCCCCGCGGCTTTTCTAGCGTGTAAAGGATTTTTCAGCGATAATCAACCTATATCACTCTCCAGCCTTTCAAATATCTCCATACCAAAAATCCCACCGAGCCGTTACGGGTTTTCCTTGTGAGTAAAAGACAAATAAACAAACTTTCGCATTTAAAATATTAGTGAAGATTTCTTTTTAATTAAATTTATTTTTTTATTTATTAGATATCAAAATCCATAATGGTGGTAATACGCAAAAGCATTTTAGCATTCTCAAGATATTAATATAAAATCCCAGCTATCGTGTCTACGTAACATTTTGGAGTATTTTTTTAAATGTTTTGATATTTCTATATTAATGATGATTTATTTTTAGTGATGATTAGTTAAATATAATTATGTATAAACACTCACTAAAAAGATAACTATTATTCGATAAATCATTTTGTTGCTACATATTATCTGTAGGCAGATTTGCCCGTGGAAAATTAAAAAATCACCCCAAGGGAATAATAATATTATAATAATAAGTAATTATATTTATTTCACCATAAAAATACATCAGCATGTAATACAAAAACTTAAAGGCTAGTATTTATTACTCAGCATATGAGCATCTGTAGCCGAACTAAGACATGTCCTGTATCTCGGCATACAGCGCCACACCACTAGTAAAAACGGTAATTTATAATACACTAACA
The DNA here is from genome assembly GCA_943138885.2 of Tholera decimalis. NCBI lineage: Eukaryota > Metazoa > Arthropoda > Insecta > Lepidoptera > Noctuidae > Tholera > Tholera decimalis. The sequence continues at coordinate 49,609,571 of OW964550.2, read as the reverse complement.
GAATTCAATTATCCTAACCGAAGATATAGTCTACCCGTGTGTCTACCTACGTTTCATTAAGCCGTAAACACGTAAAATGCTAATAAACAGACAAAGTCACAATTATTAGTAGATAGAAATGAAAGTGCAATTTGTAAATTGCATTTTTCTTTCATTTCTCCCCACTTTTTTCTCACGTGTCAGTGTACATGTGCCCAGTATCCCTAATTTGAGTAGTTCAATTACTTCGAACGACCGGTGCAGGTAATAAATTGCAGCAATTTACGTCTCATTGAGCCGATCGTCTTGATTGGTCCCCATGTGCATGTACTCAGAGATAAACGTCGCGACGCCGCGCCGGAGAATTATATTTATTTTAACGTCGTATGTACGGAACAGGGTGTCTCGCCGGAGGCCATGTTGTTCACATGTACTGAACTGCTTGTTATCACTTTGTGTGAGTATAATTTTGGAAACATTGTTGAACATGTTTCCCGGGTTAAGTGGTTTTGTTTGACGACATAATTGAAGAACTGGCTGGAAAAATGTTTGTCCTTTCGTGCCTATATCCGTACCCACAAAGATTGCGATGATAACACAAAATCTATCACATTTCTTAGATCTAGTTATCTTCAGTATTTGTTTCGGCCGTCTCTCGAGCCGGGCTGTAACCTTGTAACCCGTTGTTTTCTATTTGTATCCGACCAGCAAAGAGATTGTACGTTAGATTGAAATTACTGCGTCATTCTGTTTCGGGTCAGTAGCTCTGTTCTATTATGAAATCTTCGTGAAATATAAGGAATCCGCTTAAGGAATAGTGACTGCTATGCTCTACTGGTGCTGCTTCGATTCGATCGATGCTTGCGAGTACAGTTAGAAGAACTTGTAAGTGCAACTGCGGAGAATATTTTATTGGCTTACTTAGATAGATAGATAGAATATCAGCTATACCGGCTCAGCAGGCTCGGCTGCACCTGACGTATGCGAGTATGCACCGCCAGGTTGGAACTTCAATAAAGCCGACTTTGGGTTATTGTATTCCTCAATTGCGGCCGTAGATTGGACTCCTTTGTATGGTTTAGAAGAGAGTTTAAATTATTTTTATAACATTATTCATTCTATTATAGATGACTGCGTTCCAAAAAAAAGCGAAGTCGTGTAGACTCAAGATACGTTTATTCTGAGTGGTACACTGTTGAAATAATTCGCGACATAAGATTAAAGTCCTTTTTACATAAACAGTATAAGGCAAGTGGGTCGAAAGTCGACTATGAAGCGTAGTTTGGTGTAGGTCCAACGTTAAAAAGGGATTGGTAGTTGCACAAGAACAATATCGAAACCGTATTCAGAATCAGATGCAGAATGATCCTAAATCCTTCTGGAATTATGCGAAAGCTAAAAGGGGTAAGAGAAGTCCGCAAGTGATTCTGAAAGACGGCGAGACATTGACTGGTCAACGCTGTGTTGAAGAGTTTGCAGAGTATTTTTTTTCCGTGTATAATGCAGAACGACCAGAGCTGAATGTAGGCGCGGCCATAGCAAATGCAGGTTACGGGAATGGGGTGGCGCGTGTACACTTGAACCAATTAGAGTTAGGAGACGTATGTCAAGCACTTCAAGGTCTTAAGCCGAAAATGTCTGCAGGGCCTGACGGCATTCCACCCTACATATTCAGAGATTGTTCATGGTACTAGCTAGGCCGCTGCTTCACATATATAACAAGTGCTTAAAAGCTGCAGTGTTTCCGGAGAGGTGGAAAGTGACTCGCGTTGTTCCGGTACCAAAAGTTGGTTCAGCAGAATCGGTGGAGAGCTATAGGCCAGTCGCAGTGTTGTCGACGCCGGCAAAAATATTGGAAGCTGCTATTCATAAAAGCATTTATTTCCAGGTAAGCGCACAACTCTCTGACGCTCAGCATGGGTTTCTGCCGGGTAAAAGCACCACCAGTAATCTGCTCTATCACATGGCTCAACTGGTGCCGACGGTGGACAGTGGGGGCCAAGCTGATGCTGCTTACTTTGATTTCAAAAAAGCATTCGACCTAGTCGATAATGACGTGTTGCTTAAAAAGTTAGCAGCATTCGGTTTTACCCCACAGTTACTGAATTTTTTTGCCAGTTACAGGAGCGATAGGCAACATACGGGACATGTATCAGAACCATATTTCACGAGATCTGGAGTAAGTCAAGGGAGTAATCTTGGCCCATTGGAGTTCATTCTGATGATAAATGACCTACCAGAAGTAGTTAAAGATGCTAACTGTTTGTTATTTGCTGACGACCTCAAATTGTCTCTCGCGGTAAAAGACGAGGATGACTGTATTGGGCTACAGAGGGACATAGATAGGGTAGTGAGCTGGAGCAAAGAAAACCTTTTGCCATTTAATAGTACGAAGTGCGTGACTATCACTTTTTCTCGCGCGCACAATCCTATCTTACACAACTACATATTGACGAGTTGCCTATGGTAAGGGTCACGGCAGTCAAGGATCTAGGAGTAAGTTTTAATACCGGGTTGACTTTCCGTGATCATATCATGCGTAGCTGTAAGAAGGCTTACAGAAATTTAGGTTTCATGCTTCGTACGGTGCGATGGTTTACGAGCATGAAAGCTATTATAGCATTATATAATGCATTGGTTAGGAGTCAGTTAGAATGTAACGAAGTCATTTGGGCTCCGCATGAAATTAAGTATAGTCTCATGTTGGAGCGTGTGCAGAACAAATTTATTAGATATCTATATATGCGGTATTATGGTGTGTATCCATTTTATCCATTAATGTATCCTACTTTATTTATTCTGGGTATGGTAGGATACAATGAACTAAGGGTTAGGAGGGAAGTGGCACTCACTTCATATTTATTTAAAATATTGCGTGGGAAGGTGCATAATGCGACGATTTTAGGGCAGATGAGCCTGTGTGTCCCGGACAGGTACGTGTGGCGACGGCGGCAGCCGCAGCTGCTGGCGGTTCCGAGCGCTCGTACCAACCTTCTGAGGCAGGCGCCTTTGACGCGTGCACTCACCACACTAAATGTTATTGCTAGGGAGACAGATCTATTTTTTTGTTCTCTGGGTGAATTTACAAGGTCAGCACTGTTTGTCATATGTTATTAGGTATAATTAATGTTTGTTTGTGTACGTTTTATTGTTTTTTACCCGATTGCAAGGGAATGATACTTTTTTTTTCTTTTTGCTACGCTATCGCATTGGGTTAATACCTGTAAGGATAGTTGTATGTGTATATGTAAATAAATAAATAAAAAAAAATATATACTTTATTGTACACCAATAATTGAATCACAAAATAAAAATATTAAAAAAAAAAATTGGTTACATTGGCGGTCTTATCGCTAAGAGCGATATCTTCCAGACAACCTTTGAAAGGACTTTACGAGCTTTAATTAAAATGGGGAGGGCTGTATTAGTGTACTACTATACATAAAATATATAATGTGTTCTTTAACATCGTGTTGTTTTGACAAAGGAATAATCATAAGTTGGAAAGAAAATGATTGGCCTACTTAATGTTGTGAAAGAGCAGTGGTGGTAGTTATGGGCTCGATTTACGACCTGTACGCCGTGGGTTTGAACTTAGGTAGGCATATTACTTTGTACAATTCTCACCATCACCACAGTTTTTAAAACGGTGAAGAAAACATTGCTTGCAAAAGTTCTTCGTTTATTCACCAAACCACACTGGGCCGGTGGTTACCTCTCATAGCAAGGAAGGTAGGTTGAATGTTTTGAGTATGTTCTTAAATGTTGTATAACGATTAAAGTCTTTCATGTCTTTGCTGTTGCTGTTATTCCCACATTGACAGTTTAAATATCTACAAATAAAATAGTGTGGGTCAAGTAGTCAGTCGCACTGGTATACCAGCTTATAAGCTGTCCTGTTATGGCCGACCCAACTACAGTAAAGTTCGACAGAATACATGTCAGTATATACGACAATACATCTTCATAAGCCCAATTTTGTATAACAAAATAAATGAAATTTTGAACATTTACTCCCTTACTTCACGCGAATGTAAATAAAAAATAGATAAGTGGCTCAGTTCTTTGACTTATGAAGAGCTTGAAGATGTTGTGAAAACATAAAAAAAGACAGAAAAAATTGGAAACGTCCCTTTCATTCCTCACTGCCTTCCAAATCGCAAAACTAACAAACATACGCACCTTCCTACCTTTATAGATATACACATTTTCTCACACGCTTGCACATACATACACTACACTTACATTTCACGCATACACACACTCATTCATTCCATAATCAAAAGAATATATTTTTGTTACTTTTCCTTTTATGTTAATTCATGGAACGCTGTAATCTCCCCTCTTGGAGGTGGGCGCTAATGGTCGCGACCATAGATAAAATAATTTTTGATTTCTGTGGTCGCGACACAGTATTTCATACTAATGTGATTGTTAACGTACACAAACCTTTGTAAACTGTTTATTGTTCCAATAAATATTTGTATATTAGTTTATTAAGATCTGAAATCTAAAACAATAATGTAGTTATGATCAGTTCTCGGCTTACGTAAATAATTCACTGTACCTTTATCAATGTATTTATCTTTATCTTGGTACTTGGCGCGAGAATTAAACACAGCAAAACCAACTATTGTAGTAATTATGTTCTGTAGATTTCCATACTATAATATAATTTTGAAGAGCCGGTTAATGAAAGATGTAATTAGTCACTCCAGCCCTCGGGTCCACATTCATTTCCGTGACAACGTAGGCTATCTCTTGTTCAGGCTAAACAAGAAAGTCTTGATCAATTTCCTACATTTAGTTTCTCTCACAAGAACGAAATTGATTTCCGTCAGAGCGTGAAAACCTTGTGACCTTAATAGTAGAACTAGGAATTTGTTACATAGCTTTGAGAACTAATTTTATTGCACGATCGTATTGTGCTATTGTGCCTTACTCTTAAAATGTCTCTAATAAGAATCCGTCCTCTATTCCTTATTTAAGGTGAATGTAATGTACAACCTTATTACTAACTAGCTGCTGTCCGCATCTTCGCTCGCGTGAGAGGTTTTCCCGCGTAAATGCTGATCCCGTGGGAATTCCGGGATAAAAAGCGTGATATTTCAGGATGTCAACTATCTACTTACAAAATTTAATTAAAATCCATCCAGTAGGTCCGGAGAATAGCGTGTACAAACAGACAGACTTTTTTATTTTATTTTGCCGTGTTACCGTTTCTTAACCCACCTCAATTATTATTTTTGTATAAAATTTTAATGTACAGACACACTTTTTTTTTTTGTGTTTTATTATACGTATAGATAATAAACATAGGGAGGAGCTCGTGGCTCAATAATAACAGCCACACTTGATCTTCGGGTAAGGTTAAGCAACGCCACTTGCCACCCTTCAGTCACTCACAAGCTCAACGTCAAGACTACTCAACAACCAAACATCTTTGTGAGTTCTCATGACATGTTTATGAAAGGTGCATACAATCTTTAGGTTAAAATATATGGTACATGTTTCGGATTTTATATATACTTTTTGTTGTATGTAATGTTGTATTGTATTCCGAAGATGATCAACGGCAAAAGGTATCTTCTAGAGTGTGCTTCTAGTTTATTGAATTGAGCAATAAACGAGAAGTCTTTTTTACAAAGACGTCTACAAATATGTCTTTTGAGAACTCCTTTAAACTTCCAAGAAACCAGTGCTTATATGTCTTACTGTAAGTACCTTTGCCGCCAATCAGTATTCTTACACACGTACAGTCAACTTACGTCTTTATTTCCTAGTAGTAAAGGTGGTTTTTCTAGTGCTAGGCAGTTGACTGTAGCTAAGGACTGATATATAGGTAAATGTGTTACATAAATCAATACCGCCGCTCGCTGATAGCGAAGGGTCGCAAATGGAAATCATCCGCTTAAGCCTTTGCTACATGTTGCGGTGACAGTACACTCAGACCCCCAGCCCCCCACAAGCTCCCGACACGCGACCCGTTCGCACCTCGACGTGTGACACTACCTGGGCTTACTATCCCTTATATGTACAATGTTACAGGAGGATATGTGCTGACATATATTTTTTTTTAAATGAAAATAGGTTCGCGTTTGACCACTATCTCACCTGATGGTAAGTGATGATGTGATCGAAGATGGAGCACGCTTACCTAAAAGTAACCTATTCACTCTTGACTTAAAGACTCCTAGGTTGTAGCTATCGGGAAATACAGACTCCGGTAGGGAATTCCACTCCTTAGCCGTACGCACAATGAAGGTATTCCTAAAACGTTTTGTGCGTATGGGTGGGATGTCCTCCATGTAACGAAGGCGCTTCGCCGTTTGTCTCGTAGTCCGATGATGGAACGGGCTTGGCGGAATTAGATTGTGTAATTCCATCGCACACTCCCCGAAATGTAACCGATAGAAAACCGATAGACTTGTAACTCGTCGTCGGTGTTCAAGGCTCTGGAGCTTTGCCTCGACCAGTGCATCGTTGCCAATGAGTCTCTTGGCCCGCTTCTCGATAGACTCAAGCGCGTCTAGTTGGTATTATGTAGGTATTTAGACGTGCCCCAAACAGCAGACGGCACTAACCAACGGGCCTGATAGAACCAATGCCTGCCGGGGTGTGGGAATGGTGTAAAGGAGAAGAGTGGGTTTTAGGTCACTACAAGTCTGACAATCTCTTTTGCTCCATCCACAGGGGAGCAGACTTAGTTAACAGTCCATCGTGACAAAAGTTTAGTTAACGAGCAGTTTTTTTACTTTCACAATCATAACTGTTATTAAAGATCAGCTTAAAACAAGTCTTATTAACACTTTGTATTTCTTTATTTCGATTAACTGCTTCAAATGTTGAGTGAAATTAAATTGTCTCTGTCAAAAGATGAAAATCAATTATTGCGCACTAAGAGAAATTGTACGATTTCATATTTTGGTTGAGTGCGTCTGATGTTTTACGAGCGAGCGTACTCTGCGAGACCTACTTGAATGTAATTCGTATCAGGCGGCAATGGCCCCAATTTAATTGTTCCTTTATATTTATTGATAAATAACTTTTCTTGTGAAAATTAATGCTGCTTATTTATAATATTATTGAATTCGGTGAAATATTATTTTCAAGGTGGATAAGAACTTTAATATCGCTAGCTGGTGTTTCTGATTTTATTCCTCTGTTATTTAACACCAATTTCCAAAATTAAACTTAATTGCTACCTTTCATTTGGGTTTTTTATTTGCAAGTTTGTTATTATAATTATTTACTGTTCACTGTAGCCATAGTTGCTACTGCTACCTGCTATCTTAACCGAGATCTCCTCATACTATCCGATAAGTATGAAGTAAATACCAATACTGCTATGTGTAAATACAAATAATATTTGAGTAGCTCTCTCATAGATCCCATGAACAAAACCAGATTTTGATAATAATTAGACCAATATGGAAGTACATGCATCCACCGCTTCATAAATAACACAGTCCTGAAGAAATAAACACTAACATAATTCAACTGATTTGTGAAACACTTCTCTTCTTCAAAGCAGTTTGAGTACTTGTGTGGCCTACCCAAATGTCCTTTGGTATTTTTTGTCAAATTGTTGAGCTCCTTAAGTTCTAAGTTGAGCTACACGATAACTGACAAATGCTTGCACTGTCTGGACAGGTCCGCTCAAATTTGCGTGGTTATTTCCTCAAAAGAATACCACAGACATGAACCTACATGCTTCTCATATAAAAATACAAATTGTCTGGCCTTTAAAAGAGACTATGACCTCTGAGTTTGTTTCGGTGTTTCTTCTCAGAGTAGTCAGTTAGGAAATACCGGCCTCATCTAGCTAAACTTAACACGCAAAAAAACATGACGTGTAAAAGTGTTATTTATAACCAATTTACAAAATAAATATTTCATTTCATTTCATTATTACTACATTCACTATTTTCTTTTCTTCATTGTATCCAATTTGAAGACTTATAAACTTAGAGGGTTATATTTTTAACCCATATGTATGCATTTACGTACATGTTGCACCGGTGAATCGTGAAATCGTCTTCATAGCGAATGTAATTGGAACTGGATACAGCAATAGTGTACTGATACTGCTTTGCGCTTTGAGCGTCAAATTGTAGGGACGATTTTGTCTCCTGAACCCATCGAGTGAGGTATGTTTAATTATAATTACAATTTGTCGTCAAAAGATAAAAAAACCATGTCCATTCCATATCTGGGGACACGGCAGTGCCCCCGCCAAGTCGAGCAAGAAAGCTTATTATTATAATATACCTCTTATTATTTAAATACATGTTTTGTATTACGCAGTGTAATAAATTAAACACCACCCTTCAGCAATGGAGACAAGCGCTAGAGGACAATGGACTACGTATCAGTCGCAAAAAAACCGAGTATCTTAAGTGCAGCTTCAATAACCAACCAGATAACACCGTGATACACATTGACGGCCAGCCAGTACCAAAAGTAAGCCAATTTAAATACCTTGGTTAAGTATTATCCAATAACGTAGATATCTATGCCGATGTTACACATAGAGTCAGCGCTGCATGGCTAAGATGGAGAACGCTGACAGGAGTACTCTGTGACAATCGAATGCCGATACAACTCAAGGGCAAAGTCTACAAAACGGCCGTTAGATCAGCGATGCTATACGGTTCTGAGTGCTGGGCCGTCAAAAAAGCACACGAACAGAAAATGAGCACAAACGAACTGAAGATGTTGAGATGGGCAGCGGGAGTGACCAGACTCGATAAAGTACGCAATGAGTACATCAGAGGCTCCTTCAAAGTCGCTCCTATTGCAGAAAAGATGGTTGAGAGCCGGCTGAGATGGTTTGGCCATGTCATGAGGCGAGAAGAAGGACATCCAGTGAAAAAGGCACTGGCTATCCCAGAGACCAGAAAGGGCAGAGGAAGACCGCCAGCCACGTGGTGGACAACCGCTGCCAAGGACATGGAGCGAGCTCAGCTGAAAGCACAGACAACCCAGGACAGAGTGTCCAGGCGCTTTAAAACGAGGAGAGCCGACCCCAAGTAAAGGGAGCAGGCGTAGTAGAAGAAGAGAAGAAGAAGACTCATGGAGTCTTCTTATAATATCTCATGGAGTTATCTTATAAATATAATATTTGTATTTTATAGAGTTAAATTTTATATTAAATTTTTTTACACGTTGAACTTCAGTTCCTAACCTGTCGGGTTTTTTAGAATTCTTAATCGGTTTACTTACTTTTATAAGTTGTTGTCGTTGGGATGGCACATAATAGGTGCACTCGAGCGCAGCTAAAGGTTCTTTGCTAACCTCCAGACAGTTGGTTTAGTTTATCCACAGAAATAAAAAATACAGAGAAGTGGTAAGGGGGCGTATCGGTGTCCGCGCGACATGGCCACAGGGCTCATGTCACAGGCAAGTGGCCGTCTCCGCGAACTAGTGCGCTTTCGACGGCGATCGTGATAACATATATGAATGCCGAGTTGTTCTGTGGTATCTTGTAAAAACCGAAGCCAAAATCAAATCTATGTGAATCATGGAATCACTTACCATATGTAAGTACAAGTATTTTACAATATTTGTCTTTAAAATCATGAAAAACAATAAATCGTAAAATATATCTTGGTTTTACTATGTTATTTTTGTTTTCAAATATCAGAGCGACTGTACTCCTTTTGCTATAAATACATTGCTCCTTAACCACTACCTGAGTTCGTCACTAAGTAACTGGACAAGCAATGTAAACATAACATACGAAACTGTATTACGCGGATTCATCGCGTAGGAGGCCGCCACTTCTTGCGACGAACTAGTGATGTGCTTGTGCAGATCCACTAACGTAAGCTATCGACAGCAATGTCGATTGACGAATGAAATATTGCTATTATAGTTTAGGGGTTTTTCAACCGATGACATAAAAAAGAGGAGGTTATCAATTCGACGCGTATATTATTATTATTTTTTTATGTATGATCACCGATTACTCGGAGACGGCTGAACCGATTTGAAAAATGCTTTTTTGTTTGAAAGGGTATACTTTGAAATTGGTCCCATTGTCACCAAGTCAGGATCTGATGATGTCCCATCATCAGATCCTGACTCTGCTGATGATCTGATGATGTCCCATCATCAGATCCTGACTTGGTGCAATTTTTTGGTAAAAAGTTTTTTATAACATACGGAAACCTCTAAGAAAATATGTTTAACTTTTATTTTACATGAGATGACAGAAATAAAAATACGTTGAAAAGTCAAGTGTGACAAAAAAGTAAAAAAAAATAAACAATTTATTTTACGCCCGTAGCATGCGTAAGGAGTTCCGACGTCGCCGTCGCTACAATAGTTTATTTTTCAATCTGTCAACCGTTTTAGCCCGGTTGGAAGATCGATGTAAATAATGTTTTTTTACTTATTTTGATTTTTTTACAGAGTAGTAGAGAAATGCGTAACCAATATTCGTAAAGTAAGTTACTTTAATTTTAGGTTAATAATCGGTGGTGTTTTTCGGTTTAGAATTATCGTATGTTATGCCTTATCCTCATGCTGTTTCTTTATTTTTTATGGTTTTTGTATTTTACTTCCATTGAAGCTTCGAATGCGTTATAATAATCGGCATGGTTCAGATAATATATTTGTGAATTGAGCTTAAAATAAGTCAATATTATATTCATGCTATTTATTTGTTATGCATGGATGTGTGTTTGTTTTCATATATTTAACAATTTCTCTACTAACTAGGATTTTTCTTATAACAAAAACCTATTATAACCTACTAAACTATTACCTGCGGTTACCCCGCAGGTAATAGTTGCGTAACACACTTACAGTAGGAATCGGTTTCATTATGCTAAATCAACAACACTCACTGCGGTATTTACGTTGTTGAGCAGACCAATATTTCGAACATATGAAGCAATGGATTAGCAATATACGTCAAAATCATTCAGATCTTGATTTATAGTGTGTTACGTAATTATTGCGATGCTTATTATATGGTGACGTTTGATGCCACAGGCATGCCACCTAACTGGTACCCTACAAAAAATAGCACCATATGCTCGGTTCACTTCAACGCAGAAATGTTCTAGTCTCTAAAGAAAAGTCGCAGGCTTTTTGAATGGACAATTCCAAAATTAAGAGTACAACTGATATTTGCAGAAGTGTGTTAAATTTTATTTTATTACTGAAAGCTATTCTCATGATTTAGGGTATTCATAAAATCAGTCATTCAACTTTTCAGGATTCTATACAACCTATACGGCTGGTATGTTCCGATCAAGAGCGTAATGTAAGTTAACATCGACTTCTATTTGACCTATCACTATGATAATTAAATATTAAGATTTAAGTCGAAAGCGCCAGGGTAGCCCTTAATACTTAGTAGGTAGTACTTAATAATAATTATGTAATGTTATGTTCTTAATAATATGTTTATTGTTATTGTAATATTTTCTGGACATGCCATTTTCTATTTGGTTCATTTTCAAGTGCCCAAAAAAAATTGTACAATAATAAATGGAAGAATCGATAACTTTCCGATTTAGTCAATCACTAGCGTATATGTAAAATAAATTGCTTTTGCACAGCACAACGATAGCGACCGATGTTTTTGTGTGGGTAAATTCTACGGTGCATGGTAAATACATGCTGTGTTTGACGGAATAAGGTTTATTATTTTTTGTATAGTACGTTCTGATTTAAAAAATGCGGGTGTGTGCGCGAGTGCGTATCTACTGATTTTATTAAACTGCATGTGTAGTTGTTGCCCCGCCCAGCGCCTAACTGGAGACACACGGTTCCGATATAATTTCGTCTGTTGACCAAATCTACTTATTTATTTTATCTATGTGGCAAACCGTCTACATCAATATTTTATATAATTACTTAGCTTTTGCTCGCGACTTCGTTCGCATAGGAGGGTTTTCCCGCGAAAATCGCAATCTCGTGGGAATTCCGATATAAAAGCTTGCTTATGTGTTATTCCAAGATGTCAACTATCTATTTACCAAATTTCATTCAGGTCCGTTTAGTAGTTTTTGCGTGAAAGAGCAACAAACATACATCCACACAAGCTTTCGCATACAATTGCATTGAAATCCGTTGCGTAGTTTAAAAGACCTAAGTGACAGCGGGAAAGACTTTGTTTTATACTATGTAAAGATTGTATAATATGCAAAGTAATTGTCAACCTCAAACACACCACACCTTTAAGGTCTCTTTAAGGTTAATAATTAATAAATCGTTAATAAATCATACGTTCTATCTTGTACGTTTTATCTTTTACTTCAGTGACATAACACAACTGGTAGTAAGTAATAAACTTAAAGTAAAGGAATATTATTATTTTAGTAGATTTTTTACTCAATTTAACGCAGGTGATTAAAATTAAGTAAATGACTTGCGGCATGTGTTTTCCACAGGAATATAATTGTAATTTTACACGAGTATTTCAAGTCAACCACAGTGGAATAGGTTTTTGGTATGATCAGTAATGCATGTTGCCGAGTGTACCAACCGAGCGGGACATTAGATGCTGCATCTCACGTGCCGGCTGGTCGCGCTGTCCGGTGCTGTCCGGGTCTGTCCGCTGGCGTCCGGACTGTCCGCCGCAGTGTATGGACAGCAGCCCGGACATCGCATCTTCGCCATAATTTGATATTACTCAATAATTAGAGTAGTTTGACTGAGAAGGTTCAATAAGTGTTGCTGACTTGGATTAGTCAGAGGCAGACTGCCAGTGTAGTCTTGTAGCGGTGACTAAGTGAGGTAAGGTTTGGTTGGGATTGGCTTGAATTAGAAATAAGATTGCTTTTTACATAAGTACCATACTATCATGTCTGTGCCTGTTTCCGGAAGGTTAAACGTAAGGTCATTTATGTTTGCCTGTGCAACAAAGGGCAAGGCCAAATTAAAGGCACAACCTACTGACATTAATAGGTAAACATCACCGTCTGTGATATTTGTAACCTTGTTAGGCTACAGGTAAATAAAGCAAACAGCTTCTTAATTCAGTATAGAATATTTTAATTTTTTTTTTCTTTAAAGAGTACTAATAATGTGGGTTCTTTGTCTGGGTGTAATTTATCTATAATATGTATGTATTTAGAAATATATATGTATGTTTATCAGTTGTCTAGTACCCGTACCACAAGCTCTGCTTAGTTTGGGACTAGATGGCGTTGTGTGAAAAAAGCTGTGGAATATTGTGGAATCTTGTTAACCCCTCCAACTAATAAGTGTAATGGGTGGGGTTCGAACCTGGAATCACAAGTCCGACTCCTTAGCCATTACCTAGACTTGACGCTTAAAAAACATTGCTAATTAGTATAAACGGAGCACGTATTTAAAAAAATATGAACTCGCCTGACCATAGTCGTAAAACTACTAAAATACAAGTGCGAGCCAGCATTAGTAACAAGTTAACAACAAACCCATGAGCCGTGACACTCGAATTAGCATCGGCAAGTGGTGGTATATGCGGGCTATATCTCAGGTGGAGGCTGCTAATGAAATTCCGGTGCTGTCCGGCTTTATCCGGCGCTGTCCGGCCACCGACAATATTACGTGCACGTATTAGGAACCATTCTAACCATTTCTTGGTGTGACTTTTGTCTCAGAAGTGTAAAGGTGTACTTTAAAATTGTATCTCACTACCTGTTAACGTCAAATCGATCATGAAACATGTACGTTTTGTCTTGATAGTCATTCATAGCTTGTTAATAGTCACTGTTGATTATTTATTTTACGTATTCAAATTGCATATTCGCAATAATCGCAACCAAACGATCTGATGTGCTACTGATTGATTGATATGTGATGTTAATAATAATAAATATATTTCAATAGCTATTGTGAATCCAGAAAATTTTTAATGTTTTCACACGCACCTAAAAATTGATCTTATTGTGGACGTGCCCATGCTTCCATATTATTTCCAGCCACGCCATTTAACAGCCACTTTGTTTTAGTAGACCTATTAAGGTCTCGAGTTAGATTCCCAGGCAAAAATGTGTATTGGGTTTTCTGTTACAAATTTCTGACTGGTAGCCCGGAGTGTGGATGTTGGCGGCGTGATACCCGCGTGCCTTGCTGCGCACGTCAAGCCGGCAATCCTGCGCCTGATTTCTGTCCGGTCGGCTTGCCCATCTAACTATGAAAGTACAGAAACAGAGTGTTACAAAATATAGTAGTACTGTGTAAACTTAACTGGCAACACTATTAAGAATTGGCCTCACCATATCCCTTCTAGTAACCGTGGGTAGTGTATTAAGGCGGGAGACAGCTAAGACTCGATCATTCGTTCGCTGGCAGTCGATTCAAGTTCTAATAGTGAAACCTCTGTCCAATTGACCGTTGAAACGTCTAAAATTGTGATGTACTAAAACTGTTGTAATTTACTGTATACGAATTTGTGATAAACTGATTTGATATCGAAGTTGTTATATGGTGATAAAGAGATTAATATACGTATATTATCCTGAAACTGCCGTTTTACTGAGTTGATCTTACAAGAGAGTGCCAGGTGTACACTCGTACTTGCACACATACTTGTACACTGTAATATCTCCAGTGCCAGAAATTGGTTAGGAGAATGATTATTATTGTTTTCAGCATAAGGCAAATCAGTGGAAGTACTAGTTTACGCTAAGTTCGTAATACATACCTACTTCACATCGTGTCGGTTTCATTTACAAATTGGCAATCGAGTAACTTCGATTGTTATCTCGAATCGATTTTGTCAGTTGAAGTACGGAAAGCTTTCAAATAACTAAGCTTTGTATTGGTGAAAATTACACATTGACTGAGATGACTGAAATGTCCAAAGAGTAATCAGGTGTTACCATAATAGTCAGTCAAAATGTTATAGCCAGTTTGGAAGATTTATTATTAGGGAATTGTAAAATGAACTGTATTTTATTTAGCAGCGCCACAAAGAACAGCAAATGGATTGAGTGCAGCTTTCCATTGTCTGGGTTTTAATATTAAATGAAAGCAATTAGTGTTACCGGCTGATCGTGTCGCCTATCCACTAAGTCGATAATCCGAGTTTAGAACGACGTCGGCCATTATGTTAGCTTTCACGGGCTCATTATAAATAGTATCATTAGAAATTAAAACGGGATATTTACCATGTAAAAAATAAAGATTATGTTATGTTATGTTAAATGTGTACTTATTGTTTCGAGTTTCCGATATTTCGGCACTGTTGCAAGCGCCATGATCACGGATGAACTGAAGTAATGGCGGGTGGACGTTTATGAGCAGACGAATCGGTCTACTCTCTCATGTATCACTGAACAGAAGTACTTTTTCAAGACTCAACAAATCCGATCCAACGTGCGTGTATCACTGAACAGAATACTAAAATGCAAGATTCGAAACTTTACGGAAATGGAAATGCATACATATTGTAGTTATAATAGTATCATTGAGTTTCCGCCATTATGTTATATTTTTAGTCAAAGCTCACAATTGTAGTGCTAGCCCAATATCGTGTTCCTGCTTTACCCTGACAAGAACAACTATTGTGAGATATCTTGGAATTTTAATAGATAATCTTTTGTCATGGAAAGCCCAAATAAGTTCACTCACCGCAAGGGTTAGAAAGTTGATAACCGTATTTAAAAATCTGCGCTATAGTGCTGATGTTGAAAACTTGCGTATGGTTTATTTATCTCTTTGCCAGTCTGTGCTATCTTTTGGCATCACGGTCTGGGGCGGTGCTGTGAAGACAAGTATGATGCAACTGGAGAGGGCACAGAGAGCTGTCCTCAAGGTTATGACCTTTAAACATTTTCGGTTCAGTACCATAAAATTGTACAAAGAATGCCAGGTCATGACCGTGCGACAGCTGTTTGTGCTAAATTGTACGTTGCGCAAACATTCTTCTTTAAAGCTGGACCTCAATCTTCTGACAAAGCGTAGGACAACAAATGTATGTCCTATAGAGAGACATAAAACAAAACTTGCAAAACGACATTTTAGGATTCTTGGCAGTCGTATTTACAACACTGTTAATAAGCAATGTAACATCTACCAGCTTAGTAAATTTAAATGTAAAAGGGAGGTCAGTAAATGGATTATTAGTCTTAACTATGAGGAGGTAGAACAAATACTGTATCCGTAGGACGTACAAGTTACAACCAATACTTTATCAGTTACATAAACAATTCAACACCCACCAGCATGTACACACATATCACACACATTCACCCACATTCACACACGATCATACTTACTCATCCCAACACACACATACATAACACTGCACAGAAAGTTTTATTAATATTATTATTTTCTGTAATTTGCATTATTATTTTAAATTTTTGCTTGTATGGTATCTTTATTACTGTTTATATTGCCTAAATTGTGTACACAACTTAACTCCGAACATTTAATTAGTGTTAATAATGCCAATTTTGAGAGCCCTGACACCCATAACACAAGTTTAATCTTAGCTTGGGTGTCAGTGATCTATAACTCAGTGTAAAGCTACAATTTATGAGATGAAATGTTTTGTTATTAGTGAGTAATGACTAACCACATGTAAATTGTAAACTGGAAATAAAGATTTATTTATTATTTTATTTATTATTTATTATTATACTATGTATTATTACTACAATACGTATTCGAAGTAAGTGTAAGGATAGCAACCTTATAAATCTATTTATGTAATTGGCTCACGATTTTTGTGTGGGCGCACGCATGTATACTTATTATATAGTTTCTAGAAAATCATAATATTCTAGTGGTAAGCTCCTCAGTCTGTGGATGGGTGTGTAAGCAATCCAAGATATCGTAGAGCGTCACTTCTCTTTCGCATTACTAGCACCAGTTAATGTTATTCTAAGTACACATACGAACCTACGCGTTTATACACACACGCAAACATATTTAGGTTATGATTAATTAATTTTAGTAACATAATAGTTTATTTTGT
This sequence comes from Tholera decimalis, assembly GCA_943138885.2. Taxonomy (NCBI): domain Eukaryota; kingdom Metazoa; phylum Arthropoda; class Insecta; order Lepidoptera; family Noctuidae; genus Tholera; species Tholera decimalis. Next base: position 49,592,662 of record OW964550.2, on the reverse strand, counting down.
AGTGTTTGTTTAAATAATGTTCTCCTTAATCTATACTAATAATATTAAACAGTTTGTTTGTTTAAACGCGCTAATCTTAGAAAGTACTGGGTGGATATGGATGAAATTTGGTATGAAATTAGCTTGAAGCTTAAGGACACACACAGGAACAGGCGGCTACTTTTTATCAGACTCCGAAAGAAGGAGGGTTATGTTTTTAACGTAATAAATTCCACGGGAGTGAAATCCACGCGACTGCTAGCCTTAAATATAATTGTACTGGTTTGTCACATTACTGGCTCACTACACAAAGGTTGAGGAGTTCGTAGAGTACTTGTAAGTGAAGACAAGTACCTTGAGGGAGGATATTCCGCCACAAATCAAACTTCAAGTTGTGCGTGGTTCGGGTTCCAACTCATCATATTGACACCGTCCTCAAGAAAGTATTTTGGCCGAAGGGTGTCGTGTATCGGCGATTTTGTGGGAGGCTACAGACACCACGCAACACGACCCCGTCACTTCGTGTGAAAGTTTTACTAACATAGTTTTAAGTTATTCTTGCTAATACAATTGTTATTATATTATGCATACTGAGATTCAGGTCTTTGTAAATGTAGCTTATAAATATAAGTAATATCTGCCTGAAAATGTCTGTCTCTCCTTAATACAGGTTGCCCAGCAACCTAGCTAGGAGAACACCTGGTCACCCAAAAATTTGTCGATTTGTAATACATACAAAAATACCATGAACTTTGTATTAAGTACTATTTATTACTTTTTGTACTGTTTGCCAAGATATAATATACTGGTTTTACCTAGTTCTGCTGCAGATGTTTCTATGTTGTATTGTTTATTTATAGCTCACTACAATATTGTTATTTGTTTCTTGGTGTAGTTGGAATAAAATTTGTATTATTTTATTAAATCCTGTAAGTTCCATCTGGAAGGAACATGCCTGAAGTAATGGTTTTTTTTTTAACTTTCACACAACGCTATCTAGTCCCAAACAAAGCAGAGCTTATGGTATGAGTACTAGACAACTGATAAACATACATATATATACAGGGTTTATTGTAAAACACCAAAAACCTCTCAGGACTATGTTACTAACATCATAATCAACAACTTTGGTTCTATGACTTTTAAAAATTCGTCATATTTTAGTTCACCAGATTTTCATATAAAAATAAAAATATTTAAAGTAGCGTCTATGCAAAGCAAAAGAAAGCGATAGTATAAATTGCTTTCTTTTGCTTCGCATAGAGTTCGTAACATTTAGGGCGTTCAATTTAAATATCTTTATTTTTGTATGAAAATCTAACTAAAATATGACGAATTCTTAAAAGTCATAGAACAAAAGTTGTTGATTATGATGTTAGTAACATAGTCTTGAGAGGTTTTCCGTGTTTTACATTTAACCCTGTATATGTCTAAATACATACATATTATAAATAAATTACACCCAGACAAAGAGTAAATGATCGTGCTCATCACACAAACATTTGCCCTGGGTGGGAATCGAACCCACGACCTTGCGCATAGCAGTCAGGGCCACTGACCACTATACCAACAGGCCTGTCAGGTTATTTAGAAGAAGAAATAACGATTTAGATACACCAGTATTATCTTGAGTGTGCCCATCCCAGCGAATCATACGCACTCACTGGAATGACGAGTTGCTCTTCACAATATGTTGCGCCGTCCTTTCCCCTTTCCTTCCTTATCTTAAGTAAGAAACCGTAGCATTAGGCCCGCGATGTGCCTCTCAACGCTTATCACCAGCATTAAGAGTTCTACGTCAGATAATAATCACCCCCCCTGTACTTCATCCCGCCCCCTTAACTGCCTATTTACACCCCCTTACTTGTTTGCTGTTTTTTGTTCCGCGTTCTCATCTAATAATCGTTATCAGCCGGCACTTTGTAAAGAGTTGAGCGTTGTTTACGAGTTTAATGCGAGCGGATTAATGTGTACGCAGTGAGGGCCTTCTAAACTTTGAACTGAACCAACACTAATTGGTCATTAAAGAGACAATGCAGAAATGACTTTGATAACCATATATTTAAACAACATGCCAAGAATGAAGGACATTCACAGTGGCCTATATGTACAGCAGTCGCCTCCTTCTGCGAAGCAGTCATGCTAGCGAGGAAGGAGTCTGAACGCTTGCCTGTCCAATACAACTCTCTTCCGCACGACTCAACCGCCGCGCCGCCTTCAGTTGCCTGTTGGGGTTGCGGAAATGTTCAGTCCAGATACCACGGCTTCGAAACGCAAGGGAAACTGAAGGAACATGATGTGTTATTTTCTCTTTTTTTTTCAAAAAAGGCAATGTGTTGATCACGTGAAACGAAAAAAAAAAATGTTTATTGAACATGTAAATACATTCAGTCTTGGTGTAGTGAATTAGCTCATTTAAATGTATTAATTCAAAATTACTGATGCTGATTCCCAAACTGAGCCTGAGCTTGTGTTTTGGAGACAGTGCTACAATCGTTACGAGTGATACAAAAAACTTTTTACCAAAAAATTAAACCGACTCCCAAAAAACACTGCAAAGTGAAAAATAACTTTAATTTCGGTAGTCGGTGTCTTTTTTTCCGACTGCAAAGGAAGGGTTATGTTTTTCGCGCGTATCTTGTATGTATGTATGTATGTTTGTAATATTCTTTATTACCTCATATCTCCAGAACCGCTGAACGGATTCACATAATTGAGGTATCGTTAGATTTGTCTTAGCAGCCCAAGTGTTCTTAGATAGGTGACATTTGAAAAAATCAAACATGGCGGCTGTGCGAAGCCATTATACATAGTGAAAAAAAAATGTTTTGTTTCGAATACCACAATATGGGTATCAAATTAAAGGGCTTATTGCAAGGATTTCAAAAACGTATATCATATTTATCATTAGTGTAATACTAGCAAAAAAAATACAAAGAGAAAGTTTAAAAATATGGTTTAGAGCTCTTTCACTTTCTTAATCCGGTGGGGTGCCATTGTGACATGACCGGGAAAATTAAAAAAATGTTTATTAATATTTTAACTGAAAAGTAGAAAAAAAAATATTTAAAAAATCTAAAAAACCCGACTGCTCAACTGAAATGCAAGAAACAAGCACATTTTTATTTTAAAAAGTGACAAGCAGGCGGACCCGTCAAATTTAAAAAATAAAATACGTTCAATTGGGTCCCGCCTGCTTGTCACTTTTTAAAATAAAAATGTGCTTGTTTCTTGCATTTCAGTTGAGCAGTCGGGTTTTTTAGATTTTTTAAATATTTTTTTCTAGTTTTGTATTTTCGTTTTTGGCACCGACTTCCGAAATTAAAGTTATTTTTCACTTTGCAGTGTTTTTTGGGAGTCGGTTTAATTTTTTGGTAAAAAGTTTTTATTTCACTCTTTTTAGTTGATCAATTTTTAATTTACCTTGTTACAAGAGCCTAAATGTCAACTATTTATAACCTTTTACAAAATATTGCTTTTCCCAATGCTGGGCCGTTAATTGTTGAGGAGTTCTCCTGGTACTTCACCATCAGCTCTACATCACCATATGCATTGTGACGAGCATAAAGTGCTTAACATCCATATTCAAGTAATCGAATCGCAATCCACTCAGTACTTATTATTGAGTAGTTTCGGCGGCCATCTGTGGTCTTCATCATCAGTTCCACTTCCTCAAATTGTACTTTTTGAGAGCAACTGCACAAGTTACTATAAGAAATACCCAAAATGCCATAGGTGTGCCTATAATATTTGAAGAGTTCCCTCGATTTCTCCAGGATCCCATGATCAGATCCTGACTTGATGACAATGGGACCAATTTCGAAGTATACCCTTTCAAACAAAAAAAGAATTTTCCAAATCGGTTCAGCCGTCTTCGAGTAATCGATGATCATACATAAAAAAAAAAGAAATATATAAATACACGTCGAAATGACAACCTCCGCTTTTTGTCGTCGGTTGAAAATGAGTGAATGTCGAAATGCCGATAACGTTTGTTGGGCAATCCCATATCACGGCCCCGGAACGCTAAAGCAACTGAAGGAACAGGGTTGACCTTTTTTTTTATTCCCCCCGAAAAAATGGCAATTGGTTGATCACGTGAAATTTCGATAAGGTTGGTCAATTCCCTACAGCAACCGCTGACAGTGTCCCTAGTGTCGCTAGCTCTGCTCAAATCTATCACGAAAATGATATTTTTCCAAATTGATCGTCGAAGTCCAGTATGTTTCGCTTCACATTGCCTCCCTCAATCAACAAACTATTGATAAACTCTGTTATTCTGCTGGAATTTAATTCGCGCTCCGTTTGCCGAGCAGTGGTACTACACAATACAAATATAATGAAACAAAAATTCGACTGTACAAGAATGTCAGCAGTCCCAATAACATGGCTGACTTTTAATATTTGGTGCAAGCATATCGTCCCAAATAATTTAGATAAAAAAATTGACTAAGTGCGAGTCAAACTCGCCCATGAAGGGTTCCGTAGTAACTGCGCGAAATAACTTTGTTTTTCATAGTGTTTGTATGAAACACAAAGTTATATTTATGGTTTTAGAAAATGTGCTATATCTCAGAAACCACTGACTATCTCGTTCAAACTAATTTTCATTAAAAGCTTATAATAAGATTATAATAAGTACAGCATTTATTTTATTTAGATTTTTCACTCTGTTATTAAAGATGTTAGAGGGGGCGCCCATTTTACCACTTTGGAAGTATCTATCTCTTAAACGATAGATTTTAGGAAAAATCTATTGTAGAAACCTTAATGTCATTTCTAAAGATCTATCTATAGACATTAAACACGTATAGGATTTATGAAAAAAAAAAATCTGTTTCAGTTCCATGTATGGGCCCCCTTAATTATATATTTTTTTTAATTTTTTTTTGTAAGAATTGGTAAGCTGTTCATAGAATACACCTACCTACCAAGTTTCACATGTGTAGTCCTAATAGTTTCGGAATAAAATGGCTGTGACATACGGACGGATGGACAGGCAGACACAGACATGACGAAACTATAAGGGTTCCGTTTTTTGCCATTCGACTACGGAACCCTAAAAAGGCTGTCTACGGGTATCGGGAGCTGGTTCCAAGCTACCGGTGGTTAGGACTCTAGAGAAAGGAACCTCCTCACAATACGAGCTGTATAGAAAAGTACTGCTTTCTGTATCAGGCCATTGACGGATATCACAATCGGCACAATGACAGCCGAGTCCTCATTCCACATGTCAACAACCTACCTAACCTAGATACTTTATGAGTTTTTCTTTTTCAGCTTTCACGAGGTTCTCGTCATCTTTTAGTTCTAGAGTAGCTTTCTACAATATTTGATAACGGTTATTAAAATGTCCAACTAAATTTAATATGGAACATTTCATAATGTTAAGGAAAAATGCGCTGTTAAAATGTCACGCATATCGTTTAACCCTTACAATTTAGCCTTATGTTTGGAACTATCAGTAATCGCTGATTGAATGTCAATGTATCTAATATCCTCTTGACTAACCTCGAACAGCCCATAAGTATTTTTGGGTGCGGATTCAGCTTTAAAATGTGGCAACTACTCAGATACTCGATGTCTATACGAAGTAAGCCTTCTGAATTTGTATTACATGCAGTACTTTTCGGAGTTCAGGTAATACGGGCCGGTCATCAAACTTTATCGAGTGAAACGTTACTCATCTGACTGTTCAATGCATGTATGTTTTTTCAATAAATTGATTACAATCTGGTTTTCAGTAAGACCTTTGTTTGGTTTTAACTATACACTAGCAGATGCGCGGAGTTTCATCCAAATCCAACAAGTACTTTCTAAGATTAGCGCGTTAAAACAAACAAACAAACTTTTCCGCTTTATACATAGTTTAGACATGAGTGGAGGCTAACCCCGAGATATCCGACAGTGTTGCGTCAGTTAACAACGGCTATCTAATTAATATTCAGTAATTACAGCACTATCTACTCCCAGAATACTGCAACTGATTTAATATAAATTAATTCATAGATGTATGTCCGAAGAACAGCATTAATAGGTTAATAATTAATTAATTGTATTCAGCTATCTTGCAACGCAGTAGCTGCAGGTTTAAAAATACTGAAATTACTCTAGAATTGTAACGTATTTTAGAACCCCGGAATGTAAGGGCTACTAAATGAACAGAGTGACTATTTAGCCAGTAGCAGTCTGAAACTCCCACAAAAAACATATCTTAGAAACTTAGTCAAACTTGTAGGCAATAATAACTGTTATAATAAAAAAATCCGGGTTGCACTCCAGGAGTGCCGGCAGAAGTGAAAACTTGAATATTAACGTTGTGCATTTTTGATATTTTGGAATGGTTAGGGAATAATTTTGCACGAATTGCTTTAATTATCAGTATAAAAGTACTATCATTTATGTGGTAGAATACGATATTTATTTATTGCGCTATCGTACACAAACATCACAATTTATATTACATTAAAAAGTTTATCTCTTAGAAAAATCAACTTCCATGTTAACGGGGCACCGAGCTTTTTATACACAAAAACGCGTTTTTATAACGGTTGTTTGAAGTAGTAAACAATTAAATTAAAGTCTAAGGAAATAAACTGGTACTATTGGGCATATATACTAGGCGGTATACACGATGGAAATATGATTTGATAAAGTTAACTTGATATAATAAATTCACAAAGTTACCTCTAAAAAACACAACAAACAGTACAGCGTGAATACTTCGCGGAAGGTCATCAGTTTTTGAATAATGACAAAACTACATGTTTTACACAACGTATACATTTTACATTTTCAAAATGTTGATTTGTTTAACAATAAGAAGGAAATACATAAATTCGCGCGAGTTTCACCCAATTTATCCAGAGCCGCCGCGCCGCTGTCTTGTCCGCTTTAGTCCTGCGTCGGCCATCGGACGGGGAGCTTGTGTCGCTTGCGCTTACGCACGGATTTAGTAACATAACGATGAAAATTGAATGAAAATTCATTGTAGCGTATTTGAAATGGGGGAAAAAGTAAAGAAATCAAGACAGGGAAGGGGTTGGCGAAAATCCAGAAATCTCAGTAGACCGGCGCGCGATCCCCGCCGTGTTTTTATCTGTCTAGCCTAGCCAGCTCACGCACACATACACGGAGCGCATAAAATACCTACAATCGATTAGCGCAAGAAACTCGGTGTGCCCTTAACACACACGAACATTTGCGCAAGCTTCCTGCGCCGCCTAAACGAAACAGCAGGCGCAGGTATACATTTTCGCCGCGCCGTAGAAAGAGAGGGGGATACTAATTCCTCTCCTACGCCGCGCCGGCTGTCTACTCTCCGTCCGTCTTACGAATTTTCGATCAGCGAGTTTAACATTTTTTACCCATTACAGAAAAGTGCACAACGCCGCTAAAGAAGTTTTCACTTCAAAAATATGAGTGTGCTGTCCCAGCGAAGAGATACTCTTTATTGCTTACATGACACCGTGTCAAACTTAATTTAAATTCAGGCTCTCTCTCTACTAGAAAAAAAAATAAAGATTGCTCTTAGCGATAAGACTGCCAATTGTATCCCCCTCTTTCAGTTGTTAAGTCCTTATTTTCTGTTATGGTTAAAGAGTATGTCTACTTGTCTATCTAGTTTATTTTGTCCAATCAGCGTTGTCAGCATGAACCATGGTCCATTAGGTGTTGCTGTTGTCCTGCTCGCTCTCTCTCGGCAGTTAATGCAAATCGTGCTCAGAAACAATGGCTGAATCTATCTGTCCGCACAAAGCTCTTGTCAAGCAGGCGGCGATGCCACAACCAAGGGAGATAAAGAAATACTATGCGTTTAAACATAACTGGTCGGTCATACAGTGAGGTAGAGAGAACATGGGGCATGTTTTGAGGGTATGAGGGAACGACTCTAAAATACACACATCAAAAGTGTCTAGGGATCAAGCATTTTTATGCGGATTTCTTGAGATTGAGATGTGGCTTTGTAATAAATTTATGATTTTATAAATTTATATGGATCCTTTTTGGTGCATTTCATAATTTGAAACAGGAACTGTTAATCAAATTCGAGTAAAAGATGAAAATCAGCTGTCAATATTTTCCCTATAAAAACATACAACGCATTGAAGACATTATTAGTGCTACTGTTTCCCTACTACTGATTAAAACCAACGTTATTATGGAGCGGCGACGTCATTTAAGCAGGGAAGAAATGCTCAGAGCCGTGGGAATGATAGAAGCTGGTTCCCGGCAACGTACTGTGGCTTTAGCTCTGAATACAAGTCAGAGTGTTATCAGTCGACTTTGGACACGTTACCGAAGCACTGGTACCGTGGCTGAGCGCCATGGAGGACGGTATCGCTGCACCACAGGGAGACAAGACCGATACATTCAAATCTTAACTCGAAGAGCTCCAACAATAACCGCCGTGAGGCTTCATCACTCTTCAGGGAACTTAATTAGCGACCAAACAGTCAGAAACCGCTTGCATGAAGTGAACCTTCATTCCCGAAGACCGCTACGGGTACCACCTATAGCAATGCACAATCGTAGGATTCGATATCAATGGGCTCTTGAACACAGAAATTGGGCAGAAGAACAATGGCGTTTCGTGTGCTTTTCTGATGAGTCTCGTTTTGGTATGATACCGGATACAAGACGTATACGACACTGGAGAACCCCTGGACGCCAACAGCGATTAAAATCCTGCCAGGAAGTCCATCCTTATAGTGGTGGAACCATCATGGTATGGGCGGGTATTTGGATCGGCGGAAGAACTGAGTTGATTTGGATCAGAGGCAACCTCAACGCTCAAATTTATGCTGAGACGATTGTATCTGACGTCATCGTTCCTCTACAAGTGCAAATCGGTCCCTTATTTCAGTTAATGCATGATAATGCACGACCGCACACCGCAAGAGTTGTAAGACAGACTCTCGCCGCAGCTAACATCAATGTCCTGCTCTGGCCTGCTCAGTCGCCAGACTTGAACCCGATTGAGCATGCATGGGATATGCTACAGAGAAGAGCTCTGCCGAATATGGAGGGTATCCAGTCGCAAGAAGACCTTTTTTTGTTGTTGCAACGAACATGGCAGCCATTCCACAGCGTGATTTGGATGAACTCATTTTGAGTATGCCAAACCGATGTTCTTGTGTTGTTAGTGTTCGCGGTAGAAACACGGATTATTAATTGTTTAAGTTACCCAATAAAATTTTAAAGAAAACTGTTATTTCAGTCTTTTTTTTCGAACTTTAATGTTAGTGGTTCAAATGTCAAAAATCCCTTTATTAGGAAAATGGCAAATTTCTTTATTAATGCAAAGGTGACTTGGTTTATCGTTACTGTGACAAACGAAAACACTTTATTTGATGAATCCTTAAAGAAAATTTTAATTAATATCAATCAGGAGAAAAGTTATTGCAAAAATATATGTTGATCCCTAGACACTTTTGATGTGTGTATCTTTGATCACCTATGTGTGTACATATTCATCTTTATGCATATTTTCAATCGTTACAGCACATATGGCTCACAATCACAACGCTGCCCGGTAATATACCTACACGTAAATATTACTGACATTACGTAAATATTATTATTTTTTAATTCAAAATTGGCAAAATCGCTTTTTTGTTTGTTCTTTTTATTTTTTTATCTTTAATATTTTAATTTGTGCCTTTATTATTTTTATTTTTATTACTGTATAACGTTAAAACTGTAATTTATAAAATTTTGCATGCCAATTCCGTGACCGTTATTTTACCATTATTTTTGTAAAATCGTTACCTAAATTATATGAGAATAAAATATTTGATTGATTGACTTAAACTTCGCCCACTAGTCATATTGGTGGCACCTACTACAGCGAACAGGTTTACAACATTAAAGTATACCGTAAGCCAGTTGTCCTTCTGTAGTGCTCATCGGTTTATAGTGAAAATCATCCGTATCCCAGATAGCATCAATTACTTCAACAGTCTCGGAGGACAAAGCTTTTGTTCCGCGCCTCTGGAATAGTTCAATGTTCAGCGCGGATCGGGGACATCTCGCCTTACTTCATCTTTTTAGCGAGCGACGATAGAAATCTAAAGTGATTATTAGTTTCCGGACGACGGAAATTTTAAGTAATCGAGTTTTTTGGATGTCCCCAGCGAGGAGGGTTTTGCTTTTGTTTTAGATTGACAGTATTTACAATCTCCTGCGGAATCGAACTTTAAGTCATTTTACTAAGCTTGTAATTTGTTTTAAGAAAGAACACGCCTAAGCCTTGATTTTTTCGAAAAATAGTAATATCTGTACTTACTATATATCTACATATTAAGTCATGTTGAATATTGTACGATATTGTTTATCAGGCTATGAATTCAATGTTGAAGATAAAATAAAAGCATTTTATTTAATTATAATAAGACTGCATATTACGTAATTGTTCACGCTAAGATTTTCTTCCTGCATCTAAACGCGAGGACTTTTAATTGGCTCCCTGTCTACTATACTATATATTATCCTGAGTATAATAATGAAATAATGATGTTTATTTTGCAAATAGGTTATAAATAATACTTTCACACGTCTTTTTTTCGTAAATGTAAACTAGATGAGGCCAGTTTTTCCTAACTGTCTCTTTTAAAGTCCAGACAGTCTGTAGTGATCAAATCATATGACAACCATGTAGGTTAATGTCTGTGGCGCCCTTTAGAGGACAGAATCACACAGATTTGAGCAGGCCCGTCCAAACAGTGCAAACATTTGTCAAATATCGCGTAGCTCAACTTAGAACCTTAAGGAGCTCGAACGATTTGACGAACAATACCAAAGTAAGGACATTTGGGTGGGCCGTATAAAGCACTCAAACTGCCAGATATACTAATAGCTTTTAGCCCTCCATACTTGTTAAATAAATAAATGAAATCGTTTTTTTTGGCCCCCATGAGCTAAATAATTAAACAGCTAATTCTATAAAGCAAAGCGTTTATTTGTTCTCTAGCAAACGTTACTCCTTTCTTAAGCCAAAACCTTAAAGTAAAATTTAATAAAATACTGCGATTGTGAATTTTAGCACTAACCATCGTTTATGTGAACTGGCGTGCTCCCAAACTCCACCTAAGACAGTCTGCGGGCTCAGTTAACCTAAGTTCGCCATAGATTTATTCTCTGTGTTCGCCTCTCAGCCGCAGTTTTTCAATAAAAGCCTTCGCATTAGAATGTGGGTCAGACACACGTTAAGCATACAGCTCACGACTAATATTGACTCGCAGAGACTGTGTGAGCAGGACATATCGAGAAGAAAACTGAATGTTTCAATGTTATAATCAAAAGATATTTTATGCTTGAAACATAAATGAGAGATCCAAACATAATTCAATTTAAAAGTTGTAAATGACTATCTTATTTGTGAGTTTCAATGTGCGTACAACTAGGGAGTGGAATTCTCTGCCGGAATCTGTGTTTCCTAATAGTATAGCCTGAGAGTGTTTAAGTCAAGAGTGAATAGGTTACTTCTAGGCAAGCGTGCTTCATCTTCGACCATATCATCGCTTAACCTCAGGTGAGATGGTGGTCAAACGCAATGCAATAAAAAAAGACTTAGCAGAGGCACAAACGTATAGGTACCGGGTAGGATAAACATTGTAAAAGTGTCGATAATTATGTAGCTACGTATTCACGCCCTCACAAACAACTTTATCCCTAAAACTGACGTTTATCCGAGAAACATTTTCAGTTAATCGTTCGCATAGAGCCTCCACGATCGACGTTATCGACAGAAACCTACGACAGAAAGGGTAATCTTTCCATAATAATAAAATAACATGTTTCACTAAAGATAAACACGGGCAAGTAAAAATAGATGCGGTTACCTCGTCCCCGAACCTTATGTGAGGGTTTAACATAGTTGGCGCGCCTTTCATGTTGGTTACCAATATGTTTGCCAATATTTGTAATACCTTTGATCTGAAAGTTCACTTGAACTTGGTGAGACGACTAATAACAGTGGATCTGCATCTTGAAAGTTTTGCTTTGAGGGTTCCTTTTATGTACGGAGAATTTTTATTTGATAAACTCGTATGGATATAATACTATAATATAACTGGATTCGTTCTACCTGATGTCGTAGAGTACTTCGAAACTGGAATATGTTTTCATACCTGAAACAAATTAAAAGAAAAATCAGTTCCGTGTACTACAATTTAGGTATATCCGTGATCATCAATCGTCACATTTTTCATATGACACGAGACTCTTATAATTCCGGAGCCGTAAGTAAATAACATTTTCCTTATCGCTTTCATACGTGTCCCAGGAGCCAAGACATCAATACTTATTTTATTATACACGGCTTATAGTCAATATTAAAAAGGCTGGGGATTGATTGTACGCAGAATCGAATGTGAAAAAGAGCCAATATATCATCTGTAGGTTTCATTAGCGATACGAATCATAACATAATGAAGACAGTTGTCTGGTATGGAGAATGCAATGTGCACCCTCATACAATGCATCGACTCACCGGCACCGTGACACCCCTAGATGAATACCCACACAGACCTTAATAGATACTTTTTATTTCATTCACCCCCTTTGGACCGCATCCAAGTGCTGTTCAACCTTTTAATGTCAGAATTCTTGAATTCCACGCTCTAATCGTTAGTTAAAATGGGTCACTCGTACGTAAGCAAAGTGAATAATGAAAATACATAACAGAATCGCTGCAGCGATACTTCAGACTAAATGAATGGCGCCGTTACTTATTTGTGAGCGGACTTCGATCCGGTGCGCGGCTGATTAAATAATAGGAGCGAGTGGCGTGCTCGCCGCCTACCGACTCTTTTAAGTCCAACATTTGCATTAGAACGGCGGAGTTTTAATGCAGAAATATTCTGGAGTGAACGCGCACAAAGGACAAATTGATTCGTTTCCGATTCGTGCTCGTTCGGACACTCGCACCCAACGGGATGGCTAGACACCATCCCAGCGGCCTTACCTATTGCTGTCTCTGTCACTAGGGACACACTTCGAAAACTAAATAGGTTTTATTTATTTTTAAGTCACTGACTATTGAATAAGTATGTTCAGAATCCGCATAAATATTGTAAATTATATTTAACTAGTTGTTGCACGGGGCTTCGCTCCTGTGGATTTTATCACGATAAAACATAACCTCTTTCTTTTATAGTCGGGTAAAAAGTATCAATCTTTGTTAAGCTTCAAGTTTCAAAGCTATTTCTATATTTACCAAATGTCATCCAAAACCATCAAGTACTTTCAAAAATTAGCGCGTTCAAACAAACAAACTTTTTCGCTTTACAAAAATTAGTAGATACAGATAAAAAAAAAAAATATTTATCGTCTTTCAATTCAAAATGAATGGCCATTCAAATCGACACGGCTACCTAAACTCATAATCCGAGCGCCAAGCCCCGAGTATTCACAGACAGAGCCGTTTAGTCAATTACATCGAGTCAGCTATCGAGGCACGTCGGCATAATTTCCACCAGCATGGCCCACGCGTCCACACACACACACACACACAGCCACTCGATAAAAGTCCTGCCCTCTCCACACGCTAATTGGCAGGACGTGGCCACACGCCGAGTTGAAAAAGATTTAATTAATGCCTAAACGCTTGCTAAAGTCACGGTTGACATGTAGAGAGTTAAAAGGTACTGAACAGCAGTATGAATGCGAAATCTCTTTCGGCCATCTTCAACGCATTGAAGGTTTTGGATACTATAGGTAGCAAATCAGACCTGATCACTGATGCTTATAAGTTGAAAGTGATGTTGGAAAAAGGTTACAATGCCTGGCCTCATTGGCGCAGTAGGCAGTGCGTCTTAAGATTTAGATGGCTATCTTACGTTAGATATAAGTATACTGCGAATGAATTTCTACAGGAGGAATATTAAGATATTGAGTAGGTATTATACAAGAATTTTTGAATATAATTTGATCTTGTCGATGGAAGGCAGGACGAGGAGACGGCACGTGTCTGCAGATCGAACGCGCGATAATGTGGGAGCAAGTTAAAAGAAGACGTGATTCAATATTCCTTCCGTATGCGACACACGTTTCCACCATGTTTGCCAATCGTTTAGAGTCCTCATGGTGCTTAGAGATACCTACCAATAGTGAAATAGTAAAATGCGTTTTTGTTTTCAGTCTGCAAAAAGACGTGGGCAGAAAATAATTTTTATTACGTATATAACGTTATACCTGTTGATAATATCATATTTATACATATTATTTTAGGCTATAGGCTCGCAATACAATCTACAATTCCCCGAACATGCACCTCATTCATCATTTACTAGTTAAATTCAGCAGCCAGCCTGAAAATCTAGAAATAGAATCCAATTCTACGTGGAATCTAATTCCAGTACATTAGTACCCGCAGGCTGACGCGGCACGTTAAGTGGCGCCTATTATTGTCACGGCACACATTGGCGCGCGATACATCTGCGTGAAACATGGATCGTTTGTCATGCAGCGTGTCTCGATATCGCTCGTTCTCATGATGGATCGCCGCCGATACGGAGGCCGGCTGGGCCCAGCCGCTCGTGGCCACATAAATAAGGTCGTCGTAAAAAAAGACGATGTTATGGGATAGGTAGTAAATAATAGTGTGTCAAGCCAGAAAGGTCGGTACAGGAGTCGGCCGCTGATGCGTGCTGGGTAGTAGGTACTGAGACCTAGACACGAGTCACATTAATCAAATAATAACATACTTTTCGAATTATAGTGACTTAAAAACATATTATTGGAGTTGAGCAAAAGAGACATTAAAAGGCAGTGTTGAGTAAATTTAAATGTAAGTATATAATTTATTGCTTGACTGATGTATAATAATACTAGTTAAAACGTTTATATACCATCAAAAACATCCTGTAAAAAAATAGCCAAGTAAAAATTAAAGAAATCTCTAAGCACTTGACTGACTGACTGAAGACTTGTCCGTTGACTTGGATCTGTAGACAAGTAACTGTGCATAAAGAATGTTCAACGGCCGGTCACATAAAATCAAAATATATTAATAAAGAAATCGCAGTAAAGAAACTTCAACTTGGCTTGGCTTTGCTTAGAGATTTCATTACTTTTTATAGAGAAACAAGTAGCTCCATCGAGACTTGGCTGGTTTTTTACAGGATGTTTTGGTGAGGTTTCACTTCTTTTAGCAGAAAGCTATTTTCTTAAGAAAGGTTTTAGTATATAACACATCAGGTTCTGATGAAGACCTTCGGAGATAAGTGATGGAACTCTTAAATTTAAAACAGCTAATCTCCCGCAATTGCTGCCATCGTATATCTATGTACTGTTTAGCATAATTAGCCTATTAATATCACTACAGCATAGACCTTCTGAATCATGTCTGAAATATGTTTTAAGAGGGTAAAAAAGACGTGTACAGCAAACTCTCTTTTAAAAAAGTAAGAGCGAACAGTATGTAGTTATCTCAAGTAACACAAACAATGATACACTAAAAAGCATAAAATAAAAACATTTTTTACAAAAAATTGAACCGACTTCAAAACTTACAAAAAAGAACTTAAAACGGAAAACGAAAGAGCTTAAAAACTTATATTAAAAAAAAGTTGTTTTATTGGATGTCTAATTCCGTTAAAAATAAGGGCTGGTCTACTCATATGGCTGAAGACGGTGCCAAGATAAAACGAATAGGTTTCATCACCTCGGGTGTGCCAATGCGGCGTTCTTTGCCTATCAAAACTATTCATTTTTCTTATTTACAGTTCTTCACTACGCTTAATAAATTTTGTGAATACGGCATGTTATAGTTAGGCTGGTCTGTTACGGTTTACTTACATGATTCTAGTTTTGGTAGTTTTTCCTTAAACAGGGGCACTAAACCATACCTCTGTGCTAAATTTGAGCTCTCTAAGTTTATGGGAAGTACTATGTAGTTCCTTTTTTGATGATCAGTGAGTCGGTCAATCAGTGAATCTCTAATGAGATAACATATATAACTTACATACATAATACATACATAAGCATAACTTAGTAAATAAATAAGTTACAAGCAATTCCGTGGTTCAAGTGCGTGCTTATAGCTTACTAGGTGACGATAGTTTCAGCGTCCTAAACCTATCCAGAGGTCCTCAAATAGGGGCATGAAAATACACTGAAATTATTCCAGAAAAGGATGGTAAGGCAGTGTTTGCTTCGCGCTCGACTTAGCGGACAGATTTCAGACAACTTTGCATCCACATAGTATCTGCCAACGTTCTCAGCATGCTGTTGGGACCCTCTTTCACCCGCCTCAGCAGAGATGTTGACTTCTTACGTAGATTTCAGACAACTTTGCATCCACATAGTATCTGCCAACGTTCTCAGCATGCTGTTGGGACCCTCTTTCACCCGCCTCAGCAGAGATGCTGACTTCTTACGTAGATTTCAGACAACTTTGCATCCACATAGTATCTGCCAACGTTCTCAGCATGCTGTTGGGACCTTCTTTCACCCGCCTCAGCAGAGATGCTGACTTCTTACGTAGATTTCAGACAACTTTGCATCCACATAGTCCTTGAAAGGTTCAGGAATAACTATTTCTGAATTCTTGACGCAAATTAGGCACCGTACTTTCATGGACGCACGCAAACATTTTGGAATTCCGAGTTGCTGGTCGGCGGAGGGCAGGATAGTGATCGTCACACCTGATACTAAGCGTCACAGGATTGAAACTCCGAGAGAACTTCGTGCGCTGGTTTTGCAATTCCCAAATACTTCCTGTGACTCTGGAAAGGCTGAAAAACCTGTGAAACATGTTACTACGAGGAATGTTAAGGCAAAGAAGGGCGCGCCGGCGACGCGGCGTGACTAACTTAGTTATTTTTCTGATCCGATAGTAAGTAGCTTCTTAATTTTGTCGGAGTGTATGATTTCAGTTATATGTCGGTAGTTAAAGCATTTTGCACTATTTGAATCACCTTCATAGTGATTAGATTATAATAAAATGTCAGTGTAATTTTTACATTTTCCTGTTTTGTATGTCAATGACAATATGTCATATCTAGCTTGAACTGTCATTGTCAATTTGACGTTATTTCTGACTTAATTATTTTCGTTCCGTAATCGCATTGTATGCTTTTGTGAATATTTTAATAGTTTTGTTTAAATGTCCAACAAAATTATTCGTTAGTTTGTATTCGATCTTTAGTATTTTATGTTTGTGGTATTGTTATGATTTGTTAATTTCTTCCAACATATCAGCGAGTTAGGGTAGTTAACTTGAAAGCAAAAACTAAAAAGTATTTAGTATTAACTTATTTTATTTTTATTGTATATATATTTATATATATTTATTTTACTTTATATTTATTTATGGATGATCTAATTGACTTGAATGATAGCTTTTTCTCTTGTTCTTCTTCGACTTGCAGTTTTATTAGCGCGGAAAGTGAGACACTACTTCACACTTTGCATGATAATATTTCCACTATTTTTTCTAAATACCCCAAAAATTTTCATATAGCGCATATTAATGCTCAGAGTATTCCTGGTCACTACTCCGATCTTCTGGCATCCTTTAGCAGTGCTCATCTAGATGCACTTCTTATTTCTGAAACTTTTCTTAAGCCTTCTCTTCTTTCTACGCACTATTCACTCCCTGGCTTTGTTCTGGTCAGAAATGACAGAACCGGCAAGGGTGGTGGTGGTGTTGCCATTTACATACGAGCTGATATACCACACAAAATTGTTAGCTCGTCTCCATCCCAGTACTCTGGGTCGGCTGAATTTTTATTCCTTGAGATTACTTTAAATCATACCAAAGTTCTACTCGCGGTATTCTACTCCCCTAATTTACATATTAATAACTTTGACTCCTTAGAATCATCTCTTAATGAACTTTGCCCTGCGTACGAGCACGTTATTTTAATGGGTGACTTTAATACATGCTTACTTAAAGACGACACTCGTTCTCGCAAACTTCGTACTCTCTTATCCTCTTTTAATCTTGAAATTTTACCTCTATCTGCGACTCATAATTTTCCCAACTGCACGCCTTCTCTATTGGACCTAATGATTGTTTCTTCACCTAGCAAAGTTGCTGAGTATGGGCAGCTTACTGCAACCTTTTCTTACCATGACCTCATCTTTCTTTCCTATCGTATCCGATCTCCCAAACGTAAACCTCGCTTCTGCTATTTACGTAATTACAATGGCCTATATCTTGCTGAGTTAGCACGTGATGCAGGAGATATCGACTGGACCTCCGTAGTCGAAAGCTCCAGTATTGACGAGAAAGTCAGCTGTTTCAATTCCGAGCTATTGGGTCTCTATGACAAACATGCACCGCGTCGGCGAATTAAAGTAAAACATGATCCTGCTCCTTGGATTACTGCTGAAATCAAAGATGCTATTGCTCGTAAGGATAAAGCGAAGAGTAGGTATAGACGTAGATCCACGGAGCAGAATTTTGATCACTTTAAAGTTATGCGTAATCGCTGCAATCGTATGTGTCGAGATGCTAAAAGACGTTATTTCCACGAATCTCTTATTAATCGAAAGTCCTCTGATGTCTGGAAATTTCTAAAGTCAGTTGGCATCGGCAAATCACCCTCTAATACTTGTGAAGATGTTGACATATGTGCTCTTAATAGACATTTTTCTCTTCCTCCTGTTTCTCTTGAACCTAGTGTCAAAATTTCAACTTTGCAAGAGCTCACTGATTTGCCTTTACCAAATTGCCCAACTTTTAATTTGACTTCTGTTTCTGAAGACGATGTTAAAAAATCTCTACTTTCTATTTCCTCTTCGGCTGTTGGTCATGACAATGTGTGTTCGAGGATGATAATACCTATTCTACCTCAATTGCTCCCCATTCTAACTCACATTGCTAACTATTCCTTATTTTCTAGCTCATTTCCTAGTGCCTGGAAACAGGCACATATAATACTTGTTCCCAAAATAAACAATCCATCGTCCTTATCTCACTTCAGACCTATCTCCATTTTACCTTTCCTTTCTAAAGTTCTTGAACATATTGTTCATGGCCAAGTTTCTAGATACCTTACAGCACACAATCTAATTTCCCCTTTCCAATCTGGATTTCGTACTGGTCACAGCACAGTAACTGCACTTCTGAAAGTCACCGACGATATCCGCTGGGCTATGGACAATAAATCTCTCACCGTATTAGTCCTACTTGACTTCAGTTGCGCGTTCAACTCAGTAGATTTTGACATACTTCTTGGAGTCCTTCGTTCATTTAACTTCTCGCCTTCTGCACTATCCTGGTTTGACTCGTATCTTCGGGGTCGCTCTCAGTGTGTCCGCCTTGATGAAAAATTTTCTGATTGGTGTGATCTCACTGCTGGTGTGCCTCAGGGTGGCGTTCTTTCTCCTCTTCTTTTCTCTGTCTTTATTAATACAGTTACTCATATCATCACCTCGAACTTCCATCTCTATGCAGACGATTTGCAGCTATACCGACACTTCTTGCTGGCTGACGCGGACTCGGCGATTAGTGCCATGAATTGTGACTTGGAGAATATTAGTCAGTGGGCTAAATCATACGGATTACAGATTAATCCGTCCAAGTCCCAGGCTATGATCTTAGGTAGTCGATACTATCGCTCTGCACTTGACACTTCCTCTTTGAGGCCATTATCCCTTAACGGCTCGGTCATTGCGTACACGGATATTGCAAAGAATCTTGGTGTATTACTTGACAGCAATCTTTCTTGGCGAGCGCAAGTAAGTGAGGTTAGTCGTAAGGTGCACTTTTCCTTCCACTCTTTAAAATCCCTTCAAAGCTTCTTGCCTTTCAAAACTAAAATCTCTTTAGCTCAAACTTTAATTCAGCCGATTATTGATTATGCTGATGCCTGCTATTTGGATGCCACTGAGGAGCTCTTATGTAAGCTTGAGCGCTTGCAAAACTTGTGTATTCGCTTTATTTTGGTCTGAGGAAATACGATCATGTCTCTCAGTTTCGCAAGGATCTCAAGTGGCTCCCTATCCGTCTTCGCAGGAACACTCGAATATTATTCCTTCTGTACAACATCCTATTCAATCCTGCATATCCTAGCTACCTGCGCGATCGTTTTTCATTCACTCGTCCTACTGATGCCCTTTGTAGATCCCACCTTAAACTCTATCTCAATTTCCCATCCCAAAACTCTTTCACTCACACTCCTTCTCCTTTCATGCAGTACGACTGTGGAACTCACTTCCCGCTAAAATCCGCGAAGCTAAATCCATTACTATTTTCAAAAAGCAGGTCAAAGATCATTACCTATCTAACATCCCGTAATTTTATATATTTATTATAGGTATATATTTTTATAGCATGTATTTTAATTCTATGTATGTATATATTTATTAAATATATCACTTTAGTTTAATTTTATAGCTAAGTATGTTTTATATCGTAATTAGTATTTATACACACTGTGTCTATCATCTCCTCTTCAACTCTCCTGTCGCAGGTCTGCTGGAAGAAATTTCTTAGGAAATAAGCAGCACCTTTGTGCTCTTTTGTCTGTATTTAATTTTTTCCTTTATAAGTGTCATGTGTGTACATAAATAAATAAATAAATAAATAGTATCTGCCAACGTTCTCAGCATGCTGTTGGGATCCTCTTTCACCCGCCCCAGCAGAGATGCTGACTTCTTACGTAGATTTCAGACAACTTTGCATCCACATAGTATCTGCCAACGTTCTCAGCATGCTGTTGGGACCCTCTTTCACCCGCCTCAGCAGAGATGCTGACTTCTTACGTAGATTTCAGACAACTTTGTATCCACATAGTATCTGCCAACGTTCTCAGCATGCTGTTGGGACCCTCTTTCACCCGCCTCAGCAGAGATGCTGACTTCTTACGTAGATTCTACTTGAGAAGATATGGAAGCCATCGGCGCGAGCTTGCGCGAACATCTCTAATGCAGCAGGCGAGGTAGTCCAACAACATCCTCAAACCATCATTATATTGCATACGCAAGGTATTAAGCGATCGTATGGAGTACTTGGTCCATAGATTACCCATGTAATAGGCTGGCCCTTGATTAAGCGGAATGGTGGTAATCCCTATTGCAACCGAGGTTTCAAGTTTAAGGTCAGTTTCTATCAAAATCAAAATTACAAGCATTTAGAGTTTTTTATTAGCACACAAGAGCATATTTTGAGTGAAATGCAATGGTAGGTAAGTGATACTGAATGGTAAGCCGTCATTTACTGAGGTAAAAAGACAAAATATTGATAAAAGTAAAATTATGATGAATATGCAATTTCGGATCGAGACATATTCATAAATTCATCAATCTTCATATGCGTTATGCTTTCCAACATTTGAATATATTAAACGTCAGTTACACGCT
This sequence comes from Tholera decimalis, assembly GCA_943138885.2. Lineage (NCBI taxonomy): Eukaryota > Metazoa > Arthropoda > Insecta > Lepidoptera > Noctuidae > Tholera > Tholera decimalis. Next base: position 49,571,368 of record OW964550.2, on the reverse strand, counting down.
ACTTCAATAAGAGGTTGTTCAACCTGATCTTTCGTTGACATTTGTATTGTAGGTACATATTTTCCATTTTAAATTGTGTACGATATTTCCACCGAACGCAGACTTTTGAAAATAAAATTCAAACAGAATGAGTGTATTGGTTTACCAGATTCTTTCCACAAATATACATGTTCTAAATTTGTATATGTATTATAGTATGTTGGTTTGAGTAAATGTTCTTCTTTGTCTCGATGGAATCAGACAAAAACATTGTGAACGCTTGCTTGCAAGTATTGTTGAAAAGAAATAAAATGCATTTATTGGCACACTGTTCAGTAAAATAGCAAAAACTAAATATTTAGCTTATTACTAATACAGTCTAGCTTTCTTACTATTTACCATGAACATTTTATATAATATACTCGTATTGTGTCAAGTAAATAGCAGGTGGCGATGTTTAGTGCAGGCGATTGACTTCCAATGGACAATATGTTGATACAATATCTACGGAAGTCGCCTATTCATTTCATAAATCCTAACTCTGATATTTTGTCAGGTACTCCTTTCTGATAATCCAGTTAGTTGAATTTAGGGAGTCTTTAAGTCAAGAGTGAATAGGTTACATCTAGGTAAGCGTGCTCCATCTTCGAACAAAATATCAACACTTACCATCAATAAAAAAAAAATACCATATCGCACTAAATAGATGGAGCAGCTTCTTTCTGTACCTCCAGGCGTTATACACAGTAACCGCTGCTGTTCACCTGCCACAAAGGCTTGCCACTCCTGACGCCACTGTTGTGCAAACACTCGCACAGATAACGTTTAAACCAATACTGAACCTATTCCGATACAGTAACTCAAGGCGTGCGGTCGACGAAGACCGAATTCCTCGACAATTCCTTGCCTGAACACACAGTTACTGTATAAAACACGGTATACACGTGTGGTTAGGCGCATGTGTAAATAAAGCCGACACGTTCACGCCACGCGGCGTAGATAGCTCATCCATAGGGACAACTAAACAGTTATCGGCTTTTAGTGTTGGGCCAACCAGGCGAATTTTTGTTGGGATCAACGTTTGATCAAATCATCTTGTTTTAGCAATTGTTTTGAAATGGAGAACGTAAGCACGGGCCAGAATACCTTAATGGAAACGAGACCGATGGAAAGGTGAACAAACCTGTTCCTTTATTACGCTACCAGAACCTGATGGGGCACAGGGACCCCAAAGTTGCAATGGCTTGCAAAGGCGATGGATGGGTAATGGCCCGGGCGTTGGGGATCGCGAGTCTATCTCCGGCCACGAGCGGCGGCGAGCAGGGGTAGCTCACCGTCCGGTCCAGGGACCAGGGGACCAGGCCCGGGTCAGCGGTACGTCGTGTTTCACGCGCGCCTCAAAGAGCTATCAGCAGCATTGAAGGGGCCCGATAGGACCATTGCCTAACGGGGTTGCGGGAATGTTCTAACGAGATACAGCGGCCCCGGAATGCAAGGGAAACTGAAGGATCAGGGTGGATTTTTAGTTAATAGAAGTATGACACTCCCTTTCGCTCCACCTACAACGGGATTACGAGAATTACACAATTACGAGTTCCACTCGTGCAGGTGACTTGCTATCAGCGAAGGCACATAGCAATGCTATGTATCTCCTGAAAATTTAAAACAAAAAGTAGTTATGAGACTTTACAGTTCAGAATCGCAGAAAAAGCCAATATTTGCCATAACTCCACCAATCCTTAGCTAATCCACCAACATCGGGTAGTGTACAATTCCACGCCATCGCCAATAATAGTCGGACATTAGTCGTTTTAATTACGTAGGTACCAAGTTCATCTGCTCCGGTTATTTCCCGAGGGCTTGCTCACGATAAAGGATTAATGCGCCGGATCAGTGCCGGATCAGCGCCGGACTAAAATTGTAGACGGCTTATAATCTAATCTGATGTACCTACCTACCTAGTTCAAGTAATGATTGGCTATGTAAGAAACTGTTCCAGTTACGTGGTTGTAGGGACTAATAGTCAATTTCTTATGTATATATATTGAAATTGCCTTTTTATAGTAATAGATAATTTAAATTGACATAAAACATTCTCCATACATCCCAATTATTCCCAGTCTCAACCGAAGTTACTTTCTAACTCACGTTATTCGTACTTCTAACTTTATAAATATAGTACATCGATATTTTAAACCTCGAAGTTCAGAAATACAGACCTTAAAAATTTCAAGTCATTATGTAAAATTGTTTTTTGTGTAAATTACAAGTAAGTAAATTATGTAGTTGACTCAGAAACTAAACTAATACTAAACTAACTTGGTGGTTCCATTTATGATTGGGACAGTAACATTTCCCGTGAACGTGGCAACCTGTTATTACAGTGGCAATCTTCAATTTAAATTCGTTTTGAGGTGAAAACAGAATACCTACACTCATCTACAAGTCTAATTTATACTGGTAATCTGCTAACGTACCTCACAAGTGTATAAGGTACTAGAATATAATTATAACTTATTTGTGTTTTGTATGCAGACCATTGATCCATAATTATATTCTCAGATAAACCGTAAGCTGTTGTTAGTAAATACAAATAAACAAAAGTAATAATTTACATGGCAACTTATACCTACGCCTCTGGCACACGCTTACCTGTTTAGCGCCTGACAAATGGGAAAAAGGCTGTCTGTCTGTATTCTGCAAACATCACAATATTGATGCAATGAAAACGATCTCATAAATAAACAGTCTTTATTTTGCCTTTAACCTCTTATTCTATTTTAAAGCGAAGTTTATAAAAGTTAGTAACAAATTATGTAGCAATTCAATTTACACGTAAAGTCAGCTTGCAATTTAAATTAAACTAAGTACTTAGATCTGAAAATAAAGTTATCTCAAATATAAATGCTTTCAACCATAAGTAATAACTTGAATATTTGAGTGAACGAATTCAGTCCCCGTTGACAATTTTACACATTGCTAGACATTTATTTAGAGAGCGTGTAGTGTGTTGTGAAATTGGGCAACAAGTCGGTTTGAGTGCGGGGAGCGATAACGGGCGGAGTCGCGGCGCGAGGCGTAACCTCGTGACATTAGAACACAGCTATGCTCACACGATGCTAGAAAGCTGATTTTTAGGGTTCCGTACTCTAAGGGTAAAAACGAGACCCTATTACTAAGACTTCGCTGTCTGTCCGTCCGTCTGTCTGTCACCAGGATGTATCTCAAGAAATGCGACAGTTAGAAAGTTGAAATTTTCACAAATTATGTATTTTTGTTGCCGCTATAACAACAAATACTAAAAATAAAATAAAACAAATATTTAACGGGGGCTCCCACACAACAGACATGTTTTTTTTGCTGTTTTTATATACCTTCATTGTGCGTACGGCTAAGGAGTGGAATTCCCTGCCGGAGTCTATGTTTCCCGACAGCTACAACCTAGGAGTCTTTAAGTCCAGAGTGAATAGGTTACTTTTAGGTAAGCGTGCTCCATCTTCGATCACATCATCACTTACCATCAGGTGAGATCAGTTTAGCTTTCTTATAGGTATTTTTTCTTCAAGCATACGAGTATAAGTGCAATGTTTGACTAATATCCCTGAAATGAAAGCACTAAGCCTTTAAAAAAAGCTGCGGCGATCGCATGCAGAGGTATCTAAATGACTATTTGTGTTGCACGCACGTACAGCATCAGCAATACACAGTTAGCATGCGATACAGGCACTGCATGCTGTTTTAAACCGATTCCCGATGTGTGCTGCTACCAGTATCGTAGCTCCATGATCCGTCTGAACCCACCGGAATCCCGGTGAAATGGTTTCACGCGGATATTCCTAGGCGTTACTCTCCTAAGCCACAGTTCGCCCGCCAGAATATCTATTCATCGTTCAGAAAAATATTTCTCTATTTGCAAAAGCAGTTGGAAGTTTTGCTCTTAAATAAAAGCGGGTTATTTCTTTGTAGTGTATCATCGTCTGGGGACTGATCATTTGTTCACTCTTGTCCTTTATATGTCTTAGAGGTCTCCTGAGATTAATGTTCCACGTGAGATATAGGCAGTTTAAATGCAGACATACCTATTTATTTTTGAATAGTAAGGGAGACTCGAATCATAATCCACTTTTTCTTGCTGACGCTTTGCATTACGAATTCAAGTTACATGCATAATCATATAAGTTTACCTGTCAGTAAAAAATCATAATGTTGCACACAGCACATTTTAAACGTGCCAATCATCAAAGTGATTCACAAATTACGAGTTTCCAAGGTAAGGTCGCAGTTATTAAGAAGATATTTTATAACAAAATTTTATAGCGAGCTGAATTGACTCCCTTCACTCGTAAAATTATGATGATGAATAACTGAGTCATCCATTCTACGTTATAGCTGCTTTATCTTTATTATTAGCTCCGTAATCCTATAATATTTATGTAAAAGACGTAACTTTGGCCCCGTTAGGATCGTTACACCCTGTAGTGCAATATGACACAGAGTTCAACAACGTATGTAATTCCATCTAGTCTTTTTAACATTTGACTATGGGCTGGTAATATTTGCATAATAAATTTACATTTTACTACGTAAATAACTTTGATGTATTTATAGGTACTACATATGTATAGGAATAGCCGATTGACGGAGGCTCCGCGAGAGCCAACACTGCTACTAACGTTACTATAGTTTTATTTATGATACCGTATATGTATATTCAAACAAGAACCAAATCAAGACCATTACTATAATTACATAATTGTCCATTACTGACCATTGCGTTGTTTCCTTGATATTCAATTAATCAGCTCACAAATTCTCAATTCGTTGGATGACTTCCGCGATGGTCACTAGATTTAGTTTATTTGCTGAAACAATAACGCCGCTGTAATATATTGAAGAGCAGAGAAAATATTATGTTAGGACTGGATGATTCAGTTAGAAGCGAGACGTACTTATGTACCTATGTGCGATGCGTGAGCGTTTGAAACGGATGGATGGAAGAACGAACGCTTTAAGATCAGAAGAGCTATAAGTGGCCAGAGGTACTAAGTATTCATTGTACCAGCTTTACCCACTTCATTAATAGCTGTTCATCGAACTTGCAGATAAAATTGGAAAAATATGGTGTGCGCCTATTTAAATAATATTAATTAGGTCGCGTAGCGTAGCGGAGTATTGAGCGCGACGCGGCCGCCTCGCCTCGCCGTGCTCTGCGAACAATTAATTGTTTCGGCGTCAACCCCAGACGACCATAAAAACTACACAGAATTTACAAAGTAAAATTTAAAATTCCGCGACAACGTCGCACCTAAGAAAAAATTCTTTTCAAGTGTGACTTGATACTTTACAATTTCCTATATCAAAAGTGGTTGTGTGCCACCAGTAAAAGTGTATGATATGTCTCGGCATCGACAGCACTGGGCGGCTGGACGCTGAGGCAGGCGGCTGGAGGCGACGACTGATGTAGGTTACAAGGCGAGTGCATGTGTGCAGGGAACCAGGTCGACACAGACTCTGCGGCCGTATCGATTGGCGGCGCGCGCAGCCCGGCCAGAGCGACACTCTCGCGGGCCACGTCTCCACCGCGCCGTGCACGCTACGCTCATCTCACCAATCGCCTAGTAAACGCGCAATGTATATTATAGACGATTCACATTAGAGAGGTCCGATCATGTTGAATCGACAGGGTGATGTAAAGTGATTGTGTGCGGACGTCGCGCGTCGAATCGGGCTGGCGCGGCGGGCGGCGGCGGTGTAAGATGAAATAAAATTAAGTTCAGATGTAGACCGATTCTCGATTTGCATCCGAATTGAATGTTTCTAGAGTCGATTACTCGTCGAGTCCGGCTACGGAGTGCTCGATGCGGGTGCAGGACGTCCTCTGAGCACGGCTTGCGAAGGCGGCGGATCTTATGTCAAATTGATTCTGAACTTCATATGGATTTAACATTCAATCTGCCGCTGTATAAATCGTTCGTTCTCGTATTAGTAGAATCCTCAATGCTCTACGTAAACAACGAGTACTTAGTAACTATGTTTTATTGCTGCGGCGGCCCAGTAATAAGGCGAGCGCTATACATGCATATACATAAATATAAATTGAGCTCGTGAGTACACATTATTGGTAGGAATTTCTCGTTTTCCACTACTGTTGAAATTAATTTCAGTGCATTTTCTATAAATGGACTTCGCAGAGGAAAGAAGTACTTATGGCGCACGAAATGCCATTTAATTAGCTCCCCGAAGAGTTTATTGAAGAACTGTTGATGCCAACTCGTGGAGTGTAACTCTACGCGGTTATTATGTTTGAGTAAAATGTGTATGTTCTGATTCAATACAGTTTTAAAGAAATGCATTACAAAATAAGTACAATTAATTTAGGCTACCTATGTTTCAGCACGAAGAAAATATGTGGTTCATAATAATTGAGAAGATTTAATTAAAAATATCTATCAAAATTTTCGTGATCATAATCATGATTATATGAAACGTGTTACTGATGAGTTTTCTTTAATCATAGATTTGTACATGAGTATAAAAAGCGCGCTATTCTGAAATAGGGCTTTTATTTGATCTGTTACTCGAAAAATTCGAGAAGCTTTTATTTTTCTATTTTAGTATACAATAACACACACACTACATTTTTACATTTCAGCTTCTGGAACAATAAAAGATTGTAAAGCAAAATTCAATAACGTTTCTCCTAGAGATTCTCAGAACATCAATGCTAATCAGCTCAACACTAAAATAAAAAGAAAATCTACAGACGAATTGAGAATCTCCTCTTTTTTGGAAGTCGGTTAAAAAAGAAAAAGAAAATACTTTTTCCTATAGTTTCAAAACGCTCCGCAAACAAATCCCAACACATCGCACACGACAGGCTGCGGACATACAAACATACAGATCCACAAGCCCGCATGTAGTGAGCCATTAGCCGAGCCGCTTCATCGTGTAGTCCGCTTGTGCCACGTCAACTGTACGCTGGACCACAGCTAACTATACAGTATACTGTATGAACACTGTCGCAAGAATCGCTCGGCTGGCTTCAGATGTTTTGGTAATATTGATCTAGAGCTTCGAACAATAGAGTATAGAGTTTTGCTCGCCGGAAAACTTTTATTCAGCGACAATATCTCTTGTCCTATCCCAAGGTTTAATCAGTCACAGTACCAATTTTCATAAAAATCTGTTTAGTTGTTAAAGTATGACAGACATAGTTAATTTTACATGTACAATATTAGTAAGGATAGAAGGAATTATGATATTGAGGGGGAAGTTCCTAGTTTAACTGAGAGGTAAGATTAATTCATATAGGTTTGAAAACGTCAATAGCTTAATGGATAAGGTGTCAGACTTGTGATCGAGAGGTCGCCGGTTCTAACCCCATGTTCTTTTTTGAGGAAATACGGAAAACCCTTTTTTTAAGAGAAATAGCAATGTATCATTTCGGTATGGTACAAAGACATAAACCGAGATAAATAGGGGTTTACATATATACTAATACTAGTATTTGCGTATTGCGCGAGGTGCAAGCACCTCGCGTGCTTGTGAAAACAAAAAAAAAAGGGGCGGGGGTGATGGGGGGGGTTTAGTATTTGCGTGTTGCGCGAGGTGCAAGCACCTCGCGTGCTTGTGAAATAAAACTAAAGCATTGCCCCTCTAAATCAAGTATTTGCGTGTTGCGCGAGGTGCAAGCACCTCGCGTGCTTGTGAAAAAAAAAAAAAAAAAGAGGGGGGGGAGTGATGGGGGGGGGGGGGTTGCACAAGTATTTCGACTAAAGCATTGCCCCTCTAAATGAATCTGAAAAAAAAATGTTCCAAGTCTCTTAGATTCCGAGATCCGCCTAAAGGGAGGGGAGAAGGGGGGCGGGGGGGGGACTTTGAAAAATGGTTTTTACTTAACCGAGCCTCCTCTATACGAATCCGTAAAAAAAAAAAATACGGGTCTCGTAGTTTCCGAGATACGATAGGGAGGGGGGAGAAGGGGGGGGAAAAGGGGAGGTTTGGCACTTTTCCCGTAGGTTTCAGAGTTACTTGTTTACGAATCTGTCAAAATATACCCACCTCCCCATCCACCATCTGGGAGAACAATTATGTCAGTGAGTCAGTGAGTGGTAATTTAGCTTTATATAGTATAATTTGCAAAAAATCTGTGTTTCAAGTTCAATTTTGTCACTTTAAAGCTCGACCCACTCTTTATCAATATCTCAGGTAGCGTTCTAGTAGCGATGATCACACGTTCACGAAGGCTACGATGTCACCTATGAGAAGAATAGTAAACACGTCGGTTCGTGAGTCTAGACCGCTCAGGCTTCCAAGTGCTGAGATTGCTGGGATTTTTGATCCTTGTTGCCTGCCTGGATGGTTGAGTAGTCGTAGCGACTTCTTAGCACGAGGCCCCGGGTTCGATTCCACGGTCGGGCAAAAAGAGTTTAGAAGCCTCGTGTCTTGGAAAGCACGTCAAGACTGGTCCTTTTTTTTCTGGGTGGGAAAACATCGAATAACTTCTCCCGCTCTGGGTTAAGCGGTCACTCCATTTAAAACACTAATATTCACTATCCGTTTACAATGGAAGCCCAACTCATAGTTGGGAAAAACTACGCAGATGTTAATTTATCCTGGCGCCTTAGACGATAATTATAGACTCGGGGTAGGATGTTAATACCGGGCATTTGCGGCTAACAGTGTTGCTGGAGTATGGAGAGACTATTAGACATATTTTCAATACAATAAAAATAAAAGCTATAGAAAGAGAACAGTCTGAATGGTAGGTCAGATCTCGAATAATGAAGCAAGTTTGTGAGGAGGGTGATTGTTACTAGCACTAGGTAATAAGATATTAGATATAAATTACTAACATTTTATGGATTCTTTGGTCAGAAATAGAAGTTTTATTATTATACAAGCACGCGCACGAAGACGTGGGTGAACCCACGTCGTCGTTTATGGCCTACAGCACTTACAAATAATGCAACTTACTACTAATGAATTTTTTTTAGAATTGCGTCATTAGTTCCGGAGATTACCCCTTACATACAAACATACAGACTTACCAATAAATTTAAGCGCTTTATAATAGATATTAGAATACGTTATTTTTAAAACCTTTATTAAATTAATTTGGGGTTTTTATCCCAAATGGATACGCGAACCCCATCATGCCGTACATATGCTTCTACAAAACAATGTTTTCTTAATTTAATTTAAAGGAGAATCCTAATCAATGTAGTTACACTAACTCGCTAAATCTTTTTGCTACGTCTGACTTCGATTGAGCTAAAGTTTATTGGATTAAACCTACCTGTAATATATTTAAACTAAACTTATTGATTAGCCTTCTTAGAATAGACAGATAGTACTTCTTACAGCGTCATTTTATTTTCAGCATTTCGCTCGTTCGCACCCTTCGCGATTTAGTTCACAAGTAAACGTAGCATTTCCCGTTCATTGAAATAACAGCCAATGATCACTAATTGCGTTTGTTGAAGCTTGCGCAGCTGTCACGACTCTTACAACCTTCTATTAACCAATTAGGACTGTTTGATTTCAGATTTTGTAAATAATAAATGATCTTTATTTTGCAAATTGGTTATTAAATAACACTTTTATTCATTTTATTTTTGCAAATTTATACTAGATGAGGCCGGTGTTTCCTAACTGACTACCCTGAGAAGAAACACTGAAACAAACTCAGGGGTTCGTCTCTTTTGAAGTCCATACAATCTATACTGGTTAAATTGTATGGGAAACTTGTAGGTTACACAGTCTAAGGCGATCTTTTGAGGAAAGGTGCTCACAGAACTGAGTGGGCCTGTCCATGCAGTGCAAGCATTTGTCAGGTAACGTATGTATAGCTCAACTTAGAATAAGGAGCTTAACAATTTGACGGACGTTTGGGTAGTAGTTTGTAGTAGTTAGAAATACCTGTATTTAGTTTATCACTTACCATCAGGTGAAATGGTGGTCAAACGCGAGCCTATTATCAATTAAAAAAACCGGTCAAGTGCGTGTCGGGCCACGCGCAGTGTAGGGTTCCGTAGTTTTTATAACAGCCAAGTGCGTGTCGTATTCGCTGACTGATCGTTTCATACCATGCTCTAACTAAAAGCCAAACATGACTACCTAACTAATTTGACTTCCTATACAAATCCTCAACTGATCCGACAATTTTGCACGGAAAGTTTCAATTTTTTTTAGAGATTTGTATAAAACTTGTCATAGCCGGTGTTTTTTTTTTTTTTACCTGTTAATCCAGATTTTAATTTAAACAATTAATTACAACAAATATACAAAATTATGTACTAAAATACAAACTACAATAAAGCATCAAAAAATTCATCCTCAACGCTGTCGGCTGGCAACGTACCTAAGATACTGGCGGCATTGCCTCGTTGTATGGCAATGCTTAGCCGTTGACCAAAGAAATAGCCAGCCCTTGGGTCACGGGAAGCGTCAACGAGCCTTTTCGATATTTCTTTAAAAAGGCTGTGAGCACACGGGCCCCATGGTCCGAGAGTTTCGACCCCAAACGGCTCGAAAATATAGTTATCACCGAGATGACTATATTTACGCAGCCGCAGCGGGAGCGCCAGCACAACATGATGAACTGGGAAGATGGGATGGCGCGACAGTATCGACACAAGTTGCGTCCCACACTAAAGGCCTACCCATCTTCCAAGGAAACAATGACATGCCGTCCGGTCTCTTGCCATCGTCACGCGCCAGTCCAATGGGTTCCAAAACGGCTGGAACGCCGACGGTGACAAGGGCTCGTCGGATAATGTCATTTAAGTTGGCATGTCGTGCAAAACGACCCGCACTACGGCTGCAAGAGAGACCATGGTGCCCGAGGCTGTTGACCGCTTCTCCACAATTACAGCGATGAGGGGAACAACAAGGGGCTCCTAGGCGTAGTGAAGCAGCGATGCGGAAAGTGGTGTCGTCGAACAAAGTGCCTAGATTTGAGGATGGTAGAGCATGTAACCAAAGACCTGATTCCCACTTTCCCACAGCCAGCAGACGAGCACACTCAGCAGAAGTAGCAGACGTGGTTAGTAAATTATTCAGAACTACTCTGCAGAGCGGCTCGTCCCACCGCCTCTGGGAAGATGGTATAACAGGTAGGTCAGAATTCGGACAAGCGAGATTCCAGGCATCAATAGCCTCAGTGAAGCACGGCACATTGAAATCAATCAGTGTGGAAGCCAGGATATTCCTGATTAATTTCTCAGTGTTGTGGACCGAGGAAATGAAAGCCGGTAAACTAATACTAGAAATTTTGCGGATTCCGAGCCCTCCCATGCGGATGGGAAGAGAGGCTTGGGCCCAAGCTCGGTCATCCAAAGCCACATTCAGAATTAAGGACAAAGTTCGTCTGATAATTTGATCCATTTGAACTAAAAGTTGATGGTGCTTCCACAAATGGGAAGCACGAAGAGAGTATGTTAATTTAGGGGCGAAACAGCAGAAACGAATTATAGTGATGGCCGAGTGCATATTGATTTGGAGCGCCATCTATCGACATTTCTATAGAGTTGTTCGAAATTTTCGAGTCAAATACAATTGGTCGACTATTACTCGTAAACTTGTAAAGCCCACTTATGTGTGATAGTTTTCCTTTAAATTTCGTTATATATAGGTACTACTGCCGTGACATTTGAATTTCTAACTATAACCGTTTAGTTGATAGAGGGGGGAGACACTTGACTCTAACGAAAATTGGTACTTTAAAGCTTGATAAGTCACGAACGGTTTACTTAAACAAAAAACGGTCTAAACAAACCCCTAATATTTTTGAAAGACCTATTCAACGATATCCCACACTATGAGAAGGACGAAAAAAAAATATCATCCCACTTTACATGTATGGGAGGTACCCTAAATAATTGTTTTTTTCAAAATTTTATTTTACCACTTTTTTGGCGTCATTAACGTGTATACTCATGCCAAAGTACAACTTTCTAGTACCAATAGTTTTTGAGCTAAACCGTGGACAGACGGACAGACAGACGGACATGGCGAAACTATAAGGGTTCCTTGTTGACTACGGAACCCTAAAAAGATATCTACTGAATACAGATATAGATATCTACATATTATTCTTATAAAATATATTAAACTTTATGTAAGAGATGTAAAAGAACGCTTTTCACAACGTAGAATGTTCTAATTTAATGTAGAGTTGAGACATCTCCGCGTGTAGTACTGAAGATGTAACTCGGCTGCCTCACCCTCCACTCATAAATCGGCTCACATTTGTCGCTTGTTTTAAATGCCCATTTAGATTAATTTTCTTGCATTAAGATGACGTTACATTGCGCGCTCGCGTCGTAAACGTTCTCCGCGCGACATTAGCGCCGCGGCGATGTACCCGCTCCGGTGATGGCGCGCTCTGCTTGAATATCTTTCCACCCCATAAACCGTTGTAACGCCACAAATTGAATTGCTCCGCGTTGTTCGTGGACGATTATGACGTCACTCGCACGTGCAGCCGTGACGCCACATTACCCGACAGCAAACGACACACACACACTTTATTATAGTGGTGGTGCATCTCGCGTGACGTCACTAAGTATTAGGCGATATAACATCAGGCAAATATTAGATTCTAGTCTCGCGTATCGGAAATTTTAGAGGGTATTTTCAACTAAAATTGTAATACCGGAAAACTCAGTACAAGTAACACCGAACAGGAACACGAGAAGTTATTTGAAAGGTAAACTTTCCCCCGGGAACGCTCGGCACCTCGGCGCTGTACAGTCATTTGTCAAAAAATAATAAACGTCACATTGTCTCAGATTTATAATTTGTTGAGTCGATACAAATTGCAATTTCGTCAGTGGGGCGGCACAACTTGAACAAGTTATTGGTTTGGCACAAACTTACGTTTGGCGGCTCGTTCACACCGCGCCTTACTCGACCCACTACTCGATTGCTCGAACCTACTTGATAAGTTTTAATTAAATAAGTTCTCCGATGGCGGCGGGATTCTTGTGAATTCAATTTATGCATGCAGTTTCGCCAAATAAAAACTGAAATTGGATTAATTGGGCAAATAAACTTGACGGGCAAGCTGAAAGCTTTTCGCTACGTGCGGAAAGTTCCAGTGCGCTAACTGAACTTACATGGTTTACTACGTGTTACATAAGGTTTACTTTTACAGCCTTAGTTTCAGCCCAGAAGCGATCAGTTACATTAGATATATTTTGTCGAATGTCGATGTGCGCCAGCTTTTGATTCGAGTGACTGGCTCAAGTACTGGCGCGTGCTCGAGCTACTGACTCTCTCTGAAATATGACGGCCCGTGCAGGAATTCCTTCAACAGAGCGAATACAAAATTAAATTCGCGAATGGAGCCTCGCTTCAAGGGTTATCAAGCGGAATTCGACTGTTTATTTGAATTTATTTCAATATTAATCCTTTGTGTTTGCAGTTGTCATATAAAAAATAAGAAATTTTGTTTATTACCCTAGTACTACTTTATAAATAAAATAAAATAAAAAATAAAATGCATTTAATTCAAGTAGGTCACGTAACTCATATAAGATTAACATAATTAGAAACACCCACACCAAATATTATTTTCAAAGAATAAATTAAAATGAAAATTACATTTACAAAAAAAAAGAACTAAATGAAATAAAAATGTCAATAGACAAAATAAAATTAATAAAATAAAATTGTCATTATAAAATTTTCTATAATTAAACTATGTTATAATTGAATAGAGAAGCATACACATTATTAATTTTAAAATATTATAAAATTTCTAGTTATATGTAGATGCCCGCAATGTTCAACATACGGACAATCTACCCTGTCGGCAATCATCCTCAGGACTGTGTTAGTGCTGCCCCGTAGCCTACGCACTAACGAGGCGGCTCGCTTTCTCATTGTAGTGTGGAAGTTGTCCACGCGCGCCTCCGTGAACATGCCTGAGGCGCTGCAGTAGCTAGGCAGCCCCATCACCGCCCTGAAGGCGTTTATTATTACCTTTCTTGTATAGACTCGCATTATCACGATAACCCTTCGCCTGACCAGTGTAAGATTTTCTGACTTTTGACTACCCGTAGCGACAGTCAGACTTTTACAAATACTAGCCGGGAACAACGGATGTTAAACTGTTAGTCCCGTCTTTCCGAGGCACAGACGAATCTCTATACGTTATGATGGTTACCCATCGGTGTTGAACTTTTAGGACACATTTATAATGCATGGGAAGATAAGTGCGATGCGTTGGGCATTTTTTGCGATGTGTCTAAGGCATTTTGACTGTGTTCCCCATGAGACATTAATCAGGAAACTGCACCACTACGGATTCCGGGACACCTCTCTGAATCTTTTAACCTCATACTTGAGTGAAAGGATTCAGAGAGTCGATGTGAACGGCAAAAGATCGCCGGGATCTGTGGTCAAGATGGGGGTCCCCCAAGGCTCAAGTTTAGGTCCCTTTTTAACCGACTTGAAAAAAAGGAGGTTTACAATTCGTCTTGAACTTTTTTTTTTTTTTAATTTTATGTATGTTACGAAATGTACCATTTGGGTATGTTGAACTGATGATGAAGACCACAGATGGGCACTAAAACTACTAAATAATAAGTATTTCGTGGATTGCGATTCGATTACTTGAGTACGGATGTTAAACACTTTATGCTCGTCGGAATACATACGAGTATGGTGATGTAGAGCTGATGGTCAAGTACTAGGAGAACTCCTCAAAAATTGACAGCTATGCATCGGGAAAAGAAACATTTTGTAAAAGGTAATAAGTTGTTGACATTATGGCTTTTGTAACTAGATAAATTACAAACCGACCCACTATGAAGCGTGAAAAAAAAATTTTTAACAAAAATAGAACCGACTTCCATATGAAAACTTTATTTTTATTAACTATTCTAACATTAACAAACCCATATTTACTAGGAGATCCTGATAATTTTATCCCAGCTAATACTTTAGTAACTCCAGTCCATATTCAACCAGAATGATAAGTAATGACCTGATGGTAAGTAATGATGTGATCGAAGATGGAGCACGCTTACCTAAAAGTAACCTATTCACTCTGGACTTAAAGACTCCTAGATTGTAGCTGTCGGGAAACACAGACTCCGGCAGGGAATTCCACTCCTTAGCCTTCCTCATTTTTTTGTCGTTTTAAATTAAACTAGATGAGGTATTAAGTATTAAAAAACACCGAAACAAACTCAGAGATCAACGTCTCTTTTAAACTCCTTACACTTCGTATTGGTCAAATCATATGAGAATCATTTAGGTGTTGTCTGTGGTGCTCTTTTGAAGAAAGAAGCACAGATTTGAGTGGACCAATCGAGAAAGTGGAAGCATTTGTCATTTATCGTGTAGCTCAACTTAGAACTTAAAGAGCTCAACGATTTGACGAACAATACCAAAGTAGAGACAAGCACACAAACTGTGAGTCATCATTAAATAAATTAGAACAAAAATAAAACTAAGAAGCAATATTAACCCACATTTACAATAATAAAGTAAAAAATATAATTATGTTAGTGGCGCAGGCCAGATAGGCTATCTCGTTTTCATGTGTTTTCCATGTCTCCATTATAAATAAGTATCATCATATGAACAAATTATATAATTCGTTTTTATATTTACAGAAATTCACTATTATACGTTCCTAATACAATTTCGGGTAAATAACACTCAGTAGGTAAGCTGTGCGCTACACAAACAGCGCTACTAAACAGAATACGTTGGAGCGCTGTGAAGCGCTGCAAAGCGTTTAATTGCGTTAGTGCAGTGAGTACACAGGATTCTTTGCTTTGCGCTGAGCGACTGTTACTTACTGAACACAGCTGCGACGAGAGACATGGTGCTGGGGACCTGATCTACTGGGCTGCCAGGCAAAGAACGGAGAGATGAACTAACGTTGATGGCAACGTATTCAACTGGCCTTTATGATATGTGGTTAAAATATCATACAGATTGTCTATACCAGTGACTGAGGAGCTCGAGGCAAAATTATAGTAGTTAAGCAATGCTTGCTGAGGTCTAAATGTGGATGAAATGAAATGAAATATTTATTTGTAAATTGGTTATAAATAACACTTTTACACGTCATGTTTTTTTGCGTGTTAAGTTTAGCTAGATGAGGCCGGTATTTCCTAACTGACTACTCTGAGAAGAAACACCGAAACAAACTCAGAGGTCATAGTCTCTTTTAAAGTCCAGACAATTTGTAATTTTTTTATGAGAAGCATGTAGGTTCATGTCTGTGGTATTCTTTTGAGGAAATAACCACGCAAATTTGAGCGGACCTGTCCAGACAGTGCAAGCATTTGTCAGTTATCGTGTAGCTCAACTTAGAACTTAAGGAGCTCAACAATTTGACAAAAAATACCAACGGACATTTGGGTAGGCCACACAAGTACTCAAACTGCTTGACATCAATAATTAAATAAATTATAGTGAAAATAAAAACAACGAAGAAAGAATAACCTACATTGTCCTCACATTAACAATAATGAAATAATTATATAAAAAAAAAATCAAAAACAAAATAAATAGGTATATACAATACTTAACAAAACAAATATTTTGATCAATAAAAAATAAATCAACTATCAAAATTTAAAAAATAAAAAAGGCTCACGTATATCACTGGAGCAGCTCATTCCCAAGCCTTCTTGTCCTCAATATAATCTTTAACAGTGTAAAAAGCTTTCTGACATAGCTTACGTTTTATAAATAATTTAAATTTATTAATACTTAGTTCCTGAATATGGCTAGGAATTTTATTATAAAAACGTATACATTGGCATCTAAACGAACCACCTATTTTTTTTAACCTTGTTTTAGGAATGACATATGTGTCTTTGTTCCTTGTATTTACACTATGAATATCACTGTATTTTTTAAACAGATTAATATTTTTGTGTGCATACAAGAGATTCTCATAAATATACTGAGATGGCACAGTCATAATATTAATCTCTTTAAATTTGTCTCTTAAGGAGTGCTTGGGACTTAATTTATAAATTGCACGAATGGCCCTTTTTTGTAATACAAATATTGTGTGAATGTCGGCGGCATTTCCCCAAAGTAAAATGCCGTATGACATCACACTGTGAAAGTAACTAAAGTAGACTAAACGTGCTGTTTCGATATCAGTTAATCCACGTATTTTTCTAACGGCATATGCTGCAGAACTTAACTTTTTTGACAATATATCTATATGGGGGCCCCACTGAAGCTTCGCATCCAAAGTTATGCCCAAGAATACTGTGGTATCTTCGGGTTTCAATATTTCGCCCTTTATTGATACACTAGTATTCACTTGCCTAACATGAGGTAATGTAAATTTTAGGCATTTGGTTTTTTTCTCATTAAGAAAAAGATTATTAACATTAAACCAGCTAACTACAGTTGCAAGGGCTCTATTTACTTCTTCAGTAACCTGCTGTTGACGTTTAATCTATACTAATATTATAAAGCTGAAGAGTTTGTTTGTTTGTTTGTTTGTTTGCTTGAACGCGCTAATCTTCGAAAGTACTGGATGGATTTGGATGCAATTTGGTATGGAAGTAGCTTGAAGCTTGAGGAAGGTTATAGGCTACTTTTTACCCGACTGCAAAAAGGAGAGTTATGTTTTTATCGTGATAGAATCTACGGGAGCGAAGCCCCGCGTGAGTACTAGTTTTAAATAAAAGAGAAGTATCGTCAGCGAATAACACTATGTCATGATTTTTGATCAGGTACGGCAAATCATTTATATAAATAAGAAACAAAAAAATTTTTAACAAAAATAGAACCGACTTCCATATGAAAACACTACAATGCTAAAAATAACTTTAATTTCGGAAGGCGGTGTGAAAAAAACAGAAAATCCAAAACCAATAACACCGACTACCGAAATTACAGTTATTTTTAGCATTGTAGTGTTTTCATATGGAAGTCGGTTCTATTTTTGTTAAAAATTTTTTTGTTTCTTATTTATATAAATGATTTGCCGTACCTGATCAAAAATCATGACATAGTGTTATTCGCTGACGATACTTCTCTTTTATTTAAAACTAGTACTCACGCGGGGCTTCGCTCCCGTAGATTCTATCACGATAAAAACATAACTCTCCTTTTTGCAGTCGGGTAAAAAGTAGCCTATAACCTTCCTCAAGCTTCAAGCTACTTCCATACCAAATTGCATCCAAATCCATCCAGTACTTTCGAAGATTAGCGCGTTCAAGCAAACAAACATACAAACAAACAAACTCTTCAGCTTTATAATATTAGTATAGATTAAACGTCAACAGCAGGTTACTGAAGAAGTAAATAGAGCCCTTGCAACTGTAGTTAGCTGGTTTAATGTTAATAATCTTTTTCTTAATGAGAAAAAAACCAAATGCCTAAAATTTACATTACCTCATGTTGGACAAGTGAATACTAGTGTATCAATAAAGGGCGAAATATTGAAACCCGAAGATACCACAGTATTCTTGGGCATAACTTTGGATGCGAAGCTTCAGTGGGGCCCCCATATAGATATATTGTCAAAAAAGTTAAGTTCTGCAGCATATGCCGTTAGAAAAATACGTGGATTAACTGATATCGAAACAGCACGTTTAGTCTACTTTAGTTACTTTCACAGTGTGATGTCATACGGCATTTTACTTTGGGGAAATGCCGCCGACATTCACACAATATTTGTATTACAAAAAAGGGTCATTCGTGCAATTTATAAATTAAGTCCCAAGCACTCCTTAAGAGACAAATTTAAAGAGATTAATATTATGACTGTGCCATCTCAGTATATTTATGAGAATCTCTTGTATGCACACAAAAATATTAATCTGTTTAAAAAATACAGTGATATTCATAGTGTAAATACAAGGAACAAAGACACATATGTCATTCCTAAAACAAGGTTAAAAAAAATAGGTGGTTCGTTTAGATGCCAATGTATACGTTTTTATAATAAAATTCCTAGCCATATTCAGGAACTAAGTATTAATAAATTTAAATTATTTATAAAACGTAAGCTATGTCAGAAAGCTTTTTACACTGTTAAAGATTATATTGAGGACAAGAAGGCTTGGGAATGAGCTGCTCCAGTGATATACGTGAGCCTTTTTTATTTTTTAAATTTTGATAGTTGATTTATTTTTTATTGATCAAAATATTTGTTTTGTTAAGTATTGTATATACCTATTTATTTTGTTTTTGATTTTTTTTTTATATAATTATTTCATTATTGTTAATGTGAGGACAATGTAGGTTATTCTTTCTTCGTTGTTTTTATTTTCACTATAATTTATTTAATTATTGATGTCAAGCAGTTTGAGTACTTGTGTGGCCTACCCAAATGTCCGTTGGTATTTTTTGTCAAATTGTTGAGCTCCTTAAGTTCTAAGTTGAGCTACACGATAACTGACAAATGCTTGCACTGTCTGGACAGGTCCGCTCAAATTTGCGTGGTTATTTCCTCAAAAGAATACCACAGACATGAACCTACATGCTTCTCATAAAAAAATTACAAATTGTCTGGACTTTAAAAGAGACTATGACCTCTGAGTTTGTTTCGGTGTTTCTTCTCAGAGTAGTCAGTTAGGAAATACCGGCCTCATCTAGCTAAACTTAACACGCAAAAAAACATGACGTGTAAAAGTGTTATTTATAACCAATTTACAAATAAATATTTCATTTCATTTCATCCACATTTAGACCTCAGCAAGCATTGCTTAACTACTATAATTTTGCCTCGAGCTCCTCAGTCACTGGTATAGACAATCTGTATGATATTTTAACCACATATCATAAAGGCCAGTTGAATACGTTGCCATCAACGTTAGTTCATCTCTCCGTTCTTTGCCTGGCAGCCCAGTAGATCAGGTCCCCAGCACCATGTCTCTCGTCGCAGCTGTGTTCAGTAAGTAACAGTCGCTCAGCGCAAAGCAAAGAATCCTGTGTACTCACTGCACTAACGCAATTAAACGCTTTGCAGCGCTTCACAGCGCTCCAACGTATTCTGTTTAGTAGCGCTGTTTGTGTAGCGCACAGCTTACCTACTGAGTGTTATTTACCCGAAATTGTATTAGGAACGTATAATAGTGAATTTCTGTAAATATAAAAACGAATTATATAATTTGTTCATATGATGATACTTATTTATAATGGAGACATGGAAAACACATGAAAACGAGATAGCCTATCTGGCGTGCGCCACTAACATAATTATATTTTTTACTTTAATATTGTAAATGTGGGTTAATATTGCTTCTTAGTTTTATTTTTGTTCTAATTTATTTAATGATGACTCACAGTTTGTGTGCTTGTCTCTACTTTGGTATTGTTCGTCAAATCGTTGAGCTCTTTAAGTTCTAAGTTGAGCTACACGATAAATGACAAATGCTTCCACTTTCTGGATTGGTCCACTCAAATCTGTGCTTCTTTCTTCAAAAGAGCACCACAGACAACACCTAAATGATTCTCATATGATTTGACCAATACGAAGTGTAAGGAGTTTAAAAGAGACGTTGATCTCTGAGTTTGTTTCGGTGTTTTTTAATACTTAATACCTCATCTAATTTAATTTAAAACGACAAAAAAATGAGGAAGGCTAAGGAGTGGAATTCCCTGCCGGAGTCTGTGTTTCCCGACAGCTACAATCTAGGAGTCTTTAAGTCCAGAGTGAATAGGTTACTTTTAGGTAAGCGTGCTCCATCTTCGATCACATCATTACTTACCATCAGGTGAGATAGTGGTCAACGCGAACATATTTTCAATAAAAAAAAAAACGTTTTAATAATAACCAACTACACGACCCAACTCGGCTTCTCACTATCTCATTCTATTCTTTTTCCTCATGAATCACTCTATTCATCGGAGAGGAGAGGATCGTATGAAAATTTCTTAGTTTTTCAGTTCAGCACGAACATACAGAGACGCGACTGTAGACTTTGTTTAATAATAATTATGTAAGAATTATATAAAGAACCATTTAATCAGTGACTGACTGACATAACACTCCTTAGAAAGACTGGAGTCAAATTTCTTAGCTTCTGAATACCTGTAAGCAGAATTACCATTATTCGGTACTAAATTATATCAAACTATCTCCGTGCTTCCAAATGCACGGAGGTAATACGATATGGTAAAATGTTCGCCCGTCCACGGACCAACCTCTGCAAGGTGTGCTTACCCTTGAAAAATAGCAGGTGTGGCTAATATTATAACTTAATATACATAATATTATTCAACAAAAGCTCTTCAAATTAGCGGATCTGATAATATAACAAACAAAAACTCATGAATGTGTAACCAAATAATAGAGTAGGTAATACTGATAATATTTACACTCGTGAAAATATTGTACAATTGCTATGCATTCCGGTTCTGTTTTGGCTAAATTACACCAATTGTGTATGTATTGTAAGAGGTGCAATTCCATTGGCATTTAAATATTTTCTATGACTGATTTGAATAATTGATTTTCCTATTGTGAATAACTATTTCACTGATTGTTGGGGAGCTGATCACAGCGCTGTACATCTACACTTGTGACCCTCAGGATACAAATTAATGATGACGAATTAAATCATTATAGCGTCAATAGCCAGATGGCTAAGGTGTCGGCTTGTGATCGAAAGGTCGTGGGTTCGAACCCCACTCGATCAAGCATATGGCTTAGTTAAGTTAACAAGATTGCTAGTAATGTGAATACTACCTACATTGCTCGTTCTCTTTAAATAAATGATTATTTTACAAGTTGGTTATAAATAACACTTATAGGTGTCTAAATAAATAAATAAAAATACTCGTAATTTTTTATCGTTAATTTAAATTAGATGAGGTCTGTGTCCTAACGAACTACCCTGAGAAGAAACATCGACACAAAATCAGAAATAGAAACACACGCAGATTTGAGCAGGCCCGTCCAAACAGTGCTAGCATTTGTCAGTTATCGCGTAGCTCAACTTGACGAACAATACCAAAGTAAGGACATTTGGGTACGCCGTAAAAAGTACTCAAACTGCAAGAAAGTGTGGTAATATATTCATAATATTCATTGTTTTCCTATATTCACAATATAGCTTTTGAGAACCATGTGAATTTTGTCTGAGATGATCTTTCGCAGAAAGAACTACACAGATGTGAGCGGACCTGTCCAGTCAGTGTTAGCCTATGTCAGCAATCGTGTAGTTCAGAATGCAGACAAGATCGCAAAAACAATAGGAAGTTAATCCGTTATCCTTTAATACACACGATACAGGTTACTTGCAGTTCATCGGCAAGCGGTCACTCGCAACATACCATTACTCAATCATAAATTAAAAATTAAGCCCAGTATCCGGTTCGCCTCAATTCGGTTAAACTCAGCCATTTTCGTCGTAGCTCGGTTATGTCCGGCTTCGCTCGGTGCTCCACTGAGTTAAGTTCATTGCTCATTTGGCGAATTGAGGGCTGGTTTACGACACCGGGCTGAATGGCCGCGCACCTCTTATGCCTAATCTTTATGTCGGAATAAAACGGAACACTAAACGTGTCGGTGCCAGCGAGGCTCAGGTAAGCAGCCGTGACTGGTACATACATACATACATACATTGGTACGCGATGCGATCGGAATTAGTTCTGTTTATGACCAAGAGCTGTATTAGACTCGGCGATAACATTCCTTTGATTGTTTACTACCCCTGCCCTTTTATTTGTAGGGTAGGCTGAAAAGAATGACATAAGTAAAACGGTGTGGAATAACAGAAAAGGTAATTTTTGAATAGAATCAATCGATATCGCCACTGGTGCCTGAATAGTTTATTGAGCAAACCGTGTTCAGTAAATTAACTTCAAAACAACATAATGTTTATTTTGGGCGTAACTCGTCCATAACTAAACTTCAGAATTGTTTTAAGACTTATATTTTAGTTGTTATAGGTAAACCACAGCTTTACGAAGTTGCTTTTAGTTGTTAACTGCGGCAGATAAACTTTGAAAATTAGAACAAAAATAGTAAGTTTTTTCTTAGTGTGTTTCAGATTCATTTGAGCAATTTTAATAAAGATGAAAGTTTTGAACGTTAATGTTATCATAACTGAACTCATGACTTGAAGCGATAGTTTCATCTTAACGGTTATTTTTATGAACCCTTTAGTTAAGGAAATGTGCTAGTGTGAATAAATGTTTCATCCCAACTTGTTTTATTATACCTACCAGCATCTTTTTCTTCTTGTTCAATTGTCAACTCAGAAGGGTTTCTTTGTATAAATGCGCTATTCTCCGAAAGTACTGGGTGGATTTGAATAAAATTTGAGAGACCCCCAGGATATCAGGATACACAGACTAATAATTCCAGTAGAAGAATAATTCCATAGAAAGTATTTCCAAAACGTTTTGTGCGTGTGGGTGAGATGTCTACCATGTAACGATGGCGCATCGCCGTTTGTCATGTAGTCCGATGATGGAACGGGCTTGGTAGAATAGATTGTGCAATTCCATGTGCAAACTCCACGAAATTTAACCAATTGAAAACTTCGAGCTTTGACCAGTCTCTCGTTGCCATTGGCTCGTTTCTCGATAGACTCAATGCATCAAGCTGGTATTTGGCAGATTCGTCCCAGAGATGGGGTGGGATTTTCGACTTTTCAGCCGTTATGTCATTAAACGCGTAAAGGGCCAAAATGACTTCAGACACTGGACCATTTTGGCTCTTTCGCTTGAGCTTGCCATCGCTCTGCGACTTTCCGGTGGCGCTATGCCTGCCAGTGGATACTGCATCAGTACCGAGTCGGTTAATAAGACCAGACTTAATAATTTACTCTATGCCGCAAATCCACAGATTAATGAACGACCATACGATTGTGCCTACGCTGGCGATGCATTCCTGCGGCAACAAGTCACGCCCACTTTGTAGCGGTACTGAAGCCGCCCGGCTCCGGCTATTAATAAACTTGTCTTGACTTGCGTTAATTAAATGCGACCGTTATCTTGAGTATACTCGTAATTGTTTATAGTAGTAAGAGGTATTGTTTATAAATGTCTCAGAAGATTGCACTTGTTCGGGGCAGTATACAGTATAATCAACACATTTGTATCATGAATCCATGACCCACCATAAACTTATTTTGAACCGACTTCAAAAAAAAAGAGAAGGTTCTCAGTTCGTCTTCAACTTTTTTTTTCTGTTCCCGCATTACTCGACGACGGCTGGACCGATTTGAAAAACTCTGTTTAAAAGGGTATACTTTCTAGCTGGTCCCATTGTTATGAAGTCAGGATCTGATAATGGAATACTTGAGAAATCGAGGGAACTCTTTAAGTATTATGTCATACCTATAGCGATTTGGGTATTTTTATTAGTAACTTGTGCAGTTGCTCTCGAAATCACCATTTGGTGAATTGGAACTGATGATGAAGACCAGTAATAAGTATTTCATTGGTTGCGTTTCGATTACTTGGATATGGTTGTTAAGCACTTTATGCTCGTCACAATGCATATCGATGCTTTCCGCTACAAAGGGCGTAACTCCAAAACCCATAGTTTTGGCTATGAGCAAAAGAGTAAACAAAAAAAAAACTTTCTCAAATATCTCTTTCATTTTTATACTTATAAAATTGAGCCCTAGGATGAAAGTTCTTAAATTTTGGCTGTCTTTTGCCTCATTTAATTACAGTTATGTACGATAGTTATTAACGAAGTTAGCATGGAGTTACACCCCTAGAAACGAAAAAAAAATGTATATACACCCCTTAATTAAATGACTTGATAACAAACGTCTGCGGTAAAAACCAGTTAGGCACATACAAGGGTAATTTATGTAGTTATAAAGACCATGTTTTTTCGCAAAATATGTAGATACACCCTGAAATTAATACTAAAACAATGACTCTGTAGACAATTTTATTAGTAAGGATGAATATAACTGAATTAATAAGGATGGGTTTTAGGTAATATTAATATAAATAGTAATAAGTTGAGTAAACATGAAATAAACGGTTCTAAAAATATCTAAACATATTTATTGTTAATTGGTAATATCAATTGCAATCAAATTGGAAGTTACAGGTGCCGTGAGCAAGTTGGGTTCTGGATAACACAATTATTTTATAAACTTTTTATTATTATTAATTATTATTTTATTCAGAATCGGCTCGCGTTTGACCAACATTTCACCTGATGGTAAGCAATAATGTGGTCGAAGATGGAGCACACTTGCCTAGAAGTAACCTATTCACTCTTGACTTAAAGACCCCCAGGTTATAGCGTTCAGAAAACAGACTCCGGCAGGGAATTCCACTCCTTAGCCGTACGCGCAATGAACGTATTCCCAAAACGTTTTGTAAGTAAGGGTTAGTAAGCATCTGTTCCGGTTTAAAGTACCGTCTCACATTTGCTAGGATTCCCAACTTTTTTGATGCTAGTTGAGCCTTAGCCTCGATATTTTGTTTTTTTTTTTTTTTAATATAAATAAACCAAAATTGAGGGTAGAACTTAGTGTTACCCCAAGAAGCTCAATACGATCGGTTATCGGCACGGTTACATCGCGGAAAGTAGGAGCCGGTTGGAATTGGCTCCTTTTTGCGGAGAAGAAATGCCTAGGTCTTAGCTGCATTAAAATTGACCAAGTTGGCATCCCCCATTCGGAGACAGCCTTCATGGACAAGTTCAAGTGCCCAACCATCCTCACGGAGAGACTGGATCT
This sequence comes from Tholera decimalis, assembly GCA_943138885.2. NCBI lineage: Eukaryota > Metazoa > Arthropoda > Insecta > Lepidoptera > Noctuidae > Tholera > Tholera decimalis. Next base: position 49,545,728 of record OW964550.2, on the reverse strand, counting down.
GTGACTCACCATCACGCGCGCTGGACACATATCTCTCAGCAACTGTGCTGTCGTCTGCATACCCAAAGGTACCGGGCATAAGCAGATCATTAATGTGCAGCAAAAATGAAGTTGCTGAGAGAAACGACCCTTGAGGGACCCCGGCATTTATTGCCAATTGGCCAGACGAGCAGCCATCAATAACCACTCGAATAGACCGATCTCTCAGGAAGTCTTCAATCCAAACGCAAAGTTGAGTGGGTAAACCGAAAGAAGGAAGTTTAGCAATAAGGCTATCGTGCCAGACCCTATCAAAGGCCTTGGAGATGTCAAGAGAAACAGCAAGTGCTTCCCCTTGCTTCTCAATGGCCTCACTCCAGATGTGAATGGCAAACGCTAGAAGATCCCCAGTTGAACGGTTTTTGCGAAAGCCGTATTGTCGGTCACTGAGGATGTCGTTGGCTTCTAGGTATGCCAGGAGCTTGCTATTAAGTACGTAACTGAGATAGGCCTGTAGTTGGCCAGGTCAGCACGACTGCCATTTTTGGGCACAGGCTGCACGTTAGCCAGCTTCCATGCTTTCGGAGACAGTTCAGGCGCACAAGTCTTAAGAACAATTGCTGGTATCCCGTCGGGGCCACTAGCTTTGTTCACGTTGAGATTACGCTGCACTCTACGGACGTCCTTCTGATGTATGCGAATATGCTATATATGTAGGGCGTAACTCACATTTTGTTTTGTTGCTGTGTTTTACCCCGTTTTTTTTTTCAAGAAAATATATTTATTTGTAGATACAGCAAGTTTGCTGTCGTGATGAAAAAAAAAAAATGTGTCTTACGACTTGGTTTTTCGAAAAAGAGATGTTTAGCGTTAAGAAAATGTTGGGTAGTAAAAACCATTTTTTTCAACGTAGCGCAATTTTGAATATACAGATAGAAAGAGCGTGAAAAACTAAGTAAGACTGCATCAAAAAGTCAATTTGGCCAAAATGGTCTTTACGCCCTTTGTAGCGGAAAGCGTCGATATGGTGATGCGGAACTGATGGTGAAGTACCAGGAGAATTCCTCAACAATTAACAGCTCGGCGTCAGGAAAATAAATATTTTGCAAAAGGTGACATTTAGGCTTTTGTAACTAGGTCAATTACAAACCGATCCTCTAAAAAGCGAGAAAAAAAAACTTGTTAAACGTTCGCGTAAACATACATTTCCATGGTTACGACCTAAGACGGTATTGACATCCTAAGACCGGCCGCTCATTACAACTTTTTGTCACCGTGACTTTTTGTCACTTAGTCAAGTGCTATGAAAACTATACTGAGTGCGCTCATTATGGTGACTTGATAAGACGGTGACAAAAAGTTGCAGCGACAGGTAGTACCGGAGTGACGTGACTGTCACTCGCCCTGTACAATACTATGGGAGTCCGCTCACTGGTGACTTTTTGTCACTCAGCCGTAACGATGGGCGTTTAAACGAAAAGCATATAATAAAACATGTTATTTAAAATAAGCGTATAAGTAGATTAGTTTGACAACCTCGTTGAAGTCCATTACAAAAATGAACGCGATATACATGTGTCAGTTATAACAAAACGCAACTGAAAACGGTTGCCGTAGCAATAACGTTAGGAATCGGTATCGTCTCAACCGGCAACGGTTATCAATCTGCAGAGTACGAGTAGCGAGCGAGTAGCTACAACTCAACGCGCAACTACGAAAACATTAGAAACCGAAACCGATGATAACCAACCGGCAACTGGCAACCATGCCTTCCCTCTCTCAGTTAGCCGATAATTAGGTGCAAGAAAGAGAAGATGCGATTATATTTTTGTTGGCATGCATTGGTTATCATGGATATCTTAAGGAAATAATATGGTCGTATATACCAATTGCTGGTCTAATGATGAACAGTTTTGATGTGTTTGTCGGTTATAAGTTATCACAGATATTTTTAGATACTAAATAGAAATACTTTTAGAATTAAAGTTATTAAGGAATTGAATATATTAGATACCAGTCATTTTGAAGTTGCTGACTAATTTGAAAGTTTTTTTTTTTTTTTTACTAATTTGAGTTATTAAAATATAATAGTTTACTTGAATGTGAAATAAACTGAACTAACTAGCTTGACTCTTCTTCACATCATACCTCTTAGCGTATGTATATGTAATATGTGGAAAATGTTGTTGTGATTACATTTTTTTTTTGTTATAATTTACTTATTATTATTATGTTTAATTTAATGACGTTTTTTCCAACATGTTTCTGTGTGTGTCTGTTTCGAATTATTGAGTGAATTATACTTGTGCCGGTGTCGGTTGTCTGCTTTCTTGTCACTTATTTGAAGAACTTGTTAATTATTTTATGATTTCTGTTTTTGGAGATTTGAGACGATTTATTATTTTCTGAGAAGAGACTATTCAAATTCTTTAGTTTATAAAAGTTAAGTGCGTAATCATAGTTGTGTATTAAATTTAAGTGTGTAAATAGACAATGCAAACACAGTTTAATAATAGTTTTTAGTGCTAGATATACTCGTGTAGACATAAACTGACTTATAAAAATGAATTTAATGACATAAATCAAGTGTTGTTCAACTGCCTAAAGCTTAGCTTGTCTTTCATACAATGGAACACTATAATCGTTACACCGAGTATCAATAACGACAGCAATTAAATAATAAAATGTACTTTTTAAGTGGCCGAAATTAGTAAAAACTGCGGAGCTATAGGTTCTTTTGTTACTTTATTATTCTAGTACGTAATAAACTCGACTGTCGCGGTCGGCATCATAAATACTAAACTTTTTACGACATCTGTTCTTTTATTCACAAATTGCACGTGTAGACGGTTATTAGTAGGATTCGTGGATTACAAACTAAAAAATACAACAAAATTACTGGTGCAGCAAAAGACGTCAGATGAAAATGACAAAAAACACACTACGAAATAGTGTTCAAATAAGATTTGTTTTTTCTAACACTAGTCTGAAATATTTCTTTTTTCATTTTCTAATATAATTTTTTTCCTATAATATCAAAATACACGAAGTCCCTTGAGTGTAGTTATATAGAGCTAACACTGTAATAATATGATGATACTAGCTTCTGCCTGCGACTTCGATCGCGTGGGAGGTTTTCCCGCATAAATCCCGATTCCGTGGGAATGCTGGGATTAAAAGTAGTCTATGTATTATTCCAGTATCTCAACTATCTACTTTAGAATAAAAACGAATAGTATTTCAAACTAATAATAATTTCATTGAAATCCGTTCTGTAGTATTTACGTGAAAGAGCAACAAACATACATACATCCTCACAAACTTTCGCATTTATAATAACAGTAGGATTGATTAATTGACCATTGTGTAAATAGTATAATTATGATGATAGTGATTATTAGGTGAAGGTGAGTTAGCGAGCCATGTTAATTTAATCAATCAATGTGAATATGATGATTTTTAAATGCGCCGCATTTTTTGTATATTTTTCATACAAAAAATGTGCTAGTCCTAAGCCTAGAAGAAAGCTATGAAGGGAAATTACCAGTATCGTTATAATCCAGTCCTTGTTATATTCATACTGTGGTTTTTTTAGCTATCCAGTTGTTGTAATAACTATAGAGATACAACAACTGAATAGTTAGATTAACTGCATTTGTGATACCGTTATTCAGCAACCGTTACCAATAACGTTATTGCCACTAAATACCGGTTAGATAACGGTTATAAAAAATAACTAGTAACGCCCATGTCTAGAACGTGATTTGTTACCCAAGAAGTCACCTCAGTGAGCGCATCGTGGGTGACAGCAGGTGACAGTAACAATAAGTCACGGTGACAAAAAGTTGTAATGGGCGACCGGCCTAAGTGTCGCATGCACTGTGAAGGTGGGAAATCTTTTTTATGTTTCGGTTTTAAACGATTAGTCGTCAAAATGGGTCATGATTTAAATGTTTTGATTGTAAATTCGAATCTCATTTAATTCACACAACATGGAATAGATTTTTGGTTAGACAGTTAGACACGTGAACGGTAATCTAATTGACATTTAATTGAATTGTATTGACATTTTTACATTTTAGTGATATTTAATAAGCACTTAATTTCTAGTTTCGTTTGTAGAACCTGGAATAGACGTGGTTGATTTTTTGAGCTTTTTATGGTTGGATATATAAACAGTAATTTGAATGACATTTAATTGAATTTGATTGACATTTCATTACATTACATCTAATTACATTCAGTTGAAATTTAGATATTAGTTGCTTATGTATTGATATGTAATTGTAAAATTCGAATACAATATAAATTGTTAAATGAATAAATAAATGAAATGAAATTAGGTTGTAATTTTAGCACACCTTAAAACACGTTGATTATAACGTGCACGTGCAACTATAAGCTCGTGTGAACAATCTATGACCTTTCACATTATAGAAAGAAGCTATATTTATAACAGCGTCATTAAAAGAAGCCTTATAATTTCAGTAAATACAAAGATATTTGTCCAATTATGGCGCGGCGTGACCGATCGTTTGCCGCCTGTGCGCTCCTGCGCCGAGCCCGACATCCGTGTTCATTAACTGAGGTAGCCGAGCGAGGGCACACACGCGTCCATATAGAGTATTTTACATCCTGGTACCTACCCTGCCGTCTCGACATCTTCTGATAATATCGCCTGTAAGGATAATTCAATTCAAATTCTTTATTTTGGATACTTAAAAATCCATAGATGTGTTAGTATAATTCTTAGGCTAGGGTTAGTACATCGGGCACGCCGCAATTGCGGCGGTAAGACCCCTCTTTGAGGAGTGGCTAGATCGGCGTCACGGCGTCCTGACCTACCACATGACGCAGGTCCTCAACGGACACGGAAGTTTCGGGAGGTACCTGTGTCTGATGGGAAAGGAAGAAACGCCTGGGTGTCACCACTGCGAGGGTCGCCCTGAGGACACAGTCGAGCACACGGTGCAGGACTGCCCCGCTTGGGCAGAGCACCGACGTGTCCTCACGGCGGCAATAGGCGGAGACCTCTCGCGCCCGGCATTGGTCGAGGCCATGCTGCGGGGTGAGAGGGAGTGGGAAGCGGTCGCCTCCTTCTGCGAAGCAGTCATGCTTCCGAAGGAGGAGGCGGGCCGCGTGAGGGAGAGGATGGCGTCCTCCCTCCAGCCCAGCCGCAGTGGTAGACACGCGCCCACGGCGTCGGACGTCGGCCGACGATCTCCGGCCACCGTAGGCGCGGGCATGCGGACAGCGAGTAAAGGGCAACTCGCTGTCCGACCATGGACCATGCCCGGGTCGACGGCGCGTTGTGTTCCACGCGCGCCTCAAATAGCGTCAGCAATATGACGAGGCCCCCCCGTAGAGGGCCGAAGCCTGCCGGGGTCGTGGGACTCATCCCATTACCGTGACCCCGGTACGTAAAGGGTTATTGAAGGAACACCGTGGATTTTAGTCAGTAAAAGTCTGACAGTCCCTCCCACCCTGCCCGGGGTGGGAGGACTTATTTGATAATTTACCACGTTAAAAAAAAGAAAGGCTTAGTACATAATATCAACAAACTTTATGAGAAGGACCATCAATTTATGGGAAACGTGCCCACGTTGATAAGCTACGCTGTGCGTGACTGTTTTTACAGCCTCATCTCGTCACTTCCAAAGCTAAAAAGAGTCATAGATCAGTATGACAGTTGATCAGTTTGACAGGCCTGTTAGTCTAGTGGTCAGTGGCCCTGACTGCTATGTGCAAGGTCGTGGGTTCGATTCCCACCCAGGACAAATGGTTGTGTGATGAGCACGATCATTTGTACTTTGTCTGGGTGTAATTTATCTATAATATGTATGTATTTAGAAATATATATGTATGTTTATCAGTTGTCTAGTACTCATAGCACAAGCTCAGCTTAGTTTGGGACTAGATGGCGTTGTGTGAAAGTTGTGGAATATTATTATTAGTATAAAATGTTTGAAACTTCAGACTCGACCTCCGACCTCAGACCAGAAGAGTTACTGGCTTCGTTACGAGTTTCGAAATTTCGTATAAGGCTGCTACGTTTCAGGTATTCAGTAAATTGTATTTCAAAGATCAGAAACGTAAGTTTTTTCTTATTTAGTTTATACTACACTAGCGACCCGCCCCGGCTTCGCACGGGTGCAATGTTAATAATAAAATAAATACTATAGAATGTCTTTATATACAACGTTGACAGCCTTTACTTAGTTAATCTTGAAGGTGCGACATATAATTGACGATGGGATCATTCAACGCTCAAATCTAAGCCTGCAACGTTGAATATTTGACCCTGGGATTTGTTAATGGTCATTGCAAAAGATATCTTTAACGGAAATTGTAGATTGTAGACGTTTATACTGGAACGGTAAATCCGATGGTATCAGAGGAATTCGGGGAATCAATACATCTTCTAAGGTACCACATCCGATGAGTATTGTGCACTCTATTATAAAAGTTTTAGTGATTTTACCAGCAAAGGCGTGCCATTGCAAAGTTTAGGTGGATTCAGGTTTCTTAATAAAATAACAGGACAACCTACTTTTAACACCATTTTATGAGGAGGGAGTCCAGATGGTTCAAAGAATTAAGAAATACTATAGGATTTTTTTCAAAAGTTCTTCCAAATCCAGAACAGTATCAACCGAGTAGTATATTTGCGTCGGTGCATCAATCGTTGAAAGAATTAAGTTATTTACCTTATCATACTTGTTCGTTAGTGGGTGATAGAATAGCTCTTTCTACCAAGATGACCAAGATATAGCCTTACAACTTATGTTATCAATGTCGGTATAGACATTCTTGATCAACTCTTGGAGGTTGTCTATCAAAAAACAAAGGTTTTCTAGTTTAATCCTTCCATTAATTTGTGTTAACTCTCCATTGCCAACTTTTAGCAGCATCTCTGAAAAAGCCTGTTCTCACGTGAAGACAACGAAACCCACCCGGGAAATTTTTGAGGCTGTGTATCGGGCGGCCGATACAATCAGGGGGTTTGTGTGTGTTTTTAGCAGAGGCGAAGTAACGCACTGAATGGCGTTTCAACACTTGCTTTATGGTCGGGATTTTGAGGTCCAAGTGGAGATCCTCGTTCCTCAAGTACCAGGGCGCGCCGGTGGCCTTTCGGAGAAATCGGTTTTGAATGACTTGCATCATATGGACCTGAGCCGAACTGGATTGAGTAAACACCGGACAGGCGTATGTCAAAATAGGGCGTATGCACGTGGTAAAAATGCGTAGTTTGCATTTTAGGGAGAGTTTGCTGTGTGCATTCAGCATGCTGTGTAATCTACCGAGAGCAAAAGCGTCTCGCGAGCGAACCGACTTTATATTATGCTCTCTGTTTTGGTCTAGGATCACTCCTAGCACGGCCTGCGACGCCCTATTTCGCCGGCACCGCGCCGCAACCGCTATGTCCTTGCATTTTAAATCTGTAATATCTTCGAAACTATTCATTTGAATTACATGCTGTAAAGGGCAATATTGATCTATAATAAATGCACAATGTACTTATGTTATTTAATTGGATAAGGATTAATCATGTATTGCTTAAAATTGCTTCGTAAAATATGCTCGTATTTCTCGTAAAAAGTAAAGGATAAAAATGGTTCTTGTGGGTTACCTATAAGAGATAGATATATACCATTGTGGACTTTTTTGTTGACCTTTTTAAGGTGTACAATATTGTAGTACATTATTTTGATCTATCTCGTAGGGTTCAGCCAGTCTTTGTAATGAAAGCGCAAAAAATGTGTTTATTTGCGACATCACATTAGAAACCTCAAAAATTATAAGTGTTCCTCTACTATATTATGCATGTTATATACTTAAAAACCTTCCTATTCAATCACTCCTTCTATTGAAAAAACTGCATCAAAATCCGTTGCGTAGTTTTAAAGATTTAAGCATACATACATGTGCAGGGACAGAAAAAGCGACTTTGTTTTATACTATGTAGTGATGGGATAATTTTATAAGATTTAATTTGTTTTTGTGTTGAGTTATTTGATTTTTTAATTTTTATTTCATTTACATCTGAAGCCTCTGTAACTTGTAGTGAGCCGTATTGTGTGCAAGTATATACAAGCGTGCGGGTATTGAAACACATGTTGGGTACACGGTACACGCATACCCCACGACCCCATAAACTGGGAACTATCTAAAGATGTCAGGAAACAACTACATAATGATTTTTTTTACAAAAGGAAAAAATCAGATGTCGTTTGCACCTGCAATTCGGCTTTTCGCTGTATTTCATAATGAATTATTTGACTGTCGAAGACAATTATTCTGTCAATTATATATGCATATGTAATTTTTTTTTATTGATAACAGGTTCGCGTGTGACCACCATCTCACCTGATGGTAAGTGATGATGTGGTCAAAGATGGAGCACGCTTACCTAAAAGTAACCTATTCACTTTTGACTTAAAGACCCCTAGGTTATAGCTATCGGGAAATGATCTTTATTTTGCAAATTGGTTATTAAATAACACTGTCACACGTCATTTTTTTTGTAAATTTAGAATAGATGAGGCCAGTGTTTCCTGACTACCCTAACTGGCCTGAGAAGAAATATTTGATCCCGCATAAGGTATCTCTAAGGATCAGATTAAATACATAAATGATCTGGATCCTTTCACAACTAGTGTGAATTCAGCCAGTAGGTGCTTAAGCCTCAACTTTTTCAAGTGTTATTAGTTATGTTATGCTGTTGACTCATTGCAAGCAAATCTTTATATATTATGTATTCTTACTATGTAAATTGTAACTTTAATTTATAATTAGCTTTATTATTGCTTATAACTTTATTTTAGTATAAGTCTAAACGTGAGGACTTGTTATTGGCTCTCTGGCGACTATGTATTCCTCTTTTTATGTTTTTATTAGCTGTAAGTCCTCCATAAAGTAAATAAATAAATAATTGAAAATAACTTCTACATCGTCCCTGAACACAACTCATTCAAAGAACTCATGAATAAACATGGAGAAGTACCGACAGTTTACCGTCTGCGCTCAAAGTGCAATAAACTATAATGAATACTAAACTTTTATAAACAAATAATCGTTAGTTTCAGTAAGAGCCAGTTTTATTATAATAATCATTGGAGGAGTAACTGTAGTCCGCGAGGCGAATACTCACAGCAATTACATTTAACGCGATCCGTAAAGGCATCGCGTATTGAAACGAGTAGCACCATCAATGTACGACGATTCATATTTTCTTGGCGCTGTATTTTAGGAAGTAATGGCCGATTAAATCTTCATAATTTCTCTTACGTATAGGAACAGCAGCAGAGTCCATGAACCTCGCATATGAACATCAAAGTTTATACGAAATATCTTGATATCTTTTTAGCACAACTTAACTCCGAATTAACTTTCATGTTATCATATAACTTCTACGAGTATTAAAATTAAACATATTGAAGTGGCCATCTACTTGACTTTATTACAATTGAAGCGACAATAGACTAATGGTTTAGGTCTTGTGATCTATTATTACACTATTGTCGTGAACCCACTCAGCACAAGCATATTTAGCTTAGTTGGAGGGGTGAACAAAATTGCTAGTAATGAGTTTTTTTTATAAAGATACATCTACCAACATTGCTAGTTATTTAAAAAAAAAATGTCAGCTTCAGTGGCCTAATATTATTCAATTATAATATTATTACTTTAGGTTCAAAGTCATGACCTATCACCTCCGTCCCTCCCTATAACCACTGCTAAACCGTTTCTGGGATCACAGCAACAGAGTGGTCGCATCAAGTATTCCCTCCAGCCTCTTCGTAGTGTGATGGATGCCTTGTTACAGGGAGGCTGGGATACATCAGATAAATCTGTGTGCACGACAACGACATGGCTTCTCACGTCGCCGCTATCCGATGTCGGGAAATAACGTTACTGGATCCGGATTTGACGACTTCGGCTTTGCTCGGTGATACATACCGGGCACTGGAAGGCTCTTTCTGATTTGTTTGGCAGCCGGTAGCTATTTGGACATGTTTTGTAAAATGAATATGTACGAGCCACGCATCGTACATGAAAGGGGCGCAACGGAAGATCAGCAAATTTTACGTACAAATTATATTGTTACCGGTACTCGTTCAAGGTTCATACATCGTTGTACTCAGTAGGAAATATTCACATTTCATACATTTTGCATAGTTACGTGAAAGTTCAGTAATCAATACAGTATCTCATCTTATTTGGCTATCAGTGACGTTTCATTCCAATCATACATCCAAGGTGTGTGCGCCTCATTCAACAGTGCATACAGAATAGATAGAAAGAATATATTTTATTTTACACCAAAACTGAAACACATCTAATTAACATGGTAACAATGGCTGTCAATGATGGATATTATTATAAAAATACGTGAATCTAGATCGAGGACCTAGGATATTTTTCTTAGCGAAGCTAATTGAGATTTATAAGGAATTTAGCTAACATTACTTAAAACTAAGACTAGTAAATTTCTTAAACGTGAATCAAAGCTTTTATGGGCAAATTTCTCAAGGCTCTGAGTTCAGACGCACCCATAAAGTGACATAGCTTACATTTCAGAAAGTACTTTCACTTTGTATCAATATTTTTATTTTCTAATATAGTTAAGAATTTCTTAAATGTTTTAAGAAATTTTCATCTAGCTGGCTAAAATATAGCATTACAGATTTATGGAAGTTTTACTGTAGGCGTTAATGAACTGAGAGTCTCAGTTAAACATAGGACTAAATGAAGAAATTTATTTGTGCCATTAATGTGCCCTTTATGGTTTAACACTTGTTTGTTTATTTAAAACCGCTAATCTACGTAAGTACTGGGTGAATGTGGATGCAATTTGGTACGAAGAAAAAGCTGGAGGAAAATTACTCCACTGGAAAAGAAAGATGTTTTTATCATGAAAAGTGCACGAGAGCGAAGCCTCATACTACTACTAATAGTGACATAAAAACTAACGGTTGAAAAGTAAAGCCTAGAAAATCCAGGTTTTTATATAGTTTTAATAATATTAGAAATCATTTACAAATTTAATTAGTTGAATATTATACTTGAATGCATGTAAAGGAATGGTAACTTTTTGTCGTACTAAAAAACTTGATAAATGGACTTAATTTTAGAATTTGTTTAATCTCCGCCTCAAGACAACGTGGTGCGATTTGACTGCCCTATTCAGCGACACTGGATAGAGGTAGCGATAGGTTTATGTATGCGGTTTATTTTTGTTTCTGTGTTTGTTTTGTAGTAACATAGCATCAAGTTTGTTTGCATTAAATTGTTACTAACACTATAGTGTTATGCTTTGTTTTATTTATTGATATTGTGAGTCAATCAGTTGTTGTTTTAAGCTGAGATAATTAAATCTTTTCAACAGTACTAGCCAGTCAGGAAAGTTGAAACATGAAATTGTTGGTGCAATTTCGTACGTATCCTTGCAGGGAGTGTCGCGACCCTGTCCCTGGAGGCCGCTGACGTCTGCAGGCTGTGGCACGGACCTCCCTGTCACTGACTGCAGTAAGACTACACGCTGCCGGCTAACTCAACTCCAGCTTAAAAGGATACTTGTAAAATATTTTTAAATAGATTTCATATTTTCCGTTGCTCGAAAGTTTCTCGCATAATAGTAGGTATATGTATTATCTTTAAATATGAAAGTGACGATACTTATACATTGTTTAAATTCGTTTTATGTTTAACAAATGCTTTTGAGATTTTATAAATAAATTGACGAGAGGGCTCGCTCACATTCGAGCTCGTCAATTTATTTATGAAAGCTAAAAAGGCTAACTAGGCTTCACAGCACCGCCAGTCATCAACTAAATTATCTAGTTGATGAATGATTCGTGCTATCTAAAGAGAAAGGAGAAGTACCACCAATCGTAATGAATTAGATAAGAAATAGTTCGAATGAGTATAAAGCCGTGCACTTGGGGCTGACAAATAACTCATTTTTGGCCAAAATAATAAAGATTTTATATAGTTCCCGTTCTAACTTTTATTAAACATCATGATGGCTCAACAGATATTTAACGTTATGGATATCATATGGGCAGATTCTTTCTTTGAAATTCTTGTATTCAGTTGTGTGTAGTAACCGAACGTTTTTGAACGCATATTTTTGGTGCGGCAACATTAATTATCTGTGGGCTTGACATTACTTTGACTTGACAGATACCTTGGTTCCGGTTGAAAAAAAAATGTCCGCGTTGGGTCCTGTTGAGTTAATTATAATTGGTAAAATATCGTATTGAATCGCCGGTTGCAACCGATAATTGGGTCGCGATTAACTATTGTTTGAAGTTGTAATCCCGAATTGACGAAAACCCTGGAATATTTTTGGACATATCGCCGTATTGTCGTCAGCCGGCTGACACGCGGACTCTGCTAAAAATAGTGATAAATAGCTTCAATCTGGTGCGAGTTTGTGCTGTGATGCTATCTGGACCGCGCCATCTGAAGACCTTGTGACCGTCCATAACACTTGACTTACATCACACTTCACTTACTCATACTTATACACACACACCTTGGACGTGGCCTAGGAAGGTCGAAGTTTGGCGTCTGCAGCTCAGGTAAGTGTTATTAACTTGGTTATGATAAAGCCTCAGAGGCTATATATTGTTTTGTCGGCCGGAGAGCCTGTAGATTGTTTGAAGAGCAACGTTAAGCTCCACGTACCGTGGACAAGTTCGGACACACCAGTATCGTTGCACTGGCCTTTTGTAGTCTTGAACAAGTTGTATAGGCTTGTACTGGAAGCTCACTATGCAGATAACAATAAAGTTAGGGCGCTTGGTACTTCGTAGTTTTACCTTGGTCTCACATTGGATCTACCTAAGTACTTTTTTAATCGATGATATTTAAGTCAAAGACCATCAAAGACGAAGCGCGCTTAATTTGAAGTAACCTATAAGACTTAAAGACCAAAAGTTTTAGGCAGGTCCAGTCTAGGTATGGCAAGGAATTCTCCTCCTTAGCTATACGTGCTTACTATCGGTTTTCTATCGGTTACATTTCGGGGAGTGTGCGATGGAATTACACAATCTAATACCGCCAAGCCCGTTCCATCATCGGACTACAATACAAACGGCGATGCGCCATCGATACATGGTGGACACCCCACACATACATACGCACAAAACGTTTTGGAAATACTTTTATTGTGCGTACGGCTAAGGAGTGGAATTCTCTGCCGGAGTCTGTGTTACCTGATCGCTATAACTTGGGAATCTTTAAGTCAAGAGTGAATAGGTTACTTCTAGGCAAGCGTGCTCCATCTTCGACCACATCATCACTTACCATCAGGTGAGATGGTGGTCAAACGCGAGCCTATTCTGAATAAAAAGAAAACGCTTAATGAAAGTATTATGCATATGTTTTGTGCGTATGGGTGGAATGTACACTATGTAACGAAGGCACATCGCCGTTCTACTTGTATTCCGATAATAGAATCCTTGAATGTACTCACCATATGCATTCAAGGTTATTCCATATAAATATGTACTTACTTACATTATATTCCAAAATACAGCAATAAAAATATAAATCATGGATCCAATTTCGTTATAACTTATAACAACTTCACAGCAAAGGTATTTCACGCGTCTAGTAGTTATTCACGGGTCCGGAAAGTGGAGCAGTCACTTCAAGACGATCTAGTTTTCAACTAGCCTAGTGTAACCCGCCGCCAGCCTGTAGCGAGCGCTGTGGGGCGCAGGAAGCGGGCGCTCAATGCCGCTCTAACGTCGTCGCGTCGTCGCGGAAAATATATATTCGACGCGAGGGAAAAGTTCCGAACGTGAGCTCTTAATAATATCATATTTTTTATGATAAATGTGTGAAGAGAAAAATAGAATCCGTAGCTAAAGAGAGTTGTTTTTATGTGGTGAGTGGTCTCTCTCAAGTCAACTTACGAGGTAGTTGGCTACCTAACTGGACTTGGCTGTGGCCGTTTTAATTGTTAAAACCTCCAATCAGGGCTTAAGTAAGACTTACCTTTAGGTTAGAGATCTTCCTTAGATACACTTGAATATTGTTATCATTTTGGTGATATTGTATATTTCAACTCAATCATTTCAAAGAACGAAAACAATCTAAAGTCATGATGTAATCTCTAATACTTATTTCGTTAGACAATAAAAACAGGGCACATTACAAAGGAGTGTTTCCTGAACACCACGAAGCATATTTTACATAACACCTACGCACCGTATTTACTATACAAAGCTTACATAGGTATGTATATAGGTGTTGTTTGTATTATAAAAGAGAACAACAAAGTTGAGTGAAATAAGTAAATTAAGTGGCTAATAGATATTGATGAGCCCCCGCGATGATTCATCGAAGGGCAGACTCGCGGGGCTCGTGGCTGCTCACACGCGCTTGTACATACATAATGAATGTTATGGCTCATCGGCCTGCTGGGGTACCTGTGTGCTCTCAAATAAGGGTCAAGGATTTAATCCTGTGGTTGAAACACGACTACAAAGTGTGCGTTTACGATGCGAAAATGGTTACCGCCTTTTTTGTGAGCGTCATGAAAAGTCACTTTGTGGCAGATAAAAACATCGGTAAAAATGGTACGATTTAGGTATATTATCTATATAGATACTAATAGAGTAACTATATATTATCCAAATATGAATAGGTACGTGAAGCAAAAACTTTGGACCCCTTTTTACCAAAATTGCGCAGACGGCAAAGAATTAATTATGTTATAGTTAAAGTTTATATAATTAATATTAATTAAAGATAACAAGCTCGCTTGATATTTAGTAATAAATATGACATTCATTGTGTATAATAATAATTCTGTAATAATGATATAAAATCTCTTTTGTGAGCTAATGTCAGTTATTAAAATAGCTTTGTGCTTATAGAAATACCCTAAAATACCACTCCTCGACGCTACCGCTAATAATATTATCAGAGAGCGTGTGAGTTCAAACTAATAGATTACTTAAATCTGCCATAACTTACAGCGATCAATTCAAATTGATGGCTGCAGGGAATCAATGTTCCAGCCATAAAGAGCGCTTATGTGGAAGGTCGGCACGAGTGGAGCCGGGGCATTTACATATATTGCACGCTTCAGGCGGTGACCTTGTAATGACATCCGCAATTAATATAAAAAAGCCCCTCGCTCTTCTAATGTGGAATGAATTGCTTCTGCCGGCGTCCGAAACGCCCTTTCTACCCGCCCTCGCGAAACTACTTGCTACCTAAACCTACCTTAACTGCCCGCAATAAAGATTACATTCGTGTGTATCAGACGTAAGTGTAGAGTTGTCTAATGCAGTGCTTTGACTTTTCACTCCATTTCACGAACGTTTTTATTATTGTAACGTTGGATCTCATTTTCCGTTAGTCACATCCCGGGACCGGTTCAGTTTTATCTGTTATGTGGTGGCCCGCTTTACTGTATGCATGACGACGGGTGTTCATGATATCTCGCTGATAATAATCGAGGGGTTGGGCTGCGAACTACTGATAACGTGGGAGGTTGGAAATCGTTGTACGAGCAATGTGTTTTTAGAGACAATCGTGTTTAAAATAAGTACAATAACTGATTATCTATACTAATATTATAAAGCGGAAAAGTTTGTTTGTTTGTTTGTTTGTTTGTTTGTTTGTTTGTTTGCTTGAACGCGCTAATCTTCAAAAGTACTGGGTAGATTTGGATGAAATTTGGTATGGAAGTAGCTTGAAGCTTGAGGAAGGTTATAGGCTACTTTTTACCCGACTGCAAAAAAGGAGAGTTATGTTCTTACCGTGATAGAATCCACGGGAGCGAAGCCCCGCGTGAGTACTAGTTTAATATATTCGTACGGGGTATAAATGAACCCGGGGCATTTAAGCCCCCATGAATAAAGTTGTTGGCAGATGACGCAGCAATGAAAGTGAAAATGCTTCCTACATATTGAACTGCTGACGTGGACCAGTCGAGGTGTCTCTTGGCGGGAAATAATGAAGATTTATCACTTAACTTTGGAATAAGGAACATTTTTAACTTCGCTTAAAAAGGGAACTCGCAAAAGTCCGTTTAGAGTCATCAGTCCCTTACTAACGTTTCTTCGACGTAATATTTTTATCCCTTATTTTTCCAAACTAAGTTATTAAAAAATAGAGTACAATTTAGAATAATATACCAGTAAATATTTTGTGTAATATAATGTCGAACTTATAATTTTGTCTCACAGTCATTTAAAGAAATCTCTCATTTTAAGTCATTTTTGTAGATTCTGTGTAACCAATTGCTTTAATCAAAATCAAACCATTTGTTTCAATATTTATCAGTAAACACTAACAAAAATCTTTTGAATTTTATAACTTTTTGTTTGGAGATTGCTTATAAAGATATAAATTTTTGTAGATTTATAAAAGGTAACTTTTAACGTTTGCGCCGATTTAAAACTTGAAATAGATATTCACTTTAGTTATCGAACTGAAGAAAGACTTCCTTTCTATCGAGTGATGGGGAGCATAAGTAGGAACTTATAGGTAATTAGTTGTCATCGGATTTAATGTAAAGGCAGGTTCATAGTTTTATATGACAGATATATATATTTTATATATTGGTGTAAGAAATATAGTATTTTAAGCATTTGTTCAATAGTATAGAGCAGGCGAAGCTGTCATCAGTTCAGAAAGTTAATAAAATTTAAATAACCATTAATTTTTTTAGGAAAAGGGCTTATCACAAAGAAGATGGCGGCGTGAACTGGATATATTTCGTCGGAACTAATGGGACGCGTGAGCTCGCTAGAAATGGAAAGAGTAGAGGGAGGCCTTTGCCCAGGAGTGGGACAGAGCAGGCTTATGATAATAATAACCTACTGTTTTGTTATTGAACTCATCAGTTTCAATAATGGCAGTAAACAGCGCCCTGAATATGACTAAAGATAATCTAAAAGTAGTTGAATGAAGAAAACTAAAATCCTAAAAATGTAGAGAAGTAAAACAATCACCCCAACAGGGGAAGGTAATATCAAAGGAATGTATGGCCACTTAGAGCCGTAACGATAATAATTAGCGACACCCCAGCCGGGCGTGTCTGAGGGGTGAGCGCGAACACGCTAGTGATGTCTGTGGGGCGACATGAGACATAATAGTGGGTGTATCCTCCTACTATTATGTCTCATGTGTTAGCAAGTTCAGTCTTTCAAAAGAGAATGCCAAGTTTCGGCTCACAAATCATGTAGCGTCCGACAGACTTTCTAAATTAATGATAATTCATTATATAAAATAGTAAGAATTATAGAGTATAAATAAAATCTGTAGAAGTACACCGTTTAAAAGTAATTTTAAATAGTTATTCAATTTATCAACACGTTTTACATCTACAATTTTAATTAGAAATGTTGCCAATACCAAAATAAAATAATATCGATACGAAATTGCACTTGCAAATCGATTACATTAATATAATTATGAACCTACGTAAGTGAATTGATTACTTACAAAAGTCCTCTTAATTCTTATAATAATAAATAATGTTTAGTTATATTTATGACTATTTTATAATAATTTAAAATAATTCAATTCAATTATTGATACAGTTTAGAATAGTTATATAGTGCTGGTAACACTTAATCTTGTAGTTGTCACTGACAATTGTCAAAAGTTTTATTTCTCCCGCGTTTTATGACGAGCGACGAAGTGTCTTGCGTGTTTTTTAAGTTTTGTGTTGTTTATTGCTGTGTTACCGGACCCCGATTTCTGTATTACTAACGACTACCGTGGCTGTTGAAACTGAATTCAGTATTAATTATTCAATCATTTAATAGTTTATTTCATGTTATCGTTAAAATTAGAAGTATTAGGTGGTCAATTTCAAAGAACTATAACTTTTTTTGGTGTACTTCTTATAGAAAACAAATTATATAGTGGAATTCTATAATTATTTTCCTTTTTTATGATATATAGTTCATCTTTGTCGGTTCTGGCCGAGTGTTGAAGGAAGCCTCGGCATTCTCCTTTCGGGACAGAATGTTAGGCTTAACATGATAAAAGTTCTCTATCTCTCTTTTTAATTTCTTACTTAGCTTTTTATTTTATATATACACATAATATGTCTATATAAATTATCTATATATATATATATATATATGGTATTGAGTATGTAGTTTATTACTTATGTATTGTATATAAGTAAATAGTACACCATGACCTACCCGCGTATTTATTTTTTCCTGCTGTGTCAAATCCATCCAAAGGATATCAGTGAAAGATCGCTTTTAGCGATAAGACCGCCCATTGTAAACACCCTTTGTAGAGTTATTAGCGTTTGATTTGAGCACGGACTTTCTAGGGTTCTGTAGCCGAATGGCAAAAAATGGAACCCTTATAGTTTCGTTATGTCTGTCTGTCTATCTGTCCGTCTATCCGTCTGTCTGTCTGTCTGTCCGTCCGTCCGTCCGTAGTCACAGCCATTTTATTCCGAAGCTATTAGGATTATATATGTGAATCTTGGTACGTATATGTATTCTGTACACCACTTACCGATTTTAAGAAAAAAATTAAAATATATTTAAAATAAAGGGGGGCGCCCCATACATGGAACTAAATCTGAAAATATTTTTATTCATGAAACCTATGCGTGTATTATATTTATATCATAGACAGGTCTTTAAAAAATGACATTGAGGTTTCTAATATTAATTTTCCTTAAAGTTAATTGTTTAAGAGATATACGCTTCCAAAGTGGTAAAATGTGTCCCCCCTCTACATTCTATAACAATGGAGTGAAAAATCTAAAAAATACACATCTCTAGATCTTAATGTAAACTTGTAACCTAAATTGGTTTGAACGAGGTTGGGTCTGCACTTTTTGAGATACAGAATATTTTCTAAAACCGCAAATATAACTTTGTAATTCATACAAACACTATGAAAAACAAAGTTATTGGGCGTAGTTGTAAAAAATGTAAATAAGCTAGTTTTAAGAAATTTGTAAGGCTTTTTTGTCAAATAAATATACATATTATATTATTATAGTTACTGCGGAACCCTTCATGGGCGAGGCTGACTACCACTTGTCCAATTTTTAAAAGTAGGATTTAGATCTTGTCCGACCGATGTAGTGGTACCCATAGTCAATGGATATATGTTCGTGAATATTAAGACATTAGGCATCCCGCGCAATAAGGGAACCCTGGCAATTATAAGAGGTGGGGATTATACAAATTCTTCAAACTGTATTATAACTCCAGCCACTGAAGCAACAATCACTGAATTGGTTTATTCATTTAAATGTGATATTGGATCAGATTAACGGGTTTTTAATCAATGAGGACAAGAATGAAACAAATAAATATGTAAGAGGGGAAGTAATAATTAAATAATTTGTTAAGGGGTTTATTGCTATTGTTTATTGCATTGCAGTATTAAATAAATATCAACCCACACGTTAACGACAAGACTTCAGAAAAACATTGTTATTAGATTAGGTACTCAAGAATAACAAGCGATACGGTTATCATTTCCGGTATTTGCCCACAAAACATCTTTCAATGGTAATATATTAGAAATAGGGAGTAATATGAAATGAGCCGTTAGGTTACCTCGGCCATTCGTTTTTATGTGACATCTGAACATCTCCATCAGCCAGACACAAGGACGATCAAGGACACGGCAACAAGCGATACTGTTATTTGGAGTGAGGGTAAGTGTGCAGAGTATGTAATGTTATAGAAGGACCAGTCTAGTCGTGATCCTTACTATAATATTATAAATGTGAAAGTAACTCTGTCAGTCTGTGTGTTACGCAATCACGCCTAAACTACTGATCTGATTTAAATTAAATTTGGTACGGACATAGTCTAGAGCCTGAGAAAGGACATAGGCTGGTTTTTAAAGCGAAAAAGGGCTGTAAGGTGTTGAAATAGGCCGTTGAACATACTCTATGCACTTTTACTAGTTAATACATCGAAGTCAACGGCCAAGTCACATAAAATCTAACTATATTAATAAGGAAA
Source organism: Tholera decimalis (assembly GCA_943138885.2). Taxonomy (NCBI): domain Eukaryota; kingdom Metazoa; phylum Arthropoda; class Insecta; order Lepidoptera; family Noctuidae; genus Tholera; species Tholera decimalis. Next base: position 49,525,758 of record OW964550.2, on the reverse strand, counting down.
TCGCAGTAAAGATCCTTAGACTTGGCTTCGCTTTGCTTAGAGATTTCATTAATTTTTATAGAGAAACAAGCAGCTAAGGCGAGGCTTGGCTAATTTTTTACAGGATGTTTTGGTGGGATTTCAGTTCTTTTTGCAGAAAGCTATTTTTTACTTGATTAGTTTCTTAATTATTCAGACTCAAGTTTCATATTCATTTATAAGAAGGGGCTCGTCATATTGAATAACTTTTGTCAAGGCGCATTTCCATATCTCCCGTAGTTCAGCTGAGCTCTAAGGGTTCTTCATCAGATACTTCAGACCTTTAATTTTTTATACACATCAGTAGAAGGGACTCGTCACTCTGAATAACTTTTGTCAAGGCGCATTTCCATATCTCTCATAGTTCAGCTGAGCTCTTAGGGATTATATATATCAGATACTTCAGACCTTCAATTTTTTAATTTCAAAAGAAAGGGCTAACCACGCTTAATAAACTTTGTGAACATAGCATGTCGATAATTTTCTGTTACGGTTTCTACTCAGGGTCGTAAGGTACTCCAGATCTTCCATGATCTTAGTTTTGATAGTTTTCCCTTCATATAGACACTAAACCCTACCTCTATGCCAAATTTCAGCTCTCTAGGTTTATGGAAAGTACTAGTTCTATTTTGATGATCAGTGAGTCTATACATGTCGAAATAGTACAACTTTGCTTTTGCATAACTTAGGAAATAAACAAGCTACAAACATGAAATTTTCTGGTTTAAGTGTGTGCTGGTAGCTTACTAGATAACGATAATTTCAGCATTCTAAATCTATCCAGAGGTCCCCAAATAGGGGCCTGAAAATACGCCGAAATGGTTCCAGAAAAGGATGGTACGGCAGTGTTTGCTTTGTGCTCAACTTGGCGGGGGCACTGCCATGCCCCCAGATTATGTATGAGTTTTATTTTCAAAATAATTAGCCTAAAAAATTAAAAATGCTGCCGAAACTCACAATTCCGCGCGGGCCAAGTCGCGGGCACAGCTAGTTTTTATATAAATATGTAGGGACAAGGCAAACACACGTGTTCTCAAAGACGCATTATTTCTATGATATTAAAATTTGTGTTTATATTGAAATTCTGAAAGTTTCTCTTGTGAAACTACACAGTAGGTACTTGTAGATCGATCACTGTATGTAATTGAGTAAAGTTTAAAATTGATTTCGTAATATTAAAATTGGCACTTCTGTTTGTATAGATGTAAGTACCTATAGCGTGTTGTTACGCTACGCTAGCTCCGCGCCGCCACTTCTAACCACTCACACATTACCATCGATCCGCAAATTATTGCCGAACAAAAAACAAACAGCTCGACTTTCGCCGCACGTAAACACTGCGCTCTATCACGACCCCGCATCCCATCTCCATATCAACTGACAAACTAAAATCAATCTTGCCACCGCGCAATAAAATTGATACTGGATCGACGCCGAGGGGCGCGTTTGTCTCTCTGGACGGCGCATAGATTTATGTTTAAGGGGAGCTACTTCAGTGGCCGTATTTGCATAAGTTTGTTTATGAAATTCTCGTGTACTTTGTCAGTCGACGCGACGGCACTTAACTGGTTATCATCTGTTTAGTCAAGGGAATGGAAGGCAAACAGACTGGTGCGGGAGCCGCGGAGTGCTGGCTGTTATCTGATGGTAGACTCCGGACAGTCGTACTGTGAGATAGGTGGGCTATTGACGTGCGTTATCTGAATATTCCTCACGAAAGACAAGCAGCTAACATACTTATGTCTGTTGTCTTTTTAGATGAACAGATGTACCTAGTTCGCAAAGAGTCATACGTATAGGGTTAAGCAGTAAGCTACACCATCGCGGATACCTTTTTTTTTTTTTTTTTTTTGTTATCGGGGGGAAACCTTCAAAAGGCGCCTGGACTTTCGGGGTAAAGACCAGGGAGTGTGGGATTCTTACCTCACTAAAACCACCCCGGTGATCACCATCAGCACATATAAAAGACCCCGTTACCTCTAAAAAGACCACACCGGAGCCTCCTCTGTGCAACGCCTGTTAAGGCACATCTCTGGGGAGACTGTAAAGAGATCTCTCCTGAGTCTCGCTGTGCATGGTGGCACGTGGTCACTGTGCCACATAATTGTACACGCGGCTCGCGAGCCCTTCGCACTGCATTTAAAACTATGATTAAACAGCATGGCACGGCTTGCCGGAAGCTCGTTAAAAGTTTTGCACTAACGTTTAAAAGTTCCACCTGCTTGACAGCAAGCCGGACCGGGCAGCCAGACGGACTAACGAATCTCGGTAAAACAAGGCTACGCGACACGCATACGCTTAAAATTTGAGATTATATGCAAATGTGCGCCCTAATGGAACGAGCGGCGATATTTGTGCCGATTCAGTTAAGTGGGACATTTGTTTTTAAGGCCGCTCCGGACACGGGTCAGTGTGTCCAACTTTCGATAATGGTTTTAAAATGAAGGTTCTCTGTTTCAGTTTAGATTTAATTAATGTAACTATTGTATTCATATTACGTTACTGTGCTTATTTACATACATAGTAAGCATTTCATTATTGTATGCAGGTATATCTCCTGTGCTCCCTGTTACAAGCTCTCTGTATTCGCCATAACTTACTGTTCTCAATCTTGTCCAGGTCTTCCCGACAAGCTTAATTAAACAAGTTTAATCTTATGCTTAAATTATACAAAGAAAATTTTTGCGAACATCGTTCTTAACTTCGAATTCGCTGACATTTAAGGCCAGAATTATAAAGCAATTTGACCCCACAACATAAGTTTGAAAAAGCTTAACACAGCTTCAAACTATATCCCAACGAAAAGTCCAGAGGATTCCTCTATTAATAAAGATTATCACGCAAAGCCGTCTAAATAAGGCAGGCGTTAGTTTTTACGCCGGACTGGCGGCCGACGCCGCGCGCCGGCGGCGCACGGTGGGCTGAAAAACGACTTTCATAGACTTAGGCATTTTATTTTGCAAGTGCCAGTTTTTGTGCCGGATATCACTTCTATTTGTTATAACAATATACAAAAATGACACCAGAATTGATTCTGCACAAAAACGAAGGAATTATAATTTTTTTACGAAAATTTTGTATGGAGCTAGTATGAAAAATCGAAATATCTCTGAAACGGCAGCGATAACCGTAATATCCTTATAGGAGGTTTTAGTACTAATTATTTATGATTTTTTGACATACGTTACATAATGGTTGTAGATGCCTTTTTTTTTTTTTAATTGTCAAAATATTTTTATTTATTTTTACATATTAAACGTTCCTTTTAGTGTTTAAGTTGAAGAATTCAGAGCTTTAACAACTCTTAACATAAAATAGCATCACCCCTATAGACCTGAAGGACTAGACAGAGGTGTGTAGTATCTTGTTGATTTTGTAAGATTTCCAACAATACCAAATAGTTGAATATCAGTGTCAAAGTGCCCATGCTGTCGCTTCTTTTAGAAAGATAGGGGAATGAAATTGTTAATTGATCATACCCTAAAAGTATGATTACAACATAACCGGACACATAATAATATCGACACAAAAGGAATTTTAAAACCTTGCATACGTTCAAAATACAAAATAACATATTGTGTAGTCATCTAATGAGTCTGATGACAAGTAATTAAGTAATTAGAATGATGGTTGTAGTCTTCTGATTCTAATGAGCCTATTAAGTGATTAAATGATTTGAAATATCTCGCAACAATACCAACTAAGAACTGCATTCACCTTTTTATAATTAGTGAGCTAATGTGATTTGCTAATGTTGATTAGTTCTACTATGAGTTCTACGAAATGTTTTTGACGATTATAAATTTTTATTATCATATCTTTTATAACTTTAATGAGGGTAGTTAACTAATTATTGACTTTATACAATAAAAGGGCTATAATTTTGTTCCATAATTTAGATTGTTCACAACCGTGTAACTGCTAACACTAAAACTATTTGCTTTGCGACTACAAAATCTTAGAATGGAAAGTTTAATCACCAACTTAGATTTGTTTGTTCTTCTAAAAAGTGAGTGTCCTTCATTTAATCATGAAGTATTGTTTAGTGCAATTGTGTCCCGCATAGGCGATTGCCTTTCTGCCGAAGATCAAGTAACTCTCAAAGAATTTTGCCGGAGATTCACGCGAGCTGCTTTAAACAGGTGGCAGAAATCTAAACGATTCTTTGATAAGTTTAGAAATACGTACGGAGAGTGGTTGCAAGCAAATATTGATTGGCCGAGTTGCGTGCAAACTTTAATAAATCAAGAACCAACTGTTGATGAGATACCAAGAGCACGCTCAGTCTCTCCAGAACCTTCGACATCATCGACTGTTGGAACAATGACAAAAAGGTCCCGAAAACCATTCAAAGATCTGGGAAGCAAACAGAAAAAGAGAAGATCTAGTGAGCACATAGGCGAGGATTCCTGTGAATTGGCATATGCAGCTGCAGCACGTTTAAAAGAAGAAGGTTATGAAGATATCGCATCTGTAATCAATTATATGATCAAAAATCCAGAAGCTGCCGTTAAAATCAAGGAAAGCATTAAGAAAACAGTAATATTTACACCAGAGAAAGCACTTGGATTGCTTCTTTCACTTAAGCTTTCAAAGTGGCAATATATTACGTTGCGAGAGACTGCCATTCGGGAAGGTGCTAAGGATATTTACCCATCCTACTATAAACTGCAACAAACTAAGCTTGCATGCTACCCTCCTAATCAATCAGTATCAGTTACGGATTCATCAGCTAGAATTACACTTCAAGCTTTACTTGACATCACGGTGAAGCGGATTCTTCAAAGTCTTTCTGATAATGTGGAAAATAAGCAGTTAAAGCTGATATCGAAGTGGGGATTGATGGTGCTTCCAATCAAAGCCGATACAAGCAGAAAATGGACGGCGAGCATGATGATTCAAGCATTTTCATGACCTCCTTGGTGCCACTGAAACTGACAGATGGAGATAATACTATATGGACAAACCCGAAACCATGCTCAACTTTTTATTGTCGTCCGGTTCAGTTCACTTTTGTAAAAGAAAGCCATGCAGTTGTCATTGATAACAAAAGAAAAATGGATGAGGAAATTGAGGCCCTTAACCCCACAGAGTGCATTAATAGTAACAGGGTGACTCATAAACTAATGATGACAATGATCGACGCAAAAGTCTGCACGTACCTTTCTGAAGCTAGATCAAATGCATCATGCTACCTGTGCTTAGCAAAACCAACAGAAATGAACCACTTAGATGCTGTAACATCAAAAACTGTGTGTTCTGACATATATGAATTTGGCCTATCATCCCTACATGCCCGTATAAATTGCATGGAATGTCTGTTACACATTGCGTACAGACTTGACTTCAAACAGTGGGCAGCAAGAAGTAATGAGCATAAAGATATGTTACAAAACAGAAAAAAAAACATTCAAAATAAATTTAAAGAGGAGCTCAATCTGTTAATTGATATAGTAAAACAAGGCTCGGGAACTACCAATGACGGGAATACCGCAAGGAAGTTTTTCGAGTTTCCCAATAAAACTGCAGCTATTACTGGGTTGGATCAAAACCTGATAAAAAGATTTGCTGTTATTTTGCAAGCAATAACATCTGGTGAGAAGATCGATGTCATCAAATTTAAAGATTTTGCTCGCAAAACAACAGAAAAGTACGTGGAATTATACGACTGGTACTACATGTCATCAACCGTACATAAACTATTAATACACGGAGCTGACATAATCGAAAAAAATGATATTGTCCCGATTGGGACTCTCTCGGAAGAAGCCTCAGAGTCTCGAAACAAAGATTTTAGGAGGTTCCGGGAACATCATTCGCGGAAAAGAAGCAGGCAAGATTCTAATCAAGATATCCTAAATATGCTTGTTGTTTCTTCGGATCCTTTTCTAAGTGCACAAAGGCCGAAGTTAGATGCCAAAAGGAAGACAACCTTTTTTGCTGAAACTCTCGACCTAATACAGTTTCCGGAAACTGAGTTCGAGTTTGTAGGTATATCCGATCTGGATTCTGACTCGGAATTGGAGTCCGACAACGAAAGTTGTAAAGAAAATTTGTAAAATTTAATTATTTTTCTTTATGTTCTTTTGTTATTTATGTTAGTTTATTGTACCAATATGTTTAGTTAATAATTTCATAAATTATAGTTTCAAATATGTATTTTGTATAATTGAATTTATTAGATATTATTTTTGTTACTTCTGTTTTATTTAAATTACCTATCAATAAAAAGTTTATATACAGTCTTTTTTTTTCACATATTCTTAATATTTGGGGAAAAAGCATGCTTCCTAACGATGTTCTTAACTTTGACACAGTTCATGGATAGTTTTGAACAGTTTCATATGTTAAAATAAATAATGTTAGTACTATAATCCCCTATAGAGATATTATTATTATTATGTGTCCGGTTATGTTGTAATCATACTTTTAGGGTATGATCAATTAACAATTTCTTTCCCCTATCTTTCAAAAAGAAGCGACAGCATGGGCACTTTGACACTGATATTCAACTATTTGGTATTGTTGGAAATCTTACAAGATCAACAAGACACTACACACCTCTGTCTAGTCCTTCAGGTCTATAGGGGTGATGCTATTTTATGATAAGAGTTGTTAAAGCTCTGAATTCTTCAACTTAAACACTAAAAGGAACGTTTAAATATGTAAAAATAAATAAAAATATTTTGACGATTTTTAAAAAAAAAGGCATCTACAACCATTATGTAACGTATGTCAAAAAATCATAAATAATTAGTACTATAACCCCCTATAAGGATATTACGGTTATCGCTGCCGTTTTAGAGATATTTCGATTTTTCATACTAGCTCCATACAAAATTTTCGTATAAAAATTATAATTCCTTCGTTTCTGTGCAGAATCAATTCTGGTGTCATTTTTGTATATTGTTATAACTAATAGAAGTGATATCCGGCAAAAAAACTCGCACTTGCAAAATAAAATGCCTAAGTCTATGAAAGCCGATTTTCAGCCCACCGTGCGGCGGCTGGGGAGTGCGAGCGGCTGGGGAGTGCGGGAGTGCGGGAGTGCGGGCGGCCGTTACATGTTTCGAGGTCGCAATCGCACAACACTACACTGCACTCGCTGGAACTGTTATGGTACTTTTTACGGGTTGTTTTTATTCTCTTATTATTTGAGGTCGAGTTGTGGGCAGTATGTCAACGTGCGGTGCGGCTTGAATAAGGGGTTTAATCCTGCTGAATTTATGTTTGGCTTGTGCGGGCAGTTTTGGGTAGGAATAAATAGACTTCTGGCAACCTTTTAGAGCATTTTAAACATAATGCTTAGTGGATTTTGCTTAATTTATTTAGGATACAGTAATTTAATCTTTAATCATATTTAAGGGTAACAAAGTTTAGCGTCGGCCCAATTCCAAGAGAGAGATTTTATTAGAAAAGTTTTTACGAGCCAATCACAATGGCGTTCAATTGTGATCGATTTCAATAAAGTACTTGGAACAGTCGCTGCGCCCCCGCAGGGGGCGCGGTAAGTGACATCGGGGCATATGCCCCCCGGCCACGGAAGCCAACCTCGACCCGTAACAACGGGCCCGTCATTGGGTTGCTTTATAGGCATGGCCTGTTTGCGTGCGTGCCTTGCCTGCGCGTATTAACGCGCGGCGGGCGCGCACACATGTTATGTATTTATGATGTGTGAACTGTAGGCGCGCCACGACGCCGTTATTCGGCGTCGTTTCTTCACGACACCTCGGCGGTCTGCGCCCGCCAGGTGAGACCCCCAGTTGCCTGAGGGAGGCCTAGCGGAGCGCGACCAGCGGCGAAGGTGCCGGCTTAGGCGAGACTACAGTTGGATGCGGGGCTCCGGCCCGTCCCGCTTCCAGATCTAGCCGGTTACGTTCCGAGCCGCAGAGCCGTGTTGTGCGTGTGTGAGCGGCATTGTTGTGTGCGTCACCGCTCAGTGCGTCGACGTCGAATAGCAAGCTATCCGGCGCTGTTATGTTTACATGTATGTATAGTGGCGCATGTGTGATTCGGTACGTAACGTGCCTATATTAACTTAGCACACGTTACGTATCGTGGTGTAAGTATTATGAATAGTTTCATTGTTTGGATAAGCCGCGTGTAGTGTGGAGGCGACTTACCCAGGCGTCAGTAGGTAGGGAGATATAACATAAATAAATCCCAAGGAGAGGCGGAGTGGGCGACTTGTCCCTGTGGGCCGCGGGCTTCTGTTGGTCGTGCTCGGCGGCCTAGCGACTGCAAAGTGTTGCCAACTCCGCTAGGCCGTCTAGCACGACTTGCTCTATATCCTGTCCCTGTCTCAGCGCTCTTATGAGGCCGAGTAATATCCTAATGGCGCAGGATGTGGCTTCGGAATATGCCAACCTCTGGGTGGCAATAAAGTACGACTATGATCGTGTATACTTTCTCAGCTCAAACGAAGTTCGTGTCCAAACATGGCGATGGATCACGGACGATCCGCTGAACAAATACAACACCTATTATGGAAAGGATACATTTCACATAGAAATTATTTTACATATCAATCCAATAAGTAACCACTCACTTGATTTGTAAAGTAGTTCTCGAAGAAGGGTCTCTCGGACAATACATTATTTGGGAAGGAGACACTGTGCTTGTAGTTGGAATATCAGAAATCCATTCTGTGTACAAAGAAGAGAAATTACTTTCTAAGTTGTCAAGTTGACCGTAATCCTGCCAAAGATAGGTGAAGTACGTACGTTTAATTTTTGTTGAATTTTCAACAGATGACCATCCAGGGTCCCTGCTTGTCTTTATTGCCGGAAGACTCCTAAGCGCGGGTCGCGGTGCTCTCAGTAGTGCGTGCCGCGTCAAGACGAGTGGTCACGTTTAAATTTTATTTATCTCCGAAAATGTCACGAGCGTATTGCGTTGTATACGGCTATTTGAACTCGGCTTAAACAAAACCGGAGCTATCGTATTTCAAACTTCCTGCTGATTTTGAAAGGTAAGAATGTTGTTATCGAATTATAAGTCCGCGACCATAATGAATTCGTGATCTTATTACTTATAAATCCAGAATGCGGCGGTTATAAGGATATTTAAAGCCGATAGTGCAATAGTTGTAACAAAATGTAAATAAAAGATGGCTAGTGTGTTAATATTAAATTGTTTGTCGTGTTTGAACTATCGTCTTTTGCTGAGATTAACCGACGCCATTAAATTACCTACTTAAATTGTATTTGTAAGTTAGGTACTTATTTAAATACGATGGATGATCACTACAGAACAAAAATGTGACAAAAAACAATACCAAATTCATTCAAAGTTACAACCCTATTGCTTCAATGGAGCGTAGGTAATTATGTCCTCAACTAGGCTTAGTTTCTGTACTGTCCATATCTATACTGTGGCCGTGTGTTATGAAATGTTATGAAAACGCAGCTCTCTGGGTAACTAATATTGTACTATCTCACATCGCAATACAATGCTTTAACCCAAAGCGCGATATGCGCAGTTTTGATTCCAGTTTTTATGAACAGTTATGAAGCCTATAAACTATAAAAAAAAAAGATACAGAGGTTTATATGTGTTATAGTATCGCTACTGTCAAAGGATGTTTCTTTTTTTAAATATTTATTATTAAAAGACAACAAAGATTACAACAAGAAAACAAAATATTTGTAATTAATAAACAATAGTTAGCAGTGATTTAGTCCTATGCACCAGTATATAAAGTATAGGACAGTCAAGTTTTGCTGCTATACCTGCCATTCAGGACGCTATTGACAATGTCATATTAGGTACCACTGTGCCAGTGACCCGTAACAGCTTCGCACGGGTGCTCTGTATATTAGATACTATTGTGGTAGCAGTATGGAGTGATTAATAACATATTATTGTAATACTGCCACCCGGGATGGACGCCCCAAGGCCGTTCTACCTCCGCATTTTAAATCTAACCTTCTAAGATATTAATTTAATGATATGCTGTACAAAGCAATTTTTATTTACATCAAATGCACAAGTTATCTTCGTATTTAATTAGATAAGGAATAATACTTTTTTTAATAATTCTTTTAAAATAGGTTTGTATTTTTTGCTATATACAAGGTGTAACGGAAACCCCATATCTATCCAAAAGGGCTGAAGACAACATCTAGTATGGAGGGAGTCTCTATGCACAGTTTCAGCTCAAAATAACTAACTCAAAGAATTGATACCAAATTATCGCTTTCATATATTTCTTGAATACCAATTATAACAAACGTGTCACAGCACTATGAGAGTCAATAACTTTCCACGTCACTAGCCAATAACACGATAATTCTCTTCGTTCTTCTTAATTTGAAAAATTTGTTCTCTGGTATCAGTGTATTGGTATTTGTAATAAGTTCTACACACGTAGACTTAGGATTAAAAAGCCCTTGCCATATCGTTTGTTATCATCCAAAGAAGCCATGCACTTGATATGTATATACCCTTTAAATTACACGTTGTATAAAAGATCTAAATGATTACTGAGGGTTATTAGGAGGTATACATATACCATAGCTGACTCTTTTGTTGATCATTTAAAATACAGGTTTTTTTTTATAAACCAATTTTTTTTTTATAAACCTACATCAGGCAGGTCGCAACATTATAGCAAGCAGTATATTTGACCTCTATTGAAAATAAGATAAATCACCATTTTACCAATGTTTTTCAAGCACTTAAATTTACCCTTTAAGAACTATTATATATATTTATGTTCTGGACTATATGTACTTTTATGTAAATATGTTATTTGAATAAATTATTATTATTATTACAATTCCGTGGAAAATTATTTTGATTTATCTCGCCAGCGAGGCGATTTCAATGTAAACAAACAAAAATATGTTTTCTGAAAATGGCATTAAAATCCATTTTTAACCGGATTCAAAAATTGAGGTTCTGTATTCGACCAGTGTGTATGTATTTACGTTTGTATGTCCGCGATTTTTCAAAAACTACTAAGCCGATTTCGATCGAGTTTTCGTTGTTTGAAAGCATATTTTACAAAGAAGGTTTTAGTATATAACACAGGATCTGATAAAGATCTTCGGAGATAAGTGATGGAACTCTTTAATTAAAAACAAAAAATCACCCGCGATTGCTGCCTTCTCACATTTAAGTGCTGTTTATAAATATAATATGTATTCCCTATGGATAAACACAGTACCTAACTTAAATACAAAACCAAAGACATCCGCCTACCGAAATTAAAGTTATTTTTCACTTTGCTGTGTTGTTTTGGAAGTCGCTTTAATTTATTGTTAAAAAGTTTTTTTAACATCGACTATGTCGAGATATCTGTGGTAACAGATATCTCTACACAAACACAAGGTATTGTGACGTTTAAACCTCTGAACCTATCTTGATGGACCGTTAAGTACAGCGATAGAATGAACATTGGAGCACGACCTAAGTTACCGCAAACTAGATTATTATCCCGGGAGTGTGTCCCAGCCCTTGCGGCCTCGGGGAAGGTAGTTTCCAATTTATACACAGGGGATTGTTGGCAGAAGATTGTGGTTATTTGAATAAATATACAGCAAAATGTTATTTTACTTTAACGAAAATTATCATGTAAGTGAAACTCAACATTATGCATAAAATCTTGACTTAGTTCGCATGGGAATTTCAGGATTAAAAGTAGCCATGTATTTTTCCAAAATTTAATTCAGATCCGTTCAGTAGTTTTTGCGTTGCAGAGTAAAAAACACTCATACATCCATCCTCTCAAACTTTCGCATTCAAACCAAACCCAGGTTTGGTCGTGTATGGAGTACTGCTCTCATCTTTGGGATGGATCTGCCAAATACCAACTGGTCGCGCTTGAGTCTATCGAGAAGCGGGCCAAGAGACTCATTGCTCGAGTCAAAGCTCCAGAGCCTTGAACATCGACAACGAGTTGCAAACTTGCAAGTCTATCGGTTTTCTACCGGTTATATTTCGGGAAGTGTGCGATGAAATTACACAATTTAATTCCGCCAAGCCCGTTCCATCATCGGACTACAAGACAAATGGCGATGCGCCATCGTTAAATGGTGGATATCCCTCCCATACGCACAAAATGTTTTGGGAATACTTTCATTGTGCGTACGGCTAAGGAGTGGAATTCCCTGCCGGAGTCTGTGTTTCCCGATAGCTATAACCTGGGGGTCTTTAAGTCAAGAGAGAGAGAGAGAATAGGTTACTTCTAGGTAAGCGTGCTCCATCTTCGACCACATTATCACTTACCATCATGTGAGATGGTGGTCAAACGCGAACCTTTACCGAAGAAATTTTGCTTCTACTCTTTTTGCTTGATAACTAATAATCATTTCTTTTTATTTCTGTGTATTTGGTTAAGACTTCTTCTACATGTGAATTGAATCCAATTCAATTACTGTAACTCTCGTAATGTGTTTACTAAACTTAAGTATAAATTTCATCATACATTTAACAAGAATATTTAAGATGGTTATTTATTGAGAGAACGTTAGGTACGTCAACTAGTATTATTATTTTCATCAAAAGCAATTGAAAATATATTTAAGATATTTTGTAAATGCTCCCTTTATTTGACGGAAATATTTATTTATGAATGGTGTATTAATATTTTCATTAGAATCACGTAATAAAATGAAGAACAGAATTTTGAGTAAATCTCCAGCAAGAAGATTCATGTGAATGCTTCCTGAAAATCGTCGCAAATATGCAGACTTTCAGTAGTTTAGTATAAACGAGTGAGTTTCTTGCATGAAATATTACATTCACTTCAGTTTATTATTTTTGTCACAGCTTAGCTTGGTCTCTATACATTTTAATAAACAGCGCACCAAAGCGGTTTACTCTAAAAATTACTTTTCAATGTACACTGAATAGTTTAAATTCTTAAGTGCTGAATATTGACTCAGACCAAATGGATAAGTAAATAAACAAAGCGTTGATGTAATGTTTCCCATTCGACATTTTTACGTTTCTCAATGAGACAGATCGAATGGCACTTCGGTTATCAGAATCAGCTTAGTAGTTTACGAAAAAACTCGAGCGGCACATACATTAAACATGTATTCATGAGACTCACTTTTTGTTTGATCTGAGAAATACGAAATGAAAATACCGTCATTGTAACAATAGAGTCGGGTGGGCGTGGGAGCAATCTGAGGCTAATCTTACTGCCGATACTTTACCATAAATGTAACAATCTCTTCGAGACATTCAAATGCAGATCAGTCTTGGAGCTATCTTCTCATATCTGAAGCCGTCAGCTACAATAGCATCAACGTCGACTGATTCGCCGTCCATCAGTTCTTCCGATTGAACAAAAACATTGGATAGCTCCTCGATCATTTGTCGCTAGAAGCGAACGCGTTGACGCCTCGTCAATCACTCGAGCGACAATAAATTGATTGTGGGTTCGTAGCGCGACACACATAAATATTTAGCGAGCTGTGATTGCAGTTTTGTATCGGCTGTGTGTAGCCTGGGGGGCCGGGTGGCATGCGGGCGAATGCCTCGTGAGTGGTTGACTGGACGCATGGCTGCGTATGTATTGCTCCTTACTCCGATTTCCTTTATCCACATAGATGATTGTAGATATAACTATAGCAGGCATTGTGGACTTTGTCCTGGGACATGTCACTACTGAAATACGATTAGAATATTAATAAGATGTCACAAGAGTGTAGGGTAGTTTCCTGTGTTACAAAATAATTATTTTATTTGATCCATCAGGTAGATTTTCAAAAAATATTGGTCACGTATTTTTTGCTTTTTCATGTCAAGAAAAATTCACAAAGATGAAAAGCTTCAAAGTACAGGAGTGGGGGCTGCTGACGTCACACAGTGCTAAGAATTATACCGGAGTATGACGTCACGCAAAATTTCAACTCACTGTATTGTCATAATTTATCAATTACGTGAAAAAATCAAAAATAAGTGTCTAATGTTTCTTGTTAAACTACGTGACGGCCTAAATAAAGTATTTTAGGAAACTATCTTATTACAGCTGTTTAGTGTTTTGCCATTTTCTAGGAAAAGAATGGTGCCTAGATTTCAACATAAAAAGCACACGGTATAGAGCAGTAGACAGTAACGGTTGCTGCATAAAAGAATCAACCGCAGAAGTTTTTGACATCTTTGAAGTTTGTCTCAGTGCCCAGAAGAATTGACTTGACAGTTTCGTAACTTCATAATATACTAACATTAAACTAAGGAATTATTATTTAAATATGTTTGATCATTGAAAGATTATTCACACAGTAGGTACTGAGAATTCCTTGCAGGAAAGTAACTTACTAAATAGGAGCCATCTCGTCACTTAAGATAATTAACATTGAATACAAAATCTGGGGGCATGGTAGTGCCCCCGCCAAGTCGAGCAAAAAACTGCACGGCCGTACCATACTTTTCACGAAGCAGTTCAGGCCATTTTCGACCCCCTATAACTTCGTTGTGGATAAAACTAGAAGCCTGAGTTTTCATTCACCAAGCAGGCATTGTATAAACGTGGTATATTTCAAATTTCATTCAATTTGAACCAGTAGTTTAAGAATTATAACGAGTCAAAGTTTTCTAATTTTGTCACTCACTGACTGACCGATCATCAAAAGTCTAAGGCACTTCTAGCAGACATAGAAGCTTCAAATTTATAACACACACAATTAGTGTTTAATGTATGAATCAAGGAAAAACTAAAATATTTTAAAATTTCAGTCCAGTTTTCTTGATTACAAAGATTGATTACAAAGTTACATTTACAGTTAATTAATCAGTGTACCTGTAAATAATTATGTATAATATAATGGAATAATAGGTGTAGATAGGTATCTAGATATAATTATGTTCAAAGGTAACTTGTAAAATGGTCAACGGAATAAAAAAACCACAGAGACGCTTGAAAAGCAAACCTATTTAGTGCTATATTAGTTTTGTGTGTATAATAAATACTCGTGTTATTTATTACGCTCAGAAATACAGATATTTTCGTAAAAGGTCACCTTTACAAAAATATACAAAGTAAAAATACTACAAGTACCTACTTGCATCTAAATTACAAAGTGAAAATAATTGTGTTCACAACAAATGGAAAAAATAAAAACCCGTAATTGTGTTTGCAAAAACAAAAAACATCGTGAAAAGTTAAAATTATTATTTCATCAACTTGTCACTATTGTTCTACAGAATGACAACTACAGTGCGCGATAGCTCGTTATTAAGCATGGACCCAATACTGAATAAAGTTAGAGTCTAAAATTGAATGAAGTGGAAGCTCGTTACTGCTGAGTTTCAAATGCAAAATAAAATATTACAGCAAATCATCTTTCGTCTTTATTATTGCTTTGCTCCGAGAAAACAATTTATTTTAATGTTGAAATACATCTGTAGAATAGCACTACTACCCGAGAATAGAATAAAGAAAAGTGTATTTTTGTATCAATTATATTTTACTAATATTTTTAGAGCAGGGGTGGGCCAGGTCGTATCGGCAGTACCTACTCTTTCTGGATCAAGCTCTTGATGAATCTGCCTGAGGAAATCTTCCTCAGATATTCGCGCTTAACCACAAACTCACCTGATGGAAAGATTACTTTCAATTAAACTGGACTTAAAGCTATCAGAAAATGGCGTAGCTGTATCTATAATAATTAGGGTATTGGGTATTGTATTGTATTAAATAATTATTTATAATTATTTATTTCTATTATAATAATTAAATTATTACCTGAAACTTTCAGCTGTGTCGGCAGAGATGTTTAAAAAGCTCTGTATTGATTTACTTAACTAGGAGTAGTGATGTGGAGAACTATGCGTACCTGAAACAAGAAAAGGAATGAGAATTAATAAAAACAGTAAAATAAAATACACAATGAAATACTTTGTGCTCTAAAAATATAATCGAACGATAAAAAAAATTAAGCTTGACAAAAATGATCCTGGACATGAAAGCAATAGCAAGTTACCGATGAGATACAGAGAGAGATACAGAGAGGTTGTGAGGACAAACCCATCTTCATTCGTCTGTACTCATGAGTTCGAGAGTTATCATAGAAGTAGTAATGAAACTGTCAAATAATATGTACTTATTCGTTTGAAAAATATCGCTATTAACCAGTGGCGTGCCTAGGGTTTCAAAATAACGCAAGCCCAATAAAATTTTAACCGATTTCAAAAAAAGAAAGTTCAGTTTTCGACTGAGTATGTAAGTACCTACGTATGTATCATCGCAATTTTCTCATAAACTACTGGTTAGGTACAATAAATTAAAAGTGAATTCATCCATCTTCTTCTTTCCTCTTCTTTCTTCAATTTCACTCTTGCTTGTCGTGCGGTGAATGAGGTAACCAAAGCACACTGAAGGCATGCTAGTGCTAGATTGAATATAATAAACATATCAGCAATTGCATACCTCCGGTGGCTTTGAAAAAAGCCGTTTGGTTTGCTTCATTGCTTGAGGGAACAAAGTTATGGTAAGTAGTTGCTTCCTTCGTAACAGAACCCAGGTTACAGACAAAAAAAAAACAAAACAAAAAGTTACAAAACGAAAGTTAAAAAATAGCTAGATAGAATGTAATAAGGAATTTAAATAAATTATTTATATTCTAATTGGAATCGTCTATCTTTCTTAAGAAATGATTTAATTACATCAGAGTAAAATGTTGGTGATCGTTTTAATTCTACCAACAACTGTTTTTCAATAGCTATCATTGATAATTCGGAAAGACGCTCTTGACCTTGTGTATTTCTCAGATAGGTATGGATACGTTTAAGAGACGAAAAAGCACGTTCCGCGGAAGAACTTGTAGCCGGAATAGTTACAACAAGATACGCTAACTTTAACAGCTCGGGAAAGGCATCTTCGAGGTTATTCTCATGAATGAAATGATTGACTGATCTATTAAATTTTCGTTTATGCGATTTACTAGTCTGAGAAATACACAGATTAGGCGTCGGTTTTAATGAAGAAATTAACTGTTTTTTCTGAGCAAAGTTTAAAGATTTTACCTTATCTTCGCCAATCAAAACTTGAACGCATTTTAAATCCTCACAAGGTACAATTACCTCCATTGTTGTAGGTAAATCACCAAAACAATTGTATCACTGAGAAAATCTTAGAAAACAAACAAAAAACTTTAACAACAAAACCTTTTCTCACTCAAGCAAATGAAACTGAAGTTAGTTGCACTCTAGGATGTCGGGAACTACTCAAGTGTTGTCATTTAGGCAAAAAAAGTCGCCAGGTATATGAAAAATCTAGCTAAATTTTTTTTATTTTTAAGATATTGCTTGAATACAGTCAAAATCTGTTATAACAACATCCAAGGGACCACTCATATTTGGTTGTAAAAACCGATAGTCATAATAACCGGTGATGTTTTCAAGGTACAAAGTATTTTGTACCTATGATTTTGGTCTATATAACCGGTATGTTGTTCTAAATGATGTTGTTGTAAACGGTTTTGACTGTATTTAATTTCGTTATTTTAAAAGTCGCTAGTTTTTATTGTTGATAAATGTTAAAAAAGTTTCCAAACACGTTAAAAATCTCCAAGATCTTTCAACGTGTGGCTAAAACGGCAACACTGCAGAGTTGGCAAGCTGACAAGGTCACGCATACGCATGCAACTTCATACGAATGCCCTGCTTAAATCTGCCATAGTGATCGATTTGTTCTATGCACAAGGCCTAACTCGTTATACGGCACATCGCTATAAGTGCGAAAGTGACAGATATAGTATTTGAAAGCCCGGTAAAAGCCGGTGCGTGTAAGCGAGATAGCAATATGTAGATCATTAGATGCTACAAATGCGAAACTCTGCGCGCGAACAATCGCGATGCATAGTAGTGTAGCAGTACTCAGTAGATACATTGTGTTATTTTGATAAGAATTAAGCGCGCGAACTTTTAAATAGTTCGGGTTTGACATTGATTCTCTATCGAGCATTTTTTAGTAAGGCATGCCGGGCTTTTGGGCTTATATGAAGGTACCGCCACTGCTATTAACCTCAATTAGCCAATTTTTTTTGGAACCGATTTTAGTTCCAAAGAAAAATTGGCTAGTTGAGGTTCTATCTAGATTGGAATCAAATAATTCGGACACATTGTGCGTAATGAACACTCCATGGAACAACATTTTGTTCAGGGACAAGTGGAAGGCAAACGGTCACGCGGTCGGTCCCCTTCGCGTTGGTACAGATTTAATTAAAGCGGCAACAGAGAAGAGCTTAGTGCAAAGCTCCCGAGACGCTGAAGACCGCAGGAAGTGGAGGCATCGCAAGGTTTGCTATATCTAGAGAAAAAGCATAAAAGTCAACCACGACTATTCTGTCAAGAATGTATGACTAAGGAGGAGGAGAATGGAATCAAACATTTCTTTGCGGAAAGCCCTGACAAATAAATCTAGTCGGATAATTTATTATTCACGCCTGAGCGGTGTACGAATACGAACCAACATCTGATTATGTTCCGTGGAGGAGCGAAGACACGTGTCGAGTATTAGTTAGAATGCTGCATTACGTCACCATATCTGCTTTTGTATATATTAATGGGTGGAGCTGCATATTGCAAGCAAGCATGAAGAACTACGAGTATGTAATTTTTAGCGTAATTTACAGTAAATATTATCCTGATATTTTTATTTAATTGATTGGCTAGCTTGGTCACGTACCAACCTAGCCAATCAATTAAATGTATTTTAGGGCATCCATATTTAGTTTTTAATATATTCATATTTATTATAATATTGACTTCGAAATGGTGATGACAAACATCGTGAGGAAACCGATATCTCCCTTTTTTCTTCTGTGTGGGAAAATCATCGAATGACTTCTTCCGCTCTGAGTGGAGCGGAAGGGAGTGTCAGACTTGTACTGACTAAAACCCACTCTGTTCCTTCAGCTGCTCTTAAACCTAGGACCAAAAGTTTGAAGACATCCACCAACAACCACTGGACCCATGTGGTGGATCCTCTCATAGAGAGAAGGTCTGTGTTCCAGTTGTGGAAACGTTACAGGCTAAATATATTTTTTTTAAAGATTACTAGCATTGTGGGTAGAATTCACATTACTAGCAATCTTGTGAACCCCTCCAACTAAGCTAAATATGCTTGTGTCTGGGGTGGGTTCACGGCAATAGTGTAATGGGTGGGGTTCGAACCCGTGACCTCTCGATCACAAGTCCGACCCCTTATGCGTAAGGCTATTGACGCTTAATTTTTATTTTATTTTAGTGAACTATTATTTATCGAGCGATAAATCGATGCAGCTATGTTTTCGGATATGACTTGAGTTTAAACCAAACACAATATACAGTATGTAAGATACGTAAAAGAAACACTCTGTACATGCGTAGTTGAAGGACGGCAACGTCGCAATTTATTTATGAATGCGTACGCGTGTACAGAGTGTTTTTTTACGAATCAATTTAACATTTTTATTAAATACTAGTACTCTCGCGGGGCTTCGCTCCCGTGGATTCTATCACGGTAAAAACATAACTCTCCTTTTTTGCAGTCGGGTAAAAAGTAGCCTATAACCTTCCTCAAGCTTCAAGTTACTTCCATACCAAATTTCATCCAAATCCACCCAGTACTTTCGAAGATTAGCGCGTTCAAGCAAACAAACAAACAAACAAACAAACTAACAAACTTTTCCGCTTTATAATATTAAGTATAGATTTTAATATTAAAAAATAAAAACATTTTGTTTTCGTATGGTAATATTTTTTTTTGCATGTATGGATGCTATACTATTGCGGGTTAACGGGAACGCCCTTTGTTAGTTAAGATACTGTATATGTAGTTTGGATCAAAATCACCACAAGTTCATTTTGCTAGCCTTTAATGTCTTCACCATATTACGTCCAAAAAAAATTATCACAGAAAACTAGACTTCGTAAGTTACGTATAGAAAATTAGTGATGATTTGTTCTAAGGAGATTAACAATAATCATTTAGTTAGTTACGATTATTAATCATATTTTGGGCAAAGTTAACAAACTCCTATTAATAATGGCTACCTTCTGATAAGGATTCATATTGATCTAGTTACAGGTATTATTTGTTTAGTGAGTTATAGACTTTGAACAATTACGGGTACTAAAGCTAAATACACAAAAAATCTAAAGATAGAAATTTAGAGGACTGTCAGTTATGTTCATACACATATTATTACACTAGGTTAGACAAGATAATATTTTTTAAATGACATATCTCTTATAGTGAGTTGTACTTGTCATGAATACTACGATATCGACATCGATTTACCTAAATTACGATGTCGATACTAGTGAACTAACTCAAATAAGCCAAATATAAAATAACAAAGAATTAGAATATTCAATTTATAAAAAACATTCAAAAATACATATTTTGGAAGCAATGTATTCAAATAAAATCCTCTTGGGTCCGAAACAGCGCACAAAGGGAGATAAAGCAAGGTTTATCCATATCATTTGCATACACACACTATTGTACAATATTAATAGAATTTTAAATTTTTGTTTCAGCTTATATACTGCAGGTGATTCTATTCCAATACAGTTTTATCTACAAAGTAATACTTTATCATGTTAATAAAAATGTATAACATAATGTGGTGTGTGTTTGACTATGTAGTGTGGACCACGGAATAAATGAATAAGGTTGGAATGGTAATGTAAACGTGGCGAGCGCGCCACATTTATGATACGAAAATCATAGCTCGAAAGATTAATTCATTCACCGCGTTTAGTGCGCTTCGGACTATTTAGGAATACAAAGCTCTGCTTTAAAATGCCGTGTTGTGCAATTATAACCTGTAAAACAAAAAGTCAGACAGTAAGTATAGAGCGAGGAGGTATATCTATCTATCGGTAAGTCGAAAATAACCTTTAATTACAGTTTTATTTGTAAAAACGTAAAAACATTCTGATTAATATGAAATTCCAAACATTAACAACATTATTGCAACAAGTTACAAAAAATATACATTGCCCGATGTGTACTCGCTTAATCAACGCAGTGACCAAGTCCGCTTACAATGTACTGCATGCGTCGCTTCCTAAACACTTTGACGTTTCGTCCTTTGCCCTGATTCGCCGTGATGCACGGCGCATGTTTATCGACAGTAAGTTACAATCAGTAGCAAGCTCTCGATTTAAGTGTGCGTAATTCGCATATGTAACATGCCTCTTGCTTGTAGTGGAGCTAAAGAGTGGGAGACAAGCGGCGATACGAGTTCTCACTGAAATCAGGAACTATTTCCTTTCTAACCTCTTTTATCAGTTCTGTTGTGTGGACACAGGACGGGGTACATTACGGGTACCGATAGAGCTATTTCTAAAACGTAGACAAATCGTTGCGTTGTGCTTATCTGCTGGAGTTTTAAAATCCTACCGTTAATGTTAGCCTGCATCATCCCATTGCTGAGCGAAGGCCTCTCCCAAATGTTCAAAATAGTCCTATCTAGGGCCTACTATTTTCTAAATACTCCTCTTTAGGGCCAAAGTGGACTACTGAATGATTAATTTCATGCAGATCGTGTTACCATCTTTGAGGTCTCCCGCAACGTCTCGGTTGTTTAAAATCCACTTTAAATTTAATTACAGTTCACTACACTACCATGGAAATGGGGCCCGCGTGTAAACAGATCCCAATTAAGCTGTAAATGCTGCCGCCTCATTGAGTCCCTGCATTCATCCGCACCGTGATGTGGTGACGTCACGCGCCATACAAACGAGTCACAGACACGCGGGCTGCCTTTGAACCACCCCGTCTTATTTACTGAGCACACACACGACTGCACGGATAGTGTAGTAGAAAGGAAAACATATACACTAGAGAAGGGTATATGAAGAATAGGTGGTGAAGTAGGAAATATAAGTACGTGCGCGTGTCACTATAATGTAATAATATTTTTTTCTTGGCATAAAACATCTTTACAAAATGTGCTATGTTGGGTTCAGTTTACAGTCTAACCGGATGCACCTGAGTACTAAGGTTTTACATGAAGTAACTGGGTAACACTAGTGTTGGCAATACCATTGCTAAATCTGTCTCCTTTCATTTCTGTCCATCCAAAGGTTGTCTGTAAGAGATTGCCCTGTGCGATAAGACCGCCCATTGTACCTTTTTTTTTTTTTTTTTTTGTTATCGGGGGGAAACCTTCAAAAGGCGCCTGGACTTTCGGGGTAAAGACCAGGGAGTGTGGGATTCTTACCTCACTAAAACCACCCCGGTGATCACCATCAGCACATATAAAAGACCCCGTTACCTCTAAAAAGACCACACCGGAGCCTCCTCTGTGCAACGCCTGTTAAGGCACATCTCTGGGGAGACTGTAAAGAGATCTCTCCTGAGTCTCGCTGTGCATGGTGGCACGTGGTCACTGTGCCACCGTCTTTCCAGGGATCACTTGGTAGGCGGACAGAGACCCCACACTGAACGCCTGCGATCCCGGAGTCCCACCTGCCTTAAATAAAGCAGGCAGGGTTTCGGCGTTTTAAGCATCGAGGCGGTTGCCTCCTCGACGCCTCCTTCTGCGAGCGGGATCGGCCCTCTCACGATCGCGCTCAGCGGCCTCCTTCTGGACCATCACTGTTTCACAGAAGGAGGCTACTTTCTATTAATTATTTGTATCCTTAAGTGTATTGTGAGGTGTACAATAAAGTACCTATATAATAAATAAATAAATTTTCTGGATATCTTGATCTATTAAGATGGTCCGCGTATCGACCACAGCAAGCGTTCCTTAATTTTGAAGGTCAACCCACGCGGCTGTGATCGTTTAACTACAAGCTCCTCTCTGATTTTTTCTTTTCATTCAACAATTACAAACACAAATTTTGACAGGCCTGTTGGTCTAGTGTTCAGTGGCCCTGACTGCTATGCGCAAGGTCGTGGGTTCGATTCCCACTCAGGACAAATGTTTGTGTGATGAGCACGATCATTTGTTCTTTGTCTGGGTGTAATTTATCTATAATATGTATGTATTTGGAAATATATATATGTTTATCAGTTGTCTAGCACTCATAGCACAAGCTCTGCTTAGTTTGGGACTAGATGGAGTTGTGTGAAAGTTGTGGAATATTATATATTATATTATATTATAAATTAGTTTATTGCTTCATAACTGTAGATACATGAAAGTTACTGTTTGGAGCTTCTCTTTAAGTAAGTATCCAATGCCTTTATTGGGAAGCCCCGCTCTTCCTTAGAAAAGCAATACAATATTAGTATACTGCGTATTTACAAAAAAAAAAACAACGAGCCCAAAAATATGGTTATAAGTTACAAAAGTAAAAATTTAAATAAATATTTTAAGCATTAAGGAAATTTTACTTTTAGGTGTGTTCAGTGTAAGGTAGTGTGTTGTGTACAATTTTTCAATTCAAAACATTTATTTCGGACTATATTCAGTCCATAAAAAGTTAGTATTACATTGAAAGAATAACTTTAAAAAAAAACACATAACAGTAAGAGACAAATCAATGTAAAAAATTGGATGAATGCGA
The DNA here is from genome assembly GCA_943138885.2 of Tholera decimalis. NCBI lineage: Eukaryota > Metazoa > Arthropoda > Insecta > Lepidoptera > Noctuidae > Tholera > Tholera decimalis. Next base: position 49,502,274 of record OW964550.2, on the reverse strand, counting down.
GTCAGACTCGTGCATGAAGGGTTCCGTAGTAACTACGCCAAATAACTTTGTTTTTCATAGTGTTTGTATGAATTACTCGTACAAAGTTATATTTGCGGTTTTAGAAAATATGCTATATCTTAGAAACCTCAATGTCATTTTTAAAGACCTATCTATAGGTACCACACACGCACAGGTTTCAAGAAAAAAATTGTTAGTTTCAGTTTCATGTATTAGAGCCCCCCTTAATTTTAATATTTTTTTTCTTAAAACCGGAAAGCGGTTCACAGAATACATCTACTGGAATAAAATGGCTGTGACATATGGACGGACGGACAGACACACAGACAGATAGACAGACATGACGAAACTATATGGGTTCCATTTTTACCCTAAATGAGAGTCAAAGTCAGCCTGCGTTACATGCATATCGACGGTTAAAAGGTATAGGGTATAAGCGACTAAAAAAGAAAAGTTCAGGAGAGCCATTCAAAGTTTAGAATTTTAGAAAAACTGATGTATTTTTTATTAAAACATCGTGAAAACTAAAACAGTTTTTAATTTTCCAATCGGGAAATATGACAAAATAAAAGATAATAGAACACAAGAAACAGGCGGCTTTCAAAACAATACCAGTCCAAAATGTCGCTTATACCCTATTTCCTTTTAACCGTTGATATTAATCCAGTACCTCCATACCGGGCTATGGATGTGTTCAGTAATTACCCTCAGGTAGCTGTTAGGACTGTCCCTCACCCTTCGCATCGGCGATGCTACTCTTTTACGAGCTATGTTGCACATGTGCAAGTGTGGTGATACTGAATTCACTTTACGAAAGAATAGTTACGTCAAAGATTTTTGAGCAAAGACTGTTCCTTTTCTGTGACTTAAGTAATATTTCATCTCTAAAGACAACTGGCTAAAGATTTAATAATTTAGTTTAAAGAAAACTAAAAAGCTACCTTTTTATTAGCAGGCAGCTTGCTAAAAGGAAGTTTTTCTCACTTTTACTTTAAACATGAAATCATCTCACTTAATTACGTTAAGAAAACTGAAAGTAACTTCAGATTTTATTTTATTAAAGTTTTCTTCCATTTTCATTTGTAACATTAATGTTTAGTAGATAGTATTGCAAAACTGTAAAAACCGCTTGCTAGAACAACAGCATTATACTAGCGTGTTGAGCAATAGTTCTGTATTTTTGATATATTAACAAGTGACACGACGCGTGCCAAATCTATACAACGTTTAATTTAAAGGGCATATACATACCGAGTGCACGGCTTCTTTGGATGATAAGATAACAAACGATATGGCAAGGGTTTTCTAATCCTATGTCTACATGTGTGGAGCATATTAGAAATTTCAATACATTGATACCAGAGGCCGAATTTTTCAAATTAAGAAGAACGAAGAGAATTATCGTTTTATTGGCTAGTGACGTGGAAAGTGATGACCCTCATAGTGCTGTAACACGTTTGTTATTACTGGTATTCAAGAAACATATGAAGCCAATAATTTGGGGTCAATTCTGTGAGTCACTTATTTTATTTCATTTGGACAATGTGAATTGTTTTTGCTGTGTAAATTTCTAAGAAATATATTTAATTTAATTTATGTATTTCAACACACAACACAACAACTTTATAACAATACACATTCTTAAACTTTATTTTTATTTCCCCTGGTTCGTGTGTCACTGCGGGTGGCAACTGAAAACCAGCTTTGGGTGTCTTCGCCCAGCAAATGCTGAGTTGGTAACGCTTTCGGTGTCGACATACTCAGCGAAATTTTTGTGTTGTTATTTTTATAATGTTTTAAATTTGTATTGTATGTTGTTGTGTGTCTATATCCAAATGAATGTTTTTCGATTTCAATTAAAAAGTGTATCTACATGGTGTAACAAAAACCCTGTCCGATCCAATAAAGGCGTATTCCTGGTTCAACATACGTACTAGAAATAAATGTTTTAAAAATATAACTCATAAAAACCAAATGTTATTGATTTTTAATTTTTATAATCCATGCGAAATTTAACACTGAATATGGAAAATTTTCATAAGTTGATAACACTCCACTCGCTCATCTTTGACACAAAACTGTAGGTAGTAACATGTGAACGTCTAGTGATTTTAATTTTTTATATAAATTTAATTATATTCACTGGAGAAAATTAATAATCTCAAATTCATTAAATGGCTACGTATAGGTGTACGCAGTACGATGCCGATTAATACTCCTAAGGATCGGACATGGTTTTTGTTACATGCTGTATATATCATGATCACGTGGCGACTATTGGTTATCCTTTAAATTATGCACATATATGCTACGTAGTTATTAAATGCAACTTCGTCTGCAGTCTTGATAACATTATAGAGGAGAAAAAGAAAACTTTAAGCACTTAATAACATTTCATGTGGAACAGTCGGCACCCCGCCGGCTGCCACAAATTATTCACAGCTTATAAGAAAGACGCCTTTCAACGCGAAACTTAATTTATTAAGATTTGTATGCAGCCCCGACCGGCGGATATTATGCTAATACCCTGTAATGCACTGGGAAACGCTTAAACTTGTTGGCATATGTATTTTGGAGAATTGTGATATTTAAACAAACGGAGATGTTGATTTTATTATGTAAACATGCGAGAAGTTGTTCGTGCAAAGTGTGTGTCAGTTACAACAAACATACAAAATACTGGTGTGTAGTATGAGCAGGCCCAGAGTAGGCATTGAGATGTTTTCAGCACAAATTAATTACATTAATGAATTCCCCTCCACGAGTGAGACACTAAACATCCCTAACCACATTCAGTAACGGGTAACGCAGGGCTACGCAAACACAAAAGAATAATACGATTACATGTCTGAAGGGCCGCCCTTAAGTAATGGACGCCAAATTAGCGCAATAGCACAATGATGCGAGCTCGGCGCCTAACCATGTTTGTGGCGCACGAGTCGCCCGAGTGCTGTCCAAATCGTCTTTTATTAGATTTGCCTGTAATAAGATCTCGCCTGAGGTTTTTAACTTCCACTTCGTTTTGGTGAGGCTTTTATGATTAGGATTATCGAGGGCCCCTGAGCTCCCCAAAATTTAATAATGGGAAAAGTTTGGGAAGCGACACGTGGGCTCAGTCAGTTCATGAACCGACAATGAATTTGTATGGATCCGAAAGTGATATTTAATTCACTTCAGCTAAGATTTTCTGTAGGATAAAATGATAATCCCCTCGTCGCGAACGAGGACCGTAGCAGGCAAATGCGTCGAACAGGATGATGGAGTCTTACTGAAAAAAATTGGCTTCCGACCAAGATTTCGTTCCACCAATCCGCTCGCATAACGGCCCCTTTATTTCAATGCGCCGCGCCGTCGAACCTGTTCGCATATCTCGGTGAGACAGTTTCTATAAAAGGTTATCAATATAGGGAACTCTTTGCGGACTATAAACTACAGAGCTCACAGGGGCGCAGGCGGCGACGGCGAGGCGACGTGCCGCTAAAGTGTAAGAAATGCGGCGGTCGCACTTGACGGCTGACAATCAGGCGCTTACTGCGCTCGCATCAAATATTCGGCGACGAATCGAGTTGCGCGCCACCTGACTGTACATTGCTTTTTAGATTCGCTACTACAGAATTCAAGGCTCGAGAGAGCAATGAATAGTGACGGCGGTATGTGCTGGAGGAGAGCGGGGGAGCGGGGAGCGCGGCGAGCTGGGAGCGGGGGCGCCGTCGCTCGCCGCTGAATATTTCATGCTCGCCCGATGTAGCGTCGTCGATATTTAATGCTGTAGGTGTTCGGACGTTTGCAACTACTCTGAAATTACATTGACATATCGCAAGCACTTTTCCTCGTTTATTTATGCTAAGCGACAGCGTTTGCAAGTGCTGGAAAATGCTGGGAAACCAGCGGAGAAAGAAAATTCAGTGCTTTCCAAGTAGCGCAGAATTAGTGCTGTATTTGCGAAGACATTTATCAGGAATGTAGGTTGTTTTATACAAATTATGGGTTCGTAACAAAAACATTGGGACCTCAGGTGATTCGAGAGCCAATTCGTTTATCCTGCAGCAAGTTATATGGCGGGAAAGGTCTGCGTAATGGTGCCCGTGGACGGAGTAACTTGCTGTCACCTGTGCCCTCCTTAATCTGCTCGTGCGTGTGCCGCAGGGATCACTTTTATCTCGAGAAGGAGGGCAGGACTTAATACGACAGTAATATGAACACGATAAATCATTTTAGACTTAGTCATCATTTTACCAAGTCTTCCAGGAAGTAGCTGTGTCGTAATTCTCACTTGAAAATTGTCGACCTCTAGGATCATTGGGTTGCTGAAATACCTGGATTCATTATGTTGTTGGAATAAGGCTATTGAAGTTGTATATCTTACAGGAAGTCCCAGCAATACCCGATGAAATTACTGATCTAACTTTGTAGACAAAAATAAAAATGTTTTCTATTTATGGAAGTATGTTACTCCTAGATTTATGCTTGGTGATATAATTTTACCTTTTTCTCTTTGATATATTTCTATCACTATGCTTTTAAAAGAAATAAACCCGAAATCGTAAGCAAAATATTTCTACCCAAATATCAGATGTTACATGTAGATACAGCGATTTCGAATTTTGCTATTCCAGTGACACCCTCACATATTTCAATTCAGTTCCTTCAGGCCCCGATTGGGTCTAGTGCGATCTTTATATTGAGATACATCTCATGTTATGCAAGATGACTGCCGCCCTCTGGCGGAGCGTTGGTGTATCGAGGGATATTAATACATGTAGATAGATAGAATACTCTGTATTTTACACCAATAATTTAAACACACACTTGATTTACAATACTGCAAAATATGGTTACAATGGCGGTCTTATCGCTGATAGTGATAGCTTTTGGGAACCACGTTGTGGGCTAAAATATGTGGGTAGTTTGTAGGTCTGAGACTATAATCTCCTAAGTGTACGAAAGGTTTCTAGAGATTTCTGAAAATCTTATAATGGATTTTGAAAAGTAGAGCTAAAAATGCAATCCAGATAAATCCTACTATCTATCCTATTTCCTAATAATATTATAAATGCGAAAGCTTGTAGATGTTGGATGTTTGTTTGTTACTCTTTAAAGCAAAAACTATTAAAAGGTTTTAGATGAAACTTTCTAGAATATAGCTTTAACTACAGAATCTTCTTCGTCGTATTCTTCCTTGCTGAAGGTGGTGTCTCTAAGAGTGCTGTGTCGATATAGCTGATGCAGATGCAACGACATTCCTTCACACCACTCCGTCTTCAACTTTCCGTAGGGCTTTCAATACGCTATGATCGGTGATGGGTTTTATTAAGTCAGACGATCGGGTAGCTAAATGTCCCCGTCTACCTTTTGGTTGTGGTATGCACAACATTCAACATCTCATCTCGAAAGACTCAATCTTTTTTCGATCAACTGCGCGAATAGACCATGATTCGGAACCGTACAGAAATATGGAGAAGACCAACGTCCGCACTATACTGAAAATAATGCAAGCCAATCAAGTGACTTTTTAGCTTGATTGACGATATCTTGTTTAGATTAATCAAAATCTTTGTTAAGTTGATCATCACGACTGCTGCAATCAGCAGCAATACTAGTTCAAATGATTGAACGCTCAAACAAGTTTCTCGATTACCCTTAACATGACATCATTGTAGAAAGACACAAGTTAAAAAAATGATAACCGTAACAAAGTAAGTTAGTTGTGTCAATCAAGCATTTTGTTTACTTCAATAAAGATCATTGATACTTTATTAAGTTGATTTGACTTGATAGCATCTATCATTGTAATTAATTATATGAATCATAAAACTTGATCAAATCTTGCGCTAAATGTTTACGCTAAATAAGTTCCTTGATTGTGTTTATCAAATACACTAGTCCTCACGCGGGGCTTCGCTCCCGTGGATTCTATCACGGTAAAAACGTAACCCTCCTTTTTTGCAGTCGCGTAAAAAGTAGCCTATAACCTTCCTCAAGCTTCAAGCTACATCCATACCACATTGCATCCAAATCCACCCAGTACTTTCGAAGATTAGCGCGTTCAAGCAAACAAACAAACAAACAAACTTTTCCGCTTTATAATATTATATCAAATACATAATAATCTTGGTTGGAGCAACTATGTTTTGACTTGATTGCTGCAAATAGGTTTTGTAATAACTCCAATCAAGATCCCTCAATCAAATAAATTGGTAGCTGTGTGTAAACAAAATCTTGATTGTGGTAACTGTTTTTTTTTTGTCAGTGTAGTCTTTTCTTGGTGAGATGTGTCTGTTCTGCCATATTTTTTTTTATTATTATTCAGAATAGGCTCGCGTCTGAACACCATCTCACCTGATGGTAAGCGATGATGTGGTCGAAGATGAAGCACGCTAGAAGTAACCTTTTTTAGGGTTCCGTAGTCGAATGGCAAAAAACGGAACCCTTATAGTTTCGTCATGTCTGTCCGTCTGTCTGTCTGTCTGTCTGTCCGTCCATCCGTATGTCACAGCCATTTTATTCCGAAACTATTAAGACTATTCATGTGAAACTTGGTAGGTAGATGTATTCTGTAAACCACATTCCAATTTTATGAAAAAAAAATAAAAAATATTTAAAATAAAGGCCCCATACATGGAACTGAAACTGAAAATATTTTTTTTCATGAAACCTATAGGTGTGTGGTATCTATAGACAGGTATTTAAAAGATATACGCATTCAAAGTGGTAGAATGTGTCCCCCCCTCTAATTTCTATAATAATAAAATGAAAAATTTAAAAAAATATATGTTGTAGATCTTAATGTAAACTTTCAACCAAAATGTTGAAACTATGAAAAACAAAGTTATTGGGCGTAGTTGTAAAAAATGTAAATAAGCTAGTTTTATGAAATTTGTAAGGTTTTTTTTAAAATAAATATACATATTATATAATATTAATAAAGTTACTTCGGAAACCTTCATACGCGAGTCTGACTCGCACTTGGCCAATTTTTTTTATTACTTATGGGCCCACTCTTGACCTCGATCTCGCCTGATGGTAAGCGATAGGTGAGGTCTACGATGGGACGAGCGAGCACAGAAGATGCCTATTTACTCGTGCTTTAAAGGCTGAAAGGTCATAAGTGGCAGGGAACACAGAAGCTAGCAGAGAATTCCATAGCTTGGCTGTGCGCACAATAAATGTGGAGGAGAAACGCTTGGTACGACAAGACGGTATACCTATTCATTCTTGACTTAAAGACCCCCAGGTTATAGTGATCAAGAAACACAGACACCTGCACGGAATTCCATTCCTTAGCCGTACGCACAATGGAAGTATTCCAAAACTTTTTGTGCGTGTGGGTGGTATATTCGAGTTAAAGTACTCATTGCGGATTTAGTCCTCTGTGCACGTCTCCGAATTTCTTTCTCGCATCCTCCTTGATCAGTAATTAATGAGCCAAGGTATACAAACTCGCTCACAATCTCAAGGCCTGAAAGTACCCCTGTGTATTTGAGTTTCCCCGCAACATAAGAATAACACTTATTATAATTATGATTCCTTTCATCCCGGGAAAATTTACGAAATTTCCACGCGAACGAAGGTACAAGAACTAGTATGACAATATGTGTGTTTCGAACACTGACTGCCTTCAGTTTCAGTGTGTAAGGTCCTACATTATTACAAGGTCAGGCAAAGTAGTATTTCAGTAGGAAATTCCTCAGCACTCCAAACACTAGATTTCTCCCATTTAATAAGCTTTGGGTCTGATAAATAGGACTTAAACATAAATGGCAAAACGTGTTTATTTATTTACATGGAAGACCAATAGCTAAATAAATTAATCTAGAAACAATGTGAACATTTAACAGCCAATTACAGGTCTCCACATGTGAAGTTAGATAAAACTGTGAACGACATAATACCGTCAGCAAGAAAAGGGTATAATAAATATTATACTAATAACATTATAATATTTAAAAACCTAGACACAAATATATAAAATTACATGATTACTTAACAATACTTATAACTTCAAAAATTTAATACTGTGTGTTTAGTATTAATTTTTTTAAGTTAAACCTTGGATTGTGAGGCTGAAGTTATGTTCTAAACGTTGAAATGATTTCAACGTTTAGAACACAAAATGAACATCTATTTAACGGCCACTGCGGAACTATTCAACCATAAGTTTATTTGACTTAGCATTGTAACACATTGCTGCCTCGAGCGGCAGTCGAGTGAAAGGGTGCATCTCCCGCAGTAGGTAGTCTCATCCTCGCGGCCGGTCAAGTTGATAAGTTGACCTGCATCAGACCTCTGCTTACACCCGTTTTGAGGGCAAGGGGATGGACTGAGGCCGTGCGGAGTAAGTTGTAAGTTGAAGGGGAGTTCTTACGGCTTGAGACGAATTTCCATTATAAATTTATTTATTTACTAGCTGCCCGCAACTTCGTTCGCGTGGGAGGATTACTCGCGTAAATCCCGAACCACGGGTTCCGGGATAAAAAATAGCCTATGTGTTATTTCAGTCAACTGTCTACTTACCAAATTTCATTAAAATCCATCCAGTAGGTTCGGAGATTGGCGTGTACAAACAGACAGACAGGCAGACTTTTTGATTTTTTTGCCAAGTTGCCGTTTTTTAATCCACATCAGTTATTATTTTAGTATAAATTTAAATGTAAAACAGTCATACTTTTTTACTGTTTTATTATATGTATATAGAATATAGATTATTTATTTATCGGTAAAATAATGTACATTGCGTTTCAACTGTTGTTAGGAAAAACTTAGCGCCATATTGTGACGTCTGAGCTGTCAACTCGAACTATTTGGGTAGAGTCAACAAAACAAAGATTTATTCAATTAATTATTTATTTACAAATATTGAGCGAAACAAAACTAGTCCCCTTTCCATATTTTGGTCATCAAAAATAAAATAAAATAAAGTTTTAATAATTCTGTCATGACTTCTGGGCCTTTGCGCCATGCGTTCCCTTTACTTTCGGGCGTATTGGTGCCAACAATGAAAATAAGAAAGAAAAGTGTGTTTAAAAAAAACTAATTATGAATTTAAATAATTAAATATTATATTTAAATTTGATGTCAGATTCGGTTAAACAAAGTAAAATATTATTATTTTTCACCGTTAAATTTTCTTTGCAAACCGTACTTTTTGAGTGACATTTGACAGATAAAGGTAAGTAAAATTCCTAATAGCATTTAAAACGCATAGTATATTGCCAAAACAGAGGTATAGGAAAAACCGTTACTATGACCATTAATAGGGCTGGTCTTATAATATTGGTCAACCGACACTGCATAAGAGAAAGAAGATGAAAGGAAACTGTAAAATACATACAAAAGGCGGCAATTTATTTGAGTTACATACCGCTACAAGCTTACAAGTTGCGGCACGGCACCAACCCTGCCGGCTCAACTTCCAAAGCCCCAACACGCACATTTACATAAAGGGATCGGACACGAGATAGCGACTTATTGTGACGAGTACATCGGCCTATCAAACATCACACCTTTTAGCTTATTTTTTATACAATGGGTTATCAGTCGCAGCGGGTTATATTATAATTTCAATTTAATTTTATGAATATAGAATACAAGAATACCTATGATAAGTTTAGAGCCTTGCCTTGAGTTCTTGCCTCAACTCGTAAACACATCTGACAATCATTATTTCCTATCTTTTCTGAGCTTATATAAGTCGTTTCATGTAAAATAGAACGACTAATTATAAAAGCTCACTGCTATACATTTGTATTGACGGACTTTCTTAGTAGAGCAAACTTTCAATGACAAATTCAAAGACTAAAAACAAACATACTGGCCAATAATAAAACCTACACAGACTAGACGAAAGGAGCATATTATATGCGATCTTTTCGTCTATGGCTCTTAAATAGGTACTCAACTGGATCCCAAACTGATCGAATCCCGGACACAGCTGTTGCTCTCTACCAATGAGCCATTTACCTCATCTAAATAACGATTCACAATTAATTAATATTGAAATAGTGCTTCATTTGAATTAGTATCAACAATTTTGTGTAGTTTTATTTATTTAGTTAGATACATATTGTTTGTTAGCTAATATTTAACTATTAGCAGTTGTCCGTGTCGTTGGTTTCGTAAATAATGGCAGTAATGATTGCGGTGGGATCAGCAGAGGTGTCGCCTCCCGTGACAGACGTGGATGAATGCACCGCTGTGCGATTAACGCGCGGTTTTAATTCCATCGGGGATTGATAAGCGAATAGAATTAATAATATAGCAGTTGTTTGTGACATTAAATATTACGTTTGTGGCTTTCATGTGCCGTGATAATTTTATTTCAGTACGATTGTGTTTGAAAACTAGTATTGTTGCTGTTTACAAATAAGTGACAGATGTTTTATTTCAAATCGTAGACACTGTGATACTTAACTACTTTGTAAAAAAATCAGTTTTTTTTTTAATAATTGATAGGCTTACTTTTGACCGCCATCTCACCTGATGTTAAGTGATGATGTGATCGGAGATGAAGCACGCTTGCCTAGAAGTAACCTATTCACTCTTCATTTAAAGACTCCCAGGTTATAGCTATCAGGAAACACAGACTCCGGCAGGGAATTTCTCCTTAGCTGTACGCACAATGAAAATATTCCAAAAACGTTTTGTGCGTATGGGTGGGATGTCCACCATGTAACGATGGCGCATCGGGCTTGGCAGAATTAGATTGTGCAATTCCATCGCACACTCTCCGAAATGTAACCGATAGAAAACTGACAGGCTTGCAACACGCCGCCGATGTTCAAGGCTCCGGAGCTTTGCCTCGACCAGTTTCTCGTTGTCAAAGACTAATGAGCCTCTTGGCTCGTTTTTAAATTGTCAACAACTTGTCATATAAAACATCATCATGATCTGTTAGCATTTACCCAACTATTTTGGCTTACAGTCTAATTTGATTGCAACTACAGCTACAAAGAAAATGCCCCGTGTGATGATGGTAAATGTCGTAAAAAATGTACAACTAAGATTTCTGAAGAAACTAGAAGAGAAATACATGATTAAAACATAAGTTTAAATTGGGAGTCTAGAGGTTTATTCATTACAGGAATGGTTGAACCGAAGGAAATAAAAACTCGTCGTCGTCGAAATACGAATGGAAGAGATGTTTCGTATTACTATAATTTTCAAGTCAAAGATGAAAACATTCGAGTTTTGAAAACTTTTTTTCTAACAGCTTTTCCTTTGATGCTTACAGCTAATCTAATCATTTCAACCTAGTTACGGGGAACACGATACCCTGGCAAGACCGATGTCAGATTTTCTAGCTTCTGTCTAGATAGATTGTCTAGCGAATGTCAAAGATGACCAACGGCTTAACATGCGCGGACGGACGAATCTCGGTATGTTAACACGGTCACCCATCTATGGGCCGACCTTGGAAAGCGTTGCTGAACCTTGAGAATCGCCCTGCGCGGCTGTTATTATTAAGGTGTGTCCAAACATCGAGCGGCAATCGAGCGCGGCTGTCGCGCGCAACCCTCCGCCCTGTGTTTAGACGACTGCCGCGCAAACATTAGTCGGCTTTGTTCTAACTAGAGCGCGGCAGAAATGTGTCCTAGAAATCCCGCGTGTTGCTTCCGCGCTCTTGCTGCTCAATGTTTGGACACACCTTTAAGCTACGAGCTCTATAACACATAACCCATACTCACTAAACTTTTTGGGAATACTTTCGTTGTGCGTACGGCTAAGGAGTGGAATTCCCTGCCGGAGTCTGTTTCCCGATAGCTATAACCTAGGGGTCTTTAAGTCAAGAGTGAATAGGTTACTTTTAGGTAAGCGTGCACCATCTTCGACCACATCATCACTTACCATCAGGTGAGATGGTGGTCAAACGCGAACCTGTTATCAATAAAAAAACATTACTTATTTATTTGATCGTCCCGGTTATTTTAGTCGAGCTGATCAATGATATACATAAACATGCTTATTAACAGTCACGAACGATATATTACCAGCAACACTAATTTACCAAATCAAAAAGCTCCAAATCTAATTATAAAACACCAATGAAACATTAATTAATGAGTTAATAAGCGTCGGACGGCCAGGCTAATTACTACGGCGGCATTATCAAAGAGGTTTTACGTTTACTCATTAACTAATGGCCTCGATCACAGCTCTGTCGATGTGTTAGCGAACAATCATTTAATTCATTTAATACTAATTTCATTCATTTCAATCCCGCGAATGATATATAGGTTCAATATCGAATTACTTACGGATGTTGAGTTTCGATTTACATTCGGATCCGGAATTTTAATGAAGTTAATCAGGTGCTGAACTCTATGGGCTCTAGTCGCACTTCACTTCCATTGTTTTTATTGATATTTAGATTAGATGAGTCGTTGAGACACTTCCACTAGATTGTGGGCTTGGAAATGGAATTTTAATGCGGGTACGGCTGCTGTCATGAAGTTAATTCAGAGTTCAAACATTTTAAAACTGTTTCACCGGGAACTGGTAACGTGATAACTTGACAAAATATCACCGACCTCCGTGATGCGTGTATACCCTGGTAGACTGTTAAATATAAATCACAGTTTTGAACACAAACAATACATAACAACGGTCATATTACACTGTGGAAGACTGACGCCTACATTACAATTACTTGCGTCTGTATTTCAGGACACTAGGTCTCGGCCCATTAGATAATAATGATATTTCACTCGATATGTTATAGATACACACTCACTGTCCGATATGGTAAGCCATTTATACTTAAGTTGAAATTAATATAATTTTTATTCGTTCTCGACGATCGTTAAAATGCAATCTAATAAACAATTTAAACTAAACTTCACAATAAAATAAAGCATAAAAAAGTCTTCCTCAAAGTTAAAGTTAAAATATTATTGTTTACATAGGTATATATTTTTCTAATTGCAGTGCTAGCAAGGTTAGTATATTTGATTGATGGTATCTGTGATAATGAGTGATGTGTACATGTGTATAATGTCTGTGTGTAAGAATTTTAATTTGTGGTATTACTAAACGACCTAGTACGAACATATTCTGCCTTTATTGTACCAATAAATCAATGCCTTGTTTGTCCTACAACAGTAATTACTTTAACCAATAAATCAATTAAGTACTACAATGGTCTGCTAACTTCGGTACTTAGTGCTCAAACTTCGCACTGCCACATTCCGTCCGGCCGTGTGAACGCGGCCCGCACCGCCGTGTGCTCCAGCTCAAACACGACCTGTTTATTAGCTTGTATAGCGCAAGTTCAACGGACTGCAACGAGAATATTTTTCATACACATTTACTTGTTCAGTAAATGTGTATGAAATTGTGTCTAGTTGTAATTAGTGGCGAGGTTTCTAGTCAAGTTTGAATGCTGACAGATTTTTTGATTAGCAGTCCTAGATAGAAGGATGTAGCAGGATAGAGGGGAGATTTTGGTCTTACAAGTGAGAGAGTATGTATTAGGCAGGGTATATAAAGATATGTAGTCTTAAGTTAAGTAGGTGAATTCTACATATTACTTCTTGTGTGCTTTAGGTTGATCGGTATACACATAATTCAAGATTTGTTTGTGAAACTTTGGTAATATAAAGCAAAAGCAAACGGAGCAGCAATGATACAGTTGAAGTTTATGTAACACCGGTACCGTCTAAATGTATGTCATGAGTGTCAAAACGAAGAGTATAGCCGAGCGACCTACAAACTTATATCCAAACGACCTAATATCCTAACACACATTAATATTTGATTAAATCTCGACGCCCTCGGAACCTGGCCCCGCTGTAGTCAGCGTTTCTCGGATCATCTGAAGAGCGTCCTTGAGCGCCGGCGAGCGGGGCTCTCGAGTGAGGGGTGCAACTGAGTCAAGGTCACGAAAGTGACGCTTGGCTGCACCAGGGAGGAGGGGGAGGGAAGCGATGTACCGGAAGAGGGAGGAGGGGTAATGGATGTGTGGAAGGACTTGTGTTAGGGGGCTTATACTTTAGTAATGTATCGAACGTACGTTTGAAAAAATTTAAGCCTTGTAGAAACACTTCTGTGCCTGCCTGTCTGTCCGTTCATCACAAAAAAATCCAAGCATCAGTCAAAGTCTGGGACTGAAGCGAAAATGCTTAACGTTAATAAATAAATATTAGAAATTTAGCGCGAAGAGTTTTTCAATCTATGCCGTGTAACTAAATATTGTCAGAGTCTCGATTTCTGTTTGTAATTTGAAAATTAATTATTATAAGTAATCTTTTTCTTAAAAGGATAGATTCAAATTAATCATCAGCACATTATCACTCAAATTCTGAGTCTGATATTGTACTCATAAATTTCAAGTACGATTGACGAGATAAGACGACTATGGTTTGCAAGTGACATTAATTTAATAAACAGGATTCTTTCAGGACCCTTTGGATGTGTAGAGTATGAACCACAACTTTTTTATTCTATCTTTTAACTCGCGTTTGACAATGATCTCAACCAATGGAACGCTATGATATGGTGTACAATGGAACGATGGGAATACAGCATACCTGTATTTTACATACAATACTGCCACGCAGTCACATAAGACAGGAGCATATAAAGGTATTTTGTTTCACAGTACCACCTACTTGTGCTCTCAATCATACCCTATAATGATATTCCGTGAGAATTTGGTGCTCAGTCATGGTAGCCTCGCTCTAGTGACTCGGAGCCGATCCGAAGCAATTACCGGTTCATTCGGCACCGGGGCTGCAGTCAAAGTAGCCGGCTCGGGAATCATTGAACGCTATCGGGACACGTTTAATCGGCAAAGTTCCCAACTTGCTCCGAGGTAATTCATATTAAGTACGAGATTCGAACTCATAAAATGTGATAAGTTTTTGAATAACGTGATTGTAACGGCCCGAAAATGTTTTAGTAGAGTCGACAGGGTTTGCTGACCTCGCTGTCATGTGGTTGATGATGTCATTCTTGTTATTAGTACCGACATAATATCAGAGTCGTATACATAAAGATAAAACTGTAGTTATATATTTTTGTTATCAGGTCAGATTGTCCTCCAACATAAGCCTCCTCCGTACTTTTCTACTCATCTTTATCTCCCCTTAAAAGGTCATCTTATCGTCTTTTGATTTGGCGTCCCTTTTACTTTTATCTTTTTCCATTTCTAGGATACTCCATCTCAATCATCTTTCGTCCATTAGCATTAACTGCATTGCGTGTTCATAACACAAAAATTGGCAACATGTAATTTTAAAGCCAGCTCCGTTGCACACCGTAGAAGTTATTTGATTCGCTGCCACCAATAATAAAACACAGACAGTAAACAACAATAAACAGTTGTCGGTTGCCAAAATATTGTACTACCGGCCACCTACAACACAACTACTGCCACAACTTTATAATTCAACGAGCGCTGTTTGCCGGCCCGCTGCAGCGCTTTACCGGTACCCGTCTAGCGGGACAGCGCTGCAGCACCACACAAGCCGGACTCCATTTACTCCGCTTATTTACTAGTTTCGGATCAAAGTTTCGCACAATCCTTGTTGACAACAGACTAAATTACATTCATATTTATTGTTTCAGTGTTAAGCCTTCTGTTAATATTGACTTATTCACAATAAATAGGCTTAAGAAAGGATATTGGTGTTAACTCCAATGGGAATTCTTGAATCGTTTCGTACTTTATAAGGATATAGTAAGAGTCAACACAGAATTAATTGTCATAGTTTCCTGGTAAAATAATTATGTATTATAAAAAAGATAGCGATAGAGAAAGGACGAGACATTTAGTTTTGGAGAATTTATGGAGCATTCATGAATATGAAAATAGGTCTTTTGCTGAGATAGTTTTAGTGTTAATGGCTTAAAACGATGTTGACCTAGTGCTAACCTACAATTAGGAACCTTACAGAATAGAGTTCAACACCATTAGTATTTTTGAATAATTTATACTTTTAAGTATCTACATTCACATAGAGATACTATCTTTAATGTTATATTTTATACTGAGTCAGAGATCTCCAAAAACACTGAATCAACGCGTAGATAGCTACGCAGTCTGCTACGCTGTAGCACGCGTAGCAGCGGACGCTACGCCGTAGCACCTTACCACTTTGAACTCTCTATTTGAGCGGTAAGGATCAGCTGTTATCTCAGCCTATCAATCCAAGTCAATCTCCGCTCAGCACTGCACAGTTCTCGGCAATATATCAGGATGTTATCTGTTAGATAAATGATGTTTTTATATCAGCTGTAGCCGCCAGTATATCCGGCCACGTTGTTTTATGTTCCTAATACCACCATCTATTTGTGGATGTTAGGGTTAAACTTAGGCCTGTTATAAAGAATCAGACTATCAAAGTATGAAATAAAATAAAATATCAGAGAAGCATTGTCACGGTGAGTTCTGGTTAGGAGTTTATTATTAAATTGGTCTTATCACGATGAAGATATTTAAATAAAGTTTTGAAGAGAAGAAATAAAGTTTAACCTTGGAACTCATTGCCAGATCTTCTTCACAGGGTCAACAAATTCAACCGTGCGCTAGCTTCCGATGTTTCATAAGTGCCCATGTGATATTAAATAGTTTTGACTTGACTTTGACTGACAAACGTAGCACGCAACTACATATTGTCAAAAATATAAACCGATAAGAAATAATGGCTTTTAATAAAACTTTTTTCATGATATTTACACATCATCAAAACTATAATTGCGCAATAAAAACCCAATTAACTCCATACTTCAGAGGTATACACACACACATGTTACCACACGTGGCTCAGTAGGTGGTAGTCGATTAAACAACAGATTTAGTTCAAGTGCGGTAAACAAGGCCCCTGTGGCCCCCAGCTTGGGCCCCTGGGCCCCGGGCAGCGATCGAGTACATAACACATCGGTGCGTGAACATACTCACATTTCGTTCATGTTAACGAGTTTATTATCTTGTATATTTAGGGAGACTTGCTCCGGGATATGTGTCTGTGTTTATGTTTTAGACACACTCGCGTATTAGAATCGACTATAGACCAATGTGAGAGGCCTGAATAAACACGATAGGTTACACTATAATATTGAACTGTTCTAGCGTTTGATATTTATGATAGCAATAATATTCTGGTTTCTGCCCACGGTTTAGCTTGAGTGAAAACGTTTTTTTTTTTCAGCATCAATAAAGTGCCTGTGTTACATTCTTATAATGGTGCCTTATATTGGTGTAAATATTTTTGAAATCGAACCCGTAGTTATCCAATTTATGATATTAGTATAGATGTAATATTTAGGTTCTTGTTAATCGTAATCTGCTTACCCTTTTTCCAACTAAGTTGGACTTCCAATCCAACGTCTAGTTTAGTCGATACCCCACAACCAGATGTGTGACGTAATAACTCTTTGCAAGACTGGTGTCTGAATTTTGAGTTTATGTTTATCCATAACGACTGTCTAAAAGCGCCTTCACACTAGTGTTTGTCCAGCGTAGGCGTTCGATAAACGTATGCGCAGAGTAGACGCCGCGACATCGGGGCGCAGGCGTCACGTTGTTGCGGCGTTTCCTCTGAAGTCAATTAAACGCTGCGCTAACGCGGCGCAGACGTCACACAATTGCGTTGTCGTTTCGAAAATATCATTAACAAAATGGATTCTGACGAGAAAACCCTATTCTTGGATTTGCTTTTAAAAAGTAACGCAGTAACGCGGCGCACGCGTCGTGCACCTGCGGCGCTAGCACAGCGTATTCATTTAACGTTGCACTGACGCCACAACCACGTCACGTGGTTGTGGCGTCAGTGCAACGTCTGCGCTACGTTCACAGAGGAATCTCTATATGTTAATATAGTGATTCACACCCCGGCGGACGTCGGTAAGCGCTGCTGCATAACCTTAAAGATTGATCCGTATGGCTGTTATTAGTTAGCCTTATTATGAGACCCTCCATAATCCTAGTATTTAAGTTCCTGTTAATTATTTATTTATTTAAGAAGTATGGAAGACTAATAGCTATTAAATACAGAAAATATATAGTATAGTAGACAGTGAGCCAATTAAAAGTCCTCACGTTTAGAGACAGGAAAATCTTAAATTGAACACTTAAAAGGTGTATAATCTTAATATAGCCATATCATAAATACAATATTCAAAATGACTAAATAGATAGCAGATATAAATAACACATACAACACAGTAAGTACAGATATTAATTATTTTTGAAAAAAAATCAAGGCTTGGGCGTCTTCTGGCTGCAATCACACTTGTTATAAACGGGTCAAAATCGTGATTATAGGCACTAATACTCTTTATACATTTCTAAGTTCAAATTAATTAATAGAACTTGTCTCTCAAAACTCTATTACATAAACTAGACGTCATGCTTTTATAGTTCTGATGCAAAATGGTTTTTTTTTGTTGATAGGCTCGGGGATAACCGTCGTTTTAGCTGGGTAAGTTATGATTTAGTTGAAGAAGAAGCAATCTTACCTAGAAGTAACCTATTCACTCTTGATTTAAAGGTTATAGCTATCAGAATACACATACTCTAGCAGGGAATTCCACTCCTTAGTTATACGCACGATGAAAGTATTCTATAAACTACATCTCCCTTTAGGGGTAAAACTTGCATAAACACTAAAACGGCGTCACCCGCCGACGCCGCCTGCTCGCTCAATGTGTTCAAGATTGCAACCATTCGTCTTACCTCTGTCATTGGCGCGCGATTCATGTTGACGTCACTTTGATTTCAGTATTTTTCTAGGAGGAAGTTTGTCTCTGTTCTTTTTCTTACCATTACGTTGAAGTTAGGGGTAGGATAACACATTTATTAATTGTGAAGTTGTCTCGCTTTTGCAGCGCATCAAAGACGTTTGCCGAAGTGCGTATTAGCTGCTATTATGCAACCATACATAAGTTGAGTGCATTACTGGTGTGTAGGGTGTGGGCTGATACCAATATTTTCCTAAATTAATTACAGCAGGTAGGCTGGACTGACCTTATATACGACATATTGTGGCAGACATGTCGCTTGCCGGTTGAGATAGCTTATCTGATTCACTTGGTTTTTATATTTGATTTTGTGTGGTTTAGACAATTAATTTGTAATATAATATGAATTTTGTTTGGGACTATTATTTCCTGAATCTAACGTATTTTATTTTTTATTACCGGGCTGATGTGACGTGGCTACACAGTACTCATTATACAATAAGATGCGTTGCCTATTTCTATGTTGAAGTTTCTTCCTAGCTACAGATTCAGTATAATAGAAATCCGTTCAGCTTCAGCATCTAATACCTCAAATTAATTTCTGCAGCTTATAAATGATACAGTTCAGGGGAATAGTAGACTGGGCTTGTTATCACAAAAGTGAAAGTTGATAGTTATATATACATAGCTCACAGGTATCAATGATCCTGGTGAGATATGAACCTCGCAAGCAGCCGGTTACCGCTCACTGAGATATAATTATAGTAACTGTGTCGTGCCGTCTCGTGGGAGTTGAGTGAGTAATATGTTTACAGATCCCAACGGCTGCGGGCGCCAAGTCAAACGCTCCACATGTATAATTAATTACTTATATTGCTGCGTGTATCTACTATGTACTGCTTTGAAGTAAATTGAATAATTACAAATTTGTACAACTATTACATATACGGCGGGGTTTCATTAATTGATTTCAGCAGACACCAATTCAGTTTATTGATAAAATCTGATGGAATCTGAAATGAAAAACTTGTATGACGGAATAAAACAACATTTAATTAAACCCAAATGTCCTTACTTTGGTATTGTTCGTCAAATCGTTGAGCTCCACGATAACTGGGAAATGTTTGCACTGTCTGGACAGGTCCGCTCAAATCTGTGTGGTTATTTCCACAAAAGAACACCACAGACATGAATCTACATGCTTTTCATATGATTGGATCAATAAAAATTGTATGGACTTTAAAAGAGACGTTGAACTCTGAGTTTGTTTCGGTGTTTCTTCCCAGAGTAGTCAGCTAGGAAATACCGGCCTCATCTAGCTAAACTAAACTTAACACGCAAAAAAACATGGCGAGTAAAAGTGTTATTTATAACCAATTTACAAAACCCGACTACGACAAAAAAATCAATGCTAAAAAGGATGAAACAAGATTTTCAGGATGCTGAAATAAACAAGGTTACTGGAAAAACAAGAACAGAACAAAAATAAAAGCCATAGTCACACGTCACGTTATTAATTGTTTTGTTACGGTTGATATCCTATATAACGTGTGACTACGGCTTTTATTTTTGTTCTGTTCTTGTTTTTCCAGTAACCTTGTTTATTTCAGCATCCTGAAAATCTTGTTTCATCTTTTTTAGCATTGATTTTTTTGTCGTAGTCGGGTTTTAGTTTTTTACTTTTTATTATTTAAACTATTTTGGTGTTAAATCACTGTGCTTCTATACTATTTACTTTATTTTTTATAAGTTCAAGTGAAACCCTTTCAAATGATACCAAACACGGTATATCTAACTTACTTTTATTATTTTTTACACATGACTTTTTGACCGCTAGAGGGCGCCATGTTTAATTTAAGCAATATTTTTGATAAGTACAAGTGAAGCCCTTTCAAATGATACCAAACACGGTGTATCTATCTTATTTTTATTTTTTTACACATGATTTTATGTCCACTAGAGGGCGCCACTTTAAATTTAAGCAATGTTTTGGAAATGTGCATGTCACGCCCTTTCAAATGATATCAAACACGATGTGTTTATCTTATTTTTATTTTTTAACACAACACTTTTTGGTCCCTAGAGGGCGCCACATTGGGTTTTGTGACACGTCACGTAGCCTATGTTCAGCGGACGGCCAAGACGGTTCTAACGATACCTCATTTGTTGAGTTCCGATAAGCAGCTTTGGAGCTATGAGGGAACAGATGAACATACACACATACATACATACATACATACATACATACATACAAACATACATACATACATACATACATACATACATACATACATACATACATACATACATACCTCCATTGGCTTTGCCGTAGTCGGGTAAAAAAATAAATATTTCATTATATTTCAATTGTCATACTGCCTGCGACTTTGTCCGCTTTCAAATATCACATATTTTCTCGGAATGAAAAGTATATTTATGTGCTATTCCAGACTATAATCTATTGTTGTTCTAAATATCATTCATATCCGTTCAGCCAAGTGGCGTGACTGAGAAATAACAATCCATATTAACATCTAAAATTGAGAAATTTAAAATTTTATACAGGTGTTAGTGTTCATAAACTACATAATAATAATAATAATGTGTAAACGCGTTTATTAAGGAAAGGAAAATTAACCCATTAAACATCAATGAAACCATTCTCATTGCTGTTAACGGGAAAAATGTAATCACAATCAAAATATCCCGTTAAGTGATAATCTCAGCTTCTGTAATTCTGCTGCGTCATCTCCGAGGCATCTCCACGTACACAATCATCTCAGAACCGAAGACAAATGACTCTCGTATTAAATACTCGTGTGATTGTACGAGGAAAGTTGTTCTGAAGTCGCGGTGACGAGTAATTACCGTCGGTTTTGTAGCCCGGCTAACCCGCGGAGCTCCGAGAGATAGGGACGCACACCATGCATCACTCGCTCCCCTAATTGAATATGTTATGTGTACAGGGTTGTCTCTGGGTAAATTAATCAACAGGAAATTTGGGACCAACGACCCATGGTGATGACAATCGAATCTTTATATTTTAGTGCGTTAAGTATCAGCATAACGTTGTAGCTGAAATTAGAATTAGTTTTCATTTGTTTCTTGCATTCGAATCATTTCGATTTTTGTAGAAAGAAATCATATAATGCGGAGAGGGGATGATAGCTTGGACAAACTGGTCGTTGTTGGCGGAGTAGAAGGCAAGAGAGCCCGAGGTCGCTTGCTAACCAGACGGTCTGACCAAGTAAAGTGTACGATTTCTTACATCGCACAATTTCTGTATCGTAGCATACGCATTTTTATGTGTTATAAAATAATTCATTACATTAAGTTATTGAGTACAATTTCATCAGTTTTATTGTAAACGCGTATTTGTCGTAATAAATAGTTATCAAGAACTCAGCATTTTCTTCCATCTCAATATTCTTATCATCTCAATGTACTAACCACCAAGGGCTCCTACATAAAGGATACATCAGCCTGAAAAAGTACACCCGGTGGAGGGTGGTAATAGCCAGTGACTAGTGGAGGACCATTATCAAAGCTACAGAAGTCAGGTATTACGATCCTTAGTAATGAGGGAACGATCAGAGACAGAGAGAAAGAAATCTCTCTGCAAATAGTCTGAGCCTAAGCTTGGCAACCCTAAAGTACACTGTTGCGAGCTTATTGTAGAGGAAGCATTAAAACTACTTGGGTAAGTAATAACGCGCCGCCCGTGAGTGGAGCAACTAGTGAGCGAGCGAGTTGGCAACTTTGTGACGCACCCATGTTGCCGCGCGTCGACAGGCGGCGCCGCGGGAATACTGATGAGAACTAACTGGCTACACGCGCTCATCACGACCATACATTGTTCCTAGTTGGCAAGGTCATCGAGCCTAATTGATACCGTTCAGTTTAACCGCATGTTCAAATAAAATGTAGAGATTTATAAATACTATTGATACTTTCTAGGTACAAAAATAGAATTGAATAGAAACAGATTTATTCACGTATACAACAAATACAATGGAAATTTACAACATCTAGATAATAAAAATAACAACCAAACAACTTAAGCCTATCAACATCGAAAAACAGTATAAGGCTTCATTAATTAATGAATTTATTGATAGAAAAACATTGGCCAAGGGCGAGTCAGACTCGCCCATGAAGGTTTCCGTAGTAATTACGTCAAATAACTTTGTTTTTCATAGTATTTGTATGAATTACAAAATTATATTCGCGGTTTTAGAAAATATGCTATATCTCAAAAACTGCTGACCCGATCTCGTACAAACTAATTTTCCTTGAAAGTTTACATTAAGATCTACAGCATATATTTTTTTAGATTTTTGCTTCTATTATTATAGAAGTTAGAGGGGGGGGGGGGGGGGGGGGGGAATATATTATTACAAAACCCTTGCCGATATGGCAAGGGTTTTGTAATACTATGTCATCACGTGTGGAACTTATTAGAAATTTCAATACATTGATACCAGAGACCGAAATTATCAAATTAAGAAGCACGAACAGAATTATCATGTTATTGGCAAGTGACGTGAAAGTTATTGATCCTTGTAGTGCTGTGACACGTTTGTTATGATTGGTATTCAAGAAACATATGAAACCGATAATTTGGTATCAATTCATTGAGTCACTTTATTTTTAGCTGAAACTGTGCATAGAGACTCCATACCAGATGTTGTCTTCAGCCCTTTTGGATAGATATGGGGTTTCCGTTACACGTCGTAGATACCACACACGTATAGGTTTCATGAAAAAAATATTTTCAGTTTCAGTTCCATGTATGAGGAGCTTAATCTTAAATATTTTTTTTCTTAAAATCGGAAAGCGTTTCACAGAATACATCTGGGTAGTTCTTCAGAGACAAAATTTTCTATGTCTATGGGTACATTTCTGTAACCAACTAACAAAACGGAATGGATTTTTTTTTGTATAGTTTAGATATATTCGTTACTGGGACAAATGATATTTTTTAAATAATTGCTATCTAAGTACAAAATAAAAATATTTGAAGCTTGTTCTTCTGATTCATATGACGCGTCCGTTTGCCATTTTCCGGAACAAAATGGTCGATGTCGCATTTTCCCTTTGATACTTCAATATAAATTATAATTACATAGACAGGAATTGAACTGTCCTCTTAAAAATGTGTATTAGTTATAACTACGTTAGTATGTTTATAAATAAATAAATAAAAAGTGTCCGGCGTAAAATACTGATTAATGTGGCGTAACCTGCGCTTGACCATATTTGGTCGGGTATTAATAATGAGAGTCTGGCTTCCCGCGCGGGGGGAAGCCAGTCATGCAATGGACTAGCTAGAAGGCGGACGTTCGGCTGGTTGACTTAGATCCCGGTGTTACGAAGGTAAATATCTGATTCATCTGTGTTTGGTTCAGGTGGCTATCTGATTACAATGCCTACTTTATAAAATTTATTTTATAGTTTTAAAACTTCAATCTGTGTTTCGTATGATGCTTTTGTGTTATAGATTCGTGTAGAAAAATGACAAGAATGAAGTCTGTATGTATGATGAGTTATGCATGATTGTAGGCAAAATCCTGATTCATCTATGCCTGATTCGTATGGTCAAAACCTCATATGAATTATAAAGCTTCTGAGCAAGCTTGCCGCATTCCGTGTCCCTGCTGGCTTATGCAACTGGATTTCCGACTTCTTGAGTGAGCGGTTGATCCGAGTGGTCATCAATGGTTGCACATCTGATCTTATGGCAATTAATGCCGGTGTTCCTCAAGGGTCTGTTCTTTCTGCGACTCACTTTCTGCTGCATATCAATGACCTACTTCAGCTGGGAGCAGTTGGGTACGCGGATGACAGCACAGTCTCAGAGAGATACCTATCCAGTTCTAGAGCTAACGGCAACGAAATTGCCACTCTCAGATAAGCCATGGGATGACGACAATCTGGTCAAATTCAACGCTCTGAACACACAGGCTTGTCTTTTCAGCGCTAAAAGGAGCCCTTTTGAATTGACCCCAACTTGCCGAAGTACATCTGTGCCAGTTACCGGTCGCCTGGAGCTTTTGGACATGGAGTTGACGTCAGACCTCAATTTCGGCTCAACCATCGAGTCCAGAGCTCAGACTGCAGCAAAAAAACTGGGAATCCTGCACAAGCTGGGGCGGTACTTCACGCCTGGACAACTTCTAAATCTGTATAAAGCACAGGTCCGTTCCTGGGTAGAGTATTGCAGCCAATTGTGGGATGGCTGTGCAAAGTACCAGCTTGCTGCATTGGACTCGATCGAGCGCAGAGCTAAAAGGCTTATAGGCGACGAGGTGCTGGTGGACAAGCTTCATAGCCTGGCTCATCGGCGAACCGTTGCTTGCCAGTCGGTTTTCTACAGATTGTACTTCGGGGAGTGTGCGCAGGAGCTCCATGACCTGATTCCTCCATCTTCCTTTTACCACCGGTCTACCAGACGCACGGCTAGGTACCATCCACACTTGATTGATATACCGTCTTGTCGTACCAAGCGCTTCTCCTCCACATTTATTGTGCACACAGCCAAGCTGTAGAATTCTGTGCCGGCTTCTGTGTTCCTCGACACTTATGACCTTTCATTCTATAAGGCACGAGTAAATAGGCATCTTCTGGGCTCGCTCGTCACATCTTAGACCTCATCTATCGCTTACCATCAGGCGAGATCGAGGTCAAGAGTGGGCCCATCAGTAATAAAAAAAATAAGTTACTTTTTCTTCTCTGCAGCACGGAACGAGTGCTTTTGTTGCGTTGTACAATTTTTTACTAATCTTATTTTATATTCACTTAGCTATAACCTTTTGAATAATTCAAAAATCACAGGAGTATAAACTTTTTTTAAATATATCACTCTTGATATGTCTTAGTCTTAGATCAGAATTAATAATTATTATTGTAATGTCAATTGTAAATGTCATGATGGCCTAGTGGTTAAGAGGTGCCTGAGGTGGCCATGCATGAGGTGGGTGGTTTGAAATCGGGAAAGTACCCATGTGATTTTTTCAATTCATATGTACTTTCTAAGTTTATCTTAGACATCAATGAAATTGGTGAAGGAAAAACATAGTGAGGAAACCTGGACATAAACGTAATTAATATAAGTCTGAAATTGCCAATCCGCCTTGAGCAAGCGTGGTGATCAATGCTCGTGCCTTCTCTGTACGAGAAGAGGCCTTTGCCCTGCAGTGGGACAATAATAGGCTGGTATTATTATTATTTATATTTAACAATCATTAAAACCTATTTATTCATAAGTCAAAGTCTGTCTAATTTCTGTTATTTTAATATTGCAGTTAACAACAATGCCACTTAGTGAGGTTTAAAAGAAGGAAAAAAAGAGACTCGCCGAACGTAGAAGGATGGCAAAAATGTTTTAAAAGAATTATTCTTGAATTCATCAGATTTTTTCCGTGATATGATCACTGATAATTGTTTTCATTCGGTATTGTTGTTGTTGTTAAAATATGTTTTTTTTTATATATCTACAGAGCTCATTTACATAAAGTTTTTCATTTTTATTACGGTTTCTGATTCATCTGTAACAAATTCTGATTCATCTGGGCACAAAATATTCGAACGTCAATCTTAAAAACTACTATTTAAAAACGAGTCCCTCATTCAAATATACGTTTATTGGTTTACCTATTTTCATATGAACATGGGTTACAGAGCTGAAAGAGAAATTAAATTTTGGCCATATGAATCAGTCGAAGAATCAAATTTCGAAGAACTACCCATCTACCTACCAAGTTTCATGAGTATATTCCTAATAATTTCAGAATAAAATGGCTGTGACATACGGGTGGACGGACGGACAGACAGATAGACAGACATGACGAAACTATAAGGGTTCCGTTTTTTTGCCATTCGGCTACGGAACCCTAAAAATAGGTGCATTTCTGACTGTGTCTGAAACATAATTTCAAAATATCGGCCAGAATAGATAAATGTTCACCAAATTATATTGCACCTCTGATGTCAAATTATGATGCTTCGACGCACCTCCTATTTCTATATAATGGGTCTAAATTAATCTAATTGCAGGCGATGAGAGAAGCGAACTAAGCCCCCATCATCTCCTATCCTGTTCGAATTTGGGTGCCCCAAAGCTCCGTTGCCACTAGTACCATTAACAGTTCCATGATGGAACTAATGTTGATTATGTAGTCCTAGTTTGCGATGTAAGTGCGTACTGTAATAAATGTAATAAATCTGAATCATACATGAAATAATAAATATTTTTCGATTACGAAGTGTTTTTATAATCTAGTGTTCTTACTCCCTTGAAAAATTTCACAAGTGCCTAAAATAATGATGTGGAACTACTGATAACAAATAAAACATAAGTTCCATTATTTTCAGATTCTTTTAGAATGGAACTAGTGATAACAAATTCAACATTAGTTCCATTGTTTTAAAATGAAACTAAAGATGAAAAAAAAAGTACAATCAGTAGTTCCATCATGGAACTGTTAATGGTACCTACTAGTGGCAACGAGGCGCTCCAAATTCCGTTTCGGTATTAATATTATTGCTTCATTAAAATTGGTGCGCATTTATCCATTTGGGTAAATATAATTTTAAATTGTAGCCAATAAATAAAACAATTATTTAGAGTGGCTCCACTAAATTGCAAAAACAATTTGTTTCAATAAATTGCAGCAACGAATTTCGCGCTTCGATTATCGAGCCTAATCCGTTAAAACTAAAGAAGTACGAGAAGGAAAGCTTTGTTTGTTAAAACAGTTTCGAAGCGTTGATTTAATTATTTATGAGTGCCCTCTGTAGCTGAGTTCAAGCCCTTTATTACAACGAGTCGGAGTGTAGAACGTCTATCGAAGGATTCGTGTTTTGTAAGATGCACACTAAACTCTGCTACGTGCTAATGAGCTAAATATTCGTAAAAGCTGTGGAAGTATTTGATAGTTCTTATTTTTAAGCATCAATTTTTTTTAGAGAGAAATGTGTGTAGAATTCACTTTAGTAGCAATCTTGTTAACCCCTCCAACTAAGTTAAATATGCTTGTGTCTGGATTGCGTTCACAGCAATAAATTAATGGGTGGGATTCAAACCCGTGACCTCTCGATCACAAGTCCGGCTTTAACCATTAGACTATTATCGCTATTGTTGTCTGGTTATATTAAAGAAAATGAAAAACCTAAAGAACGCCTATTATTGTACAGTAACAGTCGTCCAAGCAACTAGTATGCTTGAAAACAACGGAGCTCCAGCTTACGTGAGTGACGAAGCGATTTTTTTACTATATTTATTTAGATAAAAGGCTTTAATAGCGAAGCGATTCTGTCAGCTTCGTAGGTTTAGAAGATGGATAAAAAGTTTTTATTTTTCGATTTCCTCCATAGAGTCACGAGAGCCCCCTTTTATGTTCGAAATGAGCTTCTTCACGTAGACCTCAAGATGCCCACCATTCAGCGGTTCATGAAACGCATCTCCAATTATTTCTTTGATACTGCAATCAAACATAGGAATCCCCTTATCGCATTGGCTGCCCGATATGAACCTTCGCGCATCTCTAAGATTCGCCGACCAAGGCATACCCTAGTCACTCCCGATAACGCAATTACCCTGCTCCAAAAAAGCCGTAGGGAAACCAGCACAGTTTACAAAACAAAAACTGACCGTCCTTACGTCCTCGCCGTCGAGGCCCGCCGCGACGTCCCCGTAATTGTCCGCCCCGACCCTTGCCAGAGCCAGCCCAAGACGCTGAGCCAGTAGCTTTAAATTCCCTTATTAATAATAATAATGATGATATGATCCAGCCTGTCCCTAGCTGCCTCCCCCTGCGACGCCCTAAGCCGAGGTCCGTACCCCACAGGGGGTGTCCTTAGCGTGTAGTCGCATAGTTTGTAAGTTTTATAATAAGCCCTGGCTGGAAGCTTTAATTAATTAATTAAGGCAACCACAGGCAAGCCCGGTTAAGCAGCCGACAACCTTAGAGAGTGAACTTAGAACAGCCACAAAAATAAACCACCTAATCTAAAATCTGTGGCTTGAGGAAATTGTTGGCCGTCTGTGAGAGTTATGCGGAGGCTCATGGCTTGATGTATAATGAAACTAAAAGCAAAGTAATCGTTTTTATAGTGCGCAATAATACTCCATCAAGTATTCCACCCGTAAAGTTACGAGGAACTCCGTTGGAGCTCGTCACTCATATGTAATAATGTAATCTATGTATACTAATATTATAAAGCGGAAAAGTTTGTTTGTTTGCTTGAACGCGCTAATCTGCGAAAGTACTGGGTGGATTTGGATGCAATTTGGTATGGAAGTAGCTTGAAGCTTGAGGAAGGTTATAACGCGACTGCAAAAAAGAGAGTTATGTTTTTACCGTGATAGAATCCACGGGAGCAAAGCCCCGCGTGAGTACTAGTATGTAATACTTTAGTCATGTGGTGTGGGATTGCCTCGTAGATGACCAAGGCATAGATAGGGAGTGCAGAGCGTTGGCAGCCTGATGCATTATGCTTGCCCGCAGGTTTACACACTGTACTAAAGAGATAAAATTGACTATTCCGAGCTTATTGTCAATGGTTTTAATCGTGCAACCTGTGGGTTAGGTTAGATGACTTTTATGCTGTTATGCGCAAGCGATGTGCATCTGCGCTGCGGCGATTCAGGGGTAGCCCCAACAACATTCTGGTTACACAGGCGGATGAAATAGATGGACCATTTGTCAGGCACTGGGCTGGTAGGCATGTGCGCACAGGCATGTCGCCAATTAAATCGATGTTTTTTGTTTTAAGTGTATCAAAAATAGGTTAAGTTTCTTACTAACTCTCTATGGATCTAGTCTTAGATAAATAAATAAATATAGTCTTTTTTCTACTCTTAGCTCTCCGTTCCGCTCCAACAAGCGAATTATATCAGAAAACTTATCGAAACAATCTACTCACGACATGTTTTTGCACAAAAAGCAGTGCCGATCATATCTTCGCTCTTTTACTCACTGATAACAAACGACCTACAATATTTCAATCAAGCTCATCTCGCAAAGTGGACAAACACATCCATTCTGGACCTTTCTGAAGGCTTGAGAAATATCATAAATATTTGAGCACGAATAGGGCGGTATATAGCCATAGATCAAAGGGCTGCGTGCCAATACATCGCAGTACCGTTGACCTTTTGTCTCGCTCACTCAAACATTTATGAATGGAGAGGCTTCCGGCTGGAGTCAGCTCGTAATCAGGAATGACGCACTCTGCCCGAGTGGAGATTTGCTGGAAATTGCCACCAACCCCAAACAATGTTGTGATTTGCGAACAAGACTCCAGATGGCGCTGCCGTCACGAGTTACACCTGCTCTGTAGTTTTTAATTGTTAAAATATAGTGAAATAAGTCTTTTTGATCATGATTTCCATCTAGCCAAATGGTTACCCTATGAACTTTTAGTGACAGTGTTATCCACCAAAAATCTTGTGGAACTAGCAAGTTATTTGTTTTGACTGAACTAAAGTGTTTACATTTTTGAATGACTCAATTTTACAAAGTAATAAACAGTGAATGTGATGCGTATTACCAAAAATTTCTAATATATACGTGTCGGGACCGTACAAGCCAAGTGACTCTGCGGAAACTGTGAGTTTTCATACCAATTCATCATCTTACGAATCCGTTACGAAAAAATTTTTATTCAAATACATCAGTGCCAAACACAACACCACATAGTGACATCTAGTTAAAAAACACCGAAACTGATTGTCATTTAAAGTTTAAGCAGCTGACACGCTAAGCTATACTACAAATTCATTACGAAGCACATGATCACAAATGGCCTGTTAAGAATTCGCCTGGACTGGAGAATAAGTAGTGGCTGGTTCGAACCTGAGGTTTTACGGTTGTCTTTTTGTAAGTAAATATTGTGTATTTGAAACATGGAAGACGACAATACATACGTCACGCAAAGAACAAAATTACACCATAATTTAAACGTAAGCGAGTTTGAATTTGACATGGATATTTCTTACCAAAGCTTGCCGAACAATAATACCTCCGGAACTATAGATATCATCGCAAAGAATGAAGAAATAAATAAACTTAAATTGGAACTACAGTCTGCTAACTCAGAAATAGATAATCTAAACTTAGAAAATCTGTCACTAATGGACAAAATTAAGAAATATGAAACCAAAATAAAGATTTTTAAATCCGTTGGAATACAGGAGTCTAGCTCCTCGAATGTAGCGGCAACACCAATAAGGTTCTTTTCCCCACAATATCAACGTCGACTTAGGACAATAAACATGAAAACAGGATTACCTAGAACCTCTTCAAGAGAGTTCACTATGCATGCGATAAGGTCAATAAACCAAAATGGAAATAAGTCGCCAGTACTCAGTTATAAGTCGCCATTAAAAATCAATTTGAATAAGTCTAGCGTCACCCGGCCAGGAAACTTGTCACCTACAAACAGTTACAAAGAACTACAAGTGAGTTTTATTCAAAACTCACCTGCATTCAACGCGGAGGAACAAGAAAATAAAGAAAGGTATACATTGACGGACCGAGAAATACAGGGGACAAGCAGGAATATATCACTATCTACACCTAAAATAAACATGAGCGATAATGAAAGCCTTCATAAACTGACAGAAAAACGATCCTGTAATCAAAAATCGCAAGTACTGGCACCAAAGCACAACATCGCTATCTTTGCTGATCAGACCGGTTATAAGATAAGAGAAATACTTCAAAACTTGGTGGGAAATAGTTTTAGCGTAACGTCGGTTATCAAACCAAACGCACCTCTTAGTAACATATTAAGTTCATGTGCAACTATGTGTAAGGATTTCACTAAGTCTGACTTTGTTTTAATAATCGGAGGTAGTAGCGACAAAAATCCTTTAAATTTAATGAGTTCTTTGCATCACACTTTACAAAATATGAAAAACACCAACGTCCTTGTCAGTAAGATATATTATAACAAATATTTAAATGTATCAAATGTAAATCGTACCTTGAGACTTGTATGCAATAATTGCGAAAATTCTAATTTTATCACGCTAGACGGAAATAATTATTTAAACTGTAATAGAAGGCCTTTACTTAACAAGCTGATAACTTCCAAATTAATTTACAGGGATATATTGCGATTACAATACAGAATCAAGTATGAACATTACATGCATAACTTGGTTTTGGGTCAAATGGCAAAAACGGTGGTTAAAAATGTTTCTACACAAACTACTCCGGTACTCAAAGCAAGTAAAACGCTTACATCTAGTGTGTTTGTAAATTCGTGTTCACAAACAAATCTTTCACCTGCAATTACGAATAATCAGGATATTTTTCGTGAATAAAAACATAATACTTGAAGATGTAAGTAATAAGATAACATTAGAGACTAGTTGTTTAAAGATTTTTCATCAAAATGTATGTGGAATAAGCAATAAAAAAAATGAACTCGAATTATACACTTCTGGACACATCTATTGGCCCACCTTGTATTTTCAGTTTCGTTTGGTCCTAGCTAAAATTTTATATTAGGTCGAGCAAAAAGTTTTTATGCAGTTTTGAACCTGGCACATTCACAATTTCATTCAATAGTCTTTTTTTGAATTTCGAACACAGAATTTAAAGAAACAAAAGACAATTTGGAGCCTGTTTGTTGATATCAAACAATCGAATACTAAGAAAACTTGGTTTTATTGGTTTACTTGGATTTAATTCTTGAAAAAGTGATTGATATCTTTGCTTTTACAACAAACATTACTTATTCTTAACATTAAGGTGAGGTTCTATCAATAATCTATGGATACTTCACCTGAAGTCGCCGCCCAAGCTGTGGCACTTATTCAGGCCGGACACAGCCAAAGAAACGTGAGTGCTCAACTTAATTTAAGTCGATCTGCGGTCCGAAATGTTTATCGGAGGTACCTAGAGACTGGCGGCTTTGTTCGTCGCCAAGGAAGGCCACGATCTCGGGTCACAACTGAAAGGCAGGATCGATTCATCGTGACGACCAGCTTGAGAAATCGTCACCTTACCTCCATTGAGATACAAAACCAACTTCGCGACTTCCACGGAGTATCTGTGAGCGCTCGAACTGTTCGGAGAAGGTTAAAAGAACGCGATATGGTACCACACAAGCCAGCTAATGGGCCCAAACTAAAGCGAGCCCACCGAACAGCGCGCCTTCATTTCGCACGCAGTCATTTAAATTGGACACAGCAAGATTGGAGCCGTGTACTCTTTTCTGATGAGTCTAAAATTGTGTTACATGGCAATGATGGAAGGAAGAAGGTCTACCGGCGTAAGGGAGAGCATTTCGCACAATGCTGCTTTGAAGAGAGGGTTGCTTATGGCGGTGGCTCATGGACTGTCTGGGGCGGTATATCCGCGAGCGGCAAAACTCAACTTGAGGTTGTTACAGGACCACGGCTGCCAACATTAAATGCTGAAAGATACATTCGTGAGTGCTTAGAACCTCACGTGATACCATACGCGGACTATGTGGGCCCAAATTTCCTTTTTATGCATGATAATGCAAGAGCCCATGCGGCCGGCATCGTCAGGGAATATCTTCGGGATGTGAACATCACAGTTATGGACTGGCCAGCCAGAAGCCCAGACATGAACCCCATTGAGCACATGTGGGACGAGCTAAAAAGGCGTGTTAGGGCTCGTCAGCCAGTTGCCCAGACGATGCAGGAGTTGAAAACTGCCATAGAAGAGGAATGGGAGATGATCCCTCAAAATTTCATAGAGCGGTTGATAAACTCTATGCCTAATCGTATGAGAGCTGTGGTAGATGCCCATGGAGGCAACACGCGTTATTAAATTAAACCTTTATTTGATAAAACATGTTTTTTATTCAAAAATTAATTGCCTTTAACAAGGCGCATATCCGACTTGTTAGGCGTAGGTCCATGTCGTATGGTATTCTGAATTCAAATTTAAAACTATACGATCAAAAAAGATGGTAAAATGTATCAGGTTTAAAACTGCATCAACAGTTTTTGTTCAATCTAGCAATCATATTTCGGTAGGGGCAATCGAAACCTAAACTCTAAGGTGGGCCAATAGATGTGTCCAGAAGTGTATATTGAAACTTCAGGTAATCACGCGGACTATCTATGTATTTCGGAACACTTCCTAAATGACAAATCTGCCAAATTTTTTACTATGTCTAATTATAATCTGATTGCTTGTAACACGCGGACGAACAAAAAGAGGGGGGGCAGTCTTATTTTAGCACATAAATTGAAAGACTGCGAAAACATTGAGTCAATAAGCAAGTTTTACAGGGCCGAAAGTTTCGAGATATGCGGTGTAAAAGATATTGCAACAGGATTATACATATGTTGCTGTTACCGAAGCCCCTATGATAAAAACTTCGAAAGCTTTATTTCTAGCTTAGAAAAGTTGTTAGATCATTTCCTGGACAAAAACTGTATTATATGTGGAGACTTCAATGTGGACGTACTTGTTGATAACAAAAAATCTTCCGAGTTTTTAAGTATATTGACATGTTATAATTTTAGATACCTTGTGAAATCTCCGACATTTATACGCAACGACTCTCAGTCATGTTTAGATAATATAATCACAAATCTCGACAGCAATTACATACGGCAATGTTTTGTGGATCATAATGGATTAGCTGACGGTCATGGTGGACTTTTTTGTTATGTAGTTCCTGATGAAATAAAACAATCTAGAAGATTTGAGTTCACGACAGTAATTAAAAGATTATTTAATAAGAAAAACAACTCTGTTTTCAAAAAAAGTATATGTAACAAAAATTGGATCAATTTGGGAATAAATCAGTTTCTAAACCATTTTAATAAAATATTCCAAGATTGTTATCCTAGAAAATCAATCAGGATAAAATCGAACAAAAATAATAGAATAAAGTGGATCACAAAAGGTATTAAAGTATCAAGCAAAATGAAACGAGTCCTGTGCTCTGGACCACTAAATAATGTCAGCGTCAAAAATTATAAAACCAGTTATGCTCGTATTTATAGAAAAGTAATTAAACAAGCCAAAAAACAAGCTATATCTAGGTATTTAAGTAGCACAAAAAATATAGCGAAAGAAACTTGGAAAATAGTTAATGAACATAGAAAGAAGAAGAAAAACGAGCAAAGTAGAAATTTTATTTTAAATGTTGACAATAAGGTTATAACTGATCCTCAGGATGTTGCAAATGTTTTTATTGAAAGTTTTTTATTCAAATCATCAGTTGCAAATCAAGACAGAGATAGAGCGTTGACTTATCTTATCGATACAACTAAGAGAGTTGAAAGTGTTATAACTTTCAAGCTAACTACACCTGCGGAAATAATTAAGGTCGTTAATAAAATGGCTAATAAACATTCTTGCGGCTTCGACGATATACCTATATCGATTATAAAGGAAAATATAGAAGCATTAGCATCTCCTCTTTCTAACTTTTTTAATAAATGCATTGAAAAGTCCATTTTTCCTGACCAGTTTAAATTGGCCAAGGTGATTCCGATACACAAAAAGGGCACTCAGACTGATCCGAAAAATTACCGCCCCATATCTTTATTACCAACCTTATCAAAACTCTTTGAAAAGATTATTAAAACGAGACTGATGCTACATCTAAATATCAACAAAATTATCAACTTGAGACAATTTGGATACCAAAAAGGCGTTGGCACTTCGGATGCTATGACCACTTTATTAAATGACATAGTCAGTAAATTAAATGAAAAAATGAAAGTAGTTGGACTATTTGTTGACCTAAGTTCCGCTTTTGACACGATAGATCATAATCTACTACTTACTAAACTCGAACATTATGGTATAAGAGGCAAGACATTACAACTTATGAAATCGTACTTGCAAAATAGAAGAATGTATGTAGAAATTAAAAGTATAGACGAGAATAATCACGAAGTGATACATAAATCAAAAATGACAAATGTAAAACGTGGTGTGCCCCAAGGATCTATTTTAGGACCTTTACTTTTTATTATTTTCACGAATGATCTACTTAACTTCATGAGTGAAACCCAACCGAATGAGAAAATTGTTGTATTCGCAGATGACACTAATATTATAATTGGGGCAAAGGACATAGAAGAACTGACATTAACTACAAACATAATCATTGAAAAAATTGGCGAATGGTTTACAGCAAATAACTTATTACTAAATACAACTAAAACAAACCTCATGTTATTTAAAACTACGGCTCGC
The DNA here is from genome assembly GCA_943138885.2 of Tholera decimalis. Classification (NCBI taxonomy): domain Eukaryota; kingdom Metazoa; phylum Arthropoda; class Insecta; order Lepidoptera; family Noctuidae; genus Tholera; species Tholera decimalis. The sequence goes on along the minus strand of OW964550.2, from coordinate 49,466,389 downwards.
AATAACGACAACTTGGATATACAAATAAATGGAGATGATATTGAAATAGTGGACAAAGTCAAATTCTTAGGTGTTAACATAGATTCACATTTAAATTGGAAACCAGAGCTTGCTGTTATTGAATCATCCATATCGTCAGCATGCTACGCACTAAGGAGCCTTAGGGATGAATTAAATATAGAACAGTTAAAGGCTGTATATTATGCCCTGGTCGAGTCTAGGATAAGGTATAGCATCCTGCTCTGGGGAAATAGTTATAATTATAATTGGCAAAGAGCGTTCGTCTTACAAAAACGAGCCATTAGGACAATTGTTAGAATCTCACAACGTATCTCATGCAGGGATTATTACATAAAATTAGCAATATTAACAGTTCCTAGTTTATACGTATTGGTACTCTTAACTCATTTTGCCAAGTATTTACATGAATTTGAATCACAAGAGGACCGTGAGATTAGAGAAAGAACACGAAGAAAAATTTTTAAACAACTAATGGCACCCAAATTTAGCATAGTAAAACATTGTTGGAAATATCAAGCTGTGGAAATATTTAACCAGTTGCCTTCTGAGTTAAAGACACTAATTTATGACACCCACTTGTTTAAAACAAAATTAAAGGCCTTTCTATTAGAAAAATGTTTGTATGACATCTCGGATCTAAAATCACATAGTAATAAATAAATTATGTATATCTAATATTTCTTTTTTAAATCATTTGACATTATATAATTATTATTTTTTTTTTTTTTTACTTATTTACTGACATTTAATACTATTTTCTTTGACATTATATTTAAAACGTAAACATTATAGGGATAGTTATGTAACTCTTTGAGATAATTTTTAATACTAATTGACACAAATGTTACCTTCATAGTTGTATTTTTTTTGTATATGTCTTATAATTGTATATTCAACACAAATGAATTGTTAATGAATAGGTAAAATGAAGTAATAATTGGTAATTTGACACAAAATATTTTTATGATTATTTTTATGATTGATATTTTTTCTGTTTCAATGTATTTTATATAATTGCAAAGAATTAAAGTTCAGTAATTGTTTATATAAATGTTTAGTTATAGAAATTCAGACATGATGTAAAAATCGTTATTGAATAAATGAAATGAAATGAAATGAGATGACAGAAGGCTTATCTTACTCTTATTTAGACAATTTATATTATAATAATTTCGTAAACATTATATAGGTACATTAATTTAATTCATATGAAACAAAGGACAGATCATTATTTGGTATTACATTGCTGGATTAATGTACAGGTTATTCCAGAAATGCATGGTCATCTGCTGCAGCTCATGGAATTCCATTTTAGATTAAACTTAAAATAAATGCCTCCCACTGTAGGTATTTGTTAGGAATTTCAAGTGGGGCAAACTGAATTGATTCAAAATCAATTCAGTTTTTTTTTTTTCATTTTTGCGTATCAAAACTCACCCGAAATGTGACACACTACTAAAACAACACGCGATTAACCCATTAAACTTGAAACATCTACCCAACTGTCATTGATAACTAACTATTAACTGCCTCATTACTTCACAAAAGCCATAATCATCACAGTTTCCGAAGTATTGTCATCAATCGAAGTACAAACACTCAACAATAATACCTGTCCTACTCATTTGAGACGAACAGGAAGTCAGCGACATTAGTGACATAGAAAAGATAGCAAAAAGAAGGCCAGCTCAAACCAAACAGATAACGCACGCCCACTTGTCTAATTTTTTTTTATTGCGTAGGAGCCCGCTCTTGAACCACAGTCACGCCGATACGATGGTACGAGCGAGCCTATAAGATGCTTGTTTAAAGGTTTTACTTTAAATATAGGTCATATGTGGTAGAGAACACGGCAGCCGGCAGAGTTTTAAATATAGAGGTGAAGTGCTTAGTACAACAAGACGGTATATCGACTAAGTGTGGATTGCGGTACGTCTTGTAGACCGGTCGTGAAAGGGAGATGGAGGGATCAAGTCGTGGAGCTCATGCGCATACTCTCCGCAAAGCATTTGTGTGAGTGTGTGTTAACCAGTCTGTGAATGCACGCGCCCGTTTTTTTTGGTTGTATGTAGCTAACATTCTGTGTCTCTCTTCTCTGTGACGGCTGGCAGGGGACTCGTCGTGATTGCTCAGTAAATGAGTCACGCGCTAATTAGTCGGTCGCATCAAATTGTCGGGAGCCGTATGAGGAGTAAGTTATTGTGTAGTTGTGTTTTGTTTCTATTGTCTGGCTGATGAGTTCGGGACGCAGGCGCTGTTATGGCTTTTGATGGAGTTGCTACGATGTATGTTCCCCTTAGCTGAGATGTTTCAGTGGAAACTCTGAACGGAAAATTTAAGGAAATTCCCTTCTCCTTAAATTTTACCTTCAGAGTTTCCACTGGCTATGTTAAGAACAAGATTTGTTTGAATGTCTGCAGTTTTAAGTTCTTTATACGCCCGATCCAAATGTCTTTACTTTTGTTTTTATTCATCGACTGACTGACATGACTGATAAATGCTGGTATATAGTAGTAGGTTCACTCAAAGCTCTGCGTCCTCAAAATATAACATTTGCATCGTATAGATTATCTCATCAGCATCGTTTTATATCATGCTTTAGTTATTCCAACATGTAACTAATTACTGGATTATAAGGGTATCTGTGGAGTTTCCAGCAGGATTCTCACACTAGAGGTCAACGCTTTCCGCATGCCCGCGCCTACGGTGGCCGGAGATCATCGGCCGACGTCCGACGCCGTGGGCGTCTACCACTGCGGCTGGACTGGAGGGAGGACGCCATCCTCTCCCTCTCGCGGCCCGCCTCCTCCTTCGGAAGCATGACTGCTTCGCAGAAGGAGGCGACCGCTTCCCACTCCCTCTCGCCCCGCAGCATGGCCTCGACCAATGCCGGGCGCGAAAGGTCTCCGCCTATTGCCACCGTGAGGACACGTCGGTGCTCTGCCCAAGCGGGGCAGTCCTGCACCGTGTGCTCGACTGTGTCCTCAGGGCGACCCTCGCAGTGGTGACACCCAGGCGTTTCCTCCTTTCCCATCAGACACAGGTACCTCCCGAAACTTCCGTGTCCGGTGAGGACCTGCGTCATGCGGTAGAGGGCAACTCGCTGTCCGACCATGGACCATGCCCGGCTCGACGGCGCGTCGTGTTCCACGCGCGCCTTAAAGAGCGTCAGCAATATGACGAGGCCCCCCCGTAGAGGGCCGAAGCCTGCCGGGGTCGTGGGACTCATCCCGTTACCGTGACCCCGGTACGTAAAGGGTTATTGAAGGAACACCGTGGATTTTAGTCAGTAAAAGTCTGACAGTCCCTCCCACCCTGCCCGGGGTGGGAGGACTTATTTGATAATATTACCACGCTAAAAAAAAAAAAAGGTCAACGCTTTGGAAAGAAGCAGCTTCATGTGAATGACCGGCCTAATCAATACAGAAGTGCCGGTAAACTATAGGGACACAATAAAGTGAAATGGGGGAGTATACGTATCATAGAGCACACTGACCCCAAGTGCGAATTCGGTCCTCCTGATCAAACCATATCCCATCTGTTCGAGTGTCCAAAGTGCCCAAATACGTGCAACTTTGAAGACTTGATAAACACTACTGAGGTCGCGACTAGCGAAGGTACTGTTACGCCAGTCACTTAGCAAAGTACGTCGAGAAACTTCGACAGAAATATAGAATGTTCGAGACTCTAACGCCATCTAGCAGCGAGTAGCAGTACTGAGTATCTCGAGTAGCTTCTGGAATATTCTTAGCAGTATAGGCAGTGAGTCGATTGTACGAGAATGTTCTAGAACTCATAGACCGGGGTATAAATAGATCGTAGAGGGACGCAGACGGAGTCTTTTTAGAAGATACGAAGCGATATCATTAAAACTCTACAAGTGAATTTCAGTGTGATTTAAGCGTTTGGTGACAATTATTGTAGTTCGAATAACTGTGTTAATTTTTATTTGGTGTTTATTTAATTAAAGTGATAATTTTGGTTTAATAGGTGCAAATTATTTCTATCCCAAACCCCAGCTCATAACAGTACTTACTGACACCCGCACATCTTAATATTTAACCCGAAAAAAAATAAACAAATTAAGTTTAGCATTTTTTTTTAATGCGTGCTTTCAGTTTGAAATCGATATATCATGTCCTAGTGCTTCTGAACAATTTTTCAAAAATGGGATACCGATGAAGCTCGTTTTATTTATGAAATATTTCAATAACAATGTATGTTGTCGCCACGGAGCGCGCAGTGGCAGGAGATGGTCTGGTACATTGTCGTGTGTAACAGCTCAGCAGATATAAACTTTAATTAAATATCAGCAGCGTGATGAGTGGCGGTTAATCAATGCGTCGTTAAAACCAGCGGCCAGCCAGCTGCTTCGTGATATTATATGGTTAATGTTGAATTTATTTCAAGCTGAAGTCGACGGTTACTGGTCTGACGGTTTGGAAGCTTACTATAACAACGTAAATAGATTTTTTTAATACTAATTTTCTTAAAAATGTAACTTTGAAGGGTATAAACCTACATGGCTCTTATATGATTTGATTACTACAGATTGTATGGACTTTAAAAGAGACGTTGACCTATGAGTTTGTTTCAGTGTTTCTTCTCAGAGTAGTCAGTTAGGAAACACTGGCCTCATCTAGTTTACATTTACGAAAAAAATGACGTGTAGAAGTGTTATTTATAACCCATTTGCAAAATAAACATCATTATTTCATTTATTGAACCACTGCTACTACTGTTTTTTCTTATTGTATACTAATATTATAAATGCGAAATTCTGTCTGTCTGTTACGCATTCACGGCTAAACCACCGCACCGACTTGGATGAAATTTGGAATTAGAATAGTTGAAGACCCTGAGTCAAACATAACCTAAAGAGTTGAAATAGGGGATGAAAGTTATTGTTGATTAACGCGGGTGATACCGCGAGGCTCAGTTAGTACAACAAATACCTATTAATATTTATTGTAACAAGTTGTTAATCCTTCTTAGATCTAGTCGTGAAACCTTTGCTAAAGCCGCAAGTCTTCTGTCTTACTAACCTCGGTAGCACCGCACCCATGAATCGCAAAATGTTCCGATATAATAAAATCGCTGCACGGACCAGTACTATGGTCGACAACTTTTCAAACTCCTTCCGTCAATACCGTGCGAATCTTAAGCCCGATTTACACTTCAACAAGTACAGTAGCGAGTTAACTTGCGTCATTGGCGAGTTAAGTTGTTAATGTAGTTTGAACGGTAAAAGCGAGTTAAGTAGTATGTTTAAGATTAAGTTGAGCTAAATAGATCGCGAATCGCGATCCTATTTTTCGGCGAGTCCAGTGCGAAGTAGCCCCCTCTCTCGCGTCTCCCGCACCCCTCCAACTGGCATGTAGACGGGGTAGTTTAGTACAGTCTAGGGATGTGACATTGTACATAAAAAATCGATTTTTAAATAATCAATTATAGATTTCGCATGAAAAACGATTAATAAATAATCGATTTTTCTTAAGAAAATAATCGATTTTGTTATATTAATTGATTTTTCTTTTGATAAAAATCGATTTTAATCGATTATTTCCATAATCGATTATTATTTCACATCCCTACTAGGGATGTAACATTGTACATATAAAATCGATTTTTAATTAATCGATTATATATTTAGCATGAAAAATCGATGATTAATAAATAATCGATTTTTCTTAAGAAAATAATCGATTTTGTTATATTAATCGATTTTTCTTTTATAAAAATCACATTACACACATCATCATCATTATTTCACATCCCTAGTACAGTCCATAAATTTGTAGGTTGCGGCCGCGTACACGTGTTATTTTCTTTTCTTCTTCTCGGGAAACTTATGACTACTCACTCGCCTACGTTTGGACGCTAGTTACAACTTACTACTTATTACTTAACTGTCTGAGTTCTTAACTCGCTACTGTACTTGTTGAAGTGTAAATCGGGCTTTACGTCTAGCTCGGAGTCTCAAGACGTATGTGTTACATTCAGGGGCGTGCATAGGATTATGACAGGGCATGCGGCGGAGTAAAAACACACAAAAACTTCTTCTTTTATAGATTTTTAGCATAGCCACAGCCACGCATCGTAGCATGGTGGCGATGCGTGGCTGTGGCTATGCTAAAAATCTATAAAAGAAGAAGTTTTTGTGTGTTTTACTCCGCCGCATGCCCTGTCATAATCCTATGCACGCGCCTGGTTACATTGAGACATCTTTTGACGACTGCATATACTTTCATTCCCTTCCCCATTTCAACCCTCTTTTATAGCTTAAATTTATGTACCATGTCATTCTTGGTATTAAATAAACACTCATCTGCAGACATTATATATATAATCAATTAAATGTAATGGTAAACATTTAGATTGTGTAAGTTCAATTTAAATGTAATGAAATTGAAATGTGATGAAATAAATTAATATAAATGTAATTGTAATGAATTAAAATGATGAATAGAAATGTAATTTGTCATGTAATTATAATGTTATTTGCCTTATATGTTATGTATAATTATAAGTACGTAAGGCTGAGAGTGCTGAGCACTTCTATACGTGACGTGCTCACTATTCCTACAACGCAACGTTCTGTGATTTCTGTGTGTATATGTGTTAGTGAGCAAATCTTTGAAGAGCCTAATCAATAAATTAATCCATTGGTTCTGGAACTAGGCGGCATTTGTAATTCTGTGGTCAGGCTGCGTCGTTTTTTTAAAAAAAAAAACAAATCATAACACAATTAGCAAATAAGTTGATAAGAGAATGGACAAAGTATTAAAAAGAAAAATGAATGATAAATCAAATCCCAAATATTATAAAAAAAGTTATGATGTTGTTACATTAGAATTTCCAATCAAACTGAAGTGTTCCTTCCGTCTCAATACTAAATGATGAACATTCTCCAGTAAACGATTGTTATTTGCTTCTTCTCTTATTTCAGGCACAGCGAGATACATCACTTCAATTTAAAACATCTTTCATCCGCGAATTCTCTCGGTTTCTGTGTCCTCCCAAAGGATGCATTTATTCCTGGCGACAGTTGTTCAATCTTCGTGCAAATTTTCAACCAAATGCATTTAAATTATTTATTTTAAACATGTTCTGCTCGATGCAAAGATTGAGCTGTGAAAACTCACATGAGAGGTACACGCCAGCGACCTGGATATAAGAACCGGCTATAAACCTCAGCTCATGTCGACCACGCCGAGTTTCGCTTTGCGGCCGTCGTAAAGCAGTCATTTAGTATGTATCCTGGCGCGCTATATATTTTTATTTACTTTATCCGCGCACAGGACTACGTAAACACGAGCTCAACTAGAATTCAAGGCTTGATCACGGACTGAATTAAGTTTTGTGGGACGCTATATCCCGGTTGCTCTGCCGTAATCCCAGCGCTGGGCAAGCGTCCCACGCCGGAAAACTAACTCCGCCTGAGCTTACCTAGATTAGAAAACAAGCCGGCTGGTAAACAAGCTTCCGTTATGGCAGCGCCGAGAAAATTCTGCACTTAAAGTAGTTTCAGCGAAATAAAAGCCCAACAAAATCTTGTTTGGAGGCTTTCATGCTTAAATAATGTGTTTGTGGCGTCATACTGCGCCAATCTGAGCTGCCGAGTTGATGTGCGGCCACGCTGAAGCGTCAGATGTGGCTTTTTGTTTTAAAAACTGTAGAATTTACCTTTTTTAAATTTAACCTTTTTTCTCTATTATGAATTTGATATGTATTAATATATATTTATATTTTGTGGTATGTATTTTATATTATGATGTTTGGTTAGTATTATGTATGATGTTGTACACTGACAGCCCTAAATCTATCTCCTATAATTTCTGTCCATCCAAAGGTTGTCTGTAAGAGATTGCCCTGTGCGATAAGACCGCCCATTGTACACTAGTTTTTATGATTTTTATCCTTAAGTGTATTGTAAGGTGTACAATAAAGTATATAATAATAATAATAATAATAATACTCAAGTCTTTAATTTTTATAGGTATGATTGTTTATTTAGGAATAACAACACATTCGATCTTATAGACTCACTTATAACTTACATGACATAATATGATGCATGTAAATGTGTAACTACAAATCCGCAGCATACAAGAAATGTTTATTTTTGCAGTTTATACTGACCAAGCAGTGGTGGCCCAGTTTTTACAGACACGTCTTACAGCTTGTAGGTAGAAGGTTCAAACTGGGGCAGGGCAAATATTTTTTTTTAATTTTCATCATCGCGAGTACTATCTCGGGGTGGGAGGGACTGTCAGACTTTTACTGACTAAAATCCACGGTGTTCCTTCAATTACCCTTTACGTACCGGGGTCACGGTAATGGGATAAGTCCCACGACCCCGGCAGGCTTCGGCCCTCTGCAAAACGGCTTGTCTTAGAACCAACATTCTGAAGGCACACGACATCTACCCACTTTAGATATATGGATGGTGAATTACGGCCCATTCCTCTTATAAGCTAATGAACTAATATATTATAACATATATTAAGAACTCAACGAAATATATAATGTTGTTTTTGAATAAATTTAATCTTTGACATTTCTGTAACATTTGAATTTTATAACTTGACATGTATGATTTTTAACATTTATTTGTTTTGAATTTTATAACTTGACATGTATAATTTTTGACATTTATTTGTGTTGAACTTTATAACTTGACATGTATACAGTTTTTCTTACATATATATGGATTTGTATAATTAGTTATGTAACTATGACAGTCACTTAATTACAATAATTAAATTTTTCTTTTTACCCTTATGTCTGAATATTTAATTGTTAACATGTAAGCGTTTTGGTTTTACTGTGAGCTTGTATTGTGATTTCTTTTTTTAAAAAAGAGAAAGCCTGTGTCCCAGAAATTGGAATATTATAGCATTTTTATGTTACCTTTGACATAACGAGGTGAACTATAGTACCTACATTTATCCCGGATTAAGAACTGTCGACATTTTTCCTTCAAATAAAAACAGACCGATATTAAAATACGTACTATTCTCAGCTCTCCCTTAGCCAGATAAGCCTCATATCAGTCTTGTAAGGCTCAGTTGGGTACGTCGTGCCACCCCGCACTATACGTAATCTTTCCTGTCCACCCTCGGAATACAGAGGTCAACGGCTGATACCGTCGGGACTGCTTCCGCCGGAAATGACGACACTCACTAGTAGATGTTCTTGTAAATTACTCAAGGCCTGGTTCCTGCAAGATTTAGGTATTTAAAATATATTTTCGAATTTAGTTTAATCGGTTCATAATCAACGGTCTGCTGAGGTAACAAACATACAATCGAATTGGGAACCGCCTCCAATTTTTGAGTCAGTTCATTCGGTTGGTATTCAACTGAATACTCCATTAAAGTAAAATTATTGTTTCTTATAAATCTGATTAACTACGTAAATAGTTAAAAATCTTAATTTATTCAATAACTGATATATCTGTTTAATTAATAACATACATTTCCATCATCAGATTGTTCTAGATTCATTGTTTCAATATTATAACGCTGAACTCAACGTGACATTCAGTCAACTTATGCTAATTTTCAAACGTTGACCTTGGAAAATTAACATACGTTATTAAAAAAATATGTATCTCCTCACGTCACGAAAATTTCATAAACCGCATGATAACAATAATTGTCTGATGCCATCAAACATGAATTGACGTTTGTGAGTGCGATCATATTAATTTCTTTCGATATGAATTTTATCATTTTCATAATTTGATGAAGTGTGTCTGTGCGTGCGGCGTTTAATATAATGTCACCCTTGGACCGTAGGCTGTCGGCGGGGACTGATGTGTTCCAATGGATAATGCTCTGCAAATCCTCCACCGAAGCTTAATTAAATCATTACGCCCCATTTACCGAGTAGCATGAGCAGGGATGCGAGTGGTTTTAGCGTGCAGCCGGGGACATTGTTTTAAAACGTGTGTGTAAATATTTTCGGGTCGGACGGGTGAAGTCGATCGACTTTCAAGCTGCTCTTTGTGTGGCGCTTGGGTTTTGTAATACCATGTCGTAATACCGTGCACAAAGTGGACATATATAGTTCATAGTTCGAAATTTTTAAATGGTTTATTTTATAAAAAAAATCTTTGTTATCTTGAGCATTACCGTACAGAGTTTTGTTACTAGCTTCCACATTAGTGATTCCTCCATCGTCTTACCTAAGTAGGTACTATAAATATTTCATTACAAAAACATCAGAAATGTATGTATATATGTATACAACGTGTAACGGAAACCCCATATCTATCCAAAGGGGCTGAACACAACATCTGGTATGGAGTCTCTATGCATAGTTTCAGCTCAAAATAAGTGACTCAAAGAATTGATACCAAATTATCGGTTACATTTATGTTTCTTGAATACCAATCATAACAAACGTATCACAGCACTACGAGGTTCGATATCTTTCCACGTCACTTGCCAATAACACGGTGATTCTCTTCGTTCTTCTTAATTTGAAAATTTCTTTTTCTGGTATCAATGTATTTAAATTTCTATTATACTTCACACATGTAGACATAGGATAATAAAACCCTTACCATATCGTTTATTATCATCTAAAGAAACCGTGCACTTGGTATGTATATACCCTTTAAATTACACGTTGTATATGTATACATATATATAGTTTCAATACTTTATGCATAGATATTACGTAGGTATATAATATACTGCAACTGTAATAAAATAACAGAGTTTTTGTTTACTTTTGGAGTAATTTTGTGCTTCAACAAGCTTTTCCTCAAAGCAGTCCAAGCGAAATCGCTTACCAATTAACAGTTTTCCTGTAGCGCAAGCATCAAGCCCGCCACTTTCAATTAAGCACAAACAGACAAAACATCAATCGAACAATTGCTGAACAAATATAAAACAAGAAACACGGCAACATTATCACGAGCATAAAGCAATCAGTAATTAAAAGTTGGAAGATTCATCCCATTCTATTAACATCATAATGGAACGCTGGGAACCTATTAAAAACATAAAGTTTTCACTAATTAAGTTGCCGCGAGAAAGGGTGACAGGGGGTGAATGCGGGTGTAGCGGGGTACGGGGGAGGGGGGGGGGTGTAGATTGTAAACTCGTAAGCTGGATTGTATCAACATTAATTCATATTCCGTAATTCGTTTTATTTCTATAATTGAACTGGATTCTGTGATAAACATTCTTTGATTGAGTTGTGAAAATGTTGTCGTTGCTGTGCAGAGCTGTGGCTTTTACTATCTGACAATAATAAATATTTACAAATTTGCTGTAGTATTTCATTAGCAAATTGTATATGAAATGAAATATTTATTTGGTAAATTGGTTATAAAGAACACTTTTACACGTCATGTTTTTTTGCGTGTTAAGTTTAGTTTAGCTAGATGAGGCCGGTATTTCCTAACTGACTACTCTGAGAAGAAAAACCGAAACAAAGTCAGAGGTCAAAGTCTATTTTAAAGTCCAGACAATTTGTATTTTTATATGAGAAGCATGTAGGTTCATGTCTGTGGTATTCTTTTGAGGAAATAACCACGCAAATTTGAGCGAACCTGTCCAGACAGTGCAAGCATTTGTCAGTTATGTATAACTGTGCATTGGAGTAAAAAATGTTAAGAAATCACCAGATAGCGGTAACAATAGTAGATAGATAGATATACTCTTTATTGTACACCATAACAGAATTAAATGAGGACTTAAAAACTACAAAGGGTGTTACAATGGGCAGCCTTATCGCATTAAGTATCCTTTCAAAATAATATTGATTTAATTTTATCATTAAAACCAAAGAATAGACATTGATTTGGTATAGGAACCTAAATGATTTATTTACTGCAATATTTATTAACTGGTACAAAGTAAGTAAACTAGTGTAATTAACTTCTGTTAATAGAAGTTTCTACAGATAAAGCTTTGCTAAGAACTCCGTGAAGACTTCGTCAATTATAAGTCGTCCGTCGCCTGTTTTCCTGTACAACTTGCTAAGGAACGTAAGATGACAAAATTGTAAACAACACATTTAATTATTCGTCCGGCCTTGTGTCTGAGAGCAACAACAAGCAATTAGATTAATTACAGGTACCTCAAAAATACAGATCAGTTGTAGGTTAAGGTTAGCTAGTCAGGTAGTTGTGAGGTTTGAAAATGAAGAAGACAAGTTTATAAGGAAACTGACTGAGGACTTGATTTATCGTCCTAAGTATGTTCTCTACCCCACCAACTGTGTCCCCACGTTGTCGTCGTGGTGGGGCTTGCGTGTTTCGATGATCTCTGGGGCCATGCCGGTAGAGGCACTCATGCCGGACGGGCCCAGAGGGAGAAACCAGACCAAGAGGGACACCGGGATGGAGTCACTCCTGATCAATCGATGGTAGTCGATTGTCAGTAGACGTGACAACGCTGCTGCGGTGCGGGCGCACCAAACGGGACAGAGGGCGTTCACAGTAGTCCTGTATCGCGAACAGTCTTGAGCTTCCCGCTTCACTTCGCTCCACTTCATCCCAATGCCCACCACCACTTCTACCACCAGCTGCATTAGTTGTCATCACGGAGTTTATTAATGACAAACAGATGTATGAAGATCCGACTTTCTAATTATTTAACTCTTTAATATTATTTTTGCCTATTTATTTATTTATGTGATTTGTAGTCAAAATTATAATGACATAACATATAATTATTATTTTATTGACATACGTATATTAAATTGAATTTAAAAAAAATTGTATTGTAGTTCCTAAATTGTATTGTATTATTTTTATTGTATGACTTGATTTTGTACGCCATATATGTTGGCAAAACATAGTGCGCATATTTTCAACACTGACTATCTGTAAAAATACCTATGTTTGACAAAATAAATGATTGATTGTTGTACGTTGTCAGCATTAGTGACGGGGCCCTATTGCGGGAATGTTCTCACGAGATACCGCGGCCCCGGAATTAAGGGCAGCTGAAGGAACACGGTGGGTTTTTAGTCAGTACAAGTCTGACAAACCCATCCGCTCCACCCAGAGCGGGAGAAGTTATTCGATGATTTTCACACCCAGAATAAAAAGTTTTGTCTGGGTCGGCTACGCCTCCTTTCTAGAGGATTCCAATCCATTGCCTGTTTAGGTCCAATCTCTTCAGAGCGTGTGGCTGATTGGATAGAAGCTCCAATATAAACTTTTTACCAAAAAATTAAACCGACTCCCAAAAAACACTGCAAAGTGAAAAATAACTTTAATTTCGGAAGTATGTGCCAAAAACGAAAATACAAAACTTAAGACACCGACTACTTTTTTAACCGGTTTAATTTTTTGGTAAAAAGTTTTTATTTCACTCTTTTGAGTTGGTCAATTTTTAATTTACCTAGTTATAAGAGCCTAAATGACAACTACTTATAAACTCTTACAAAATATTGCTTTTCCCAATGCTGGGCCGTTAATTGTTGAGGAGTTCTCCTGGTACTTCACCATCAGCTCTGCATTGTGACGAGCATAAAGTGCTTAACATCCATATTCAAGTAATCGAATCGCAATCCATTCAATACTTATTATTCAGTAGTTACACTTCCTCAAATGCTACTTTTTGAGAGCAACTGCACAAGTTTTTTTTTTTTTTTTTTTTTTAACGTGGTAAAATTATCAAATAAGTCCTCCCACTCCGGGCAGGGTGGGAGGGACTGTCAGACTTTTACTGACTAAAATCCACGGTGTTCCTTCAATAATCCTTTACATACCGGGGCCACGGTAACGGGATGAGTCCCACGACCCCGGCAGGATTCGGCCCTCTGCAGAGGGGGCCTCGTCATGTTGCTGACGCTCTTTGAGGCGCGCGTGAAACACGACGCGCCGTCGACCCGGGCATGGTCCATGGTCGGACAGCGAGTTGCCCTTTACTCGCTGTCCGCATGCCCGCGCCTACGGTGGCCGGAGATCGTCCGCCGACGTCCGACGCCGTGGGCGTCTACCACTGCGGCTGGGCTGCAGGGAGGACGCCATCCTCTCCCTCACGCGGCCCGCCTCCTCCTTCGAAAGCATGACTGCTTCGCAGAAGGAGGCGACCGCTTCCCACTCCCTCTCGCCCCGCAGCATGGCCTCGACCAAGGCCGGGCGCGAGAGGTCTCCGCCTATTGTCGCCGTGAGGACACGTCGGTGCTCTGCCCAAGCTGGGCAGTCCTGCACTGTGTGCTCGACTGTGTCCTCAGGGCGACCCTCGCAGTGGTGACACCCAGGCGTCTCTTCCTTACCCATCAGACACAGGTACCTCCCGAAACTTCCGTGTCCGGTGAGGACCTGCGTCATGCGGTAGGTCAGGACGCCGTGACGCCGATCTAGCCACTCCTCAAAGAGGGGTCTTACCGCCGCAATTGCGGCGTGCCCGAACTGCACAAGTTACTATAAGAAATACCCAAAACGCCATAGGTGTGCCTATAATATTTGAAGAGTTCCCTCGATTTCTCCAGGATCCCATCATCAGATCCTGACTTGATGACAATGGGACCAATTTCGAAGAAAAAAAGAATTTTCCAAATCGGTTCAGCCGTCTTCGAGTAATCGGTGATCATACATAAAAAAAAATATATACACGTCGAATTGATAACCTCCTCTTTTTGTCGTCGGTTGAAAAAATAGACGTATTTCGTGTAAACATTACATATTTCGTTTTTTATTTACAATTTTAAACACGAATCTGTCCACCAATCCCAGTGCACCCGTGGCGGCACGAGCTCCATTAGCTCGGCGATGGCACCGCCGCCCATCTAATTCCGTGTTATTCACCCATCGACACAAGGTCAGCTAGTGTGATGTCCCACATTGCCTCCTATTCACCTATATTCGCGATAATATAGTCGTTGCACGGATGGCTCCCACACTGAGTAGATTGTACAACAGAAGGCTCACTCAATAAAATAAGGCAAATAAGACAAACGTACGATATCTAAAAATGATAAGTAATATTAAACTATTTTATATCAACTATTTTATTGTACACTAGAAGTCGTGCGTAGACTTTATGTCAATGAAAACATGACCTTCATCTTTTGCAGTCGGGCAAAAAATTGCGTATAACCTTCCTAAAGCTTCAAGCTTTCTTACTAAATTTCGTCCAAATCCACCCAGTACTTTCAAAGATTACCTCGTTCAAACAATCAAATAAGATCATATTAAGTGCTGTTAGAATAACTTCTTCGTAAATATTATTTATGCAATTGTTAATTGTAAAGAGTTCCATTATAGGTTTTCTTTTCATAGTGAAATGATTGGGATTTTAAATGCGAACACAGGATAAATTGCTATGAGCTTTGAAACTGCTGTAGGTATTCCAGCGATCTAAAACAATTGACATCTACAGATGGGCTTGTACTCACTGTACGTAGACGCTTGTGCGTGTGCATTCCGCTTGACCTATGGAACTAACCTTCTGGAAGTATATCTGTTCTGCGTGTCCGTAATGGTGATGGACAGTGTCGGGAGACACGACATATTGCGTGATCGACACTAGCACAGATTCACATGTATGTTGTGTGTCTGTTTAAATTAACTACCAAATTGATTTTACAAAACTTTTTGATTGCTTTGCTGAAGGTATTTTTACGATTTAATCTGTTTTCGTTACATACGCATTTCGAACTGGGGGCATTGATTAAATGGAAATGTTTTTCGGGTGTTTTCCTTTAACTAGGATGGTAAAGTTGTCATGGAAACTTTGATTGTGTTGCGTAATCACTTTATCTTTCTTTTCAGTCTAATCGATAGTTTAGTGATTTTGTTGGTTCTTGATTATATAATAGCTTCTATTGTAGTCAAAATAACGGTGATCCAACAACGCCAACGGCCACAGGTTCCTTTATTAAAAACAATATTATTGGGTCCTGTGTACAGTACATAACTTATTCGCAAACTAGCCTCTCCTCTGTAAACAGATACTGCAAACTAAACTCTAAGTAAATAGCCGTAAAGCCCTGTTTGCTGTGGGGATTTAAATTGGGAAAGTTACGCCATGTAACCGCGGTGCAAACTAACAAAGGGGAACGGATAACATTTTATGGTAGTTTTAGCTTTGACTTTTGGAAGCTGATTTAGGAATTAGGAAAGGGAATTGCTGGTAATCTTGAATTTATAACGTATTCTGTGCCGCTAAAGTGTACCAAAACATCAGTGAGGTCCCATCAGCTAATCGTCTGAAAACCACCAAATACTATCTTGTTTTATCTCCATTGCGTTGCAATGGATGAATGGAGGAGACTGTCAGTAGGAATGTACTATGTTTGTTTCTTTGTGGCGCTTTTGACTCTAAACGCGTTTTAAATTTTGTTAATTCCTACGTTAATCGACTTTTTTCACATGACAGTGTGCCTAAAAACAGAAAATCTCTTGATTTCCAGGATACAGTACTGCCTAGTTTGGGGCTCAGCTGATCCTTGTTAATGCACTTAAGGAATATCCAATATATGGATACAAGGTAATTAAGTGTAGGTACTCATGAGGATTGTACCAGCTGTGATTTAAAATAAATTAAAATAATGATTTTATTTCAGCAAATATACATAGAATAAAGCATCAAAAAATTGTTCCTCAACGCTGTCGGCTGGCAACGAACCCAAGATACTGGCGGCATCGCCTCGTTGTATGGAAATGCTCAGCCTTTGACCAAAGAAATATCCAGCCCTTGGGTAAATTATAAAATTATATTCATATTTCAAAATATTTTATTCATTTATTTATAATTTTATTCATTAAATATTATATTCATATTTCAAATAAATATTTCAAAATTATATTCATATTAAATAATGATTAAATTATTATAGTTCCATTAAAGACATGAGAGTTATCCAAATGATAAAGTATGCAATCAAAATAAGAACAAAAAAATAAATATAATAAACTAGTAAATTATGTTTAGTCTATATATGTTTATAACACCGAATACTTTCAGGTTAAAAATAAGTAGACGTTAAGTTTTTTGTTTATAATTTTGGATAGGTACTTACAGGTATATTATAATATGCAATGCTAACGCAGAGATAATTAATATGCAAGTCATATATCAACAGATCTTACGGTCTAGGCTGTAAACGTTCAGCTCTAGGAAAAAACTAAGTTAATTTATAATCAGTTTTGCAGCTATCTCAAAGAGTCAAAGCTGGTGATTAACAGCAAAAATTGTGCTTATTAGAGCATAACAGATCTTGAAACTTCTGTTAATTTTCTATATTTATCCGTGAGTACCTGTAATTGGTTTTATGTTACTTATACTATTGCAATCAATGTAGATTAGTTGTTAGTTCTCCTTTCAATAAATAAATAAAACTACAATTTTCAGATTAGTGCTTGTAAAATATAAACGTAGAAGTAAGTACATAGTACTTAGCTAAAACTACAAATCCTCTATTGGCAATTTTCTTGGTAAGTTAAAATCAGTAATCCTGAACACGAGCTTGTTCATTTGAGTGTGTTCATCATTCTGTGACATGTAGGTATGTGTGGCCCACACTTGTGCTGAGAGCCAAAGGGAACACAGTGCAGTTTTTTTCTGGTAATATCCGACCAGCTGCTGTGTGCTCATTCTGTTTGATACAAAGCTTCTTTAAATAAAACTAAAAAATATGAACGTTTTAATGTTCTTGAAATGTTCAGAGTTAAGTTTCGTATCCTATATTTCTTGTATGATACTGTTCGTTGTGAGTTCTGACTCTGGGAAAAAAAAGAAGGACATATTCACAAAGAAAACAACGGACCGCTCATATCAACACCTCAAAAGCTTGCCTGACACACACACAAACACACAACTTCTCAATTTGAAAGGAATGCTGAGGATGACAGAACAACAGAAGATCTACGTGAAACACATTATTCTTTTTTTAAAAACGTGCACCCAAAACGTGCGCAGGAAACAGCGGAACCGACTTTTTATTGTTCTGCTTAAACTTTGAAAAGGTCGCAATGTTTTGTTGAAAAAATACAAGCCAACAACTGCGGTTGTAAAAAAGAAAATTATCGTGGTAACCGGCCCTTTGTTTGTGTAAACGTTTATGAGTTTCAGCCGGTTTCAGCGAGCTCGCAGACGGCTGCGATTCGTCTTCGTTAATGTTTCAAGGTTAAAGCTTTCGCCGTGATACTCGTACAGTTGCTGTGGGGAAGTTGTGCGCTTTGCTTTCGTTCAATAAGCGACTATGTTACGTGATGTATTGCACGCCAATCCTCGCAGATAAGAGGTCTAGGTCCAGGCAGTTTTGTTAACATATACGTATATTAGAGACCTCGTTAGAACAATAATACAGTATGTTAAATAACAGAGGACGTTCCCGTTAACCCGCAATAGTATAGCATCCATACATGCTAAAAAAATATTACCATTCGAAATTTTTTTATTAAAATATTCACTAAAAATGTTAAATTGATACGTAAAATAATAACAAAATGTTTTAATTTAAAAAAATAAAAACATTTTGTTTACGAATGGTAATATTGTTAGTTAACATACTGTATAATAATCTCCATCTCGATTATTTAACGACCACATTAAGTGGTTCACAATTCTTTCCAATACTGTTCTTACAAGTTATGTTTATTCAACAGATTTGTTTTGTTCACAAATTACAACTTAGTTTGGGTGTCAGTCGTCAATAACTCTTTGTAAACATGCAATTCTTAAGATGCAATATTTTTGTTATACATACTTATACCAACTAAATGTAAAAATTGTATTTCTAATAAGTAAAGATTGCCATTACCTATGAAAAATCATAGTTACGAATACATATCCCAAGCGAGTACTACATCTATTCACCTCAATATTTCCTCGACTGACCAAACTTGACACACTTCTCAGCTCTGTTGTCAGCTAAAACGGGGTGTCTTTGTGATTCTTCCCATTCGGACTGGGTGAAGGGCGAGGCATTACCGAGGGCGGCGGGACGGGGCGGAACGGTTGGAGATGGTCAGTACAATGCGCTCGTTAGCCTCCCTTTGTCTCGCCAGCACCAAGGCTTTTTGTGACGACACTTACAGGGAAACCTCGTTACTGACCGATTTGTGGGCGACGTGGTGAATGAAGCTATTCATGTGAGATGTGTGTACATATGCGGAGAGTAGAGCGAAATCAAACATAATCAGGATTTGTTTTGCGTTGAAAGTTAAGTGTAAATAATTGAGATTGGATAGCAAGATAATAACTGACAGGCCTGTTGGTCTAGTGGTCAGTGGCCCTGACTGCTATGCGCAAGGTCGTGGGTTCGATTCCCACCCAGGACAAATGTTTGTGTGACGATCACGATCATTTGTTCTCTGTCTGGGTGTAATTTATCTATAATATGTATGTATTTAGAAATATATATGTATGTTTATCAGTTTTTAAATATTTTTCTATAAAACCTTCCAATAAAAAAAAAACATTTAAAATATAAAAAATGGCAGTCCACTGGTGTCGGGAGCAGGCTCCAAGCTACCGGTGGTTAGGTCTCCAGAGAAAGGAACCTCCTCACAATACGAGCTGTATCGAGGAGTACTGCCTTCTGTATCAGGCCCTTTATCCAGCTGTGCAACGCCAGCTTCTTATTATTATTATTATTAATTTTTCTAAACAAAAGTGGTAGCTGTTGGAGTCAGAATAAAGGAGATAGAGTTTTTATAATTCTAAAAAAACTTTTTAGCAAAAATAGTGTTTATATATAGAAGTCCATATAAAAACACTACCAAGGCATAAATAACTTTAATTTCGGTAGTCGGTGTCATTTGTTTTTTTATTTTCTTTTTTTTTGACACCGCCTTCCGAAATAACGCTATAGGTGTGCCTATAATATTTGAAGAGTTCCCTCGATTACTCCAGGATCCCATCATCAGATCCTGATTTTATAACAATGGAACCAACTAGAAAGTATACCCCTTCAAACAAAAAAAGATTTTTCTAAATCAGTCCAGCCATCTGCGAGTAATGAGGTAACATACATAAAAAAAAAAGTTCAAGACGAATTGAGAACCTCCTCCTTTTTTTTTGAAGGCAGTTAAAAATGAACTCAGATATGAATTATATTTATTTATTTATCCAATTTATGGAGGACTTACAGCTGATGATGGACCACAGAAAATAAAAGGAAAACATGGTAACCAGAGTGCCAATTACAAGTCCTCACATTTAGACTCTCGTTTAGATCGTATAATTTTATTATATAACTACTAGAGTTACCACATAGTGACTCATAAATAAAATATAAATATTTACTTGACATGATGAACAAAAGCAATGTGAAAAACAGATTAACATAACCTTTGTTACTTGAAGAATTCGAGGCTTAGGCACCTTCTGTCTAGGTTCATACTAGTTGTGAAAGGGCCCAGTTTATGTTCCTTGCATATCTCATTAAAATTTATGCTTGCACGCACAATATGGCTGGTCTGCCTATAATACAGTTTACTTATTTTTCTTTTTTTTTGCTGGCTCGTTCTTTGCCCAATGAATAAGCATTGCCATACAACGTGGCATTGCTGCCAGTCTTCTGGGTACGTTTCTGGACGACAGCGATGTGGAGGAGTACTTTGACGCCTAAGCTTGTTTTTTGTTTTTTATTTAAATTTTTATATAACTACATAGTTAGGTTTAGCAGTGTTTTTTAAAATTCAAAATCGAATAAATTTTGTTTAATTAATTCGAATAGATTATTATATTATAAGTACATCTAGTGCGTACGCACCCCCATTATGTATCTACATATGTAGTAATTATTCATATACCATCGCCGCGGGCAATTTAATTAACGTCTACAGTTAGTGGGCACAACGCACACTACTTGATGTTTTTGTTTAATCTGTTAACACTACAGACATTGTTTAATTACAAACTAAGATTAAAAAGACAGAAGGATTATTCTCAAAGCTTCTGCTAAATAAACAAAGTAACGTTTATCAAGGATCAAACGAAGTTCCCTTAATTTAAATTCTAACAAGAATCTCGATAGTATTTGCAAATGTCAGTGAACTTGAGTTCGCCGTGACTTCAACAGAGTTTTGAGTAGCTAAGGTTCTTCAAGATTTTCTTATTTTTCTAATCACGATAACACAACTTACTTTTAAATGTAAAATCTTTGTTATTTAAAAGAACAACAAGAGTATAGTATTCTTAGAAGTAACTTTATAGAAATTCTTTTTTCAAGCCCAATTAGCTAGTCATATACTTATTCGCGGCAGAAATTACTAAAATGTATTCTTTTCACGTAAATATCAGCTTTTGTAAATAACCTGAAAGCTAATCAAAGACCATAACCGATAACATCTAGAAGTTCCATTACATGGCTTAAGTTTTATGACCTAGTTTTAACGACAAAGCAAACTCTACAGACATGTCATTCATATCGTTTTAAACATTAAGTTACGGCGGAGGTGATTACTGTAAAGTTGGCTACACACGTGCGACTTGTCGCAGTCCGTCGCTTGTCGCTGTCGCGTGTCGCACTAGATTGATGACACGTCGCTTACAGGGCTAGCGCGCACGTGCTTTACGTGCGGTTGCGTGTAACAGATAATCATGTGAAAAGGAGAAGATCCGTGTTTGTCAAATACAAAACAAATTTTCTTACGCGGCAATTAAATATTTAGATTTTTTATTGGTTGGAGAAACGTTTGGAAGAAAAAAGGGGAGGCCTTTGCTCAGCAATATGACACAAAATAGGGTAAGAAAAAACTTTTTACCAAAAAATTAGGTAAACCGACTCCCAAAAAACACTGCAAAGTGAAAAATAACTTTAATTTCGGTTGTCGGTGTCTTTAGTTTTGTGTTTTCGTTTTTGGCACCGACTTCCGAAATTAAAGTTATTTTTCACATTGCAGTGCTTTTTGGGAGTCGGTTTAATTTTTTGGTAAAAAGTTTTTATTTCACTGTTTTTAGTTGATCGGTTTTTAATTTATCTAGTTACAAGACCCTAAATGTCAACTACTTATATTCATTTACAAAATATTGCTTTTCCCAATGATGGGCCGTTAATTGTTGAGGAGTTCTCCTGGTACTTCACCATCAGCTCTACATCACCATATGCATTATGACGAGCATAAAGTGCTTAACATCCATATTCAAGTAATCGAATCGCAGTCCACTCAATACTGATTATTGAGTAGTTTCGGCGGCCATATGTGGTCTTCATCATCAGTTTGTTGAGGAGTTCTCCTGGTACTTCACCATCAGTTTCACTTCACCATATGCATTGTGATGAGCCTATTGTGCTTAATAACCACATTCAAGTAATCGAAGCGGAACACATGAAATAGTTATTATTCCTACTTATGTATTGAGTAGTTCCAGTGGCCATTTGTGGTCTTCATCATCAGGTCCACTTCACAAATAGGTTTTCGAATGCGACTATACAAGTTACTATAAAAATACTCAAATCACTATAGGTGTGCCTATAATATTTGAAGAGTTCCCTCGATTTCTCCAGGATCCCATCATCAGATCATGATTTGGTGACAATGGGACCAATTTCAAAGTATACCCTTTCAAACAAAAAAAGAATTTTCCAAATCGGTTCAGCCGTCTTCGACTAATCGGTGATCATACATTTTAAAAAAATATACGCGTCGAATTGACAACCTCCTCCTGTTTTTGTCGTTGATTGAAAACAAAGAAAAAGAAACAGGTTGGCATATTATTTTTAGGCGCATTAACACTATATCACTCAAGATAAAATAAAGAAATCTATGTTCAAATACTGATTTTTAATTGAAACTTTATGTGGTTAAATAAATGCACACCAATCCTCTCAGTCTTTTCAGTAAAAGGTATAAAAATTATAGAAATAGCACTGTTCCGATCCGCAAAATGCGATTTGTTTAGTTATAATCAGTGTGTGTCCTGAATACATAGGTGTGCGCGGGTGGTGCGGGGCGGAGCGCGGGGGAGCGGGGCGGAGTCGGGGGCGGACGCGAATAAATGACGATATTATTTTAGTTAATTAGTGAGCCGCGCTGCCGTGTCATGTATTAGTTACTGCGAATAATATAATACATTGTTACTTGGAACTATACGTGAGGAGGGCGCTTGAAGAATTCAAATTAAACTCAGATGTGTTAATGAATAATTCCAATTAAAACAATGTTCGAAAATAACGTAAAATTTATGATAAACAGGTAAATTAAATTACTATTCTTGGCTCGCTCGTTTCTTTGTAAACCTCATCTAAGTGTGATCGAGTTCAAGAGCGAGCGAATCTGAAATTAAAAATGCATATCTCATTATGCTTTTGAACTATTAGTACCTCATAGACAAAACTTGACACTTAGAAGCCAAAACTTACTGCTAGTATGCTGCTAGTATACTAGTTAGATAATTATAATTAAGGTACTAATAACACATTATTTCTTTAATTTAAAATGATCTTTTTTGGGAATGGTGAAAATATGCGAGGTGTGTGAACTAAAGTTGAGCTGCCACAATCAATCTTGTGTCGGTGACAGACGACACGGCGACCGCTCTCTGCCACGCGGTGTGTAGGCACGGAGCTAGCGGCAGCGATATTTGCACTATCTTGTTTTTAATTACGAATTTTTGGTTCAATTCGGAGATACTATATGTTATTTTTAGGGTTCCGTACTCAAAGGGTAAAAACGGGACCCTATTACTAAGGCTCCTCTGTCTGTCTGTCACCAGGCTGTATCTCATGAACCGTCATAACTAGACAGTTTAAATTTTCACGGATGATGTTTTTCTGTTGCCGCTATAACAACAGAAACTAAACACAAATAAAAAATTATTTTAGGGGGCTCTTATACAACAAACGTGATATTTTGCCGTTTTTTATGGTACGGAAACCTTCGTGTGCGAGTCCGACTCGCACTTAGCCAGTTTTTTATTATTTACTAGCAGTTGCTCGCGACTTCGTTCTCGTGGGAAGTTTTTCCCGTGTAAATCCCGATCCCGTGGGACTTTCGCAAAATCCCATCTTAGTGAGCATCTACGTACTAAATGGAACCCCCATGCAAAATTTGAGAGCCCTACTACTTGTAGTTTCTGAGATTTCGTGATTAATCAGTGAGGGGTATTTCGCTTTTATATATACAACGTGTAACGGAAAGGGTATATACATACCAAGGGCACGGCTTCTTTGCATGATATCAAACAATACTGGAAGGGTTTCAACTCAAAATAAAATACTAAATTGATAACAAATTTGCGGTTTCGTAAGTTTCTTAAATTGAAATCATAACAATCATGTCACCGCACTACGTAGGTCAATAACTTTCCACGTTACTTGCAAATATCACGATAAATCTCTTCCGTAATTCTGTGCGCCTAGTACTGTATCTGGTATCAATGTATTAAAAATTCTCATTACTTCCGAACATGTAGAGATAGGATTAAAAAACCCTTCCAATATTGTTTGATATCTCCCAAAGAAGCCGTGCCCTTGGTATGTATATACCCATTCCGTTACACATTGTCTAGATTATCTGTTAGTTCTATCAATACTCTATAGAGTGTAGGTACATTATCTGTTCATTATTTGTACATTGAATGGTACAAGAAATACTAATATATCTTTTCTCTTTAGTTTTATTAATATCAGCAATATTGTCGACGATTCGGAACTTGTAAAGTAACTTGAAAATTTATGTTATAGTGTATTGTACCTGCAACAAATTTGTAACCCCTTTAAAATCAACTCGTCTGTGAAGAAAATATACTAAAAACAGGTTATTTATAAGTATTTGGATCAGGTTTAAAATAGACAACTCGTAAACGGTTTGATTCGGTTCGGTTCTCAAGTGGTACTCTGCTATACTGTATCTACTTGTACATTTAAATATAAACTACCTACAAACAATAGAAGTAAATAGGAAAATAAAATAGAGTGAACAGTTTCAGTTGAGCGCGATTTAAAAAGTAAATTGAACGGAACGGTTGACCGAAGTATTAACCGGTTGAGATCGGTTCGAACTGGTTTAAACTGCATAGTAGCCTAGTACCTCTCAGTCGTTGCATCGAGTTTTATATCGATTGGAAATACGTTAAATTATACTAAAAATATATAGGTACATAATATAGCTTTAAAGTGATGCAGAAACAAAAGAAATATTGAAATATTAATGAATGTTTTCATGAACACTAGACGAAACCTAATTTAATGCCTGAAGAAATGCAATTTTCAACTTTCAGCACTGAGAGTGATTGAAGCATTTAAAAGCAAGTTTGCAAGTTTTGCGACGGTTCAGCAAGCTCCTTGACACTGTAAATGTCAGAAACCAATTATTTAAAGTACAGCTACAATTTACATTAACAATATATTATTATATAAATAATTTTTTGGGCAATCTCATTCAGTAATATGTTTTAACGTCTCCCTATAATGTAGCTCTTGCTCTGTTATATATCAATGGTCTATCTCAATTCCCTGAAGCATCGTTAGGGGGCTCTAAAATGTGATACTTGGACAGGCAGCGGCTAGCTATAACAAAGTTACTATTAACCCGACCGTAAATTTGACGGTGGAAAAAAGCGTAAAGATAAGTCTTTAGAGTAGCACATTTATATTCTGTCATTACTTTATCCATAAATGTAGACTAGTCGGGTAAAGTTAAAGAACGGTACCAAGTTCATCTTCAAATTTTTGCACTGTCTGGTCAGGTCCATTCAAATCTGTGTGCTTCTATCCTCAAAAGAGCAACATAGACATTAATCTACATGATTTGACCAACATGAATTGTATGGGCTTTACAAGAAATGTTGACTCTGAGTTTGCTTCGGTGTTTTCTCTCAGGGTCAGTTGGGAAACATCACTTAAAATGAAAATATTGACGTGTGAAAGTGTTAGTTACATACCCGATTTGCAAAAATAAATATAAATTTAATTTCATCAATCGCATTTCCACTTCATAGAATGTCTTGGAATACCTTCATTGTGCGTACTGCTAAGGAGTGGAATTCCCTGCCGGAGTGTTTCCCGATAGCTATAACCTGGGAGTCTTTAAGTCAAGAGTGAATAGGTTACTTTTAGGTAAGCATGCTCCATCTTCGACCTTTCCATCAGGTGTGATGGTGGTCAAACGCGAACAATTTAAAAAAAATCTCTAGTCACAGTGTGTACCTACAACTATATCTTGAGCAGTATACCGTCTATTAGGTATATCAATATGCAAGGCTGTACCTCCATGTTCAGGGTACCCTACTACTCATAACACAATACCCGCCACGACGCACGATGACACAGATTTTATAAATGAGCTACGAGGGCGGAATACCGCGCCAATGGTGATAGTCGTTACAAAGTTACGTAAACACGCGTTACGTTTAATTATATAATTAAATTATAACAAGGCGTGCTCGCTGCGAGCATTAATTCGCGTAGTACTGCCTGAATTGTTAATATTGTATTTAAGGCCGTCATTACGCTAAATATTAATGGTGCCAGATTTACATCGTTATCACAGACGATGTGTGTGGGAGTGCTAGTGTAAGTAAACTAAAGGGAGTGTCGTGCTCAGTGAGATTCTAAATGACCAAATAGGCAGAAAAGTATGTATGTCCCTCGCTCGTATTCCCAAAAAAGTCAATAAATCTTTGGCTTTGTGGTGGCTGGATAAAATCTCAGTTCTTTTAAACTTGTTGGGTGGGAAACCGATCTTTGGTGGGAATTGTACGTAAATCGAATGTAATGCAGTGAATGGCACTACAACTTACCATTATGGCTTGTAGCATATTTACCTGATCGGACGCAGTACACGACCGCCTGGCTGCCATTACTCCGCACATTAACACTCCATTTAGCCACTACTCTGCGGCCAATAATATGATTATTGCGTATGTGTGCGAGTGTGTGTGCGTCAGCTGGTGGGTCCACGGAGCATTTGCTCCGTGGGTGGGTCCCACGCTGTCGCTCGGTGGTGTGACATTAATTACGGCTTGTAAGTAAGCAGGTAACTCGTCATTACGATACCTTTGAATCTTTGAACGTGTTTTGAACTACGTCGCGATTCGCATGTGATTACGCGTCGAAGATATTCTAGGTACTGATGTTATACCTATGGACATATTTTGCTAATGAGCACTAATTAGGTTGATCATGTTATTGAATCATTAACGTGGCTGTAACCGAGCATACAGTACACTTAATAATTATCTACGTTACATGTTTCGGAGCTATGCAACAATTTCTTGAACTACGATAAAGTGAAGAGCGCGGTCTCTTGGACCATCTCTGAACAATGGGCCGGGCGGCGCGGCGAGCATGCTACGGGTTAATTCGGGACGTTTCATGAAGACACTATTAATACCGTCCACACAACGCGCTGTGTAATTGCGAGAACACGATATTTCTGTCCGTATAAGAAATACAATGATTTAATTACGCAATAGATGTGGACGGACAGACGACTTTCAGTACCTGACTACATAAATAGTTAGTACGGAGATACTGCTGTGATGGATTTCGAGAAAAGGTGTCACGAGTATAAATATATGAACGAAGAATTACATTGTCATTTGCAGAGATTTTGTAAGCGTCCATTACTTAGCGTTTTATCTATACTTATAATAAATCTGTAGAGAGGTCAATTCTGTACATGAAATATATTTCCAAAATAACTATCAGGGGGTGATTAAGGATCGATACTCATGCCAAAAATGCAATCAGTTAAATTTTTGTCTGTCTGTCTGTCTGTCTGTCTGTATAACCGTTATAGAAACAAAAACTACTCGACGGATTTTAACGAAACTTGGTACAATTATTTTTCATACTCCTGAGCGGGTTATAGTATACTTTTCATCACGCTATAATCAATAGGAGCAGAGCAGTGAAGGGAAATGTTGGGAAAACGGGAGAAGTTACTCCATTTTTTAAGCTTCCGTCGCATGTGCAACCTTAATGGTTAAAGCTACACAAATCATTTCATGAAGGAAATGTTCTCCTTAAAATTATATAAAAAATATCCCACGACAGCATATGTCTAACTTTTATGGTTGACTCACAATAACACGTGTAACTCCCGATAGCTTAGCAGTTCGAAGCTTTCTGATTATAATATTTGTCTACTCTTACGTTTATAACACTCTCAGTCACCCCTAATTGAAAAAGTTAACATTATTAACTATTCCATAAAAAAATTGGCCAAGTGCGAGTCAGACTCGCCCATGAAGGGTTCCGTAGTAACTATAATATAATATGCAAATTTATTTGACGAAAAACACCTTACAAATTTCTTAAAACTAGCTTATTTACATTTTTTACAACTGCGCCAAATAAATTTGTTTTGAAAAAAAAAAACCTTACAAATTTCTTAAAACTGGCTTTTTTACATTTTTTACAACTGCGCCGAATAAATTTGTTTTTCATAGTGTTTGTATGAATTACAAAGTTATATTTGCGGTTTTAGAAAATATGCTGGATCTCAAAAACTGCTGAACTGATTTCGTTCAAACTAATTTTGGTTGAAAGTTTATATTAAGATCTACAGACATATATTTTTTTAGATTTTTCACTCCATTATTGTAGAAGTTAGAGGTTGTGTCCGCCACACACACATTTTACCACATTGGAAGCTTATATCTTTTAAACGATTGACTTTATGGAAAAGTGGTTTTAGAAACCCCGATATCGTTTTTAAAGAACTGTCTATAGATACCACACATGCATCGATTTCATGAAAAAAAATATTTTCAGGTTTAGTTCCATGTATGGGGAGCCCCCCTTTATTTTAAATATTTTTTAATTTTTTTCTCAAAATCGGAAAGCGGTTCACAGAATACATCTACATATCAAGTTTCACATGTATAGTCCTAATAGTTTCGGAATAAAATTGCTGTGACAGACGTACGGACGGACAGACAGACAGACAGACAGACGGACAGACATGTCGAAACTATAAAGATTCCGTTTTTTGCCATTCGGCTACGAAACCGTAAAAAGAATCATATAAATCGGTATAGAAACACCAAAGTTATACATGAAATACGCTTATAATAATAAGCCATCGCGCGTGAATACTGAATCATGCTATAAGGATTATTTTTAAGAATCGGTCGCCGCGCTCGACGCGTCTCGCGGTCGAAGCGTTCTCTAGGTACTTAAGCCTCATGTGAACGTGATCTAAACAATATTACCAATACATTAACTTACGCTGACGGAGTCACGGGCACAGCTATATTGTATCATTACGCTAAGGCCAATAGGAGCGGAGCGCCAATGAAGAATGCTTCAAAATCGGGGTTAAATTTAACGTTAGCCCAAAGTAACTATTCCACGCGGACGAAGTCGCGGGCAAAAGCTAGTTATATAATAAACGTTTATGCTCTTCATAAACTAAAAAGGTTTAAATTGTAATCAATAGTCAAGATGAGGAGCTCGTGCTTTAAAACTAATAGCCGCTCGGGTCAAACCAAAGAGTAAAGTAACTATAGAGAGAAAGAGTGACAACTCTGTGGTAAAAATTGCATCCAAGTCAGTGATTGCATGTATGGAAAGTGCTGCCACCTTAAGTTTGGTGGGTGAACTAAGGCTCCAATAAATATACACCTACATAGATATGCATACTTACTATGAGTATGTATGTACTCTTTATAAATTTTATTAGGATCACAATCAGAGTTTTGACCTAAATAAAAAAAAACACGTATGAAGTTCAGAATAATATTAACAAAACAAATAACAGTAACAAGTAACAATTTTAACAGAATTAGCTGAGATAAACTCGGAATTTCGGTAAGCGCATCAACGTCGGGAAAGCCAGAGTTGACAATGGCCGACAATGATATTTGTTTGACAAGTTGACAAACAAGACAAGATGGCTGCCATGTATTTTTAACCCACCAAACTTCAGATGTCACTGTTGTCTATTGAAATTGATGACAGTGTTAAGTGTGCCCCCCTGGGTCAGGTTATCTTAACATAATTATCGAGATCCCTTTGTGGCTCAGAAACCACGTTATGCCGTTGATCCTGGCTAACATTAATACATCTTTTGCCATCGTTACTAGTAGTCAGAAGCTAGAAAATCTCACGTCTTGCCAATGGGTATTACTCAGTTACTGGGTTGTGGAGATCGGATCGGCAATTATCTGAATAAAATTTCAATGAAAGTTACGATTACAATTCTCAGCGAGCCTTCATTCTCCAAAAAAGAGCAATACGTACAATTGTCAGAATCTCACAAAGCGAAAGCTTTCGATCTCATTTTCAGCGGTTAAATATCCTAACACTACTCAGCCTATACGTACTAGTATTGTTAGTTAATTATAAAAAATATATATGTCCATGAATACGAGTCTGGGGACGAGAGAACAAAACAAAATTGACAAAATAAAATTGTACCTAATATTAACATTGCCAAGTTTAGTCCTCATTATCAAGCCGTACAAATATTTAATAAACTGCCAGCGGATTTAAAAGATTTGTTGTACACTAGCTCTTTTAAGACAAAGCTCAAAGCATTTTTGTTAGAGAGAAAGTACTCTTTAGACGAATTATAATTTTATTTTATTTCCAATTTTCTATTTTATAAATATAATTGTATTATTTTAATTTTAAGCACAT
This sequence comes from Tholera decimalis, assembly GCA_943138885.2. Taxonomy (NCBI): domain Eukaryota; kingdom Metazoa; phylum Arthropoda; class Insecta; order Lepidoptera; family Noctuidae; genus Tholera; species Tholera decimalis. The sequence continues at coordinate 49,435,852 of OW964550.2, read as the reverse complement.
AATCATGTTTTTATTGTTTTTTTTTTCTTTTCCATATTGCATGTAATTTTTTAGAATTTTATATTAAAATTAATAATGTATAAAATACAATGTAAATTGTTCCTGATAAATAAATAATACAGAAAGTAGGTACTCGTTGTTAATGACTGTTTCGCGATGGGTGGCAGGGTACAGGGTCCCCACCGCGGCTATCAACCGGTCAACGTTCTTTAGTCGTTGGTTATTTTGACGTTGTTGCCGAGCTAATTACCCGGGGACAAAGTTTAGATGGTGCCATTTAAATTATGTTATTAATAGTTTGCTAACCGTGTTGGTCACTGAAGGTTTCTGAACTTGTTGCTATGTTAAAGTTAGAATATGGCGGGCTTTCTCATATTAAACACGTAGGTAACTCTGCCCCAGTAAAATAAATAAAAAGCAAAGTTGAATTTATTTTATTTTATTATTAATAGTATGTTAACCTTGTTAGTCACTGAAGGTTGGTGTCTGGGGTTGTTGCTATGTTAAAGTTATAATATGGCTGGCTTTGCCAAATTAAATACGTAGGTAACTCTTTCCCTGTAAAACAAAAGCACCTAAATATTAAAAAAAATACCTACATTTTTATTTTCACACGACATTTGCAAGTTGAACAAATAACAAAGATTATATTTAATGCGGTTTTCTTTACATTATCCAATCCGCAGCAGTATAAAAGGATTTGGACAATTCTTTTAGTGCTTGAATACTTGAGACCATTCACACGAGATTACGTGCTTAAGACAAAGCCTCGCTTTGAATCGGCCTCCCTACACACTCGCGGGTGAAAGCCTCAGTGCTGACATTCCTGCGTATTATAACACTGTGGAATGTCACCTTTATGTCCTAGCTTGCGGAGACTGCGTCGGTTAGATAGGTTTCAGAGGCTTAGCTGTCTGCGAAAATGTTTTACTCGTTAACTTAAATCAGTATAAATATTGGTGCGACACGAATTTCAGATTGATGTGGTTTGCTAATTTAATGCCAAGTTAAAGCCACACAATATCTTTTTAAAGTAGTAATTGAAATAATAATATTTTAACTATTTAAATCCACAAAAATGAACTAATATAGGCACAGAAATTGTGTTCTGATAGACCGACCAGAGCCTTCACGGCAGGTACCTAAAATAACAACGACTTTTTTTATTTTTTTATTTTCTAGCCGGGACTAATAAGTATGTATAATAATTTCAAAGGAGATATTATAAGTGTTCCTTTATTTACTACTAGCTTTTGCCCGCGACTTCGTCCGCGTGGAATAGTTACTTTGGGCTAACGTTAAATTTAACCCCGATTTTGAAGCATTCTTCATTGGCGCTCCGCTCCTATTGGCCTTAGCGTAATGATACAATATAGCTGTGCCCGCGACTCCGTCAGCGTAAGTTAATGTATTGGTAATATTGTTTAGATCACGTTCACATGAGGCTTAAGTACCTAGAGAACGCTTCGACCGCGAGACGCGTCGAGCGCGGCGACCGATTCTTAAAAATAATCCTTATAGCATGATTCAGTATTCACGCGCGATGGCTTATTATTATAAGCGTATTTCATGTATAACTTTGGTGTTTCTATACCGATTTATATGATTCTTTTTACGGTTTCGTAGCCGAATGGCAAAAAACGGAATCTTTATAGTTTCGACATGTCTGTCCGTCTGTCTGTCTGTCTGTCTGTCCGTCCGTACGTCTGTCACAGCAATTTTGTTCCGAAACTATTAGGACTATACATGTGAAACTTGATAGGTAGTGTATTCTGTGAACCGCTTTCCGATTTTGAGAAAAAAATTAAAAAATATTTAAAATAAAGGGGGGCTCCCCATACATGGAACTAAACCTGAAAATATTTTTTTTCATGAAATCGATGCATGTGTGGTATCTATAGACAGTTCTTTAAAAACGATATCGGGGTTTCTAAAACCACTTTTCCATAAAGTCAATCGTTTAAAAGATATAAGCTTCCAATGTGGTAAAATGTGTGTGTGGCGGACACAACCTCTAACTTCTACAATAATGGAGTGAAAAATCTAAAAAAATATATGTCTGTAGATCTTAATATAAACTTTCAACCAAAATTAGTTTGAACGAAATCAGTTCAGCAGTTTTTGAGATACAGCATATTTTCTAAAACCGCAAATATAACTTTGTAATTCATACAAACACTATGAAAAACAAATTTATTCGGCGCAGTTGTAAAAAATGTAAAAAAGCCAGTTTTAAGAAATTTGTAAGGTTTTTTTTTTTCAAAACAAATTTATTTGGCGCAGTTGTAAAAAATGTAAATAAGCTAGTTTTAAGAAATTTGTAAGGTGTTTTTTCGTCAAATAAATTTGCATATTATATTATAGTTACTACGGAACCCTTCATGGGCGAGTCTGACTCGCACTTGGCCAATTTTTTTATGGAATAGTTAATAATGTTAACTTTTTCAATTAGGGGTGACTGAGAGTGTTATAAACGTAAGAGTAGACAAATATTATAATCAGAAAGCTTCGAACTGCTAAGCTATCGGGAGTTACACGTGTTATTGTGAGTCAACCATAAAAGTTAGACATATGCTGTCGTGGGATATTTTTTATATAATTTTAAGGAGAACATTTCCTTCATGAAATGATTTGTGTAGCTTTAACCATTAAGGTTGCACATGCGACGGAAGCTTAAAAAATGGAGTAACTTCTCCCGTTTTCCCAACATTTCCCTTCACTGCTCTGCTCCTATTGATTATAGCGTGATGAAAAGTATACTATAACCCGCTCAGGAGTATGAAAAATAATTGTACCAAGTTTCGTTAAAATCCGTCGAGTAGTTTTTGTTTCTATAACGGTTATACAGACAGACAGACAGACAGACAAAAATTTAACTGATTGCATTTTTGGCATGAGTATCGATCCTTAATCACCCCCTGATAGTTATTTTGGAAATATATTTCATGTACAGAATTGACCTCTCTACAGATTTATTATAAGTATAGATTATAATTTAGTTTATTAGCTAAGTATGTTTTATTTATCGTAATTAGTATTTATACACACTGTCTCTATCATCTCTTCTTCAACTCGCCCGTCGCAGGTCTGCTGGAAGAAATTTCTTATGAAATAAGCAGCACTTTTGTGCTCTTTTGTCTGTTTTTTTCTCTTGTTAGTGTCATGGGTGTACATAAATAAATTAAATAAATAAATAAACGTTCTTTAACTTTGAGTAGGTACAGAAATGAAACTTTTTCTGCGGTTATTATTCGCTTTACGTATCCATAACATACATTTTCACATTTCCAAAGTTTTGATTGGGACAACCCTTTGACTTCTGTGAGGGAATTATTTAGCAACCCCCCACATTCAGGTGGTTCCTATTCGGATTGGGAACAAAGGGTCGCATGAAATAAATTCCGTCGTTTATCCGAGTTGGTACAGGGAGCACAACAATTTATAACTTTATAACATTTTATGCGGCAGTCTATGGGACTGTCGCATAAAATATTAGAAACGGTAAATAAATAGCAGAAAGTGGGATGCAGAAGTCATAACAGACGTTTAAAACATAATTACAACTACTGCGTTCCACCTATTGATATGGAGAGTCTACATCCTTTTTTAACCGACTTCAAAAAAAAGAGGTTCTCAATTCGTCTTGAACTTTTTTTTATTTGTGTTACCTCATAACTCGGAGACGGCTGGACCGATTTGAAAAATTCTTTTTGCGTTTGAATGGGTATACTTTTTAGTTGGTCCCATTGTTATTGATCTTTGATGATTGATCTCTTGATTGATCTATTGATCTGATGATGGGATCCTGGAGAAATTGAGGGAACTCTTCAAATATTATAGTAACACCTATAGCGTTTTGGGTATTTCTTATAGTACCTTGAGCAGTTGCTTCCGAAAGTACCATTTGGGGAAGTTGAACTGATGATGAAGACCACAGATGGCCACTGAAACTCCTCAATAATAAATATTTCGTGGATTGCGTTTCGATTACTTGAGTACGGATGTTAAACACTTTATGCTCGTCACAATACATATGGTGATGTAGAGCTGATGGTCAAGTACCAGGAGAACTCCTCAAAAATTAACGGCTATGCATCGGGAAAAGCAATATTTTGTAAAAGGTGATAAGTTGTTGACATTATGGCATTTGTAACTAGATAAATTACAAACCGAGCCACTAAAAGGGGTGAAAATTTTTTTTTTTGCAAAAAATAGAACCGACTTCCATATCAAAACACTACAAAGCCAAAAATAACTTTAATTTCGGAAGGCGATGTGAAAAAAAGAAAATCCAAAAGAATAACACCGACTTCCGAAATTAAAGTTATTTTTGGCTTTGTAGTGTTTTGATATGGAAGTCGGTTCTATTTTTTTCTAACCTCTTATCACCCCAGTTTTTGCTTGCCAGTTTATCTATACTAATATTATAAGGCGGAAAAGTTTGATTGTTTAAACGCGCTAAACTTTGGAAGTACTTGGTGGATTTGGATGAAATTTCGTATCGAGTTACCTTAAAGCCCCGCAAAAATACTTTGTAGCAAAAAATAACGCCTCAAATAACTTTAGTTTCGGTAGTCGGTGTTATTGGTTTTGTATTTTCTTTTTTTTTTTGAGGTCGGTTTGTAATTTATCTAGTTGCAAAAGCCAAAATGTAAACTACTTATCACCTTTTACAAAACGTTGCTTTTCCCGATGCAGTGCCGTTAATTTTTGAGGAGTTTTGCTGGTACTTTACCATCAGCTCTACATCACCATACGCATTGTGACGAGCATAAAGTACTTAACATGTATATTCAGGAATCGAATCGCCATCCACGAAATACTTATTATTGAGTAGTTTTGCTGGCCATCTGTGGTCTTCATCATCAGTTCCACTGCCCCAAATGGTGCTTTTCGAGAGCAACTGCACAAGGTATTATAAGAAATACCCAAAACGCTATAGCGTTCTATTACTCCAGGATCCCATCACCAAATCCTGATTTCATAACAATGGGACCAACTAGTAAGCATACCCTTTCAAACGAAAAAAAAAATCTAAATCGGTCTAGCCATACATAAAAAAATATTTCAAGACGAACTGAGAACCTCCTTCTTTTTTGAAGTCGGTTAAAAAGGTGGTTGTTTATATCATGATAAAGTCCACGTTAACGAAGACCGCGGGACTGCTAGCTTGATTATACGTATTTTGTTTCGTTATCGGTGGAATGACTTGAGTCTTCATTTCTTGATTAGATGTTTTACTGATTTTTTTTTCGCAAGATCATTTCGGTGTTGCTTTCAGTGGTACTTGCAGGTATAGAATAGAATAGAATAGAAATAATTTATTTGCCAATAATGTAGGTAACAAATATGGTGTCATGCGATTTGTCCCGAGTGAACCTTCTGCATTTACCTTCATAAATAAAGGTGTGAGTGGACATGCGACAAATGGCTACCATAGCTTCGGTAGGTAGCAGTAATTATGTCGTAAATGGATACAAGGGTTTGGTCGCGATCGCTCGTGTAACCACCAGTTTATTAATCGGTGTGTTATGGCCGCGTCACATGTCTGCCATGTTTGGTAACGTTCGGGTATACTCGGGAATAGTCGGTAATGCGAGATTATTGGATGTTGTGTGCATGTTGCGGCCGGTGTTAGGTTTTGATTAACTATGCTGATAATATCTTGCGTTATTAGTAGCACGTCTAGCGGTGAATGTATGTGCACAATGATGAAGTGGGAAACCTATAGTTAACCACCGCTGGCTTTTGTGTTTCCTGTATCTTATGATCATTCCGCCTTTAAAGCAAAAGTGAACAGGCATCTTCTGGGTTTGCTCGTTTCGTCATAGATCTCATTTTTCGTTTACCACCAGGCGAGATCAAGGTAAAGAGTTGGCTCATCCGGAATAATACAAAATAAAATTGCGTAACTAAAACCTTTCCTGCTCGATGTAAGCCGTAATCATTTCTCATCTGAGAGTTCTTCGACTTGTGACAACCATGTCAGCTAGTAATTAAAACAGCCTTTTAATTGTCATGACTAATTGCAATACTCAAATGTTGATCGGTGCGAGTTTAGATAAAAGAGAAGCGTTTGATAATATTCAGCTATTAAGAGAGTTGTTTACATTTTAAGGGGGTAACTCCACTTCGTAATTACTTTTTAATTGAACATTGTGAGATTTTAAACGAGAACGCATTTACTTTTCACATTGGAGGCTTTATTGGTAACATCGGTTCTGGTTTCAGAATTCAGTGCGAAATTAGCCGATAAAATACTAATAAAATATAGATCTGAAAATTTAATATAAACTTTCTATTATATCCAAACTAATATTATATTATGCAAAAATCTGTCTGTATGTCTATTACGTTTTCACGGCTAAACCACAGCACTGATTTGAATGAAATTTGGAATGAGAATATTTGAAGACCCCGGGTCAAACATAGGTTACTTAGCTACTAGGGGATGAAAGTTTGTATGAGAAATCTAAACCACTTAACCGATGTTAATGAATTGTGTTTTGCTTTGCCGGTTTAACTGCGGGGCACAGCTAGTTAAAGTTTCAGTCAAGGTAGACGTATATACAATTCAGATAAGCAAGTATGTACCCAGGTACAATCTCTTCCTAGTTAAAACTTCCCACGTTCACCCTGACATATACTGAATACAGTTCCACGCTCTCATCAGATCAGCGCCTCTGGGAGGGAGAGGACCACCATTTGCCACCACATTACGAAGCCATTGCCACCATTTTAGGCGTGTGCGCAAATTTAGTGACGTGCCAAGTGCGGTGCGGGATTGGCGGGGATAAGGCCGGGGCGCGGGAAAGGCCCATTGCCCAATTTATAGATCCCTGCCTACTTGCGATTCAAGTGGCATACACCGCCTTTATAAAGATATAGGGCGCATTGTACTTAATGTTTTTGCCCGTATTTATGCTGTTAGCCGCTCGAATCGGAATCAGTTTAGAGATTTGCGAGGCTTTCCGCCGCTGGCTCACATGTGCTGGCCGTCGTTATGATAAAATGTGGACGTAAGTGGCTCTTTAAGACATTATTGTTACACGCTGCAATTTGTGTGGACTTATCTTCTCCTCGAAAATTATGTTAAGTTCTTCTGCATTATTGCATTAATTTTTATGGTTATTTTTATACATTATTAACTTTAAAGTAATTACTTAGCGAGATAAAGGTCTTCCAAATAATGAATACCTACATAATTTGCTCTTGTAAAACAAAACCACAACGAGCAGCCCTACTTCGTAGTTAACGGAAATTACGTGTTTTACATTCTCAAAAAAATCAATTAAAAACCCATTAAGCCCCAAAAGACCGTAATTATCTCCCCTTTAAAAGCCGAATAAACAAAGCTCAACAAACAGACGTAACCAAATCACTGCGCAAACACTTTGGCGCAAACTCAATAAACAATTAAAACCTCGTGCGATGCTCAACTATTCCCCATTAACGATTAAATTAGGAAATATCCCGGACCGCCGCATCTCATGGCGGCCTACATCGACGGGACTCGGTCAGCGCGGAGAGTTAAATAAAAGTTCAGGAAAATTTCGGAATTATGCGCTTAAAGTGCTGCCCGCAAATTAATATTAGTTTCGACGCATAGTGCTTGTTTATTAGTCAAAGTTAAACTGGAAATTGGTAATTTTAGATATTTTTGCTAAAATATCTTTAATTTTATTTTAAAAAATCTAACACTTGTCCCTAAATTTCATTAACCTGATTCAGTTACGACCTTGCCGGTAAGCTGAACCACAAATACATTAAATCGGTTGCCAGAACAAAGCGTTGTCATGGCGGGTTCAGTAAAAAGGTGAAATAGCGGAATTATACGAAACATTTCCGTGTGTGGCGACTATAAAACGTGGCAAGTGCCCACCGTCGGCGGTCACCACCATGCATCATGCGTCGGGCACGGAAGAGACATGACCGACGAAACTAACCCTTTGTGTATAAATATTATGAGCTGCGCGTCGTCTTATGTGCTTAGCTAACGTTTTAATGTAGCACTCCTGTACATTGAGGTAAAATGAAATAAGTTACAAAGACCTACACAAAACCTGGCATTGAAACATTTGAAAGCAGGCCATTTAGTTTTTTTTTTGGAAACAAAACAATTTGTTTAAACTCGCAAAAAATGTTAAGTGGCTGCCTACCATTTATTTAAGTGAAATATCTACTCCTGAAATAGGGTACGAAGATAAGGAATAAGACTCTCTCATTAAATAGCTATGAAAATAAATTAAATAGAAAACAACATGACGTCGTGAGGTAAATAGTCGCAGCGGCCGCTCGGAACGTTGTCCTCGACGTGCTAGTAAATCTAGATAAGTCCAAACAATGAATATATTAAAACGAAACAAATTGCATTTTAAAAAGGGGCATTACACGAAACGTTTCCGTGTGTCGTAGCAATAAAACGGGCTGCGCTTCCCGGGGCCCGGGGCCCGGGATCCCGCGGTCGTACATCACTAGCTGACGAGTGAGGAAAGCCGCTGTTTATTTATACTGCGAGTAAATATTAGCGAGCTAACTCGCCTGTCTTCTGTTGTGTGTGAAGACACTTTGTACTTTAATTTATGAAAATAAACAAGAAATAAATCAGGATTATAGCACTTAAAAGCGTTTTACTGAGCGCAATTACTGCGTTGTAGTGGGCGACCGGGGATTACCACAGAGCAAGAAAATGCTAAATAAAACCTCGTTTCTAGGCAACATGATATTTTTTCTGTTAAACGACCTATTTGTTAATTCGATTACCGAATTAAATATTTATTAGTTCCTTACTATAAATATGAAAGTTAGCTTCACCGTGTTATTCTTGTATTATTCGATTGCATACTAGCTAGGTATAGCTCAACAACCCTAGTTTTTGCTCTCATGCACGTTACGTGCATGCAGAGTATTTCAGCGAGTTTTAAAAAAGAGCAGGACATAAACAATATTCACGAGTTATGGGTTCACGTCCCATAACACAAGGTGAGTGAATTTTAATAGAATTTCCACTCCTTGCAGAAAGGGTTCAGTGATTAATAAACGTGTTCCACGCGAGTGCTCGTGTAAACATGAACAAACTGCGGACAAATACTCCTTGTTATTGATTAACTAACCGTACGAGGGTCATAGACATTACAAATAGGTACCTTCCTAAGTTTAATTAATTTCAAATTGATGAGGAACCTGTAAGTATAGGTAGTAAAAATGTAGATTTGATGAGCGGATTAGTTACGGAGTAGTAGAGAAAGTTGTCTTGAAAAACGAATGACTTGTCTGAAACGGCGCAAACATTATATTACTTTTACTTACTACTTAGTATTCTTTCATAGGAAACTCATATTATCTCATTATACTGAAAACAGTTTTAGAATGTTTACAATTATTTTCATAAAGTAAAAACAAGACAAGAGATTAGCTGCAGCCCGTTTCATATTCTTGCTAAATATGTCTTGTAAAAACTATAAGCGCTTACCCATAAAAATATCTATTTAACAAATCCACATTCCAACAAATCAAGACGGAATGATCTCTCTGTCTTACAATACATATATACATCGACTTGCCTACCTACTCCTGAGTGACACTTCAAAAGTGCTTCAAACTCCGCAGATGGGACTAATAGTGCCGCGCACTGGCACTAGTCCAAGACAGGAGTGCCGCTAATCGTGCGTGACAGAAAGATAGCGCTCTCACCTATGAACGGCCGGGTACTGCTTGACGATCATTCGTGTCTGTCTGTCTATTACAGTTAACATGTTCTACGTGTGCAGTCATTCAATTGTTTTGATTCACTTTTGCCCGATAGGATTAGATTTTAGATTAGACACTAATATAAGAGTATGGATCCTTACAACAAACCTGTATTTATTTATTTAAGGACATCAAAGAAATAAACATCATAAAATTACAATATTATTACAAGAAATAGTGTAGCATTAATTCAAGGCTGCCACGTGGCTAGCCTGTGGTATTACTTGCTAAAGCTATTGCTTTAGTACCAACATAGCATTTAACATATTGTAAGACGTATGTATGAACAGTTAAAAAATACTATGCTGTCTTGGTACATTTAGCTCACACCGCAACCTACTGATGGAATTAAATGCCCATATGCCTGTTGTTAATCCAGATTAATCTTAATGCACCATTATTTCAATTTGTTCTGGTATGTATTACTAACAGAGGGCGTTCCCGTTAACCCGCAAGAGTATAGTGTAACAAAATGTTATATTTTTTTATATTAAAATATTCACTAAAAATGTTAAACTGATACGTAAAAGAAACACTCTGTACACGCGTACGCATTCATAAATAAATTGCGACGTTGCCGTCCTTCAAGTACGCGTGTACAGAGTGTTTGTTTTACGTATCAATGTAACATTTTTAGTGAATATAGCAATAGTATAGCTACTATTGCGGGTTAACGGGAACGCCCTCTGTTAGTTAACATACTGTATAATATTTATATAGTATTTTATCTAACTTTATGATACTTCTGAAAAAATAAAACCCGGTATTGCAGTGCTTCCGTAATGTTTGCGGGAGCTGACAGCGATAATTTCTGCGCTTGTGAAAGGGAATCGCATCCATGATGATCCAGGGTCCGGGGTGGTTCCAGCAGTATCGTTTGACTGTTAGAGGACAATACATTGATTACATATTGGGCAGGTACAGTCGCAAGGGAATTAAAAATGTTTTCTGTACTGTATACTACCAAATTATTAACCTATTTATAGTGTTTTGCAACTACTAACAACCTCTGAAACGATTTTACGGACCTCTGTGTCTAAAATAAAGATTTATACTTTCAATACCTACCTAGCTCGAATCTTAAACATACCTACATAATGAGCTGCCACAAGCTTTACAAGTTCGTCGCTGTCTATAAGGATCGAGCGGATCGAGATTTGCGTTAATGCCACCCATTGTCATTTGTTTTGGTGGCTGTACGTCTTGTGCGATTGTATGCGATGAAGACGAATATATGTCTATTAGCCTTTTAAGCCGCTACTAATTCAGCAATCAGAGTGGTAGATCCTGGAGCGAGCGTGTCCACAAAGAACAGTGTTAGTTTTCTATAAAAGCCTTCATGACATCAAAAAATTTAATACTTCCCGAAAATATAGTATCAAAAACTTACTGAAAAACGGGCGGCTCAATTTTGGTGAGTTTATATTAACCCTTTCGCGAACGGTACTCGATCACGAGGTATATGTAGAATGATACATCAATTCTTCATACAAAATGGTTAGACGTTTATTGACGTCGAGTCGTATTTTTTCGATACATTAGACCAATAGCGGCACTATCGTTATCTAACGTCAACGTCGTGCTTTTTGAAGCACCAAAAATCATAATGTAATGTGACAGAACAATTTTTAAATTTTCATACGTTGTGGCGGAAAAACGTAACTAGTACAATTTTGTATTGCGAGTCAACGTGATGAAACGGTCTGCTTAAAACAAGTAAATTAAAATAGACGTGGTAGTACGTTCTGTCACCACTCGTAGCTGTCTTGGAACGTATATACACACCACCGCCCATGAAAGGGGTATTCTACGTACCACCAGCGCACGAGCAGGACGTCTTCTTTTTGAAGCACCAAAAATCATAATTTAATGTGACAGAACAATTTTGAATTTTTTATGCGTTGTGGCGGAAAGACGTAGCTAGTACAATTTTGTATTGCGAGTCAACGTGACTAAACGGTCTGCTTAAAACAAGTAAATTAAAATAGACGTGGTAGTACGTTCTCTGTCACCACTCGTAGCTGTCTTGGAACGTATATACACGCCACCGCCCATGAAAGGGGTATTCTACGTACCACCAGCGCACGAGCAGGACGTCTTCTTTTTGAAGCACCAAAAATCATAATTTAATGTGACAGAACAATTTTGAATTTTTTATGCGTTGTGGCGGAAAGACGTAGCTAGTACAATTTTGTATTGCGAGTCAACGTGACTAAACGGTCTGCTTAAAACAAGTAAATTAAAATAGACGTGGTAGTACGTTCTGTCACCACTCGTAGCTTTCTTGGAACGTATATACACGCCACCGTCCATGAAAGGGTTAACATCCGAGTATTTACCACGGAATTTTGTCTCTGAAATAGCCGGCTCGAAATTCACGACAAAGAGCACTCGCTTTTATAGCGTATGACCGAAAACCATCGTGACAAACCGTAGGGAGCCTACAATACCCATCCAACTCATATTTCAGAGAATTAAATTGAAACATTTATGGAGATATATAAAATAAAATACGGGAAAAAGGTGTCAAAGACCGATAACTTGTTTTGTGTAGAGGTTTTTCAACCTTTATGATCACAAAACAATTAATTTTCTAACAAAGGAATCAATTTGATCTTGCCATTCTGTGAGGTCGACCACTGAAGCCAAAATATTTCGAAGGCCAAAGTCATAGAGTTCATCGTACTAGCCTGTTTGACAAGCTGTTGGCAACATTAGCATCGTGTCGGTACCCACGCGGCCGCCAAAGAGGGTGGCAGGCCAAGTACATCGCCATTTGGCACGCCAGAGTGAGTTATAAGCAAGTCTATGAGGAATTGCTAATTTGGAATGTGTCTGAAGATTTATACGCATTTGTCCAACAAAATCTTCATGAATGAGCCGTCAGCTTGTCGTTACTATGCACATGCTATACAGGTAAATCCATTCAATTTTATTAGCATTTTAACTAGAATAAGAAAATATTGTTTGTGTCCGAACATAACGGAGTCCTGTTCATCTTATGGGCAGCTTTTTCCAACTGTCAGATTGGAAGCGATTGTGTTAATGTAACCAGGAGCCTAGAGCACTGAGCGTGTATTTTTTTTTATTATTAACCTTTGTTGTAGTTGTGAAGGGCAGTCTTTCACAACCCAGAAACTGATTAACAAGATACGCATTAATAGACTGATATCAGTTTTTAGGGTTCCGTAGCCGAATTGCAAAAAACGGAACCCTTATAGTTCCGTCATGTCTGTCCGTCTGTCTGTCTGTCTGTCCGTCTGTCCGTATGTCACAGCCATTTTATTCCGAAACTATTAGGACTATATATGTGAAACTTGGTAGGTAGCTGTATTCTGTGAACCGCTTTCCGATTTTAAGAAAAAAATTAAATAATATTTAAAATAAGGGGGGCTCCCCATACATGGAGCTAAAACTGATAATTTTTTTTTTCATGAAACCTATGCGTGTGTGGTATCTATAGACAGGTCTTTAAAAATGAAATTGGGGTTTTTAAAACCACTTTTTCATAAAGTCAATTGTTTAAAGATATAAGCTTCCAAAGTGGTAAAATGTGTGTCCCCCTCTAACTTCTATAATAATGGAGTTAAAAATCTAAAAATATATATATATCTGTAGATCTTAATGTAAACTTTCAACCAAAATTAGTTTGAACGAAATTGGGTCAGCAGTGTTTAAGATACAGCATATTTTCTAAAACCGCAAATATAACTTTGTAATTCATACAAACACTATGAAACATAAAGTTATTTGGCGTAGTTGTAAAAAATGTAAATAAGCTAGTTTTAAGAAATTTGAAAGGTTTCTTTTTTCGTCAAATAAATATACATTTATTATATTATAGTTACTACGGAACCCTTCACGGGCGAGTCTGACTCGCACTTGGCCAATTTTTTTTGGCTACTGAATACTCGTAAAGACTGTCAATGACATCATTGACAGTCGTTACGTTGGTCTCGGCTGATGATCACCCATCCACAAAGCGACTTCCGCAAGCTTTGCTTAACCTTTAAGGTAGACTCTCGGACCGAGTTTCTCTCATTGCTGACAACCATTTAACATGTTCACTGTCAATGACCCACCTGTGGGTCATTTTGGGTTGGAATAAGATGTCCGTGCCACACATGTGGGTCACTGCTCTTTTCATACATAATGGATTCTAACTTCGTGGACGTAACAGAAACATACCAATATTGTATATGAACGTAGGAGCAGTGATATAGGTATAATAAAAAAACAATGAGCCATCGATTTTTTTTTATTTATTTAGTTTATTTTTTTTTATTGATAATAGGCTTGCGTTTGACCACCATCTCACCTGATGGTAAGTGATGATGTGATAGAAGATGGAGCACGCTTGCCTAGAAGTAACCTATTCACTCTTGACTTAAAGACTCCCAGGTTATAGCGATCAGGAAACACAGACTCCGGCAGGGAATTCCACTCCTTAGCAGTACGCACAATGAAAGTATTCCCAAAACGTTTCGTGCGTATGGGTGGGATGTCCACCATGTACTGATGGCGCATCGCCGTATGTCTTGTAGTCCGATGATGGAACGGGCTTGGTGGAATTAGATTGTGTAATTCCATCGCACACTCCCCGAAATGTAACCGATAGAAAACCGATAGACTTGCAACTCGTCGTCGCTGTTCAAGGCTCTGGAGCTTTGATTTGACAGTGAGTCGTTGCCAATGGGTCTCTTGGCCCGTTTCTCGATAGACTCAAGCGCGTCCAGTTGGTATTTCGCAGATCCATCCCAAAGATGAGAGCAGTACTCCGTACACGACCAAACCTGGGCATGATAGAGATAGAGCATCTGTTCCGGTGTGAAGTACCGTCTCACCTTTGCTAGGATTCCCAACTTTTTTGCTGCTAGTTGAGCCTTAACCTCGATAAACGGACCAAAATTGAGTGTTACCCCCAGAAGCTTGATACGACCGGTTATCGGCACGGTTACACCTCGGAAAGTAGGAGCCGGTTCGAATTGACTCCTTTTTGCGGAGAAGAGACACGCCTGGGTCTTGGTCGCATTAAACCTGACCAAGTTGGCATCACCCCATTCGGAGACAGCCTTCAAGGACAAGTTCAAGCGCCCAACCATGTACTCACGGAGAGACTGGATCTGTGACCCACTAGCACGCGCGCTGGACACATATTTCTCAGCAACTGTGCTGTCGTCTGGATACCCAAAGGTACCGGGCATAAGCAGATCATTAATGTGCAGCAAGAATAAAGTTGCTGAGAGAACCGACCCCTGAGGGACCCCGGCATTAATTGCCAATTGGCCAGACGACTTACAATGCTCTGAAAAATAAACATAAAAATATCCGATGAAGGATGATGTTTTTCTAATGAGATTCATTAAAACATGAAAACACAGGGGTTTCTTTCAGAAAAGGCATTCTGTATCTGTGTTTTTTGACTTTAGACGTGCCTCAGTTAGTGAACGACTTTCGTCTTTCAGTTTTTTGTAACATCCACTGCACATTTTTCGATGGATTCTGCCATTCAAATGCCTTTCTAATTTTATCAAATTTATTTCTCGTTTTAGAAAGCAAAGGAAATAGTCATAAATCCTTCCCTTAGCCATAGATAACGTGATTTTTCAGAACTTTTTAACCTCTAACGTCCATGACACATGGGTGTGTCACTGAATTATCTGCTTCTACGTCCGTGACATGTGAGTCACTCTGCAAATTGGGGGTAAAGGGTCCTCCCTAATTTTATGGCCCTTATGGACCTGAAGTGGTATAAAGGCAATTATCTCAGTAAATAGGAACGAAAGACTAAATTGGACGTGAGACATAATTTCGATATTGCGGCTGAACAGTGAACGTGTTAACTTTCATGAAACGTTGTTTTAATATTTATTCGTCATATGTTTATGAAATATTTTTTCGTTAGGTTTAGCTGCTCGGAGAATTCTCCACGAAATATGGAGTCTAAAAATAAATATTAAATTATTTTTTTAATAAGAACATTCATAAACCACACACATTTTTCATCTCACACCACATTACACACAAAACAAAACATGCATGTTTCACCCGCGCGAGCAGAAAAATCACAACGCTTAGTAAAAAGTGAAGCACCGAAGCACAGACCCGGTGCGGGTATTCCGGGTACCCACCAGTGCGGGTACTGCTGGGTACCCGGGTATTCTCAGAAATATCCATGCCTTGGTGTACGTCGGGAAAAATTGTATTTGCTTCGTAATTCCCGGACGCTTGTTAACAGACTTTTTTGTGATCGTTTCAAATTTCGTTTCGTCGGGAAATGTGCGCTAACGAATCCTCCTTTGTGTATTATTACTGACAGCAATTATGCGGAATGAGCGGATGGATTATTAAAAATGTTGTACCGATACAGAAAATGTGATTCGTGATCCATGATTGTTTGGTTAGAAAAGTTTGATTGTGTACTAACATTTTATTTTCAGCAACACCAAATATGATATTTTTGTTAGTACCTATTGTTCTGCTTTTTGCATTTTGAAATAAAATAGTTTCTGTACATTAAAGCTCTTTTTTATTTGCAACACACTTATGTCGGAGCACACTCTTAAAATAACTTCAACCCAATTTTCATGGAACATTCATGTAACGCTAACAACTCATCGTGTTGTGTCCCTTTTACCAATTTTCGGCATATAAGCCAATAACATTTTATAGTTGTTCGGTAAAATTTTCATCCAAGGCTCTCGGAGAGAGGTCGTTACAAATGTAAATGTGTTTGGAACACAATTATTATAACCGAGGGAAATGTAAAGAAAGAACAATGGCGTTTCATATAGTGCCATAGTGTTGGGTTTTGTTGGTGTCACAAATAACATTGAAGCGAAATTAAATAAGTAATTACAATTATTGAAGCAAGCATTGCCCAAAAACTACTTTGAATAGACGAGAATAAGTTGCGATTGCGTCATTGTCAATTCTCTTGTCTTTTTTTTTAAGTTTTTATTTTTTTTTAGCTGTTCTGTGTCACAAAGTTACGAGTAGATTCAGTCAACCTCTGTGGTCAATATTGGGCCACCAAACCTAGTTTGGAGCCCAATGCTTACTCGTTTGTGTTTTGTATCTTTATGTATTGTATTTTGCTGTCTGTATGTCTTTCAACTTGTGTGTGTGTTGTAATACTATTTTATTATAGCTTTCAATCCTTTAGAAAAGTCATATTTTTGAACAATATACTTTTGGTTTCACTTTACGATTTTTGTGCCTTCTCTACTAAGAATCTATAGAATCTATAATAAAAATCTACGCGGCGTCACAAAATGCGCGCTACATCTGAACAACTTTCGGGAGAGGGTGAACAGATTGATTACGTTAAAAAAATCAGTTTCGGCAGGTATATGAAACAAAAATCAACACTAGCTTCTGCCTGTGACTTAGTTCGCACGGGAGAGTTTTGCCGCGTAAATCCTGATACCGTGGGAATTCCGGAATAAAAAGTTTATGTGTTATTTCAGGATTTCAAACTTTCTACATACAAAATTTTATTCAGATTCGTTCCGTAGTATTTGCGTGAAAGAGATACATCCATCCTCACAAAATCGCATTTATAATACGGGTAAAATAATAATAATAATGTTATCTCATGAAAGCTGAGAAAGATAAGCAAATCAAGTATCTTGACTTGGCACACGAGATTGTAGACATGAGGGATGTGAACTCGGCAATCATTGTACCGATAGTCATCTCAGCCAATGGCTTAATAGCCAAGAGCCTCGACCAACACCTCAAGAGGCTCTCGTTAGTCGGTTCGATCAAGGGCTTGCTTCAGAAAGCGGTACTCCTCGACACGGCGCATATCGTCAGGAGGTTCCTCTTTATAGAGCCCTGACCACCGGTAGCTTGGACCCTGTTCCCGATACCGGTAGGCTACTATTTTTTATATTTTTAAATGTTTTTTTTAGAGAATATTTAAAAATGTAATTTATATGTATATATTGGAAATAAAGGAAATAATAATAGTACATTATGGTACAAGTGTGTAATGTTGGTGATTACCGCTGAGGCGCCATTGAGACCCGAGCCGTCAGGTGAGGGTCTTAAGAGAGCCGAGGACGGTAATCATCAATACACACGTGTATCATACGACGTTTTTCAACACACTTGCGAGGAAAAAACAAATATGTATTGCATAAATCGTTTAATTATTAAAACAATTGGTGAATGTACAATTTTCAAAACGATATTGGATTGTTTTTGATGGCAATTTCACAGTTTGTGTTACATTGGTACTTGCCACTTCTTTAGTACCTTCATTTACTTCTTGTGTAAATGTCGGCGACAAAGGTAAATCATACAAATTACTGGAAGGAGAGGGCACCAAATAACTCACGCTAGTAGATGTACATGGTTGTGGTTCGGGGCAAAACTTTTTTGCCTTTGGCTCCAAATTAATGGCTTGCGTTATTTTGTCATTGATTTTTGCTTTGTTATGAATTGAGTCTTCTATGTACGATTCAGCGATTGCGTCAGAACGCCATCCACCATGTCGCTTCAAAGTTAGTATATCAGCCCCCGAATCAGCCAACATTGTAGCCGATGTTCTTCTAAAACTGTGTCCAGTGTAAAAATCGGCCTCAGGCAAACCTAAATACTTCGCTATTTCTCTTGGCATATTACCAAATTTGTTAATACCGATTGTTTGTGCAGTACATTTTCCTTTCTGAAAGTTTTGGAAAAAGCGGTCATTCTTTGTTTTTGTTGAACGGAGATCTTGGTATTTTTTCACTATTTCACGAAACGTTCCTTGGATTGTAAAAGATCGTGGAATCTTGGTTTTAGTCTGGGTAATTTTGACAAGAAGCATATCTCCGTGGATTTCTACATCTTTTGTTGTAATATTGTACAGCTCTTGTCGTCTACAAGCACCAGTAACACCGAATATTAAGGCAACCTGCAAAGAAATCAATTAATTAGTTCTAAGAAATTATGCTAAAGTTACACACTTGTATATTGTAGATTCGTTTCGATTAAAAATATGAAACGTACCTTTGTTGCTAGATACTGACTATCCGGAGCCTCATTCAAAAACTTTTCAACGTCGGCTGGTGACAAAACTTTAGATTTCCGACCAATATATCCATCCGAGCGTCTCTTCAAAAATGCCATCAGGTTACAGTACGTTTTGATATCAACACCATGTTTGAGCTTAACCATGCTTCTTAACATGGAATAGATGCACCACAGGGAGCTAGGTTTGTATGTATTGGCGAGTTCAGAGAAATACGCCAAAAACACATTTTCAGAAAATGACTGGGTTTTTTTGTTGCTCTTCCATTGCAGGAAACTATCGTAAGCAGCTAAATACTTTTCTCTAGATTTTGCAGGTATTAGGCTTTCGTTTGCATTTTGTGCTGCATTTAGTATTTCTGGCGGGGTTAAATCAATCAATTGTTCATCTTCTGTACTAAAACCTGACATTTTTATAATTATTTACCACACAGCAACAAATGCGATACAAACAAAATATGAAAATTAGGGGAAAATTGGGAAATGGCGCGCAATTTTTTTTTTTGCACGCGCCAAATGTAAGTTGATTGATTACAGCCATACAGCCTACTTCAAAATGATAATTTTTGTGATAAAATGCAAATATTTTATAAGAAATTATTGTGAATTATAAATAATTTGATAATAATAAATGTTTTTTCGTCTTAATTAGGGACACATTTATTTATTTCAAAAATGTAAATAGATTTTCGGTGGCATAAAACCTCTTTGTTGTTACAAAAAAAAAAAACTGTATTACCCGGTTAAATTGAAAATGCTCTGTTTACTCGCATATAATTTGCAGTTAGGTACTAACTTAACTTTGTAGGGATCATTCTATTATGCACTAGTGTGTAATATTATTATGCACGTGTATGTTATAGTTCGGTTTATGGCCCTAAGAACGATATAATAAGGCTCACTTTACGAGCAAGTGTGTTGAAAATAATGTTATTATTAGGTATTACCCAAACAATTCTAGTTGACTTTTGAAAGGTTTAACTGAGAGACTTGACAAAGAAATTAATATTAATTAGTAGCACGGGAACAAAATAGTATTTACAAGGATTATGCGGTGCAGTGCAGAATACAACCATATTTATGCTGTAAACTGCAGCAAATAACTTTGCTCGAATGCTTAGAACTATTTTTGAAAACATTATGAACGTTACTACCAGTTTAATGACCGTATCATGTATTTAGTTGGGACATTTGTTCTGAAACAGAACTTTGTCACAATCTATTACTTGTTGTCTCATGATAATGTGAGCTTTTACCCGGAAACGTGTGTATGTACGTCTTTGGAATAATGTTTAATTATTCCAAAGGTACGTTCTACTGGAGAGGAGAAAGTAATCTAATGTTTTTTTTTTCTTTTATTATTAAATTTTTCTGCATTATTAATTTGGCTTATAATTATATTTTACTCGCCAAACTTCGCAGTTTGTTGGCGAGAATCGCTCGTAACTTACATTAAACAACTTACAATAAACTTACTTACTACTTACTATTCACACTTATGTTTACACTAGCGACCCGCCCCGGCTTCGCACGGGTGCAATGTTTATATTAAATATAGGCAGCGTTCGCGAGAATCGTTAACGTACGGCAGTTTTTTCGACGCCTTACTCCACAATTTTCACTACCACGAAAAATCCCATCTATTTTCCGGGATAAAATATAGCCTATACGGATTCGGAATAATCCTTCTAAGTAATGGTAAAAGAAATTTTGAAATCGGTCCAGTAGTTTTTGAGCCTATTCAATACAAACATACAAAAATACAAAGGTTTCCTCTTTATAATATTAGTATAGGTGACATAATTATGCATTCTACAAGTAGGTATTTACAAAATTATAACAAACATTCTATTTTATTACACATATGATATCTAGGCTAAGAAAACCATCCCTCGACAACGATAGACCGGCGCCAAATCTGCAATAGTCTTCCAGACGAGAGTGGTCAACGGGTGCTGATCACTGCTGTTATCCTACTCGGATGCCAAGTTTCATTCATTTAGTAGTTGAAGTGTTATTGATTGATAAAATTCACTGCAGATAGGACTGAACTCGTGAGAGTGGACACTGCCTGATGCTGGCTGGTTGAATATACCTTGATGATGGATCCTAAAATGTACATACTCTTATTTAAGACGTTCTCAACAACATAGACTTAGCCTATTCAAAACTATGTCGTGGTTGGCTTGCAGTCTAACGAGATGCTGCCAAGTACTACAGATTTTTTTTTTTAAAGATTTCTAGTAATCTGGGTAGAATTCACATCACTAGCAATCTTTTTAACCCGTCCAACTAAGCTAAATATGCTTGTCTGGAGTGGGTTCACGACAATAGTGTAATGGGTAGGATTTGAACTTGCGACCTCTCGATCACAAAACCGACACCTTATCCATTAGGCTATTGACGCTTAAGCATGGTGTTTTACATGGTGACTGCCTGTCCGACCTCCACAACCCAGTAACTGGTAGCGTGGGGTATCCCTTAGCAACTGGTGTGCATTGATTTAAATAGTAAAGATACGGTCGTCAGAACATTTGACGGACGCGGTCGGCTCACAAAACACACTAACGCCATCTATTATAACTAAGATGTCAATCGACGTGGTCTGATCCTAGACGTAACTTTGTAAAAGCGGGGTGTGGTATTTTTCGAGGTACAATGAAATAAAAAAAAACCTTTTATTTTTCGAAATTTATATTTGTTGTAGATAAAAATACATTTTAATTTGCTTTAAAAAAACAAAAAAAAAAATTTTGTACATAATTTAATCTTGTAGTAATATTATTAAATCTTTTAATTTCATTGGCTATAACGCGCGCCGTTGCAAAGTTATGTCGCACTTTTATGCGGCTTCGCGCCGTCTTGGCCAAAGGATGAGACAAATAAGAAAGAAAATCGTTTTAAATAATGTTAGAAGTTGATTTAATGACATATTTTAACTTACTGGGGATATGAAATGTTATCATTTTTATTGTGCTTTTTGTCGTATTTCACGCAACCCTTCATGACACAACTCGGCATTTTAGCTTGTAAAACTTACGACCGCTCACGAAGATAGCCGATCGCGTTCTAGTTCACTTCGATAAAGGGAAGACCACTTTGGGACCAAGTTCGAGGCGTCATTATTACATGCGATCCGTCCAGTCCTTACGCAGTAATATATATGTCAATGCTGGTGTGTGATTTTCTAGTTTCCAACTAGATAGCGACTGCCAAAGATGTGAAATGATAACCGGGACCAACTTAACGTGCTTTCTGCGATCGAGATGTTCACCCATCCTCCGGCCGACTTCAGTAAGAGTTGCTTAACCTGGAGTATCGACCCGTGCGACTGTTATTTTTTTTTATAGTCTTTATTACTCAAAAAAAGGAAACACAGCAACACGTGGTTAAATAAAATGTAAGCATAAAATGAACAATAAAAAAAACATTTGTCAGTAGAGACCCTGACTCCTAAACTAGGTATATGTCCCTGTATCTTAGGAGTCAGTGTTCTTCAAACATCAAGCACAAGCAGACTATTTTACGAGTATACAGATTGATTGGAAAATGAATACAAAAATATTAAAGGTTAAGCTATATGAAACAAAAACAAATATTTTTAAAGATAACAAAATTTAGCCACGGACTAGACTACAATATTCAAGATGCTACTACTACCGCTTAATAAAGATTCGTTAATTTGTAGCACTACACAACTTATCACAAAAACTTTTTAACAAAAAATTAAACCGACTCCCAAAAAACACTGCAAACTGAAAAATAACTTTAATTTCGGTAGACGTGTCTTTAGTTTTGTTTTTTGGCACTGACTTCCGAAATTAAAGTTATTTTTCACTTTGCAGTGTTTTTTGCGAGTCGGTTTAATTTTTTGTTAAAAAGTTTTTATTTCACTCTTTTTAGTTGGTTGTTTTTTAATTTACCTAGTTACAAGAGCCTAAATGTCAACTACTTATAACCTTTTACAAAATATTGCTTTTCCCAATGCTGGGCCGTTAATTGTTGAGGAGTTCTCCTGGTACTTCACCATCAGCTCTACATCACCATATGCATTGTGACGAGCATAAAGTGCTTAACATCCATATTCAAGTAATCGAATCGCAATCCACTCAATACTTATTATTGAGTAGTTTCGGCGGCCATCTGTGGTCTTCATCATCAGTTCCACTTCCCCAAATGGTACTTTTTGAGAGCAACTGTACAAGTTACTATAAGAAATACCCAAAACGCCATAGGTGTGCCTATAATATTTGAAGAGTTTCCTTGGTTACTCCAGGATCCCATCATCAGATCCTGACTTGGTGACAATGGGACCAATTTCGAAGTATACCCTTTCAAACAAAAAAATAATTTTCCAAATCGGTTCAGCCGTCTTCGAGTACTCGATGATCATACATAAAAAAATATATATATACAACGTGTAACGGAAACCCCATATCTATCCAAAAGGACTGAAGACAACATCTGGTATGGAGTCTCTATGCAAAGTTTCAGCTCAAAATAAGTGACTCACAGAATTGACCCCAAATTGTTGATTGCGTATGTTTCTTGAATATCAATAATAACAAACGTGTCACATCACTATGAGGGTCATCACTTTCCACGTCACTTGCCAATAAAACGAAAATTCTCTTCGTTCTTCTTAATTTGAAAAATTCGGTCTCTGGTATAGAAATTTCTAATAAGTTCCACACATGTAGACATAGGATTAGAAAACCCTGGCCATATCGTTTGTCATCATCCAAAGAAGCCGTGCACTCGGTATGTATATACCCTTTAAATTACACGTTGTATATACGCGTCGAATTAATAACCTCCTCCTTTTTTGTCGTCGGTTGAAAATCATAAGAAACAGCAAAAAGAATATAATAGGAATAAACACGAGCAACAAATATAGGTTAATGATAATTCCGGGGTTAGGCCAGTATCTGACCGGCCGCGGCGCGTCGATAATGCGCCCATTAGAAGGTGACGAATGTGTGTACCAAGCCGTTTGCCGCACTCGCCCGAATGAACGAGACGCGTTAGATATAATGTTGTGTAGACCCCATTTTATACTTAGGAGTGGAAGAGTATGCGGGTGTACAAGTAAATATTGTAAATTTATATAAATATACAATATTTATTTTACACCTTGGGGTTGATAACCTGCCGCGTACTCTCCTATTAACAATACGTCATGTAGAAAATGCTTAAAATGAAAAATTAGCTCCTGTGGCTAAATTAATGAATATATTCGATTGATCTTTTGTGTGCAGGTTGAGAGTATAACAACTTATACGAAGTTTAATTTAAAATCATATAGTCCTCTCCAGGCTGTATACTGTTCAGAAATGCTAAGGACTGCACTTCGGGATAGCTGAGACAGTCATCATTATCTGCTTAGTCTTCCTTATCTATGCTGGGGCTTATCTAACTGGCTTTATATATGGCTGCCTATCTGACTTCCACAGTCCAGTAACTGAGTAATACTTTACCTCTAGGCAAGACTGTTTCCCGATTTTCTGGCTTCTAACTACTCGTAACGACTGTAAAAATGACTGCCTGGACCCACGGCTTCCTGTTTTTCCAGGCACGAAGGAATCTCGTTTTTGAGGTCACCCATCCAGAGAGAAACCTCGGCAAGTCTTGCTTAAATTGGAATATCGGTTGGTGTCAGCAAAAGTGAATCGATAGTGAGTTTATACAGGATTTTTTTATTCATCAAAAATATTGTATAGTAATGTTTCATTACATTTCTGAATGGGTTGAAGAGAAACTAGTGCTTCGAATTCTGTACAATACATTCAATACCCTTTCAATTTCTCGTTTTATTCGAACACAATCCTAAATCATTGGAGACCTTTTAAAAGTAAAGAAACTACGCCCGCTCGGTCCCGACTACATAACATTTTGGACACTCAATAAATCCTTATACTCTAACCCTTTTCGTGTACAAAAAAGCATATTTTTCCAAGTCTAAGTCTTACAAGTCGGGCCGCTAAGTTATTTTTATGATTGCCGCATGTTTATGGTGCACGAGGCGGGCGGCGCCGGCTGATAAGCGTATGCCGCGGGCGGCGCGTTGCGTCACACATTTTATTTCCCTGATCTTGCAGGTTTAACTGTATATGTAGTTTACTGGCGGTTTGTGATGGCCATAATAATGTTATTTTCATAATAATTTTATGTTACGTCGCAAGGCTTTAGGAACCTGTTTCTTTAAGGTGTTGAATTTAGGCCTTGCTGGTTTACATCCAGGACATATACAGTAATGTATTGATCAATGTACCTCTTTACTCGAAGAGAAGAAAGATTGAATGATAGAGAATGCACATAGTGGTACATTAAGATTAAATAAATTAGAAAGTCAAAATTATAATTATTTTACTACACATACTTAGGTATATGAATTTCTGTTTAGTGAATGATTACTTGATGTCCCATCTCTTCATGACATATTTACTAATAACTTTATGATTAAAAACGTCTTTAGCTTTTTCTTTAACATCTATAGAAACCCACACTTTTCCTCGAAATGTCACACATACTGACGTGTACTTTACGGAGAATTAGAGGAAACCATTTGCACGTATCGGTTTGTGCCGTGGTATTTTCTCACTAAACCCGCCTAATGGAGGTACTTCTATTAGGCGATTTTACAAGAAACCAATCCTGAAACTACACAAAAATAAAAATCAGTGCGGAATCAAAGATTTTTTACTGAACAGATCAAATGGTCCTTCCACCCTATATCTTTCGCGCAATAAACAGACTGAATCGGCTTGTTGCCCTCGCATCCAATGAGCTTCGTTTAGTATATTCGATAAACTAGTGATGCATACAGTTTTCAACAGCGCTACTCTATTAACCTAACTGAAAATCTAGTATTCAAGGTTCTTTTCAAATGGGGTGAGGATTTAGAGCTGAGAGAATAGAGACCTTGCAGAACTGGGATATAAACTGTGACTCAGCCAATGAATATTATACGTAAACACAATCTAGCCACGAATTCATTCGACTCAAGTGTATATAGTATGGAATAGGTGAAATGGAATACAGAGGCATAGGGGAAATGGAATATGATACGAAGTACAAAAAAATGGAGTTGATGTAGTAATTGGATTTAATGCTTTATCAAAGCAGTAGAGAAGATTTCAGACAATATGTACAATATCAGGAGATACCATTAAAATTAGATGAACCTACATGCTTTTCATACGACTGGACCAATACGAATTCTATGAACTTTAAAAGAGACGTTGACCTCTAAGTTTGTTTCAGTGTTTCTTCTTAGAGTAGTCAGTTAGACACCGTCCTAGTCTAGCATGACTTGTAAAAGTATTAATTGATGATGATGATGAAAGACAGTCGACGTTCCACTGCTAACATTGTAAGGTACCAGGCTCGCAGAATTCATCAAGAGCTGGTGTACACTACACAGTACATCTCATTCACTCCGCCATCACATTTTACCGCTATAGAGATAAAATTACGCAAGTGCGCGAAGGCGAGGCCGTCGAATTTACCTTTTATTTTACCGCCCTTTACTTTTTATTGGGCATGTCGTTTTTATACGAAGCCGCGTATTTGCGTACTGCCGTCCGATACGCGTGCTGTTAAACTTACTGCTGCTGGAATTGGTACGCTCTCGTTGAATATTTGCAAAATATTGTATGTCTGTTTACTCCGGACTGTTTTTGTGTACTTAATTTTTTTCGTCGGTTTCTGTTGGAGATTGGTCACGTCCAGCTGTCAATTCTCATTGCTGTACGGTCTCGTTCATTTGTGAGACTGTTACGATGGCTATAATCCTACTGAGATTTCCCTATAAAACTGTAGCAATATTTTCCAGCAAATAGCGCACTTAACTTAATAATAATTACAGCGAAGCACAAAATGAGTGTACTGTAGACAGTAAAACTTATACTTTTCCACTAAAGCCTTAAAAACTGTAGCCGAAGAAATATTAAAGTTATTTACGTACCACCCACGCCTTGAGAACTTGGCAAAGATACATAACCTTTTTACGCCTCCGCAAAATTAATGTTTGCACATAAAAAAAGCACATGTTATAAAATTTATGATGATAAAAATACAGCTTGGTAAACCTAATTTAATTCTTAATGAATAAACATCAGTACGGCGGAAGTCGCTGGCTTTGAGTGGAACTTCTGGTGAGCTGGCTGGAAGCCGCATGAAGCCTTTGAGCCGCGCTCCCTAGCGGCAGAAGTCGCAACTTTCTAGGTAATTAGGTAACTATGTATGTGGCTAGCGCGCTTCAACTTTACATGTTACGATGTACAAATTGGGTGGTTAAGGACTTGAGGTCACTGATCTCTGCATGCCCTCGCCGGTACAGTGGTAACTTACGTTGGGTGTACGTCGCACACCGCGCTAAAGTTCATGCGTGCTTACATGTAATTTCTGGTAAATGGATAGACACTTCGTTTCCATTGTTATCGAAAACCAAAACGGTAATTTATCACGACAGTTTAGTGTAGGCAGCACAGTTATATCTAATTAAGGTTGAGTCAGTATTTGTGTTAATATGAAAGCATAACGATATTTATAACTTACTAGATGTGTCCGCGACAACCTTCACGTGGGAGGTTTTTACCCGTCTGCGCCAGAAGGAGGGTTATGTTTTTCGAGAGTATGTATGTATGTAGGTATATATAATTGTTTGGCACGCTCTGTGGCCGGAACGGCTCGACGGATTTTAGCTTGAGAGGTATCGTTAGATTCGTATTTACTGTGAAAGTGACACTGGGTATATCAAAATAAAAAAGAACCAAAATGGCGCCATATTATGTCTTCAAAAAAGTTTTTTTTTTTCTCAAAACCTACCGAGTGGGGTATCAAAATAAAGGGTTTTAAAAGGTGATTACAAACATATATACAACTTATATGGTTAAAAGTAATTCAAAGTGACAAGTAAAAACACGTATCAAGAACTAAATCTTCTGCGAAATCTTTCACATTTGTAAACTAAAAAGCTGGAAATAAAAAAAAGTAATTAAAAAAATAAAAAAAAACCCGACTGCAACCTTATACTAAAACTAACTGAAAAGCTAATAAAAACAAGCCCATTTTAAATTAATTAAAAGTTGGAAGCAGGCGGGACCCATTTGAGTTTGAAACTATAATAATGGTATGGGCCCCGCCTGCTTCCAACTTTTAATTAATTTAAAATGGGCTTGTTTTTATTAGCTTTTCAGTTAGTTTTAGTATAAGGTTGCAGTCGGGTTTTTCAATTTTTTTAATTACTTTTTTATTTCCGTATAAATCTTGTTACTGTAGGAATTTCAAGATTAAAAGTAGCTTATATGTAGTCCTATAATCCATTAAAATCAGTACAGCCGTTTCAGAGATTAGCCCGGACAAACGGAAAACAAACCGACAAAATAAAAAAGCTTGTTTTTAAGGATCGTGTAATTATAAGCACTTGAGTAAACATTGTTACTTTGAAATTAAAGACAAACACTTTAATTTATTAATATGTATAAATATTATGTCAAACCACCGATCTACGAAGCAGCGAAAGAAAATATTACCCTCTACAGAAAAACATCAAAATTTTCCTCTTTTTTTCCACATTAAAATAACAACATACAATTTTCGTCATCCTTAAAGGATGTAAGGACCCCTGAACCGAGCTTATACCTTAAGACCAGGCTTAAGTACTGCGTATTAAGCGTAGTCACAGGGCTGGGAGGGTCGCGGGCGCATGCAAATGAGCTGCATATTGTCAGGATCGCGGAGTCAGGGCTCCCCTCGACCGCTCGTTAAAACTTTGTATTACCAGCACACTTGTTTATGGTCTATGAATACAGAAGGTTATAAAAACGTGTTTTTGTTTATGCCTCATTATGATTGATGGTGGCTCGCCCGGATCTTATTATAATATTTCGGAGTTTCTGGAGGACAAAATAGAGCTGTAATTTTATATGTTATTGAATATAATTATTATTATAAATTTTTTGACATCTAATTGTGACATCTGATAATATAATGATAATGACTGGTTTATATGTAATTTCACACTGGTATCTTTAACAACATTTTATTATTTATTTTTTTGACTTTGATATTTATATATTTAATCTGGATAATTTGACATTGTTGTAATTCCTGACTTTGTTTATTGTATAATTTTTATCTGGATAATTTGATATTGTTTTAATTTCTGATTTTGTATTAGTTGAGCAATTTGTGATTTTTATTAATAATTTACAAATATTATTAACCTGTGTAAGCCCAATAGGTAGACTTTTGAGCGCTTTCATATTTTTATCTGACATTCTGTATTTACCAAAAGTCACACGAATAAATGATTTGATTTGATTTGATTCCTTATTTTTATTTGTTTATTACAAGCTTCTGCCCACGGCTTCGTCCGCGTAAGAGGGTTTTCCTGCGTAAATCCCGATCCCGTAGGAATTTCGGGATAAAATATAATAGCCTATGTGTTATTCCAGGATTTCAACTAACTTATTACCATCAGATCCGTTCAGTCTTTTTTTTCCGTTCAGACTTTTAATTCGATGCAATAAGCTGACATAAGCTAATGTCACTTTCTAAAATAATGATACCCTATTTAACCTAATAGTGATGAATTCAATCAATCGAATAATAAATAAGCGATTTTTAATCGTCAGAAATACAAATAAATGATAAAATTTATACTATTATCATTTATTTTTAAGTAGTAACTAGATTTTATTATAAACTAGCTTTTGCCCGCAACTTCGTTCGCGTGGGAGGTTTTTCCCACGTAAATCCCGATCCCATGGGAATTCCGAGATAAAAATATCTTATGTCCGTCTCCTGGTTCTAAGCTACCTCCCTACCAATTTTCAGCTAAATCGGTTCGCCGTTCTTGAGTTATAAATAGTATAACTAACACGACTTTCTTTTATATATATAGATTTGTGTATTTGTTTTTTGTTTATGTGTAAATGTATGGACTTTGGTCTGAAAATAAAGTATTTTATGTATGGTAATCGGACGGGGTAGCTGAAGAAGCTCGCGCTCGGACGCCCCGCCTTTTTATACCTTCGGCTGCGAGACGCGTCGAGCGCGGCGACCGATTCTCAAAAATAATCCTTATAGCATGATTCAGTATTCACGCGCGATGGCTTATTATTAGCGTATTTCATGAAGGTATAACTTTGGTATTTCTATACCGATTTATATGATTCTTTTTTATGAAATAGTTAATAATGTTAACTTTTTCAATTAGGGGTGACTGAGAGTGTTATAAACGTAAGAGTAGACAAATATTATAATCAGAAAGCTTCGAACTGCTAACCTAGTGGGTCAACCATAAAATATAGACATATGCTGTCGTGGGATATTTTTTATGTAATTTTAAGGAGAATATCCCACATGAAATGATTTCTGTGTAGCTTTAACCATTAAGGTTGCACACGCAGCTTAAAAAATGGAGTAACTTCTCCCGTTTTCCCAACATTTCCCTTGACTGCTCTCCTATTGATTGTAGCGTGATGAAAAGTATACTATAACCAGCTCAGGAGTATGAATAATAATTGTACCAAGTTTCGTTAAAATCCGTCAAGTAGTTTTTGTTTCTATAACGGTTATACAGACAGACAGACAGACAGACAGACAGACAGACGGACAGACAAAAAATTTACTGATTGCATTTTTGGCATCAGTATCGATCCCTAATCACCCCCTGATAGTTATTTCGGAAATATATTTCATGTACAGAATTGACCTCTCTACAGATTTATTATAAGTATAGATTACGGGAATTCTGGGAATAAAGACGGTTTCTCCTGCACCGCAACCTGTTAAAATTTGAGCCTCGATTATATTTTGTTGCAACTGGGTTACTTTTAGCCGAGTTCCATTGCAAAGTTGTGGAGGTTTTAAATTTCGGAGCAGAATAATAATCAGAAAGCTTCGAACTGCTAAGCTATCGGGAGTTACACGTGTTATTGTGAGTCAACCATAAAAGATAGATATATGCTGTCGTGGGATATTTTTATATAATTTTAAGGAGAACATTTCCGTCATAAATGATTTTTGTGTAGCTTTAACCATTAAGGTTGCACTCGCGACGGAAGCTTAAAAAATGGAGTAACTTCTCCCGTTTTCTCAACATTTCCCTTCACTGCTCTACTCCTATTGATTGTAGCGTGATGAAAAGTATACTATAACCAGCTCAGGAGTGTGAAAAATAATTGTACCAAGTTTCGTTAAAATCCGTCGAGTAGTTTCCGTGTTTCTATAATGGTTATACAGACAGACAGACTGACAGACAGACAGACATACAAAAATTTTACTGATTGCATTTTTGGCATCAGTATCGATCCCTAATCACCCCTGATAGTTATTTTGTAAATATATTTCATGTACAGAATTGACCTCTCTACAGATTTATTATAAGTATAGATAAATCTATTTTTATTAATCAGAGTTGATAAAACCACTCTTTTGCAAATTGTTTCATGTGATAAATATTTTAATAAATTGCATGGGATTACTATTAAAAAGACTGCCCCCACACCACTACGACCTAAACCCCGTTGGAACGTTTACAGGGGCCTATTGCAAAAAAAAAATATTATCATGATCTATTCGTTTTATTTTTCACGCCCCTTTAAAATCACATTTTACTTTTTGTTATTTTCACACAATATTATAAAAAAATTGTTGACATCGTTATTCGATTTTATTCCTGAATCGATTAAATTAGTTACATCACAATTTCATAGTCGTCATTATCTGACAACTCAGAAACTGTCAGTCTACTGTATCGAAATAAAAGTCCGCGTATAGAATAATTATGTCTATTAAGGTAAGACCGCACTAGGCGGAACTGCACTGCAGTGGAACTGAGCGACACGACGCGTCAAAATATTCTTTATATGAAATTATACGAGACAACACGCACTAAGCGGCAACGGAACTGCACTGCAACCGAACTGCGCGGCAAAGTTGAGCAACTGACCAAAAGTGTCGCAACCTGTCGCGACGTGTAGTTCCGCTGCCGCGGAGTGCGGTTTGACAAACTTCATTAACCGACTTCAAAAAAAGGAGGTTCTCAATTCGTCTTGAACTTTTTTTTTATGTATGTTACCTCATAACTCGGAGACGGCTGGACCGATTTGAAAAATTCTTGTTGCATTTGAAAGGGTATACTTTCTAGTTGGTCCCATTGTCGTCACGTTTGGATCTGATGATGGGATCCTGGAGATATCGAGGAAACTCTTCAAATATTATAGGCACACCTATAGCGTTTTGGGTATTTCTTATAGTACCTTGAGCAGTTGCTTTTGAAAAGTACCATTTGGGGAAGTTGAACTGATGATGAAGACCACAGATGGCCACTGAAACTACTCAATAATAAGTATTTCGTGGATTGCGATTCGATTACTTAAGTACGGATGTTAAAAACTTTATGCTCGTCACAATCCATATGGTGATGTAGAGCTGATGGTCAAGTACCTACCAGGAGAACTCCTCAAAAATTCAAAATTTAAGTTAAAAGTAAGGTTCAAAATTTCGGTAGTAGGTGTTATTGGTTTTGGATTTTCTTTTTTTTCACACCGCCTACCTAAATTAAAGTTATTTTTGGATTTGTAGTGTTTTGATATGGAAGTCGGCTCTATTTTTAGCAAAAAAAAAAAAATTTCAGGCTTTTTAGTGGGTCGGTTTGTAATTTATCTAGTTACAAAAGCCATAATGTCAACAACTTATCACCTTTTACAAAATATTGCTTTTTATTGAAAAAAGTCAAGAAAAAAGCATTGAGGTAATATGTAGTACATACATATTACCTCAATGCTTTTTTCTTGCCTGTTCTTGCTCGATCCTTTCCTCTTCCTCGCACAACAAGGAAATAATAATCATATTATCCATTTCGTCGTTCATCTTGCTTAGAGGTTGCCGAGCTACTGAATATATTTTTGTAGCGCCGCTGCAGTTCAAGTGCGGCATACCAAAAAATTACGTGTCGAGTCGCTCAGTTCCGCTGCGGTGCAGTTCCGCCTAGTGCGGTCCTACCCTTAATCAAAACATAATGGTATGGATAGTCTAAAATTCATTCCCTTATTATTTTTCCGGGGGAAAGTCATCAATTACTACATTCACTCTGGGTGGAGCGGGAGTGTAAGACTTCGACTGACTAAGAAACTATCCTGTCACTCAGTTGCTCTTGCGTTGCGAGGCCACGGTGTCTCAGAGTATTCCCGCAATCTCTACAGAAGAATTAATCCTCAGATTCCAGAATAATTACATCACTTAGCTCAACAATGATTTATTATGAGTAAAAAGCGTTACTGTTGGTTTGTTCTTTAAACGGCCCAGGAGAAAATACGTGATATTTAGCTTTGCAAAAGAGAATATTTGAGGCGTTCCGTAACATATTCTGTCCGGAAAAACGGCCTGATCCTGTAGGATAAACCACGTCTGCGAAGCCCTGACTGGTTGTATACCCAGTAGCAATCACATAATGCCTCCGTCAGCCTCATCAATGTTCATAGACTGACATAAATCTGCCCGCAGCAGTGCGCCCCCGCATCCATCATCGTGTTCATTTCTTCAACAGGCTTTCACGGAAACCAGTGGAAAGGCCGAATTATAAAAATGTGTGGATTGTTCGGTTGATGGGTTTTGGTAGTTCGTTACGCACTCTTAACGAATGAAAATAAGATTTAAGAAAACTAAAAGTGAAATTAAAAATACATCGATCTTTTTTTATTCTACTGAGTTATTGCAGTGGATAACTGAGCTTTTATAGTTAAACTATATATATACGCTGCAATGGCACTTAAAATAATATAGTGATTTTTAGGGTTCCGTACCTGAATGGCAAAAAACGAAACCTTTATAGATTCGTCATGTCGGTCTGTCTTTCTGTCCGCCCGTCTACCCGCTGCTTAGCTTAGAAACTATTGGTACAATAACACTGAAATTTAGCATGAATATACATATATGGTAAAAAAAAAATGTTAAAAAGTTTTTTTAGGTTGCCCCCTACCCTCTTTTTATCTCGTTTACCCCATAGTATGTGGTATCGTTACATAAGTCTAATCAAATCTAATGGGAGTGTGGAAAAACCAATTTTCGATTTGGTGATCCGTTTGCCAATTATTAAGCTAGTGCTATTTTTGATAGAGTCGTCGAGTAGGTAAGAATTAAACGTCACATCACGGTAGTATTACCGTGACGACTAGTAATAACGAAGTTAAAAGGAAAACTATCTGACCTAAGTTGGCTTCACAAAACGAATAACGCATACGTATAGAAACGGGCCAAGAGACTCATTGGCAACGACGCACTGGTCGAGTCAAAGCTTCAGAACCTTGAACATTGACGATGAGTTGCAAGTCTATCGGTTTTCTATCGGTTACATTTCGGGGAGTGTGCGATCGAATTATACAATCTAATTCCGCCAAGCCCGTTCCATCATCGGAATACGAGACAAACGGCGATACGCCATCGTTACATGGTGGACATCCCACCCATACGCACTAAACGTTTTGGGAATAGTTTCATTGTGCGTACGGCTAAGGAGTGGAATTCCCTGCAGGAGTCTGTGTTTTCCGATAGCTATCTTTAAGTCAAGAATGAATAGGTTACTTCTAGGTAAGCGTGCTACATCTTCGACCACATCATCACTTACCATCAAGTGAGATGGTGGTCAAACGCGAGCCTATTCTTAATAAAAAAAACACTGATTTTTATTTATATAGTTACGTTAGCTCAGGCGGTTATTGTAGTTTCTATCAAAATGTACCTACTACTTCGATTTTTAACTGGAATTTGCAGTATGACGGTTATTGTATGAAAAACCTTTCAATACTTGCACTCGATTATTAAAATTTCATTATGCGATCTACAAAAAAAATATTTTCTTTATATCACTGAAAATATGAAATATTTTCACAGCTGGAGAGCCGTTTTTGATCACTAGAATATTGTTCGGATATGACGCAGTCACGGTGTGTAGGAACAGTCTGAAAGGAATTCTGAGTAACTTCCTCTGTAAGTTGGCACTGTGATGTGCAAGAAACTGAACGTACTTATACTTGTTAGAGTTCCGTAGCCGAATGGCAAAAAGCGAAACCTTTATAGTTTCGTCATGTCTGTCTGTCTGTCCGTCCGTCCGTATGTCACAGCCATTTTATTCCGAAACTATTAGGACTTTACATGTGAAAAACCAAGTAATTTGGCATAGTTACTACGGAACCCTTTATGCGCGAGTCTGACTCGTCCTTGGCCAATTTTCGTGTTGTACATTATCTTTCCTCAAAATATATAACCAAATTTATTATACAGCATTTGGTTTTCATAGGACAACTATCGCCAGGTGTTTTATACTAATACTAATTATGCCTGCGACTTCGTCCGCGCGGTATAGTGATTTTCAGCAGCATTTTTAATTTTTTAAGCTAATTATTTTGTAAATAGAACTCATACATAATTTGAATGTCGTATTTATTAATATGTAATCAAAAGTCTCAAAAATAAGTTTGTAGCTTCTAGCTTTAAAAATGACGTAATTTGCATACAAACTTTCATCCCCTATTTCAACCCCTTACAGCCCTGTTTTCGCATTAAAAAGCAGCCTATGTCCTTTCTCAGGCTCTAGGCTATGTCCGTACTAAATTTCATTAAAATCGGTTCAGTAGTTTGGACGTGATTGCGTAACACACAGACAGACAGAGTTACTTTCGCATTTATAACATTAGTAAGGATTATAAAGCGGAAAAGTTTGTTTGTTTGAACGCGCTAATCTTCGAAAGTACTGGTTGCAATTTGGTATGAAAGAAGCTTGAAACTTGAGGAAGGTTATATAGACTACTTTTTACCCAACTGCAAAAAGGGGGGTTTTGTTTTTATTGTGATAAACTCCATGGGAGCAAAACTCCGCACGACTGCTAGTGAGACTATAATCGGCTTAATCATTTATTAATTTTATTTCACATCACCCAATATTGTACCTTTAGAGAACTGAAGACCAAATTTTAGAAATTATGTCATATAAACATTTTTTTAAATACTTATGTGCTTATGTCTTGACCTCGATCTCACCTGATGGTAAGCGATAGATGAGGTCTACGATGTGACGAGCGAGCCCAGAAGATGCCTATTTACTCTTGTTTTAAATGCTGAAAGGTCATAAGTGGCAGGGAACACAGAAGCCGGCAGAGAATTCCACAGCTCGGCTGTGCGCACAATAAATGTGGAGGAGAAGCGCTTGGTACGACAAGACGGTATATCAACCAAGTGTGGATGGTAGCCAGCCGTGCGTCTGGTAGACCGGTAGTGAAATGGAGATGGAGGAATCAGTTTGTCTTACACGACATAATTTCTAAAACGCATTCCGATCTCAAAATACGTCACTACGCACATACTTACATACGTTAGTCGCGACATAAAAGAAGTTTCCTCGTATAACTGTCGAAGTGCAGATGTCAGTGAGGAGCAAATAATATGGCAGATTTTATGAGTTCCGTTAGATACCGAGTTTGTTACGACACACTATAATAACACTGCACTTTTATACCCCGGGACCTTGACACGGTTTGTGGGTAGTCAAATAAAAGTGTATAGAATAGAATATAATCTTTTTATTTCGGACCATAAATCCATAAGTTAGTAACTTATACTTAACAGCTTATTATCTAGTGTTAGTACCCATGTATCACCCTCCGCACAAACTGCTTCATAATAGGAGAGGACACACTCTCACTCACCGTTCTCAGGATGCTGTTACGACTGTCCCTTACTCTCCTCGGAAGTGAAGCCGTTTTCTTACGTATAATCGCTTGAAACGCGTCCGTTCAAGCTTGTGCAAACATTTCTGAGGCGCTACAGTAACGAGGCAGTCGCAAGAGCATCCTAAAAGCATTATTATACTGGACGCGGAGCACATCTAGCGATCTTTTGGCGTAATTGACCCATAGATTGCCCGTGTACAGACTCTGGCAATAAGCCTTAAAAAGTGTAATTTTTATGGTCTTCGTCTATTGTCATGCGGATGAAACGTTTAGTGAAAGGAAATCGTGTTAGTAGCAGTATAATTCATCTTATTTTAAAGAGAACTAGCTATGTAGGTAAGAATCACAAATCTTGTTAATCCCTCCAACCAAACTAAATTAGCTTTTGTCAGGAGTAGGTACATGGCAAAAGTGTAATAGGTGGGGCTCGAACCCACAACCTCTCGCACACAAGTCTGACATCTTAGCCATTAGTCCATTACGCTATTGACGTTTCAATATATTATATGAGTTAAATTTATCTACACCGTATTTGTGTCCTGTAGCAAATAAAAATAAATTCAAAGTCAAGATGTCCTTGTTATTTTAGGGAAAACAAAACAAAAGTAAAAATTAAGACGAGAAAATAAATGTAACAACAAAAGTAATTTGAAATAACATAAGCATACAAGAAGAATATTAATTTAAACAGAGAATAAATGCCGAATCTGTGTTCATTTGTTCTTTTCTGTAGAACATTATTGCTGACGTGAATTGGCATACTTGTGACGACAGTGAGATATTGAAGGCTCTCTTAGAGCTTGCGAGATGTAGGGCCTAGGTCCTCAGTCGTCGCCGACAAAGGATTTAGCGCGACCTTGCCCTATCATTCCTATTGTACGGATTCGCCAATTGGTGTCTGCCGTCTTTATCCTTAACGCTAGGATACTCAAAGGGCCCGTTTTATTGTAGTAGTCTAGGTAGTCTGTTGATGGAGAAATAAAAGGACGTGGCTGCTTCTTACTTTGAAGTAAAAAAGTCGAGAAATCAAACAAAAAGTATAAAACTATTTACTGAGTTCTTTAATTCAATATAGGTGGAACATAAAAGAGCTAGCTAGCTTTCATAGATATATAATATAAATATTTACAATTTATTGCACACAAATAAAAATATAGAAAAACATTATGCAAAACTAAAATACTTAAAATACAAACTAGAATAAAGTATCAAGAATTAATCCTCAACGCTGTCGGCTGGCAACGTACCCAAGATACTGGCGGCATCGCCTCGTTGTATGGCAATGTTTAGCCGTTGACCAAAGAAATAGCCAGCCCTTGGAACACGGGAAGTGTCAATGAGCCTTTTAGATATGTCTTTAAAAAGGCTGTGTGAATTAGTTCCTTTGCTTCGTTACAAGGAATACGCTAAGCGAGATGTGCCTTTCTTTTAAATCGGTCATCAGGCCTGGGAGATACTGGCTGACCAGCGGACGAATTGGCGCAAGTATTACGACGATGCCCGGTTCAGGACATGCACTGACAAGAGAACAATACGACGTCGAGGCGGATCAACATCTCTGCCTTGCACAAACTAAAATGCCGTTAAGTCACAAAAGGTCATTTTTTACTTTTTAATGTATCCTTAAACTACTTTCGATTTACAATCTTTTGGTCTAAGAATCATTTTCCTACGATTAATACTTTTCGATATACAGCAATTTTGCTGAGCAGGTAAACCACGTAATTTTTGTCACTTTCTTAGTTAAAAAGCGACTAAACCACAATACTATAAATACAATACTAAAATATAAAACAATACTAAAAATAATTAATATTAAAAAAAAACACAGAAACTATGCCCACAAAAATAATTGATAACCATCGTCCTAGCTACCGTAGTTTTGTAGAAAAATCATTTCCCACTTATTTCTACGTTTACTCGAAAAGTACTTTTTGGGGTTAGCGGCTTTTTAGTTAGTGTAGGGCAGATCTACTGCTGCGACATTCTCTTGTCATATTTGCGGCAAATTGTGCCACTCCTGCCTCCATTTATATAGCCATAAATAAAAACGATTACTCAGTCATTGCCGTTAAAAAACATGAAGACCAATAGTGTATCATCATCGTTATCTGCTTAGTCTATTTATTTATTCACAAGGCAATTACAACAGGTTACAATCCACTTATAATAACAAATACACATCATTATTATGTTTTGGGCTGATTGTGACCCAGAGCGTAATTGCACATGACAAACAACAACAAAAAATATAAATTTAACTACAAGCAATAGGTTACAGAAACAGTGTTTAAAAACTAAAACAGTGTAAAAACTGTTTTACACTGTTTTAGTTTAATGTTTTATTATTTATTATATACTAAACACTGGTTTATTATATAATAAATAACGAAACATTAACAGAGAGTAAGAGCACTTACAAGTCTTTTAACCCTAGGATGGTAACTAGGGTGCTCCTTCACCCCACGCGAGCAATCACTAACTCCATTTAGATATTGATTGATCTCAAGAAGAGTGTTCTTTTAGTTTGTTCCAAGAACAAAAAGTTTTATTTTTCATTAATTAGAAGGTTTTTATTCATTTTATTATCGTGGTGACGTTGCACCCCTGTTACTGTGCGTGTTCATTTAAATTATGTTACCATCGTAGGGTTAAAAGCAACGGTACGAGCATCGAAGATGTCAATACTAATACTGGTATTTTTCGATATTTAATAAAGGCGACACATTCTAACGATAGTGTTGTAATAAGAGGTGTTATTTCTATATACCAGAAGTGAAAAAGTTCTTGGCATTCTGGAGGTATACCTAGTATTGATATTAATAGAGGACGGGAGGGTGGATGAGTTCAGTGTGGAGTGTAGGATCTTATGAAGGTTTATTAAATCTTGCTACTTGCGACGAACATGCAAAGGTGTCAAATTAAATTTACTAAGGCGATCTGAATAAGTTATTCCTATTCCTATGTTGGGGTCAGCTTTCAGTTAAGCAGCTGAATATTAGTGTTTGACATGAAGCTAATCGTCGGTATATTTATCAACATGTGTAACTCAAAAAAAAAGAAAATTGGCTTTTAATGCCATCTCGTGCAGTATTTTATAATCTATACAATGGAATACTTCTTGTTTCCCAAAAAACTATTATACGATGAGGTATGTACATTTATCAATCTATAAAAATAAAAAGTCATACTGCATTTACACTTCCTAACTCCAAACGCCGTGGTTAGAAAAGTTAGTACCTACTTAAGTCAATTTTCTCACAAATATAATGCAATATATTAAAAAAAATACCTATAAATAATTTTCTCTATCAATTCCATTTGTTACCAGTAGTACCAGGGGCAAAATTTTCTTCCCGTGGTACTACCAAGCAGTCTAGTAGTACTACGGGCAAAAATAATCTACCCGTAGTACTACTAGTTTTTTCTTGCTCCTGTAAAATTTATTCAAATGGAGTTACGAACTCTGATATTTAGACCGTCGTAATGCGTGTCTGACGTCTACAAGCCACTAGTTGGTAAGACCAGGGTAAGATTTTCTGACTTTTGACTACCCGTAACGACTGTCAAATATGTACAAAAAACCAATAAATGTATATAATTATAATTAATTAAACAGTTATAATCGAGATAGGTACCTAAGGTCGTGTAGGATACATTAATACTTTGATGAATTCTAAAACCTAACTTCCGACAGATTTCATTTATTTCAATAATTTAACATACGAGAGCAGTAAAGAAAACAATGTATATTATAAAAATTGAATATCCCAAATTTGGGTTGGTCTGAGACTTTCCTAAAACATCATACAATATAATTTTTTATCTGACCTGAGAATCGAACCAGGTCCCCGTGCTCAGCAGTCGCGAACGCAATCAGGAATCTAGGAGACTGCTTCTCTTAACACACTCAAAGGAGATGTTTCATTTTTATATGGGGCTCCGGCCATAACATGTACATTTCAGCAAAGCTGGGAAACTTACCCCTGAATAGAATAAAGTAACATTTTTTTCATAATATCAAGTGATTTTTATGTACAAAATAAAAATTAAAAATGTTTGACGTTTGTCCTAAGAGTTATGACAGCCATGACATGACAGGTTGTAGAAATGACGTTTACTTAACCTTGTTTTGTTTTTGTTCATCAGAACTAACCCACAGAACACTATTACCCTAGCGGGGACCTGACTGTCTGATAGAGTTTGAACTTTCAAGACAACAAGCGGTTATTTTGAATTAGATCAGAAACACATTTCAAAAATGGAGACTAAAGATTTATGTAACGATGAAATCGTCACACTTAATTATGTTTACTCAAAAATATGTACAAGAGAATAATAGTAATTTATTTTTAACACTACAAGAATACACACGTTTTTTAATTATCTTCTACGTAACATTGATTTGATAAGACATGATTTCAGAACGAATGAAGTCTGGAAGCAAACGAGGCGCCATGTTGAATAAAACATGGCAATAATTGAAAAACCATTATTTTTTGTACACAACAAATCAGGCTCAAATTCACCAGAGAATATTTTTCCCCAATTTTTAGTATTTTTTCCTCTTTTTCGATAAATGTACATCTGATGGCCGAAAATGAAATATCTCCTTTATGTTTAAGTATGTATATGTATAGTACCACACATAAAACCCTAGAAATCAACACCAGTAAACAAGTAAACAGATACAATGTATTCTGTTCATAATGGTCCTGCTTAATAATCGGGATAATACCGGCGGAGATAATAAGACGGTTATTTATGGCAGACCCAAATACCGACGCCATTTTAATATTTTGGAAAGCTAGCCGTCGTTTGCATTGTAACCTCACTGACTGATAATGAGTTTTAGGTTTTAATAGTATCTGTGTTGTTGTTCAGACACTTGTGGCAATAGCTTTTAAACTACTCCAATATTTCTAGTCATTTTATTATTTATTGTGACTTATGTTTCAGAGCTGTAGTGGCTCAGTGGTTGACCACACGACTTAGGGGCTGTAGGTCGTGAGTTCGAATCCAAGCAGTAAAATTACTTTTTGTAATTTTCATCATTACCATTACTCCAAAAACGGTGAAGCATACCAGTGTAAGGAAATCGAAATATCGTTGGCACGAAAATTTGAAGACTTGAGAAGAAGTGGTGGATTCTGGTTCATTCCCTCTCAAACTCAAAAAACTCAAACTCAAAATGTTTTATTTCACGTAGGCCTAGGCATTTACAAAACGTCAGCAGTTAGTGCACGGTTCGAAATTGGTCGTTTTCTATGGAGGAGAACCGGCAAGAAGCTCCACAGTTACCGTTTTCAAATCAAAATATCATTCTTCGTATCCATAATACAGGTTAATTAGGTTTGAGAGGACAGTATAGACCAAATTAATACAGCACAATGGAATTACAAATAAAAATTGTTAAACAAATCTATGAGTCTACACTGTTTTTCCATTTACAAAAAGCTTTATATTGTATTAAAGTAAACATGAGAAGCGACAAGTCGGTGTATTTAGTTTTATATTTTCGTTTTTGGCACCGACTTCCGAAATTAAAGTTATTTTTCACTTTGCAGTGTTTTTTGGGAGTCGGTTTAATTTTTTGGTAAAAAGTTTTTATTTCACTCTTTTTAGTTGGTCTATTTTTAATTTACCTAGTTACAAGAGCCTAAAAGTCAACTACTTTTAACCTTTTACAAAATATTGCTTTCACTAATGCTGGGCCGTTAATTGTAGAGGAGTTCTCCTGGTACTTCACCATCAGCTCTACATCACCATATGCATTGTGACGAGCATAAAGTGCTTAACATATATATTCAAGTAATCGAATCGCAATCCACTCAATACTTATTATTGAGTAGTTTAGGTGGCCATCTGTGGTCTTCATCATCAGTTCCACTTCCTCAAATGGTACTTTTTGAGAGCAACTGCACAAGTTACTATAATAAATACCCAAAACGTCATAGGTGTGCCTATAATATTTGAAGAGTTCCCTCGATTTCTCCAGGATCCCATCATCAGATCCTGACGTTTATGAAAATGGGACCAATTTCGACGTAATACCCTTTCAAACAAAAAAAAAGAATTTTCCAAATCGGTTCAGCCGTCTTCCAGTAATCGATGATCATACATAAAAAAAAATATACGCGTCGAATTGATAACCTCCTCTTTTTGTCGTCGGTTGAAAATAAAAAGACACACTCATGTAGAGTAGGTCCGTGTCCCAGCAAACTGATTATTGTGTTTGATATAAGCACTTGCCATAGTTACCCTAAACATATAAATAAACATTTTAAACATTGACTGTCACCATGTCACGTCGCATTGTCATGACAAACTGGCTGTCATGGCGGCGCTTCCGGCTTCAAACATCCGGCACGTAATAAGCAAATGATTGAACATTATTCATAGGCAAATTGTTTCGGTGTTATTTGATGTAACTTGTATTGTTAGCATTTGTTTTGTTTTAATAATGACATGAGATAGATATTACAGAAATCAAATATAGTAACGACAACATTACGTTCATATGTTTGCTACAAAATAAAATCAAATAGAAATAATTTGTAATGAGGAGCTCGTGGTTACACAATAAGAGTCGAACTTCAAGGTTGAGCAAGGTTTTGAGGCAGATCCGAGGATGGGTGACTATGTTAACGCATTGATATTCCTCTATGCCTCGGAAATCATGTTAAGGCGTTAGTTCTGGTTATCATTTGTACATCTTTGATAGTCGTCACCGATAATCAGAAGACAGGAAATATGACAGTACCCTTGACAAGGGGTATTGTATTACCCGGTTCCATGTATATAAGTAGTTTTTTTTTTATTACGAATGTGCCCCGCTTTTGACCGCGATCACACCTGATGGTAAGTGTAAGATGAGGTCTACGATCGAACGAGCGAGCCCAGAAAATGCCTATTCACTCTTGCTTTAAAGGCTGACGGGTCATATGTGGCAAGGAACACAGAAGCCGGCAGAGAGTTCCACACCTTGGCTGTGCGCGCAATGAATGTTGAAGAAAAGCGCTTAGTACGACAAGACGGTATATCGACCAAGTGTGGATGGTATCCTGCGGTACGTCTGGTAGACCGGTAGTAAAAGGGGGATGAAGGATGTCGTGGAGCTCCTGCGCACACTCTCCGAAGTACAATCTGTAGAAGCTGTATCAGCTGAATCTGGTTAGGCTGAGTGTAAACAGTGGATGAGCATAAAATAATGTCGCTTCAAGCGTACGCTTAGATCTTTTAAACTACCAAGCAGATTTTAAGGCTTTTCTCATCAATAAAAAGAGTGATTAAAGAGGAAGGTTTAAATATAATTCTGCCATCCCGTAAGTTTATTATATTTTTGTATATAATTTTATAGTATTTATTTAAATATGTATCCTACTTCTATGTATCTATGTATATGTCTGTTGTATCTTTATAATTTATGTTATTAGTTAAGTATGTTTTAATTTACGTACTTGGTATTTATACACACTGTTTATCATCTCTTCTTCAATTCTCCTGTCGCAGGTCTGCTGGAAGAAATTTCTTTTGAAATAAGCAGCACCTTTGTGTTCTTTTATCTGTATCTGTATTTGTCTTGGTTTTGCTCTTTTAATTGTCATGTGTGTACGTAAATAAATAAATAAATATTATGGCAGTAAAGAAAAGACCAAAAATGTTGTGTAACAAACAATATTTAACAATATTTTTATGCGCTTACATTACAGACGTTAGCGAGGAAATCTTACAAGATCAAAATAATGTTGTACGAAATTGTATATCTCAAAAAGATCCATAAAAAGGTCCACCAAGCTTAACCCATACTTACTTATTATTACTATAATAAGTAAGTATGGGTAGAGGTATTTATTTTACCAAATAACA
Source organism: Tholera decimalis (assembly GCA_943138885.2). NCBI lineage: Eukaryota > Metazoa > Arthropoda > Insecta > Lepidoptera > Noctuidae > Tholera > Tholera decimalis. Next base: position 49,391,474 of record OW964550.2, on the reverse strand, counting down.
ATATTATGAGTTATTTCACTCCACTGACTGACACCATATAAGTATTTACATAGCACTTGTCCGTAGCCGGGGCGTTCGCTAGTTGTAGATACAAAATAAAATGAAAAATTCCAACATACGTTTTATTATATGTATGTATAATAAAAATATATGTTTTAATCGTAATTGACCAACTGTAAGTAATTCTTTGTCTACCTACCCTGAGAAACCGGGTATATTTTAAACTAACAAGACTAAGCAATACTATAACAATATCAACATTACCTATCCAATCTTTTATTCAATCCACTTTATGTTTAGCGTTATGTTCAGAATTGTATCAGAGAGTACACAACACACGAATAGTCAATGAGTGTAGTCCGCAGTATTGAGTGGTGAGTTTATGTCGCGAGCTCGGCCAATCAGCGACCACTTCAAGACATGTTCTCTGACCAAACAGATCGCGGATGCTGGGCTAGGGTTACACACAACATCACTGGGATAAAGGATACTGTAATAATAAGACATCACAATTGTATAAGATATTTAGCCTCTGCGGAACCCGTGAGCATTGATTTGAACTATTGAAAATTGTTATCGCTTCCCTGTAAAACATTTTTTATCCAGCACTTAGTCACACGTAATTTTTGTAAATAATATTGAAGCAGTCTGTCAGAACAAGAATTGCTTAAAGGCAAAATGAATATTTTTCGGTCGGTCCGGGAATCGAATCGAGTACCTACTGTAGAGTGATGCTCTACAGGAGGTATTCGTAAGCATATGTTTACTAACTTATTGATAATATTTATAATTCATAAGCGTTCGTATTTAATAAGAAAACCAAAAATATGAGTGTAATAATGAGTGACGGGAGAAACTGATCTTTCTAAAGATAAATTAGTGGAGGTTGTTGTTGCATCGTATTTTCTTTCAAAAACTCGATCGTACTGTTACGTAATATTCTGTCTAGTCTGATCTGATACTGTTACATTATATCTTCATAATATTATCGATAGTTTTAACAAACGTCTACTTCTATTAGTCGTAAACTCTCGCTTCATAGTTTGGTAACCCTACCGCGGCTGGCTATACGACACGAATCCCGTCGTGTTGTTGCAGGGGGGAGAGGGGAGAGTACGGACCATGTTCACGGGAAATGGGTCTCTCCTCAACTTGTCGGTCAATAGTGTTCTGTTTATCGTTGTACTATGATGGATAAGCACCATGATGCATAGATTCCGGGAATAGGACTAAATTTAACAATCCGTTTGCCTCAGGATTACTTAATTCTATGTGTCGTATGTAGGTATCTTTTTATTACAGGACAAATTACTCCACTCAGTATTTTCTTTTAGTCTACATTACTAAAGAAATTAAATTATTCAAGCCAATTTATTTTTGAAGTTCGAAATTCTGAGCGAACCATTTAGCTAGCAACTGCTTTGATCTGCAAAGCCATTTTATAAAAATAAGTAAAATATTACAAGGCTTGACTTTATGATTACTTTGTCAAAACTTGGTACACTTTAACATGACTGTGCCAGTTAGGAACAAGTTTAAGTACCTACACGTCGTAACTTGACGCTGAGGTACTTTGGGGCCTGGTACACCCACAGACGTGTCCCGGTATCAATACTTGAAAACTACAACTACAAAGGAACAATGAACTAATTACTCTTGTTATTGCATCTTACAGCTGAAAACCTTGTTGATAATGATAATAATTATAATCTTTTACCTATTAGTATGTGCAAAAGTGTCAGAACAAACTTTATAAATTTTAATTAAAATTCAGCATCAGCACCTCGCAAAGTTACAGATAACATTAATTTATTCGAATTCATGAACTAAACCATCTACAACGTGTAACAGAATAAACGTAATTTCTGAAAGTAGTTGGTTCAGAATCGGCTTCTGAATCGATTTCCGTCATAAAAAATAGGTGTGTAATTTTGACGGGAAAATCTTTCATTTAACTTAAAATGGAAACACAGTATCATGACAAATTAATACAATCCTTAATTCAAGAAAATGCGCTCGTGTGCGTGCCGTCCGCTAATATTGCATGAGTGTATGCGTCTGCGTAAGGATTTTGTATGACGCACATACGTTTTACGTTTAGTAAGGATAACTATTTTATAAAAAATGTCTAGATTTGGTTTCAATTTATTTAGTTACGGATGTTGATTTAGACTTATAATTTAATATTCTAATTGGGGTGTCTGAGGTATTGCGCTTAATCTGTTACACGTTGTATAAAACACATCTTTTTTTTATAGTTGATAGACTTGCGTTTGACCATAATCTCACCTGATGTTAAGCGATGATGTGGTCGAAGATGAAGCACGCTTGCCTAGAAGTAACCTATTCACTCTTGACTTAAAGAAAGAAAGTAAATAATATCATAAATTATCACAATAACTATCATAAGCAGCTCATAACGTGCTCATAACGGCTGGGAAACAGGATACTTTGACACTTTCAGAGGGAATGGGCATTAATCCACCACACTGGATCTGTGCAGGTTAATCAATGTTACATGTCTTCGAACATTTGGGCTTGCTATATGCAAGTTTCCACACGACGTTTTCCTTTACTGTTTTACGAAAAATAAGGTTGTTATTCTTGAAAACGAGACTTTGTATTCGGCACCAATAACTCTAAAGGTTATGCAATTATAGCAGCAAGTATCGTGGCTTCATTCATAAAGTAGGTAGAAGAAAATGTATGGATCAAATATGTCTGGATTTTTTTTTATATATTTTTTTTTTTACTTTAGAGGCAAGTATCGTTGATAAGCGAACCAGCCATAAAAGTAGGTGTACCACGAAGTAGTCAACACTATCGATGGTAATTCCAACCCGTGCACCGCAATGCACCAGCACGCCACCAGTGCCCACACATCGCACGATGGATCGCGCTCGTTAAGATCTATAGCTGATTGGCGACAGAACATGCACGCAACGCCTTATAACCTACATCTTTATTATACATGACGTCGACATTGTCGTCTACTAGCGATATTGTTCAAACAAGAATAAAGTAAAGCTTGATAATCCCGTGGCTGCGGAATGGTAGTACGCCGCCCTGGAACACAAGCGCAACTTAACAAACAGCACGTGTTTTTAGGCAGAAGAAGACGGACATCACCGCTACACCCAAAGCAGTAGGAGTCATTTGATGTTTTTCCACCCGAATAAAAAAGGCTTAATAAGTTGAACGCCAACGCGGTCAGTGCTGACCGACACTGAGCTTTCCTTTTAGGCCAAGCAAAAATCACAGTTCTATCCAAAGTTAGACCATATGTTTTTTTATTTGTTGGTTTGACGGGAAGCCAAACGCAAAAAATAAAAATAAAATTAGATAGTTATATCTAATGTCCAAATGTATGTTTTCGTTAACAAAAGTCAACTTTAGTCATTAGTTAGTTAATTATGGAGATATTAAACGCACTGACCGACGCGGCCCGAACGGCAAGTGTAGTTGTCGGTCATCACTGACCGACGCGGCCTGAACGCCATTTTTCAACCGACGACAAAAAGAGGAGGTTATCAATTCGACGCGTATATATATATATTTTTTTTAATGTATGTTCATCGAGTACTCGAAGACGGCCGAACCGATTTGGAAAATTCTTTCTTTGTTCTAATGGGTATACTTCGAAATTGGTACCATTATCACCAAAGTCAGGATCTGATGATGGGATCTTGGAGAAATCGAGGGAACTCTTCAAATATTATAGCCACACCTATGGCGTTTTGGGTATTTCTTATAGTAACTTGTGCAGTTGCTCTCAAAAAGTACCATTTGGGGAAGTGGAACTGATGATGAAGACCACAGATGGCCCCCAAAACTTCTCAATAATAAGTATTGAGTGTATTGCGATTCGATTACTTGAATATGGATGTTAAGCACTTTATGCTCGTCATAATGCATATGGTGATGTAGAGCTGATGGTGAAGTACCAGGAGAACTCCTCAACAATTAACGGCCCAGCATTGGGAAAAGCAATATTTTGTAAAAGTTTATAAGTAGTTGACATTTAGGCTCTTGTAACTAGGTAAATTAAAAATCATCCAACTAAAAAGAGTGAAATAAAAACTTTTTACCAAAAAATTAAACCGACTCCCAAAAAACACTGCAAAGTGAAAAATAACTTTAATTTCGGAAGTCGGTGCCAAAAACGAAAAAACAAAACTAAAGACACCGACTACCGAAATTAAAGTTATTTTTCACTTTGCAGTGTTTTTTGGGAGTCGGTTTAATTTTTTGGTAAAAAGTTTTTTTTTCTTGGCGTTAAACGTGTTAATAACTAAAAGTTCGTCAGAATGTGCAAATGTCCAAACTATGATGGAGGGTTTTGTGATATAGCACAGCCATACTCTGCTTAGTTTAAGTTTTTACTGAATAAATCACTCATAGTATAGTCTTGACATATAACTTTGGTTGTATCTACACAAGATCACTATGTAACATGTTATTGTGTTACTATTGACTTACATAATCTTACGCATGTGTGTTTTGTGTGAGATGTTTGTATCAGTAAACTTTATTATTATTCAAGTTCGCATTAAGACAAATTGTTATGATGGCTTATGAAGTTATTGGCTACTTAACTGTTTTTATAGCACAGATAGCAACAGTTGAAATATTACTTGTCAAGAAATCTAAACAATAACTTCTAAAGTAATTGTCAGTTTCGAGCAGTACCCAAGAAGGTTTCGCAGAATAACTTTCTAAATGTAAAAACACATTAAAAAATGTAGAGTTATATGTACATCACATAAAAATATAGATTACTAGCTCTTCACGCTGCTTTGCTCGTGAGAAAGGCTTTTTACAGCGGTCAAAAAAGTAACCAAGTTTCTTCAAAATCGGTTTAGTAGTTTAGAGTTTAGACGTTAAAGTGTAACACACAGACATTAGCATTTATATTAGTATTCAATATCAAAAATAAACCAAGAAAAATTTCATAGAAATGCTTTTAGTAAAAATACACAAAGATTACGAGCAAAAAAAAAACTGTGAGCTTGGGTAGTTGAAGCTAATGACAATCTAGAAGCTCCTTTGGTTACTTAACGCTGAAGTGTAACAGGCTATTAATCGCCTCTTCGCGATCTACGCGAGAAAATTATCTTGCCCTGAGGACCCCTTGACCTGAACAATATGCTAGCTGATGCTAACGATTTTGTACTGAAATAATAAAGCGGTGTATGAGAGTAGATTTTAGAACCATAATATTATCTCTATACAAAACAAACCCACTCGATTACCAATGGTCAAAAGTTCGTTAATTTTAAGTCATAATAATCGATTTTTTGTGAGCGTTTGACAACCAACCTTTGTTAATTACCGATCAATCAAATTGAAAAAAAATTTTTTGCAAAAAATAGAACCGACTTCCATATCAAAACACTACAAAGGCAAAAATAACTTTAATTTCGGAAGGCGGTGTCAAAAACGAAAATATATACAAAACTAAAGACACCGCCTTCCGAAATTAAAGTTATTTTTGCCTTTGTAGTGTTTTGCTAAGGAAGTCGGTTCTATTTTTTGCTAAAAATTTTTTTTTCACGCTTTTTAGTGGGTCGGTTTGTAATTTATCTAGTTACAAAAGCCATAATGTCAACAACTTATCACCTTTTACAAAATATTGCTTTTCCCGATGCATAGCCGTTAATTTTTGAGGAGTTCTCCTGGTACTTGACCATCAACTCTACATTACCATATATGTATTGTGACGAGCATAATTAAAGTGTTTAACATCCGTACTCAAGTAATCGAATCGCAATCCACGAAATACTTATTATTGAGGAGTTTCAGTGGCCATCTGTGGTCTTCATCATCAGTTCCACTTCCCCAAATGGCACTTTTCGGAAGCAACTGCTCAAGGTATTATAAGAAATACCCAAAACGCTATAGGTGTGCCTATAATATTTGAAGAGTTCCCTCGATTTCTCCAAGATCCCATCGTCAGATCCTGATTTCGTAACAATGGGACCAACTAGAAACTATACCTATTCAAACGCAAAAAGAATTTTTCAAATCGGTTCAGCCGTCTCCAAGTTATTAGGTAACATACATAAAAAAAAAAAAAAGTTCAAGACGAATTATAAACCTCCTTTTTTTGTAGTCGGTTAAAAACAGATGATCTTATAAAAACATGGACAGAACCCGCATGCAAAGGGCGCGAGATCGAATCAATCAGTCGGGGGCAGCAGCCTGCAGCTTCGCAAATTGACTCAACATTTTACTGTACAATTTTCTTTGTGTCTCCACTGAGCTGAGAGAGCTGCATTCCTACTTTTTGCATCGTCACTGGCTTTGTTCGCGACACTTCACTTTTGTCTACGTTGGAAATTGAGTTCCTCAGCAGCAGTAATGTCCCGTGAATTCTCGCTCAAGTGCGCATAAAACAACCACGATCCTATCTATTCCCGTGGTTATAAACGCTTTCTTGTTTTGCTTTATATCATAATAATCTGAATAAGATCTATGTTATTTTGACCATGCTTCAAACAATCAATCTACAAAGATTTTAGCTATAACTAGGTACGTACTGTATAAGTACCTATCCAGTTATAGCTAAGCGTATGTAGATTATATTATGTTAATAGCCTGTCACATTAATGCACACTCGTGATCTTGATGGTATAGCACTTAGCGCAGAAGCACTCAGATTTTATTCCTTATGAAAAAGCATGAATATTCGGTATTGACATTTTTTATGCCATGCATTTGCCGCATAAGTACGACAGTGTACAACTACTTTATGTTGTAATAAATAACATCAAATTGCTAGCTAACAGATAAAGCTTACCTAACCATACTAGTGTTCAAAATAAAACTGCTATGTCGTCATACCTTGTAAAAAATATAATGTGTATTTCGTAACGACATATTCTCACGAAGTCGAATGCATTCGTGATATGAGACAGTTTGCTTGACACCGCGATATCGCAGCTGAAATTGCTTTAAAAAATAATCAAATTGAGTACGCTCGAGGGGCGAGCGCCGACTTACGACGACGATGTATGCAATTGTGCTGGATTCAATTTTAACTTTTATCAGTCTGCATTGAAAATAACTTATTCATAGAATATTACGAGTTAGTGTAACTGATTTAGAGTTGGAGTCATTGGCATTACTTTGTGTAATCTAATGTTTTTAAGACTAAAAGTATCGCTATGAAAAGCTTTCGCATTTGCTCGTTTCATAAGAGTGTAGCCTTGATTTTTCAACAGTGTCTAACCGATATCACTTGCTTAGCTATTGATAAAATATGAGTGATCAGAAATGGCTATCGGCCTCCACAAAAAAAATATAATGCTCCAGACAGTTCACTAACTTATCGCTTGTGAGACGTCAACAAACTCGGTTAGATAAAGATGAAGATTGCTTCAAAACAGATTTCTCTCAGAAATGTAAAGTGTGTTTGGGCAAAACTTGCGACAGCACATAAATCTAAGTGCGAGATAGCTCACGGTTCTTACGCGGTAAACACAATTTCAGGACAGAATTTATCATTATAAGTTTGATCTGATCTCTTCTGTTACGTTGCGTAAGGTGTCTTTGAATGCTTTTATAATATGATCATCAATATATTGTGTTTATCTAGATCATATCTTTCCAACCTTTTCCATAATAGCAATTAACTTCTTTTTATTTTAGTTAAACTGAGAAGTCCACTACTTCGATCCATATTGTAAAATAATTATCGTACAGTCTAATTTTTATTGCAAAAATTGGTACAGGTAATCTGCAACAAAATAATCTCTTGATAATCTCCCTAAATATATCTATACTAATATAATAATATTATAAAGAGGAAACCTTTGTATTTTTGTATGTTTGTATTGAATAGGCTCAAAAACTACTGGACCGATTTCAAAATTTCTTTTACCATTACTTAGAGGGATTCTTCCGAATCCGTATAGGCTATATTTTATCCCGGAAAATAGATAGGATTTTTCGTGGTAGTGAAAATTGTGGAGTAAGGCGTCGAAAAAACTGCCGTACGTTAACGATTCTCGCGAACGCTGCCTATCCTACTTCCTACTAATCCTACTATCCTACTAATCCTACTAATATTATAAATGCGAAAGTTTGTGAGGATGGATGGATGTTTGTTACTCTTTCACGCAAAAACTACTGAACGGATCTGATTGAAATTTGGTAAGTTGATAGTTGACATTCTGGAATAACACATAGGCTACTTTTTATCCCGAAATTCCCACGGGATCAGGATTTGCACGGGAAAACCTTCCTACGCGTACGAAGTCGCGGGCAGAAGCTAGTATTTAATATAAACATTGCACCCGTGCGAAGCCGGGGCGGGTCGCTAGTATATGATAAAAATGGAGTTAAGAAATAAAAAGAGTGCAAATAAACAATTTCTATGCTATTATGCGTAAGGAAACCCTATCTGTGGTGCAAAGGGGGGCCAAAAATCAACCTGAAAATTATTGCGCGCTGAATGAACTCAGTTTTCTTGTGCCGATTATTTAACCTGCATGTGAGAGGTGCTGGATAATGAATTGTTCGTTTTGTGATATTGTGAGTTTCCATTGTTATTTATTTTTAACCGACTTCAAAAAAAGGAGGTTTACAATTCGTCTTGAACTTTTTTTTTTTTTTATGTATGTTACCTCATAACTCAGAGACGGCTGGACCGATTTGAAAAATTCTTTTTGCGTTTGAATGGGTATAGTTTCTAGTTGGTCCCATTGTTACGAAATCAGGATCTGATGATGGGATCCTGGAGAAATCGAGGGAACTCTTCAAATATTATAGGCACACCTATAGCGTTTTGGGTATTTCTTATAGTACCTTGTACAGTTGCTCTTGAAAAGCACCATTTGAGGAAGTGGAACTGATGATGAAGACCCCAGATGGCCACCGAAACTACTTAATAATAAGTATTTCGTTGATTGCGATTAGATTACATGAATATGGATGTTAAGCACTTTATGCTCGTCACAATGCATATGGTGTAGTAGAGCTGATGGTGATGTACCAGAACTCCTTAAAAATTAACGGCTCTGCACCGCGAAAAGCAATATTTTGTTAAAGGTGATAAGTAGTTGACATTTTGGCTTTTGTAACTAGATAAATTACAAACCGACCCTCTAAAAAGAGTGAAAAAAAAAACTTTTTAGCAAAAAATAGAACCGACTTCCATATAAAAACACGACAAAGGCAAAAATAACTTTAATTTCGGAAGGCGGTGTCTTTAGTTTTGTATATATTTTCGTTTTTGACACCGCCTTCCGAAATTAAAGTTATTTTTGCCTTTGTAGTGTTTTTATATGGAAGTCGGTTCTATTTTTTGCTAAAAAGTTTTTTTTTACTAAAATAGTTTGTATGGTTTTCTTAAACTAATTTATTTATTTCAGGACTGAAGTGGTCTGAAAATAATCACTTTTTATTTATTTTGGCATTCGTACCTACTTGGATTACTTTACAAGTATCAGCATAACAATAATATTGGGTACTTCGAAAATTATATAATTATTTTTATTACTACACATAATTTTAGTAAAGGTATTTTTTTATTCAACGTATAAGCAAAACAAACATACCTTACTAATGATCAAAATAATATAATAACAACATTGAACAAAACCTAAAAAAGTGTGTCTCTGAATGTACCTATAAAAAAATAACTAGACTGACTGAGAGACTGGAAATAATGACTATATCTTGTAAACAATAAAACAAATTGTAGTCATTATTTCCAGTCTCTCTATCATCTATTACTGTTTTCTTAATATGTATACATAATTCTTTACAGTACTCAATACTTGACACAAACTCTGTACAACTGTCAAATACTGGTTACAAGTTGGCTCTTGTAAACTTTAAAACCACACAGTAAACCGAGCTCACACGTTAAAGATTGCAGTACCACTGAAGTTATAATAGTTAGAAGCTTATCGCATCATGCACCATTATACTCATAATCCAGTTTGTGTTGGAGTTGCGTGTCGCGATAACAAGCTATGTTTTACGTCACTTTGCTGATGTGCTGGAACATTGCCTTTAATCTGACGACTGCCGAACGCTCATAGAGCAGTCTGGGTTGTGGGTTTTTAAGTTTTTGTTTTAATGAGTTTCTGTACTTTAATAATTAGATTCAATTAAAATATCTACTTAAATTTTGTAAGTTCAATATATCATCCCTTATATTTCTTAACACAGCATGAAACTAATAAGCAGTAGTAAGCAGTCAGTAAAAATTGGCCAAGTGCGAGTCAGACTCGCCCATGAAGGGTTCCGTAGTAACTATAATAATATATTTGACGAAAAAAAATCCTTAAAAAATTCTTAAAACTAGCTTATTTACATTTTTACTACTACGCTAAATAACTTTGTTTTTCATAGTGTTTGTATGAATTACAAAGTTATATTTGCGGTTTTAGAAAATATACTGTATCTCAAAAACTGCTGACCCGATTTCGTTCAAATTAATTTTGGTTGAAAGTTTACATTAAAATCTATAGACACATATTTTTTTTAGATTTTTCACTCCATTATTATGGAAGTTAGAGGGGGGGGGGGGACACACATTTTACCATTTTGAAATCTTTTAAACGATTGACTTTATGAAAAAGTGGTTTTAGAAACTCTTATATCATTTTTAAAGACCTGTCTATAGGTACTACACACGCATAGGCTTCATGAAAAAAAATATTTTCAGTGCTAGTTCCCTTTATTTTAAATATTTTTTAATTTTTTTCGTTAAATCGGAAAGCGGTTCACAAAATACATCTACTTACTAAGTTTCACATGTATAGTCTTAATAATTTCGGAATAAAATGGCTGTGATATACGGATGGACGGACAGACAGACAGACAGACAGACGGACAGACATATCGAAACTATAAGGGTTCCGTTTTTTGCCATTCGGCTACGAAACCCTAAAAATGAAGATCATTAAAGAGATTACTGTGCATAAAAAATATCTTCGCGGCAAAAAAGAAACGTTCCTACTCAAACTGTTAACCATGTCAAACGAAACAGTGAATCATGTTCTAAAATTGAAAACCCAGTTCCCGAAATAGCGGCTCAAAATACTAGCTCAATTTCTGACAGCTTCCCGACGAAATATTTACTCTGTATTACAAACTCGAATCCCGAACTTCAAAACACTGAGCCGAAACTGAGCTTGTCACTCCGACAGTGGAAACTGCGACAGTTGTCACGTGCGCCAACTGAGGCCGCGGTACCTGCCCAGCACACGCGACTCTCGACCTTGCTGCACCAGACATAAGGTGGACTGCATGCAAAGTGGGAAGGTGGCCAGTAATTCAGTTTGCAGTGAAGTTATTATAGGGACGTATCAAGCGGTGTCAACGGGCCCAGCGCGCGGCGGAAGCAATTTCGCTTTTGACGCTATTCGTAACTGTTCTCATAAGCAAAGTTAGACGGACGGTGTGTGAGCGGAGTGTTTACGGACATGCGATTTATAGGTTTAATGCTGAGACATTTGTTGCATCCGGGTCATATGGAAAACTAGTGCTGAATAAACGATATTGCACAAACGTGATGATATTTCAGCGAACAACAGTATTTTTAAAACTCCTATAAAAAGCCACAACGTAAGTAATGTTCTTCGATAACCGCATTCAGCCACCTCGCGCTACAGTCGCTCAACAGCTGCCAACATTCCGTGGAAATAACTCACGAGCCAATTTTCACATTTTGCCGCATGTTTTACAAAATATAATATCTTTTTCACATGTCAAAGCGCACAACTCACACGCTTACAAATACAGAATTCAAAATAAATATTTGTAGTCAATTCTCACTGACAATATTTAGCTATTTTATGTTTGTAAAAATCCTCGACTACCTTCTATTATTTTTTTTAAAAAGAGAACTAGCAAATGTGGGTGCAATTCAAATTACTGGCAGCAATTTTTTGTTCCAACTAAGCTTATTATTATGCTTAGGTCTGGAGTGGGTTCACGGTGATAGGGTAATGGATGGGGTTCGAACCCGTGACCTCCCAATCACAAGTCCGTCGCCTTAGCCATTAGGATATTGTCGCTTCAAATCTATTTTTTTTTTAACTATGTCCTGTAAAAAATGTTAAAACGAAATTGTTAAAATATCTTACGACCTTATAAACAAATGTTAGTGTTTTTCAATGGTTCAATAATAGTTAATAGCGGTTTATTATGGCCATAATAAAGTTCCAATGTATCACCCACTCGCCATTAAAATTTTCGCAGAATTCCGAGCACGTTAGTAAGTAGCGACAGGTCATGTTAGCCGCGTAATAACCAACACACATCCAACTTTCACAATTACGCCAACGATTAGTTAGGTTCTATACGTCACACGTCGCCCTATCTGAAATAAAATCAGAGTTGGGCGGCGGGCGACACCGCGGGACAAGCGAGGCTTCATTTCAACATGTTCCACGACACAGTTACTCCGCAGTTTAATTATATTTTCCAACTGTTTTATTACTCTGCTTTAGCAAATGGACGCTTGTGGGATATGAGGTCGACTGTTATTTTTTGCAGTACTTGGAAAACTATGTTTAAACAGCATGATACGAATAAGGGAGCCCATTTTATTGTGTTTGGAAGTATTCCAGGGTAAAGAAAAAAATTGGATACAAGATTCATGGCTTGTTTCTATTCTTGTAAAAATCATACATTGATTTGAAAATTACGGGTAGATTTTAAGAAGGGAATTCATAAGTCAAAGACGCAGAGGAAGCAAAACACAGTTATATGATTTTTAACCGACTTCTGAAAAAGGAGGAGGTTCTCAATTCGGATGTTTGTTTGTTTTTTTTTTTTTTTTTTTTTTTATGTTTGTTCGGGCATAGCTCCGTCGCTCGCCAACCGATTTGATAAATTCTTTTTTTGTTGGAAAGGGTATACTTTCCAAATGGTCCCATGAAAATTTTATCGACATCGAACAAGCCGTTTCTGAAAAATCAACAAAAGTCTAAAAAAAATATTTACATTGATGATCTTTTCGGTTACTCTATATTGTGTTTTTTGTTCGCGCGTTTTTAGTTTTTTGTTGTTGACATTTTGGCTTTTATAACTAGATTAATTACAAATTGACCCACTAAAAAGCGCGAAAATAAAAACTTTTTTGCAAAAAAATAAAACCGACATCCATATCAAAACACTACAAAGCCAAAAATAATTTTAATTTCGGAAGGCGGTGTGAAAAAAAAGAAAATACAAAACCAATAACACCGACTACCGAAATTAAAATTATTTTTGGCTTTGTAGTGTTTTGATATGGAAGTCGGTTTTATTTTTTTGCAAAAAAGTTTTATTTACAAACTTGATGAAAGTCTAAAAAAGCTTGAGGAAATTTTTAAAGAGATACCGCGGTCTTTTTACGCAAGGGCAACTGAAACAACAGGGTGGGGTTTTAGTCAGTCCGAGTCTAACACTCTCTTCTGGTCTATCCAGAGCGAGAGGAGAGTTGATGATTTAACCCTGCAAACAACTAACAACAGAACTGTGTTATAAGTTTAAAACCAACTTCTCACAAGCCATAGCAAAAAGTGATCCCAGTTTGCCAGTAGCTGGCTCCGCAGGAGACGCCAGCACCCCACCTTTGTTTTCTGGGTAGGAAAATCATCGAATGACTTCTCCCGCTCTGGGTTAAGCGGAAGGGGGTGTCAGACGTCTACTGACTAAAAACCCACCCTGTTCCTTCAGCTGCCCTAAAGTTCCGTGGCCGCGGTATCTCGATAGAACTCTCCCGCAAACCCCGGCAGGCAATGGCCCTACGAGGCCCCGTCACTGGTGTTGACAAAACTTTCAGGCGCGCGTGGAAAACGACGCGCCGCCGACCCAGGCCTGGTCCTTACCGAACGGTGAGCGACCCTTGCTCGCCGTCCGCAAGCCCGCGCCGTGAGGAAGAGAGTTGCCTCTCCCTCGCGCGTTCGGCCTCCTCTTTCACTAGCATGACTGCTTTGCAGAAGGAGGCGACTGCATCCCATTTCTTCTCGCTCCACACCATGGTCTGAACCAGAGCAGGGCGCGAGAGGTCGCCGCCACCGATCGCCTGTACGAGGACACGACGGTGCTCCGCCCAAGCAGGGCACACCTCCACCGTATGCTCCACCGTATCCTCCAGGCGGTCCTCACAATGACGACATCCGGGCGTATCCTCCGGCTGTATCCGAAACAGCCATGTCCGATCAGCACCTGCGTCAGGCGAAAGGTGAGGACGCCGTGGCCAGCGCCCCACCTGGAGCGACAATTCGCAATATCGCAAACTCTTTACATGGTGTAAATAAAAATCTGCCGACAAATGTCGTCGGGTATGCAGCGCTCGCGTGACACCCGCGTTAAATAATGTGAAGGCATGAGCCTACGATTTATGAGCCGGGCGTAGCACGCGCGCTCCTCACGCCACGCCAAGCGTGCGATCGGCGTGCGCCGTGCGCCGTCACGTGGCGTCGCGCGCCTATAAATAGCGCTCCTTGTTTTATAGCGCAGTAAAAGCAGTGCAATTAAACTTTACGAGCGTGACGTCAGATGATGTGGCTTGCAAACAAATGGCACAGTTGATAAGACGCGCGGAGTCACGAGGTTTATGTTGCATTATGTAGATGTACCTGGATGAGCCCTGGAGCCGTCACTTGACGTGATGATAAGGAACTTACCTGAAACAAAACGAAATTATAAATTAATACACGCGTTTCACAAAGAATTGCTTTTAAAATATGACTATTAATGTTTCCGTTTATTTAGGTGAATAAAATTTCCTACAGTATTCCAAATTAATGTAATTGGAATGGTACCGAATTTAAAACAAAAGTGCTGATCCCACGACCTGGTAAAACCCGGTAAACCAAAAGGAGCGAGAGAGATGAAAATGTTTTCTATTTCAAGTAATTTGTCTTTACCACAAACATTGATCCTTCCTCGACTGTCGCGTAAATAGAATACAGATTTTTGACATCAAACACGTGTAGCGTTTTAACTAAACCCAACATAATGTGTAGTCTGTATGGCTTTACGAGTACGCAAGAATCTTAAAAAACAACTTGTTATAGTTTTTCTTTTTTGATATTTCTATTAAGTTTATAAATAGCGTCGATTATCCGAACTAATTGGGGGACGTGGGTGTTCGGAAAACCGGTATTTTCGGATAATCGAACTACCTATATGTATATTGATTCAGCCATCCATATTCACGTACAGGTAAATGAAAACCATATTTACATTTATATCTTCAATGACAAGTAGGAATTGAACGAAAAAAGTGCAGACAATCTTGTAGTAAAACATGAGTACGTATGCACTAGGTACAATTAAAGCTCAAAAAATCTTAAATCTTCGTCTGTTGAAGCAAGCCTACCCACTTACGAACGGCTAGGTCACGCACTTTTTAAGGACAGATATTTGATACTGGTCGCTTTCAGCCTGTGTTTCAAACCAACGCAAGACAATATTTAGATATTGCTTAGGCAAGTAAACGCTTCAGAAGCACTAATTACGTTTTTATCTTCATTATCTGAACTTGTAGTTGAAGAAGTGCTAGCGGTGGCGTCAGCCTTATTAGTCATGAGGTCTAAAATTTCGCTATTCTACATAATTTCGTTCCTTATATTTCCATCCATTGTTGAACCTCTTCTTTATCACATTCATGCCAATAGGAGCGGAGACGTAGTAGTTCGTATAAGCGGTCGTTCGGTTAAGCGACGTTTGGATAATCGACGCTCCAATATCCTTCAAGTTTTGAATCTATCCAACTAAAGGAATAGACGAGACAAATTATAAAAAAAAAAACTTCTGCTTGTACTTAATATATTAAGTTCAAAGCGTATTAAACTTTTATTAACATTTTCATTCTAAATGTAGATTACAAAATCGTTTCAGGCATCGTTCAATTCAACATTTTTATCAATTTAAAAGTGATTTAACTCATACGTAAGCCGACGGAAGGATTCCCTCGTGTGATTTCGTAATCCTTTTATTTAAACGCTTGGTGCTTCAAGTTTCAAAAACTGGCCGTTTAAATGAACATTTGTTTGTTTTTCTTTATTACAAATTTGACAAATGAGGTGTTTCTACTAACAGCCCAAGTAAAAAGTGTTTTATTTCGTTGAAAACATTTAATTTAAGGGATGCGTAGTAATAAACATTTTTATGCCCTATGATGAATATAAACTTCTACTATGAAATGACAAAGAAAATTTCGTGTTTGCATATTATTACGTATTTAGTTTTTATTATTGTACAATATAGTCTTTATGTAAGTATTATTATATTGTCTTTTGTAACTTTTTTATCTTTGCACTTTGTTTTTTTTTTATTCGTTTGCGTGTGCTATCTATATAATAAAGTAAACGACGACAGTTTCAGCACAGTACTTCAAATATATATAAATATAATTGAAGTGCAGTCTGTGAGTGTGTCAGTACGAGCCTGAAGGACCACATTACCCCAGGGCGGCGGACATGCATGAGGATTTCTACGTCAGAAAAAAGTGCTTAAATTTATCTACACGATACTCACCGCAAATACACACTATTTTTTTTAAATTGGAAAATCTGTTTTCCTGTTTGTCTAGCGAACGAACGACGAGAAAAAAAAGGATTCGAACTACGTTGTAATGTATCCGTCAGTTAGGTTAGTTCTTACTGTCCTGATAAATTATAAATTTCAAATCCTATGGTTTCACTTCCGCATTAGGATTGGTGATAATGGGTTTGCAAGTCTGAGCTAGTGATTTTGTCACCTGACCAAAATCACTAACTCACACTTCTTAGATTAAATTTTAATAGGTACTATTAAGATGTACCTACTGTATTTTAAAACTAGGTAATACTTTGAATTTCTAGAAGAGAATGTAACTTCCATTACTGGTGGCTATTCGTTGCAGGGTCACTGTTATTCCAATCTAGGTTGAGATGTCTTTCGTCAGTCAAATCAGACTGAAACAAGATTTAGTTAAAATATTAGCATTTATGAAGCTTAAAGGACAGTGTGTTATTTTATTTTTAACACTCTGTTATTTCAAATTTAAGAATAAAATACAACAAGCCCAAAGCTAATGAAATCGACCGCCAACACTCCTAAAGTATGATGAAACAGCCGACACAGTTACACAGAACTTACGTTCATAAAGTTAAAAATATAATGAAACCGCGCTCTGTGGATGCCCGGTAAACTACCTTTCATGTGGTTAGTTGGAGAGCCCCCCCCCCCCCTCCCCCTGCCAACAACGGCTTATATACGCTCATAGCAAGCCGTATTTAACAAACTTTATAATTACTGTGGTCACCTACATAACATACTTATCACTGGCCGCACTATGGTCCATCCAACTTTATCTATTATTCACAGTCTCTCAGCGCTTCATATATAAGATTTAGCTTGAATAAGTTATATACATAAGTTATTCAGCTGTCTGGATGGGCTAGGAATGTTATATCTTTAGATATTTATTATTCATCGATGAATACAAGATTAAGTTGTGAGATCGGACCGAGTATTGCACCTTGAGGAACGCCCATGACAAAATAACACGCGATGTTAAATAAACTGACTAGATAAAGATACTTTATTCAACCATGTAATATCATGTTTTTCTCTTCGAAATAATCTAATAACGTAGCATTATTATCTCAGAATCAAGTCCACCATAAAAAAGAAATGACAGTACACAAAACAAACAAATAAAACTTTCTAGTGTAATCAAGCAGGAGCAAGCAAAATAAAATAATCTGCAAAGAAACGTAGCGGAATTACCGCAAAAGTACAAAAGACAAAGAGAGGTCCTGAAATATGACTTGCTCTTTATATTATTCAGTATTGTAAAAGAAATTGAATTATCATTCCCACAAGAATATAGGATTTTCAATAAATAGGATAGCGAAATGCTTTTAGATAGGTATTATGTAGCGCGCGTGCGGTTTTATCGCATTCACATTGGATTTTATCAAGGGGAATATATGTTGTTTCATTATTACACTGCATATTATTTTCTTTAGTCGTACTGAAATCTGCTTATTTCTTATGGATGCTGGATGATGTTGCTTTTAACTTTTGATTTCTGTTTGACTTAACTCATTCGTCTGCCTATAAAAGTTGGAAGTTAAATAATGAAATCGTGTTTGTGTTACTTTTGTTGGCTTATCGGCTTATACTGGGTACTTGGATATTATTACAATTTTAGAACTTAGCACGTTGTTGTTATATGTACAAAGTTGTGAAGTTAATAAAAGATAACAAGGAAACTTCAGCCTTTTAAGATGTCGCACTGGCCAGAAGGGTGCGTTAGCTGACTCTGTGTGCTTAGTTGTTTTCCCAAGATACCCCAAATAATTCCCATTCTGTAATAGTGGTAGATTTTGTGTACATTGATAAAATAATCTTTATTATTAATATGTTCATAACATTTATTAAGTGAGTATTCATCATCTTGTGAGAACTTTCTTTGAGCAAATTTTGTCTCCTTCAAAACTTTAAATAAAATACAGCTTCATGAAAAAAGTACGCCCAACAGTGTCGCATGCCCCGCCAAATACAAAATTGTCAGCTAACAACTTGTCTAGCCCGACATGCAGGTTATCACAAATGAATGAAGCCATGTTATGATATTGGTGTAGCGTCGCGTCGCGGGAGCTCGATCAAACTTGCAACTTTAATTAAAAGTGATCCGACTAACTTGTAATGTGAAGCGGGACCTTTTGAATTTAAATATTTATTGAGAGCTGAGACATACGACGACGTCGCGAGTCGCGGACGAACGCGAGAGGAGATGGGAAATTAAATAAGGAAAGTGTTCGCAAAGGCGCGGGTAAATGGACCGTAAAGTATATTTAATTATGAATTAAATTGTGCGTATACGTCTCTATGAGGCTAGTAACTGTATAGGTATGTCACGAAAACGAATGAAGAATATCAATTGTAGTCTCGAAAAGTAATATAGCTTTGGGTAAATCAACAGTTATACACAGCTACCAATAAAAATAGACATAAATGAATGCATTAAAATAAAAACTCTTGTTCAACTATAAACAATAATAATAAAGTTTATTTTCCGAAGCAGATAAAGGTTTAGTCAATAAGTTAATAGTGTAAATGATATCGGTGCATATTTTTCAGTTGGTTTATGAAATTAAACGCTGCTATAACCTATATTAATAAAGCTCTGTCTCTAAAACAGATCTAAGAGATCTTATGCCGAATGACAATAGCATGTGAATAAATAGCAGGTAACGGAAGTGTTTTAAAAAATTCCGTAATGGAGCGTCTGTAAGTAATGAGTCTGTTTTATTATTCCTAACCATAATAAAATAGACACCGACATAAATGAAAAGCTTGTAATCCCTAATGAGATGCAATTTGCTACAGTCCTCTGAAGTGAACTTCATTTGTGTAGTATAATTACACAAATATAAGTTAGTATGAATGCGGTCATAAATATCTCAGTTGGACAGTAATAGGAAAACACAAGTAAGGCTGTAAAACATGTACCGTCAGCGAATGCAAGGTGCACGCGAAAATGAGATATTAATAATACAGACATCCCGGCGAAAACTCGAGCCATTCCCCGAGTTATACATTGATAATGCCCAAATATGTTATTCCTAATAGAAGCAAGAGACGAAGGAATTATTGACGTGTGAGTAAAGAATGATTTACATATATTTTAAATTATTTTGATATTTTTTAAACTTTATGCTCAAGTTAAGTTCACTAATGTGGATTTTGAGATGTAGTTTATTGCCTTATGAATAAGATCGATGTATATCTCCCACTTTCATTTCGCCACTAAAGCGGAGGGCATCGAGGAGTACGTGCGCCGATAGATCAAGTACACGGCGAAAGTGCAGCTGATGGAGTTTGTGGTGCGATTACCAACTTGTCTCCTGAACCTCGTTAAGGCAGATAACTTTTGACCACAGGGCTCTACCTAACTATGTTAGTAAGGTTTAAGCTCCTATTTGTTATGCTAATTTGTTATGTTATTGGTTAAGCTAATTTGTTTTTTTTTAATATTTATGTAGGAAGTTAATTCAGAACGCATAATAAATTTAAGAAACGAATTGCGTATGAACGCAGCGATCAGTGAATGACAGAGTAGGAGAAGGAGCCAAGAGAGTTAAGACGTAAAGACGTTCAATAATTGTAAGAAGTTAATAAAAAGGAAAGGAATTCAAAAAGTTAAGGTATCATTTCGGTCATTCACATCACCCTACATGTATATTAGTTTGTATCATCTAATATTTATGCGCTGCAGATGCTTGATAAAATAATAATACATGATTTACTATATTTTTAATAGCAACCATGGTATCCCTGATGAAAGCTGTAGTTAGCCAGTTTGTGATTCAGGATTTAGTGTTTAGTGAAACGCTAATCAGAATTATGATTATTTCGATTCTTTTTGAAAATTTCCGATTTATTTGGGGCAAAATGCGAGTGTGCCTTCGGGGAGTACCGGTTTCGTGTCAAGTTTTTCAGGTATAATAATGACTTTTCTGTTTGGAATTTAAATATAAGTCTATTTCTGAGTCCGCTTCAATAGGAAAAGAGAAAATATTTACCATTGCTCAATGGAAAATTATTTTAGTACTCTAGGATAGTATTAGAAGCTACAACGCACTCACTTACACTATGACGTCTAAAAATATTTCCTTCACTCCTTCTAACGGATTTGCTTGTATTTGACGGAGGCGTGTCCCTACCCATGTGTCGGGCAAAGTCAACATTTTAGCGCTGAGCACACAAACAACTAATGTTTGCTCGCGCTAGCAACAGTTTTAATCTAAAGGAAATTACTATGTAAAGTACCCATTACTTTGGCTAATATGCGAAGTGACTGGCAGTTAAACTAGCGTGTGTTGCATGAACCTTAGACTTAGCCAGTTAATCCTTATAACGAGGTAAGCGAGGGCTTGATTACATAAATAATGTGATTAAGCGGATAAATTACATAAATCAAACACCTGCAAGATAGGTTAAACAAAATTGTTGGTAATGTTAACACACATTTGTGTAAGATATGAATGCACTTAGTTTAAGGATGGCACTCAAGTCCATCAGTTTAAATATTTTAACTCCATCTCACGTGCTACTGAAACAGAATTTGCATCTCAAATGACCAACAATTAAACACTACAACTTTCTATGTCATAGAGGTTAAGCGTTGGGCTAAAAGACTTCAACATGGAGTTATTATCATATTAAAAGAACCAATATAACTGTTACGACGAATTATAATATAAAGTAGCCAACATTTATTGTGAACGGTATACAATTATTATTCTGGGAGACACGCTAACGTACTAAATGTATGGCTCGAGTGAACCATAATAATGGCATTAAACGGCTTGAGCACCGGCCGGCGCCGACAATGTGCGCCCGCGATTCTTTGAAGCGCCCGACTAATATAGTTATAAGTGGAAGAACGCGCATTAACTACATTTTATTGGCATAATTACTCACCTGAAATATGCAGAACGGTTCATAGCGACAAGTATACTAATCAAATCGAATAACAAGCCTACACACTGATTTTAACTGACAACAACCATGCAGTTAAACTGTCGCAAAGAACTTAAAACTGCATATTTACCATGTATTTTGGTTCGAGTTTATATATATTTTATATCCCGTTTTAAGTAACAATGACCATGTTAGCTTAAAAACTTAGGACAGAAAGACACTACCTACCTAGTATTATTATGTATTTTAAGGTTTTCATATATGTATGTATGATGTTCAGATGTGAGTGAGACGGATAAGTTTTTCAACGAAATTTATTTATTCTGAAGTCTAACAATACTTTTATTTTTTGTTTCTTTTGATATACGTGTCCAAATATTTTATAAGGATATTTATAAGATATCATATAAGTTTTTTATTAAGAACGACTCGGTTCAGGCTAGACTCAGTAACTTTATGATAGTTGCTGATACTTGAGACAGTCGCAGTCATGTGAAATGTCAGTTAACCTTTGAAAAATAAAATAGAAAACATAAAACATGCATAAAGCTGTGGGTAATAAACATTTTATTTGTTTGTTAATGTTTTACGATAACTTAAACAGACAGAATCATTCTACACTTTAACTAAGTTTAGTTATATTGGAAATAGTTGAAAATTTTAGTATTCAGTCGTTCAAACCTGTACATAAAACGGATTAATTTTCCTGTCAACGTCAAAAGAAAGGCTTTAGGGCAATTTTTTGAAAGAAAACATTGAATAACTAAAATTCCTTAACTGGAAGCAAAGAATTAACACCATACCGTTATGCAATGAAACCGCGGTAAACGATTCACGGTAGGAATTAATAAGTTTAGAAATTGCTGGTCCCATAACTATGAAATGGATCGGAATGTTGCTTAGTTAATTAATCGTAGACAATGTCGTGATAATCTAGGTAGAGATTCGTGCCAACATAATTTTTAAAAGCTAATGAACTCTGAGCCTGCATTAAGTAAACATACCACTCTAGTACAGTCAGTGTTCATAATGTACGGAGATAATGTACTCTAAATTTTTACAAAAACAACACAACTGCAACCACAAGCAAACGTGAGAAAGAAACACTGATGCAGTTAATTAACGGCGTGCTTTTAATTCGATTCTCTATTTTCCTCTGAACCCACAAACATACACAGTATTACTGCCTTGCAACGAAGTCGATTTAAAGAAAGCCTTCCCACGAAATTTCTTAAACAATTTCTCAACACCTTCTTTGTTTTCACACCCGAAGCGCTGAAGCGCTACACACCTACTTTATTTATCGAGTTACTATCGGGAGTGGGTTGCATTGAACTCCGCGGAGCTTTTTTATCCAATTTAAAATGGAAGGGGTGAATTAGATTCGGAACTTGTTAGGTTGTCATGGGGCTTATTAAGTTTGAGGATAGTTTGGATGAGAGAGCTGTGCCAGTTACTTGATATGTTATGAAGGTCACCCATCCAGGAATAAACCTTGGCATGCGCTGATGAACCTGGCCCGAGGAAGCTTCTTAATATCAATAAATAAATTAAAATATTATAGAACATATTACTTCCATATTAATAAACCAATGTTAACCGAACAATTATCCTCAAAGAAGTCGTTTTTCTTTCGCATATACAGTTTTTCTCTCGGAGAGCAAGTCAAGGTTTGGTGTGCGAGATAAGGGCGGCGCTACCCTCGTCACGCTTTGCGGCTTTGTTTGTTTTTATTCGGCGCTCTTTAATCCGGAGCTGATTGTCGAGCGGAGAATTAACGTCATCTGGTGGCCAGTCGGGGCACTAATCATTAGGACGCGATTGTTTCTGTGACAGCCTCAAGTGATCGGACTCGTCTTACGAGAAATTTCTTTTGTCGATTGGGAAACTGAGATTGTGTTATAATGGCCCGTCGATATTTTGTGTTAAGAATAAAACCAATGAATAGTGGCTATATTTAGTGTTCATTTTTAAGTTAGTATTGTATTTTCCGTCCTGAGTAAAGGAATAGTTTTTCGCAATAAGCTTCATAACTTCTTGATTATTATTATTAATGTGGGAGTCGACAATAAGTTAGTCGAATATTGTATATAGTTTATGGTTGTTTTAAAAATAAAAGAATGTGTTATCTATGGTAGAGAATCTGTGGTTAGAGGTTGATAGCGACGAGCGAGAGTAAGAAGACTGGTTGGAAGTGTTTAAAAAGAATAAACTCAAGTTACTTCAGTGAATCCGTTTCATTTCTACGCCCAATTGAGCATTAAGAAACCCACAGTTGAGGGCTCGGTCCGGGGTGCTCAATAGTTTTCGGAAAGGCCAAACGACGGGCTACTTCGAAACAGCGACGGGGCGAAACGAAACTCATTGACGACGTGGTGTGGCTGGGTGTTCCGCTACGCTATTACGACGACAAACGACGGACAACGTGCTATTTCTCTACCGACGAAACGACGAGATGGGCGGAAATAATCGCCAAAACAGCCGCCAACCAGATTACGATGACAACGACGGACGCGTGGCAACCGCACCTGCAAGGCAAGCTATGAGCCGCGAGCTAGCTGCTTGGAACATGGAAGGCCTTGTTTCGACGTTCAGCGGGCAAGAAAAAACACATGCGGTAACCAAATGGGCCCAAGATGTTGATGATAACGCAGAAATCTTTCAGTGGACGCCGCTGCAAACACTCATTGTGGCTAGGCGATCGTTGGTAGGAACCGCATCCCTATGGTTGAGGTCTGAAAAACCATACAAAAGCTGGGAAGACCTAAAGGTGGCGTTGATCAAGGAATTTTCTGACACCATCGACGTGAAGGCGGTGCATGAAATGATGAGCGCACGTAAGAAGAAAAATAGTGAGTCATGTCTAGATTATATGTTGACAATGAAGGAACTAGGCAAGCGCGGAAAGAGTGCAGACTATGTGGCGATAAAATATATCATTGATGGTATTCAAGATTATGAGCCTAACAAAGCGGTGCTGTATGGTGCGACGACCTACACAGATTTCAAGGAGAAATTAAAAATTTACGAGCAAATAAGTCTGAAAACCAAAAGTGGCCCTCACGAACACAGAGTGAATAATTATAGCAATCGAAAGGTACGCAAGCGGTATCCGGATAACGTCAGTGCAAGTGCGAGCGAAAAGCATAAAAAGTGCTATAATTGCGGTGAAGCAAAACACATAGCGACGGAGTGTCCTCACAGAGATAAGGGGCTGAAGTGTTTTAACTGCAATTCGTGCGGTCATATTGCGTTGGAGTGTCGTGTCGGCAACAGCAGTTCCGCCATATTGGACGAAGATAAGAAGCGGAATGTTGGCCACCATGGACAACGAAGTTGCAGCTCCAACACACAGTCGAGTACGAAGCATCACCGAGAGCGAAAGAGACAGGCGACATACTGTTGTAAATGCTGCGAGTGTGAACTGGAACGCGCCCCAGAGACAGCTGGCAACACCGATGACGTCTCCGAAAGTGACAAGAGCGAGTGTAATTGTGTGACATTGACAGCTAACGTTAATGTCACCAACAAAGGCGTAAACAAAAAAGATGACACTGCGCCGCGATCGAAACAGATTGTTTTGAAAAAGCCAATGAAGGCAGTAAATGTTTATAATGGAGTGCAATGGGAGTCGGTGAACGCTCTAATCGACACAGGCAGCCAGGTGAATTTGATGTCCATCGAGTTTTACAAGAAGTTAGGTTCCCCTGAGTGTGGAACAACAACAGTGATTTTAAATGGACTAGATAGTCGAGTGAAATCTCTTGGACAATATATTACGAATGTTTTGGTTGATGACAAGTTGTATAAAAGTGTTAGTTTCCACATAGTACCTAGTCAAGTTATGCCATATGCCATAATAATGGGGCAACAGTTTTTGCAACAGACAGTGATGGTTACGGGACATGGCAATGTATGTCTGATGCCCATAAATGATGACTGGTTAGGGAAAATTACATGTTTTGTGTCTGATAATGATGTCGTAGGTTGCGAGGTTGGTCGAGACATCCAGAAGCAGGTGAGAAGTATGGTGACGTCATACAAACCTGTGAAAACGAAGGAGGCGCCTATACAGCTGCAGATTCATCTGAGGGATGATACGCCGGTGGCACTGCGGCCCAGACGTCTGGCTCTGAGGGAGCAACAGGAGGTAGACAACCAGATCGCACAGTGGTTGAAAGATGGCATAATCCGTGTAAGTAATTCTGAATTTTCTAGCCCATTAGTGTTGGTGTGGAAGAAAGATGGTACGCTGCGTGTATGTCTGGACTATAGGAAAGTGAATCAGAAGATGATCAAGGATCAATATCCATTGCCGATCATAGCTGATCACATTGACCGATGTCAGAAGGCTACGATATTCAGCGCTCTTGATTTAAAAAAATGGCTATTTTCATTTGCGTGTTCATGAAAGGTCAATAAAATATACCTCGTTTGTGACCATGACGGGTCAGTATGAATTTTTAAGAGCTCCATTGGGATAGCCATCTGCCCAAATGTATTTACGAGATTTATAACAAGTATATTTCAGGATTTGATTCATCAGGGAAAAGTGATCATATTTATCGATGATTTATTAATTTTAGCAGAAGGCGAGGCACAAGCTGTGAGTCGATTAGCGGAGGTACCAAAGACAGTATCAGAATATGGCCTTGATATCAATTGGAAGAAGAGCCAACTAATGGTCAGAAAAGTTGAGTATCTCGGCCACATAATTGAAAATGGAACAGTGAGGCCATCACCAGGGAAGACTGAGGCAGTGATGCGTTTTCCAGAACCCAGAAACATGAAGACCTTGCACAGTTTCATTGGATTATGTTCATATTTTAGGAAGTTTATAGAGAACTTTGCTATGATAGCCAAGCCGTTAACAGACCTGTTGAAAAAGAATGAAGATTACCAGTTTCATGATGAACATCGAAGGAGTTTCAACACATTGAAGAAAGCACTAGCATCAAGTCCTGTGTTGAAGATATTTAATCCACAGTTGAGGACAGAACTTCACACAGATGCCTCCAGTGCTGCGTATGGTTCAATTTTGTTACAATATCAACCAGAAGACGGCCAACTGCATCCTGTCCACTACATGAGCCGCAAGACGACTGAAGCTGAAAGCAAGTACACAAGTTATGAACTGGAAGCCTTGGCAATTATTGAAAGTGTTAAGAAGTTTCGGCACTACTTGTATGGGATCCGGTTCAAACTAGTAACAGATTGCAAGGCGTTTGAGTTAACTCTGAAAAAACGAGATTTAGCCATGTCGACCAGAGTGGCTAGATGGATTATCTTATTGCAAGATTATGAATTTGATGTGGAACATCGTGAAGGGAGCAAAATGCGTCACGTGGATGCATTGAGTAGAAACCCTTATGTAGCTGCAGTTTTTTCAGATTTACATGACAACTTGAGGCACTGTCAACAACAAGATGAAGGTTTGAGGGCCATCATAGAAATTCTGAAGGGACAACCATATGAAGATTACTCAATAAACAACGGATTGTTGTTTAAGGGTCCTGATAAGAAGTTAACGGAACCAAAGTCAATGGAAAACGAAATATTGAAAAGAATTCACGAGAACGGACATTTTTCTAAAAGGAAGATGGTAGAACTTATGAGCAAGGATTATTACATACCTCAGTTGGAAAAGAAAATCGAAAATTATTTACTTACCTGTGTACCATGCCTATTAGCGAACCGGAAGGAAGGTAAACAAGAAGGATATTTAAATTGTATTGATAAGCAAGATATATTACACACACACACAATATTACACACACTTCATATAGATCATCTTGGACCAATGACGGAGACAAGGAAGCAATATAACTATATCCTTACAGTAGTTGACGCCTTCACCAAGTTTACATGGATTTTCCCTACGAAGAGTACAACTAGTAAGGAGATGATTTACAAGCTGCGACTGCACCAGCAATGCTTTGGAAACCCGATCAGAATAATTTCCGATAGAGGGGCAGCATTTACCAGCAAGGAGTTTGAAGAGTATGTCCAGGAAGAAGGGATCCATCATGTAAAGATCACTACAGGTATTCCCAGGTCCAATGGCCAAGTCGAGCGGATGCATCGGACAATAATATCTGTGTTGACTAAGCTATGTGTGAAGAACCCAACGCTTTGGTATAGACATGTCAGTCGTGTTCAGCGATCACTTAACAGTACATATCAACGAAGCATAAACACGTCTCTATATGAACTATTGGTTGGGGTAAAGATGAGAAACAAAGAAGATTTAGAAATTTATGACTTGCTGAAGCAAGAAAATATTGATAATTACATAGAAGCAAGAGAAGGCCTCAGGGTGCAAGCTAAACAGCAAATCTTGAAGATTCAGGACGAAAATCTGAAGACTTATAACAAGAAACGGAAGCAAAGCCAACGATACTCCATAGGAGATGTTGTTGCTATCCAAAGAACGCAGTTTGGTGTGGGCACGAAGCTCAAACCCAAGTTTTTAGGTCCCTACAAGATCACCAAGGTGAATGGTAGAGATAGGTACGAGATGGAGAAGTTAGATGGGATGCAGGAGGGTCCCAGAAGGACCAGCTCAGCAGCAGACTTCATGAAGCCATGGCCGGCTGATGGTGCTGAACCGTAAGTAGCAATCCCACTGACCATGTGTATTATGGGTATTCAGGTGTACATTGCGGGGTGTAAAAAATCATTCTTATGATTTCAGCCATTCCATCACATTTAATTTCTGAGTCTGTTGTTGCCAACCTATTGTTGTGGTATTGTTGTGTACCTGTCTGGTGATGTCGTTTCATAATGTTTATTTTGTTTAAATTTAAAATTATGTGTGCTATCGGTCAACATCATTGTACTTGATTGTTGATAGTCTATTAAGTACTTATATAGGATTTAGTTGTAAGTTTTTTTGTTTTTTTGTTGTTTAATCATTTTGTTGTTTTAATGTAATGAGAAGGTGTAACAGTTTGCTGTTTCTAAATGCCTGTAATGACTTAGTTGGTTAACTTGTTTTTTTTTATTTGGTTCTTTTCCATTTGTAATTCTGTGTAACAATTGTGGTGCTCAGTCTGAGGACAGTCTGAATGCAGGACGGCCGAGTGTGGGAGTCGACAATAAGTTAGTCGAATATTGTATATAGTTTATGGTTGTTTTAAAAATAAAAGAATGTGTTATCTATGGTAGAGAATCTGTGGTTAGAGGTTGATAGCGACGAGCGAGAGTAAGGAGACTGGTTGGAAGTGTTTAAAAAGAATAAACTCAAGTTACTTCAGTGAATCCGTTTCATTTCTACGCCCAATTGAGCATTAAGAAACCCACAGTTGAGGGCTCGGTCCGGGGTGCTCAATAGTTTTCGGAAAGGCCAAACGACGGGCTACTTCGAAACAGCGACGGGGCGAAACGAAACTCATTGACGACGTGGTGTGGCTGGGTGTTCCGCTACGCTATTACGACGACAAACGACGGACAACGTGCTATTTCTCTACCGACGAAACGACGAGATGGGCGGAAATAGTTACTCCAGTGAATCCGTTTCATTTCTACGCCCAATTGAGCATTAAAAAACCCACATTCATGTAAAGGTTTGAATCTTTGTGTTTCAATCATGCAAAAATAGCTTGAAGATTTGGATGAGTCTTGCCACTCATGTACATAATTATGAATGTAAATGTAGTTTAGAACTTATAATTATGATTCCAGTGACATATAACCCTCGGCGGCGGCGACCTCTCGCGCCCTGCTTTGGTTCAGACCATGGTACAGAGCGAGAGGGAATGGGATGCAGTCGCCTCCTTCTGCGAAGCAGTCATGCTAGCGAAGGAGGAGGCCGAACGTGCGAGAGAGAGGCAACTCTCTTCATCGAGCCCCAGCCACCGCGGGAGATGCCCCAGGCGTCGGGAATCGGGAGCCGATTTCCGGCCACCATAGGTGCGGGTCTACAGACGTCGAGCAGGGGTCACTCACCGTCCGGGTCGGTGGCGAGTCGTATCACATGCGCGCCTCAAAGAGCTGTCAATACCAGTGACGGGATCTCATAGAGCCATTGCCTGCCGGGTTTTGCGGGATAGTTCTATCGAGATACCGCGGCCCCAGAACTTTAGGGCAGCTGAAGGAGCAGGTTGGGTTTTACAAGTCTGACACACCCTTCCGCTCCACCCAGAATGGCAGAACTCTTGATATTTTTCCCCCGAAAAAAAAGGGACACATGACCCATATTTATAAGAAGCAGATTACCTTACGATGTTTCTTTCCGCCGTTTCGATCAGATAGTTTATATAAATGAATACAACGACGACGATGATAGAAAAGATAATTTCGTGACAGTACCTACATACGATGATGTTGAATAAATCAAATATAAAAATGTCCGCCCGCAGATATACCATTCGACCCTATCATTCAACAAAGGCCATCAAACCTTACAAACGATCAAAAACGTACAAATCGAATTACAAACGAACTGATAAATAGGCAAGATGCTTCTCTATCGCCTATAACGGAGAGGCGCGGACGTGAGATGCCCACATTCCCCGGGAATTGGCCCACATTACCAGGCCCTATTGGCCGGCCGATGCGTGCGCACGAAATTTTTATCTCTTTGCAAATGGCGCCGGTATTTGTCCTACAAATATTGCGGAGTATTGTCATGTGTCTAGTGTTGATAGCTGACGAATAACACAATGCTGGCTTCCTGTTTACCATTGTTAAACGAAACAGTGATCCGGTGGTATAGAACTTATTCAAACTCATTACAGAAAAATAAGGACTTTACAACTAAAAAGGGTGCTACAAGAAGTAAGGTCTTATCGCTAAAAGCGATCTTTTATAGGCAACCTTACATATAGGATAGATTTGACTTAAAAGGGGAAAATAAATACATAAGTAATAAACAAAATATCAGTGGCGAAGGGTGAATTTTCATAAAAGGGAAGCCGGTCCAAAAAATGCTTACCTTGCTCAAGTGTGATGCGTGAATTCCAGTAACTGTGGCCCTGTGGCTGACTTCGAAATCTTGTAACTTCGTAAATAATTATTTGTTTAATTGAAAATAATAGATTACTATTTATATATTCATATATAAAGTAATAGACTAATATTTGCCATATTTCAAAAGGGAAGCCGGTAGGGATCGAGTTGTATGGAGCCTTCGCCACTGCTACATATTCAAATATACTTACACACAATAAAAGGCTGAGTCAAATGCTAATAATAAAATTAAGAAGAATTAAGATACTTTATCATGTTTTTAAAAGAAGGAAAAGTTTGTGCTTATCTTACTGGCACAACTGTCTCGGTGACCTAGTGGTCACAAGCAGGACTCCTGAGCAAGAGATCTTGGGTTTGATTACCGGGTCGGTAAAAAAGTGCTATAGGGTTTTTCTATTACAAATAATAATATTCCACAACTTTCACACAATGCCATCTAGTCCCAAACTAAGCAGAGCTTGTGCTACGAGTACTAGACAACTGATAAACATACATATACAGGGTTAATTGTAAAACACCAAAAACCTCTCAGGACTATGTTACTAACATCATAATCAACAACTTTTGTTCTATTACTTTTAAAAATTCGTCATATTTTAGATCACCAGATTTTCATACATAAATAAAAATATTTAAATTGAACGCCCTAAATGTTACGAACACTATGCGAAGCAAAAGAAAGCAATTTATACTATCGCTTTCTTTTGCTTTGCATAGACGCCACATGCGTTTAGGGCGTTCAATTTAAATATTTTTATTTTATATGAAAATCTGGTGTACTAAAATATGACGAATTTTTAAAAGTTATAGAACAAAAGTTGTTGATTATGATGTTAGTAACATAGTCCTGAGAGGTTTTCAGTGTTTTACATTTAACCCTGTATATTTCTAAATACATACATATTATACATAAATTACACCCAGACAAAGAACAAATGATCGTGCTCATCACACAAACATTTGTCCTGGGTGGAAATTAAACCCACGACCTTGCGCATAGCAGTCAGGGCCACTGACCACTAAGACCAACAGGCCTGTCTAATTTCTTAGTGGAGTTTGGAAGTTGGCGGTGTGAAGGCCCCGTGCCTCGTAAGGCATGTTACGTCGTTGGTCCTGCGCCTGATCTGTCTCCAGTGGTGTCGGGTTGTCGTCCCATAGGACTATGCGAGTAAAGCAACAGAGAGTGCTCCTAATAATAATAACACATAATAATAATAATAATAAAACCCTTTATTTCCAGCAACCTTACTATTTACAATTCATTTTTTGTTTTTCTGATCTGTTTTTTTTTTTTTATTCTGTTGTTGGAACCCCATATTGGGTATAGGCCTCCTCCAGCTTAGTCCATGTTTTCTTGTTCTTCGCTCTAGTTACTCCTTTCCAGCTATTGCTATGATGTCAGCGAGCCATCTGGTCTTTGGACGGCCTCTTCTTCTTTTGCCCGTTGGTCCTGCACATGTTGTCACTTCTGCTGTCCATCTTTCATCCGTGTATCTCGCTAGGTGGCCTACCCAACGCCACTTTTGAGTAAGAGCATACTTGAGAGCATCTGTAAGTTTTGTCTTTTTTCTGATGTGTTCGCTTCTTATCTTTTGAATTTTTCTTATTTTTCTTTCCATTGCTTTTTGACAGGTTACTATTTTTGTTTTTATTTTGTTGTTATATGTCCATGTTTGGCAGCCGTACGTGGGAGTCGGTAGGATACAGGTGTCCATAATAGTCTATTTCAGGTGGAGAGGAAAAGGCCCTCCCAGAATTTCTTTTAAGCTCCAGAACTTCCTCCAGCTCATCTTTACCCTGCGTTCGACTTCTTCTGCGTTGCTGTCTCTTAGTGATATCAATTTGCCGAGGTATATGTAGCTAGTAGTAGTAGTAGTAGAGTAAAGCAACAGAGAGTGCGCCTGTACCTCCCCGCGCAGATAGCTATACCCTGTTTTTTAATCTCAGAGACAGAATTGACACATACAAATATCAAGTTTAGAAATAATGTTGCCCGCTCTTTTGTGCAGTGTTAAACCTACGATACCGGTTTGTTGAATCGTAACTTTTTACCCGACTGCGCAAAACAAAGGAGGGTAATGTGCTTCACAGTCTATGTATTTATATATGTTTGTACCTATGTAGCGTTGTACAGGCCAAATTGTGCACGAGGGCCGATTAGAATAAATCTCACTTTTTTAAAATAATTTTAAGTTAATTAATTTTATAACGTTAATCAATTCGTCTTAACCATGCGAATGTCACTAAAGATAAGACAGTTAATTATAAAAAAGTGGCAAACTATATCAAGAGGGGTATCGTTGAATAGGTTTTTTAGAACTAACAATAGTAGCAATGTGGGTATAATTCATATTACTAGCAATCTTGTTAACCCCTCCAACTAAGCTAAATATGCTTGTGTCTGGAGTGGGTTCACAGCGATAGTGTAATGGGTGGGGCTCGAACCCGCGACTTCCCGATCACCTTAGCCATTTTTAGGTAATTTTTCCTTCGTCTAATACCTTAGTCATTTTCAGTTTTTTTTTTCACTATTTTTAATTCAAAGCAATCGTTTAGGATTAAGTGTGCCATATTGCCTTATGCTGCTGCTTATATTGTGCTGAGCGCCTGCCGCCTTGGTAGTAACAATTCAATTATTTCAATTCAATTATTTATTTGCATCAAAAAAATTACAATATTACTTAAAAACTAGCAAAAGTATCAGTAAAAATAATATAGGATCATCTGCAGCCGAACTAGGTAAACACCTGTATCTCGGCATACAGCGCCAATCCTCTCAGTCTATGACATTGAAATTTTATTAAATCAGCAAGTACAGTCTTTCTTTAAACTTAAAAAAAAACACTTAAAAGTAATACTTTATACAAATAATTATAAAATTAGAATTAGGAATTAACAATACATTGGGCGCATTGATCGGCACGGTGCAGTGGCCCAGCATCGATACCGACAACGACATCGGTGGACACTTAATTCTATGAAATTGTAGGGAACAGTGTCTCATTGGCCCGCCCCGACACTAACATTCTGATAGGGCCATATAGTCAACGATATTACTGATAGGTTTATCATAGAAATAGGAGGCGATTCTGATGATTCAAAAGATTTGTAAGATATGGAATCATTATCTGAATCTGATTAACGAATACCTGAAATTAATTATGTTATTAAAAATATATATGACTTTCATTATTAATTTTGTATTTCTACGTTTTAAATTAGCACCTACGCAGTATTTCAGGATAACGTATTATAAAAAACCGATACGTAATTTTATTAACGTTAAGTTTCGATAGTGGCGCAAGACTATTTCAGAATTGCAAAAAAACTGGCAACCGTCGTAATGTCAACTTTGTCTCTGAGATTAAAAACAGACCATAATTAATTATGAGATTGGCCACAATGGCCGAACTATATACAACGTGTAATTTAAAGGGTTTTTAAGAGAGCCATGCACTTGGTATGTATATATTACATACCAGGTGCATGGCTTCTTTGGATGATAACAAACGATATGGCAAGGGTTTTGTAATCCTAAGTCTACGTGTGTAGAACTTATTACAAATTCCAATACTACCAGACCAATAAATATATAATAAATATTGTTTTCCAATATTACAATACCAGAGACAGAATTTTTCAAATTAAGAAGAACGAAGAGAATTATCGTGTTATTGGCAAGTGACGTGGAAAGTTATTGACCCTCGTAGTGCTGTGACACGTTTGTTATGATTGGTATTCAAGAAATATATGAAACCAATAATTTGGTATCAATTCTTTGACTCAGTTATTTTGTGCTGAAACTGTGCATAGAGACTCCATACCAGATGTTGTCTTCAGCCCTTTTGGATAGATATGTGGTTTACGTTACACGTGTATAGAAAAATATTTTTATTGTGTCAGTATATAACTGTTATATACTGACACAATAAAATTACGAAGCAGTCATCCAGTGGTATCGAACTGATTCGCTGTTCCATGGGAATGTCAATTATGAATAAATTTCTAGCAAGTTCTGTCACCATCTCATTATAATAAAACACCGAGCGATAGAAAGTAAGTCAATCCAGTAGCAGGAACATTATTATAATTTTTGATTAAGTTATAATATTTTCAAAAGATGCAAGTCATAATTTTGTTCCTACTTGTGTGTTACGGTTGGTATGTTATTTTTCACTCCAAGTCAGATCTAGGCACGACATATGTTTCTAATTTTACCCACAGTACTCATTTTCCAAACCGTTTAAGTAAGTATTTAGCCTGAAGTAGTCGTTGTTTTCAGTCGTTAAAAATACTAATAATATAAATGTCTGCCTGTCTTTTGTTATTACGTATGAGCTCACTCTTGACTTCGATCTCGCCTGATGGTAAGCGATAGATGAGGTCTAAGATGGGACGAGCGAGCACAGAAGATGCCTATTTACTCTTGCTTTAAAGAAAAAGTGGCAAGAACACAGAAGCCGGCAGAGAGTTCCACAGCTTAGCTTCGCACTCAATAAATGTCGAGGAGAAGCGCTTGTCTCTTTTTACTTAATCGCATTTTACCGGCTCAACGGGCTTTGATAAAACTTGGCACATGTATAGACCATTTCCGTCATGACCTCATCTAGTTTAAATTTAAGTAAAAAAAATGGTGTATAAAAGTTTTATTTTGATTGGATTTTCACACAGGTGAAGCCTGAGGCAAGCATGTAGTACACACAGCAAACGAAATATTTTGAAATTGTTTCAGTACCACGAACAGTTGTTTTTTGTTAAACATTGCAGTGTTATTTGAAATAATTTTCATACTATTCAGTTCAATTAAAATATTCGTGTTTGTTTTGCAAAAAGGCCGTTCACACAAACGGGTATAAAATCGATCCCGATCACGATACTCGCCATCCAATCAAATATCGTTTTAATGAATTACGATAAGCTCTCGCCGGCTACGGCCCGGCGCGCTCCCGGCGACCCGCCGCCCGATCACGATTATTTTTATCTCCAACGAACCGAAAGTAAGGCTCGGCCTAAGGAAAATTACTAAACCTTTACAAGTACTTATTTGGATAACTTTTCTTTTCCCTTTTCGAGTAAAAGATAGAATAATCTGATAATAGAGGAATCACTAAATCTTTTATGAATAAAGGTTATCGTGGTATTAGTCGACTACCGGCAACCACCGCGGATGGGATGGCCTAGTTTTTTTCCCACACACAACCTTTATGTACGCAGGCTGTCTATAGGTTGTTTTACGTACCAACTTGATAGTCCCGAATGTATACAAAACGGAATCACTTTGCGGAAATTCATACCAAAATAATACTTACGAAATATATCTAGTGTTCATTCCGCCAAGAATCTTCTTCCCTTCTTATTCTTAGAGGAACTAACATTCGTTATTTTTCTGAAGTGGTAGTATAGTAACGAAAAGTCATATCTGTTTTGTACTCGTTTAAGTGTGACCTCTTCAAACAGTTTGTCAAAAGGCTTAATCTACAAGGTGGAGAAGGCAATACTACTATTTTATAATCTCCTTAGTCTGTACAAAAAATGTATTCAGAATATTTTTCCTATTTCATATTTTTCCACAGGATCTATTTAGCTACTGTGCAGGGTCAAATATCCTGCGTTTAAGCGCAAAAAACTCTCACACCATGTAGGTTTTAAGTCAAATTCAAAGCGTCTTTCACTATAAAACGACAATTTCATACCTTTACCCGTATTATTTAGATTATTTGATTTTTTTTTTTATTATTTTGATGTCCCATGTTATTTTATCCTCACTATGGTTTCCTCGGGATTAGTGGAGTCGGTGTTTTCATTTATTATCGTATCATCTTCCCCACCTTGTATACTAATATAATATTATAACGCGGTAAAGTTTAGTTGTTTGTTTGGATGCAAGAATCTTGTTTTTATCGTGATAATGTCCAAAGGGGCGAAATCCCGCGCGACTGTTCAATAAAAAAATATGTTCAAAAAAATATAGTTCTAGCAAAGAACGAATGGCAAAAATCAATGCTCCTGAAATTCAGAAAAGAACACAAACTGTAATAAAGGTTCCACTCTGGAGTAAAATGTAAATGAGTAAGATTGATGCCGGGAACATCGTTAACATGGCCTGATTGAAATATAAGGTGCGGACGACAGGTGGGTAGAGCCAGGGGATAGAGGTAGTCAGGCAGAGGGGGGATGGGAGGGGGGGAGGACACGGGCGATACGCGTTAATTAAATTTAGCGACGAATATAATGGATTATGAAATAGGAATAGCTGCGTTAATAGTGACGGTTTTTAACCGACTTCAAAAAAGGAGGTTCTGAATTCGACCAGTATATATGTATGTATGTGTACCAACTTCAGCCATGTGAGTAGATACCTAGCCCTTATTTTTAACGAAATTAGACATCCAATAAAACAATATTTAAGGTTATTTCTCTCTTTTTAGTGCAAGTCTTTTTTGAAAGTTTTGAAGTCGGTTAAATTTTTTGTAAAAAATCAGTTAAAGTTAGTTTTTTGAAATATAGTGATGTTGATATTATGGTGGTTCTAGCCGTTAAAAACTGTAGCGTAAATAAAATTAAGTGCACAGTAAAACACAACCGCTACTTAACACGTTTAATTTTGATTAAAAGGAAAAAGATAGAAAACAAGTACTTAATTAAAAAAAATAAAAAAAGTTAAATATTAGTTATTATTGGGAACCTTTCAGTGATGGCGTGGGTTAACTTAGCGGAAAGAAAAAGAATGTTATCGAAAGTATTATGCAAATATTTTTAACTTACCTAACAAAAAATCGATTGCAATCGGTTATAGCTAGGCGAATACGCAATATTAGTAATTTTAATTACAAAAACACTAAGAGCATCCAACGCGTCTTGATAGGCCTTAGGTTAGAAAGAGTTTTTGACGTGAGAATTTTTAGATTAGAAATATACAAATTAGGTGCACTATTTAAAATAGAACTCCTGCTGCGAAAACTCGGTAATTCCTGGACGGCTGAACACGACTGTGGGAAGTAACGTAGAAATCACGGAGCCACTGCGCTGCGGGGTCCGCATCTACCTCGTACCCTCTTCAGGCCTTTGAGATGGACGTCTCAGGCACAGGATGTGCTCGGATACCGGGCGAGAGCGCCCCGACCTCCGTCGTCGATAACCGACGTCGCTTGCCCGTAGGGTGGAGCCAAAAATTGGCTTGTAACGGGATCTAAACAAAAAAGAAACTTCAGACCACCGATGCAAGCTGAATCTTTGATTAATTATGAAACTAGTGCGAAATGGATCGAAAAGAAAAAAGGCGACAATACATACCAAATTAACCAGAAAATCACCCACAGACTATCCTTTTGCTAGGACACTTTATATTTTTTATTGGCTTAACACCAACAGAAAAAAACTTTCACTTCATAATTTCGATATGAATCAAAAAATAAGGTCGACCATCACATATCGGGTCCCAAAAATGTAATCACGCCGTCAAAAGGCAAAACATCCGAGGATATTTTTCACGATTCCTTGTTCAAATGTGAATAACAGCTATGAAGAAAAAATTTTATTGAAAAGTTTGTATTAGAATTGGAGGAAGTTTTAACCGTAGCGGTTTTACGCTACAAAACCTAAAAAAAATAATTTTATAGGAGACTGCATTACAATTAAAGGATAAATTTGGATTGTTTGAAGTTACTTAATGATAAAGGTTTTAAAGTAGTCACAAGGGTGCACTTACTAGGTATTTGCTTTGATGCTTAAAGTCAGTTTTGTATTTGGTTGGTACTTACCTACTAACTGGGTTAGCAAGTTATATTAAACTATTTTCATTAAAAATATCCTTTACTATGTTTTGAAATGGGACAGTCAAACATTTGACGTCGAATGTCTACAAATTGTATTAGATTCCCTAAAACAAACACTGGCTGATCCGAAGCTAAAGAGTTTAATCCCAGACACAACAAAAACGATTCCTCAGATAAGATACCGTTTAGCCTCGCTCCTGATACGAATCTCTCACAACACCCACTTATGAATAATTCCTGGCGAGTTCGTTCAGCAGAGCGTTTGTTCCACCACTCATATGTGCGTTGTTTGAGTGTAATATCGACGAGCTCATTGGTCCGCATGGCGCGGAAAATATCGTCGAATAACAGAATATGCACGCACAGCCGCTCGCAATAAATTCACGACAAAAAAGAATACTACCCAAAAAAGTACCATACAATTTTGTGGGATACTTTAAAAAAATATAAATCTGTTTTATGAGATCCGGGCTTTATAATTGTGGTGTTCATGTTGTTTAGAATTGGGTGAACAGCGTTTATTGGGTTCATTCGATTTATCCGGTATTCATTTTGTTAAAGCACTCAGAAATTACTTATAAATAATTTAAACAGTTTTTTTTTGCATTTAAGCAGCGATTTAACAGAAAACTATGCGATGTCCAGAAATTCCATTCGGAAAGTGTTAATTCTTGATCGTCTACAAGGCCGTAGTCGTGATTAGCCCTAGGTAATCTATTGCTGTATCTAATGGGCCCAGGCCTTTTCCGAAACTGCCATTGGCTATAATGGCTTTACTGTATTTGTATAGGTAAGTAACCAATACTCCATATCAATAATCGTCAATCATCAATAAACGCTTCCGTTACTGCCTGACTGACAGACAACGCATAGCCGAAACTACTGGACACAAGAAGCTGAAATTTGGCATGTATGTTCCTCGGGGTGTATAGGGGAGCACTAAAAAAGAATTATTGACATTTCCCACGGGATCGGGATTTACACGGGAAAACCTCCGACGCGAACGAAGTCGCAACTGCTAGTTTGCCTATACAAGTCGAAAAACTTTCCTATGTCTAATTACTTTAGTCTTGCCTTATGTCTAATAACTTTTGTTATAGATAGATAGAAGATACTTTATTGTACATCAAAATTTAAACACACCTATTTAACAATATTACTTAATTCTATGGTAACAGCGGTCTTATCGCTGAAAGCGATATCTATAGATGATATAAGACAACCTTTGGAAGGACTTTCAAAACTTTAACTAAAGTGGGGAGGGCTACATCAGTGTACCCATAAAAACAGGAAAAATATGTTTACATAGATATATATGTGTGTATACTGTAAGCCTAATTAGTAATGTATTTACAATTATAAGGAATTATTATACCTTTAATAGATGCTGTATTGACTTCATTAAGTAGCAACAGGTCATATGTTAAACTGTAGTGAAATATATTAAATTGTTAATTTAAATGATAATAATTAAATGTATTATTTATTTATCAAATAATTGTAGAAGAATAATCGTTTGTTAATAGCCATTTTATTAATTTAAGATAGTGTATTCATAGTCGTAGTTAATGTCTTAACCGATAGTCGTTGCAATCGGCAGTTGTCGTGTAACCGTTGTACAAGCTAAAGTGAATTTTGTGATTAAAACGCTGTGGAGATATTACTGGATTTTATTTCTGCAATAATTCTGAGGCTATCCCAATAATACAAATACATAAATAATTATATATAAAATATAATGTGTTCTTTAACATCATGTAGAGAAAACAAAAGAATAATCATAAAATTGTTTAATAAAATAATTCATAAATTGGGCAGATGGCGAGTAGGGTTAGCTTACCGTCCGGTAAGGACCAGGCCCAAAATGGTAATCGTGTTCCACTTGCACCTCTCAATGCAGTTAGCAGCACTGACGAAAATGTACTCACGATATACCATAGCTTCGGAATATAAGGGCCACTGAAGGTACAAGAAAGAAGAAACATTTATTTGGTATCAGGCATATAAAACATCAAACAAAAATATAAATAAATGAAAGAAATAGTAAAACTAATACATACACGCTTCTCTCTGCTTTAGATCGAGTTAAAAAGACCATGGCTCACGGCTGCGCCAAAAAGGTCCATTTTAGCAATAATGCCAGCCAGATAATATTATCTGACGCGGTCCAATGAAACTTTAAAACAGGGTGGGTTTTTAGAAGTAGTAGGAGTCTGAAACTCCTCTCTGCTCCACTCAGAGCGGGAAAAGTCATTTGATAATAATTCTCTTCGAAAAAAAACCTAAATATTTCTACAATAATATGTTAAAAATTGTAACGGGGCTGATGATGTATCGTTGTTAGTATGATTTCAGTATAAAGTGCGTGTTTTGTTTAAGTAACTTGCAATCTTTTTTAGTTTCAGATTAATATTATTGTAAGCTATAAGCAAGCTATACAATAAAATGCCGTATCGCTACCACGAGTGTAGTGCCTCATACAGCTTAAGACGACGTAAGACTCAAACTTGTGTTTTCAGCGAGTTTCGGTTTTAACAGAAACTTCAGAGGTGAGTCGAGGTGCTATTTACATTCGTTTCCGTTTCCTTATACATATTCCGTATTTCATAATTTTACATTCCAGTTTGTTATTCCCTTTTACTGTTGCTTTAATTGTGTACCAGATACTCAGCAATAATTTAAGTTACAGAAATAAGTCGGTATTTCTCTTAAAATATCTTCAACCAAAAACAAGATGGTTGGATGGTTGAGCGATTGGCTGCTGCGCTGCGTGTCGAGGGTTCGATTCCTGCAGCGGAACAAATGTTTGTATGACCTATAAATAGTTTCCTGGGTCTGGGCGTTAGTAAAAATGCACGAGCTCACATTACGAGAAAAATTCCTATTGTGGGGCGAGATTTAAAAAACGTATTGATTATGTAAATTCATAAACTATTTGAACTTACACCTATTCACACCTAGTCTAAAGGGTTTTCATCAAAGATGGTTATTTTAAGATTTATGAATAAGTTAAATATTCATAAATGTATACAAAAATGGACAGTTACTTACTTTCAAGTCACGTCAAGCCAATCTAGCAAAACAATATTTTATTCCTACATGCTCTTTCTAGTTTCCTATAGCGTACACAAGAGCGTGGTTTGTTTACCAATATATAACTTATGAGCGCCCACCACTAGAATGACACGCATTTCTCAAGAGCTCGCAATACGTAACACGCGATGTAACCGATACGTATTCGTTAGGCAAACAAAATGATTTGATTTGAGTTGACGTGAGGAACGGGCGCAAACAGGCTTGCTGTCACAGATGGATGTGAGAGTTTAAACGCAAACAGCCTGTATGTGGGGAGCGCGGAGGAAATAACAACACTCTGTGGTGATGCTGAGTCAATACATAACCGGGTCGACGACGAA
Organism: Tholera decimalis; assembly: GCA_943138885.2. NCBI lineage: Eukaryota > Metazoa > Arthropoda > Insecta > Lepidoptera > Noctuidae > Tholera > Tholera decimalis. Next base: position 49,349,881 of record OW964550.2, on the reverse strand, counting down.
GTTCTTGGGTACGGAGGTTTGCTAACTGCAAAACTTGCTTCTTCAAATCATCTTCTCAAATTTATGAGTCAGCTTACAGTCTAACTGGATCCAGTTGGGTTATTGTGTTTTACGTGTAGCGACTATGACTGCCTATCACATCGCTGTTTTTAAAAGTTCGATTGCCAATCATTTTCTTTCAAACTTATGATTATTCCTTTGCTAAAACTACACGATGTTAAGGAACACATTATATATTTATATATTTCATGTACTTATGTATTGTATTTATATATACACCGTGTAACGGAAACCCCATATCTATCCAAAAGGACTGAAGACAACATCTGGTATGGAGTCTCTATGCAAAGTTTCAGCTCAAAATAAGTGACTCACAGAATTGGCACCAAATTATTTATTTATTTGGCTCACCAACAATTGTTGACACCAAAATTTTTACAATTATAATTCCTAACTATATTTCCTAGTGTCACAATTTTTACAGGTAAGCACCACATATGCCATTGTGTACAAAACAATACAATACAGTTATTTTTAACTCTCTAACTTAGAACTAAACAAAAACAATAAATATCTAAATGTACAACATAAAATAAAATAAACTAAAATAACCTTCAAAAGACGAGCTATTACATATTATTGTGCATTACTTTGAGGAGCCTGGTAAAAGAGTCTGCATGGACATCCACAAGATCGCTGCAACTGTTTAAACGTTTATACAGTCGAGGAATGGTTGAGTTGGCGCCGAGAACAGTCCTACGGGGCGGAGGATACAAGGGAGTTATGGTAGCACGAGGGTATCTAGCTGGAGCTCGGAAAATAATCTTACCTAATAACTGAGGGCAGTCTATTTTGTTTTGTAAAATCTTAACAAGGCAAGTGAATTCTATTATGTCTCCACGTTTTTCTAGACTTTTAACCTTAAAATGCGATAATCTAGCTAAATAAGATCGTTTTCCTTTGGCAATTCCAGACGAATACGCTAAATGCCAAAGGAATCTCTTCTGTATTCGCTCAAGTCTTAGCTTATGTGTAGCATAATGTGGTCTCCAAACAGTGCTACAGTATTCCAAGATGCTGCGAACGTGGGAGTTGTATAAGAGTATTTTGGTTTTAGGTTGCCGAAACCCGACTATGTTTCTTATAACAAAACCCAACATTCGAGAGGCTCTTTTGATGACGTTTTCCAAGTGAGGTATAAAAGTGAGCTTCTGATCATACAATACACCAAGGTCTTTGATTTGATTTACTTCCTGAATGACGTGAGCACCAATGGAATACACAGACGGCACCAATATTTTTTTTTTAGAAAATTTAATATGGAAACATTTTTTTATGTTAAGGTCCATGTCATTTTTAACACACCACTCGATTAGCATATCAATGTCATGTTGTAGTAAACTAGTATCTTCATTTGAATCAATTACCCTACTGAACTTTAAATCATCAGCATACATGAAACATGTCCTGAAACGGAAGCATTCAGGTAAGTCGTTGACGAAGACAATAAATAATATCGGGCCGATATGAGAGCCCTGAGGGACGCCTGATGAGATCGAATAAATATCAGATTGAAATCCATTAACTGCGACAAAGAAGAAGCGATTTTCTAGAAAAGACTTTAACCAGGCTAGCAAACTACCCGTTATGCCGTATGTCTTTAACTTTCTCATGAGGATATCGTGTGACACACGGTCAAAAGCTTTGCTAAAGTCGGTATAAATAACGTCAACTTGTTTGCCTGAGTCAATAGCTTCCACTGAGGACTCGGTAAAAGTCACTAAATTTGTGCAAGTGGACCTAGCACTCACAAAACCATGCTGCGAGACACTCAGATAAAGTTTCAAATGTGACTGAATGATGGGACAAATCAAAGATTCAAAAACTTTAGCCAGAGTGGACAGGATAGAAATTGGTCTATAATTAACTACATTATCGCTGGCACCACTTTTGTAAATAGGCACTAATTTCGCGGTTTTCCATGTATCCGGAAAAACTCCTGTTTTAAGAGATGTGTTAAATATTAATAACAGTGGGGCAGCTAATGACGAAGCGCACTTGGAGATAAAAATAGGTGTTATTCCATCTGGGCCAGTACCTTTATGACAATCTAGGGACTTCAATTTCTTAATTAACACATCAAGGTCTATTACAGGGGCTGTTAGGGGCAGGCTATTGTCATTCATATTTCGTAGGTGGGATGAAACTGAAGAATCTGGAGTTGATTTCCTCTTAACAAAGCAAGAAGAGAACTGTTTCGCAAAAATTTGACAAATGGTATGTCCATCTGACGTTGAAATTTTACCATCAGTCATTGAGATAGGAAATGAGCTGGAACCACCCCGTTTGTTCTTAATGTATGCCCAAAATTGCTTTGGATTTTCAGCGATTTCAGTTTCGATGTTAGCAATATACTTATTATAACTTATGGTTGCTAAGTGTGAGCATCGTTTACCTAATAGTTTAAGTTCTATTTGATCCATAGGATTTCTATATGTTTTAAAACGCCTTCTGACCCTTTCCTTCTCTTTAACAATTCTTATTAAATTTCTGTCAAACTAAGGTGGATATTTTCATTTATGATCTCTCTTGATAGGTACATGAGTTTTTATAATAGTCAATAGTCTATCGTAAAAAACTGCAAGCATTTCATTAACGTCTTCCTTACTATCCAATAGTAACGCCCAATCAATTTCATTAATAATATTATTAATTTTTTCATAATCTGCTTTGAAAAAATTTAGGCGGACATTATTAGAGTTATAGGGAAGCCCATCATCCGAGTTACCTGTGAGTAAAATTTCTAAAGGTGGATGTAGAGGATCAATTTTGCTTAAAAGGTTTAATGCAGAACTCACGCTACCGGAAGGCAAGTTACATAGAGCAATATCTAATACTCTGCCAGAACTGTTACAGACGTTGTTAAGCTGAACGAGTTTATTTACATGTGTGAAGTCCGTCAATACATAACTGAAGCCAGGTGGTACGTAAACAATAGCTGAATCATTTACCAAGCTCCAGTTGATAGTACCTAGGTTGAAATCATCTACGATACAGGTATACAAGCCCAACTTTTCCAAAACAGTGCTACAAGAGTCTAAAAAATATTCCAATGTTAGTCGAGTAACAGGTGGCGGCAGGTAGAGCTATTCGACGAATAGATTTAGTCAGAGGTACTTCAACGGAGATCCATAGGTCCTCACACTGGCTTTCCCAGTTGAACATATGTTTTGAGTTGATTTTCTTTAAAACGGCAATTAACACCCCTCCGCCTTCTTTTTCTTACCATTTCTGTCTCGTCTATAGACAATGTATCTATTGTCAAACAGCTCCGAGCTGATGACAGAATCATTCAACCATGTCTCAGTTAAAATTACAATATCGTAAGATTCACAAGATAAGTTACGACAAAAGTTATGAGTCTTTGTGCGTAAGCCTCGCGTATTCTGGTAGTATATTCTTAAATCTACGAATTTAAAATATGTTTAAAAGCCATAACATTAACACAGAACAAAGAGAAAAAAAAAACTAAAAAAGAATTACTAAACTAACTTATTCAATATCTCCACATTCCTCACCAAAATATGCTCGGCCTCTTGTGCCTTACGCATAAAAATACGACCAGATTGGACCCAGACATATTGATAACCGATTTCTTTAGCCTTTATTCTTGCTGCAGCATGCAGTGCCTTGTTGGCTACAGATAGATGTTCAGTTACAAAGATAGGTAACTTAGGCCCCGAGTAACCTAAGTGGGTACTATTTAACTTATTGTTGGGGTTGGATTTATTGTAGCTAATAGTGGCTGCTAGGAATTCGTCACGGATTCGCGGAGAACTGAGCTGCACTACTACTGACCGTGGACGATTTGTGTTGGTATTGAGTTTGGCAACTCTGGTGCAATGAAGGATATCTCGATTCATAATATTGCATCCTACTACTTTCGATAGATCGGTCACAAGTTGGATTAAGTTTTCCTGTTTTTTTTCGGGCAGACATTGGATTTCGATATTATTTGAACGGGTTTGTTGTTCCAGATGGTTTAATCGCCCAATTAGGTTCCCGATTGTACTTTTCATGTCTAAATTCTCTCTTTGCAACTCCTTCATATGTTCCCGAGCCTTTTGCTCCTTAAGTAGATCCTCATACTGACCATTCATGAATGTCATAGAATCGCTCATCGTTTCCATTTTCTGTCTGATAGGTTGTAGTTCTCGATTTAGAGTATCATTAATATTTGCACTGAACTTGGAAAACATCTTCTCGAGCTCCCTTTTCATAACATCTTGAACTATTTGTCGTACGTTTTCTTGGGTCAATATTTGCTCAGAACTTGTTTGAGGTGGTGACGAAAGGGCTGGTCTTTTGTTACTCCTAGACGGTGCTGCAATTTTCTGCGATAGAGTACCACAGTACTTGCTTGGTGAAGATGGTTCAGACATTGCAAAAGTGTAGTAAGCTTACTGGTGTACAATATCCAATTTCAAGGCACGATTTTTTGTTAGTTCGCAAAGCTCGTAGTTATGTACCACTACCAGTGTAGTAGAAAATATTTCGCACTGGCAACACTTTTTCAGTGTCACTTGTGACAATAATGACAGCATGAATTATAAGAAAACTTGTGGGTAGTTCAATTAAATTTTCAATTATCGGTTTCATAATTATGTTTCTTGAATACCAATAATAACAAACGTGTCACAGCACTATGAGGGTCATCACTTTCCACGTCACTTGCCAATAAAACGATAATTCTCTTCGTTCTTCTTAATTTGAAAAATTCGGTCTCTGGTATTGAAATTTCTAATAACCTCCACACACGTAGATAGGATTACAAAACCCATGTGATATCGTTTGTTATCATCCAAAGAAGCCGTGCACTTGTATATCCTTTAAATTACACGTTGTATATATTTTGTTAGTTTTTCTGTTTTGATTAATATTTGTACAGAAGTACACTAATATAGCCCTCCCCATTTTAATTAAAGCTCGTAAAGTCCTTCCAAAGGTTGTCTGGAAGATATCGCTCTCAGCGATAAGACCGCCATTGTAACCTAAGTTATAGAAATAAGGTTATGTAAGTGTGTTCCAATTTTTGGTGTACAATAATGTATATTCTATCTATCTATCTATCTATCTCCACAACCCAGTTGTGTTACACGATTTTCCTTGGCAAGGCTGATGTTGTTAGATTTTCGGGCTTCTGAATACTGAGGATGTACCAATTAATGGCCCGACGGCCGGGATCAACAAGTAAGCTAACGTTTCAAGTTCCACCATGACACACATGCTAGGAAAACTTGAGGCTAGAGGTACCGAGTCACTCCACCAATTTCTTTAAAAGTCGTTCGCAGCTCAAGCAGTACGACTGTGGAAATACTCTTCTCGTGTCAGTAAGACAAGCACAAACCCTTCCTTCTTTAAAAAAAACATGGTAAAAGATCTCTATCTCTCTCTTTAATTTGTTACAATTTTTATATATCTCAGCCATTTATGTATATATGTGTGTATTGTGTATGTAGGTTATTATTTATGTATTGTTTATAAGTGAATAGTACATCATGGACTACGCGAGTATTTATTTTCTCCTGTTGTGTCAAATCCATCCAAAGGTTGTCTGTAAAAGATCGCTTTTAGCGATAAGGCCACCCATTGTAACACCCTTTGTAGTTTTTAAGTCCTCATTTAATTCTGTTATGGTGTACAATAAAGAGTATATCTATCTATTTAAGCGTGCTCTCCAAGGAGGAGGAGTTTCGCGGACCGATTCCTGCACACGTTTCTTAATTCTTATTTGCTTTTTCAAATTCCACTGGTGACTTATTTCAAATTTTATTATTCTAAAAAGAGACAACTATCGTTGAAGACGACAAGAGAAAAAAAAATAGGTAGGAATCATTCCACTTAAATCCAGTAACAACACTAGACGATCGCTTAGTTGGTAGCTCTGTATCATTAAGATCAAGTCATAAAAAAAATACATTTTCCAATGTAAAACGTTACTTGATTAGCATTTCACATTTCTCTTAGCGTTGAACAGACAAAGGGATGTTACTCTCACATTTGCTTAATTACCGGCTGGTCTCAATCGAGCCTCTATTAGCGCCATTAGCAAATACTTCAAATCTCCACGTTATACATTAGAACATTTTATACCGAGTATCTCCGACGAACATAAAACAAAATAAGATAATAATTTATCTAAGAGGAAGGGAAATTAACGTCGAGTATCATAATTAATTGATAATAAATTAGAAGCGCTCCAGCGGATTTTTTACAACGAGTAAAATAAAGCTGTAGGTACTTGAGAATATAGAAAGTAGAAAGAAATATTCTATTATTTTCCTCAGAGAAACAAATTAAGAAAACAACTAGCAAGCGGCTTTAGATTGTTTACATCTTTAATAAAAATAGCGAGCACACGGAAATTGTAATTCTAAAGGTTCTGTAGACCAAGGTACCCTTATATTTTCGCCATGAACGTATATGTCTCTTGTTCGTCCGCGGAAGATATTGTTAATTCTGCGATGCTGTAAATGAATATAGGTATTATTCACATCTTAGAAGCTCAAAACAATATTAGAAGCATATTAGAAGTTCCGTAAAACAATGTCTTAAGAATTTCATAGAATATGATTTAAAATCAGTACCTATGTTAACTTCTAAAACATTCGCGGTTTTTTGTCATCAGTAAAATATATGAATTCAGCGATGCACACTACTTGACTCACTGTTTATCTTCAAAAAGCTACCTAAAGAAAACCACAAAGAGTAGATATTCATTTTCCAAATCCAAAACGAATCCGCCATATTTTATATACAATAGAATATTGTACCTAAAGTATTTCCTACCACGGCCGCAAGGTAATGATTCTATCAACGTACACATTACTCGTATTAGAAACTTTACCTGTAACGTATAAACATACGGTAAACTTTTACAAGATAACGTTTATGATATACTTGTATACCACTCATCTTTACGTTTTCATACGTTATATCTTTTTTCAAAGTCGTAAAGGAATTGAGTAATGTTTTTTCTGCGGCGAATTGTTTTTAAACTTAGGTAGGTATACGGCCTCATGAAGAGCTGCTTCCAGGAACACCTGTTACCTACCAACGACTCACTGGAACTTTAATTTACTAGGATGGAATGAAAAATTGTAGCTGGAGAAATTGAAAATTTCAGCGCGCACTTTTCATGCCCGAAAGGTGCTCCGAGATAATCTGAGTTTATTTCCTACCTTACGATTTACTTTAAAACGACTTGCGATGTTTGGAATAGACAACACACTTATATTATGTAATTCAAGTAAATCAATACTAATATTATAAATGCGAAAGCAACTCTGTCTGTCTGTCACACTTTGACTTCTAAACTACTCAAACGATTTTAATGAAATTACGCAGATAATTAAAACGTTGTAGGCAAATTTATTTTTGCTGACAAAAATACATCTTGCGCGAGCGAATCCGCGTGCAGAAGCTGGTATTACATACACACGAGTAATGTATACCTATGTGATATACATACATACCTACGTGACATTCTTAGTTCAGTTTCACGAGGTTTCAAGTCTTAGTAAACTCTGATGGCACTTTTCTCATAAAATTCTTCCCTTATTTTATCCCCTTGTTAGTGGAAATACTTAGTGGAGACACTTAATACGTACTTAATGTTTTCACGGTTCATTAGTACATAGGTATAAATGTCTGTCTGTGTATAGGAAATAAGTAGCGTAATATTTACGCATTGAACCCTGTCAGTACATGTCATGTGAACTTATTCCTTCCCAGAGACAGTATTATTCGTCAGTAATTTATGCAAAGAAACGGATGTAAATGTAGAAAAGAATACATTATGCCAACAATTTTCACATGAAAAGTTGAAAAATGCCAGCTTTTGAGGTCTGGGCGCCCAGTAGAAAGGGGATTGTACTCAAAAATTAAGAGTTCACTCATTTATTATGTTAAAATAAAATATTTTCGTTGAGAGCCTTTTTATATTTTGGCGACCGAAATAAATCGAATGAGGCTCGTTTGTCAAACGTGAAAGAAGGGTTTGAGACAAATGGTGCCACTCAACATGTATAGCTTTCTGTAGCTGGATATTTTTTTAGTTGCCGGACATTGTCAGATATCCCTGCGAATATTGATTGCAACACAAGATATTTTAATAACATATATGGCAAGACAAGCGATGTATCATTGTGATAAAAAACGTTTTTGATTTTAATGTGTTACCTTAACCTTTCAATTATGCTGAGTGAAGGTCACCATAGTTTGAAGCCAAATTAAGTAGATACAAGTAAGTAAGTAGATGCAAGCGAGGCGTTTTCTGGGTCTGGATAGAAGGAGCCTGCGAATGGTGACGAAGATTATCCCCAGGCACCGTTCACTTAACAAACACTACCTGAATAGACGGGGACCTAATCTTGTTCTGGAAGGAGGTTAGCTGGCTGGAATGACGGTTGCCACAGACTCACAAACAAGGACTAAGTGCGGAAAACGTACCAAAGCTTTTATCCATGTCATTTCTTATGTACTTCCAATAAAATCGAACACGAAAAAGTTGCAGCAAATACAAATGTATCCGGCACAGATGGTAAATAAACAATTATTTTCAAATATGGTATAGCGGAAGCGGAACATACATAATACATCACAGTGGAAGAAATAAAGGGAAAGGAAAAGATTAATCGATCAGATCATTATAGTTAATCGTGAGCCATCAAATACATTCGTTCCTGTGTTGGCTTTTCCTTGTAGTACCTTTCATTGTTCAGCAGCGGTAAAAACTCCGAGCCATTTGACAATTGTTTTGTAAAGCGCTCTCTTTCATAAAGATGGAAAATGAGAGATATTTAGTGTCGAAGATTTAATGGTTCGACCATTATTTTGAAACAAATGAATTCATAAGAAAATATAGACACATTTTAAACGAGCTAAAATGACTTTAATAAGTCAGGCAGAGATAACATAAAATCACGGAAAGATGATGATACAAAACTGGTACCGGAAATCGAAGTAATAAATGTTAAAAGAAAATATTTTATATCCGTGATTCTAAACTTTGACAGAAATAATCTTAGTGCGCCAAGGAAGTGTAAATAAAGATGTATCAATCATATGAATTCCAACAAACACACTAACTTGATTGGAGCAGAACCGGGTTGTTTGTCAAAAGTATGTCAAACAATACCATTTTACCTGAATTTGGAAATTCAAACACACGAGTAGAAACGATGGCTGCTCACACACACGAACGGGCGAGTCCTTTCGTTTCCCATATTAAATAAGGAAGCTACCACTCGACTGAGGTAATGAGCCCTAAGTGGGGTTCATATCCCTGTCCTGTCCAAACGAGCTGACCTTACATACTCACGCATGCATGCTGAACAAGTATACGAATAGTTTCACATCGCATTCTACTGTTATTGCAGCTGCTTTCAATAAAGGGCTTACTTCTAATATAGTAAAGGACAAACGCAATCAGACTTAAAAGCATTTTCATGTAAAACATTGAATTCGAGATTATGTCCAATCTCATTAGGATATCTAGATTCAATTATTAATCAATGCTTTTAAGCTTTTGAGACACTGATTTCCAATATTATTTAAAAGTTGAAATAACACTTTTGGTTTTATTTTAATACCTCTGGAGCATGTTCAACTGAATTGAATAGCTTTTATCTTACTTTGAAAATAATACATTTGCTCATATCGCTAGTACTTATCCTAGCTCTTTCAATATTTTAAAGCTAGTCGGAGTGTCTCGTAAAATTTATTACCAAGGTATAGTTTCCAGGAAATATATTGGTTGAAGATTTTAATGTTGTTCACTTGGTAAAATCGTATTTATCTTCAACTTCAATGGCTTCATGTTTTGGTTAACCTTTTTAAAATACACTCTACAATAAAATAACGAACTACAGTTTCGGGTCCAAAGACCTTTAACTTCTTTTGTTCCTAAAATAACACATTCATTTCTCTTCACCTTCCACCTCTCTTCATAGCAGTAGCAGTTTAGGACAAAGTAATCGTGAAGCTTATTATAATCTTTTAGTATCCAGATCTCAAGAGTGAGTGGACGAAATTGTGCATTTGTGAACCACTTTTGCAAGGATATGGCTGATCCCGTCCGTACGCAGTACTGGTTACACTTATAGTTTCAGATTACTTTACTACGACAGTTTCTGATTAAATCGTGGGTATGAATCCTGTAACTCAAAGTAAATTTTTTCTTTTTCCTAGAAACTTCAAATTTTTTTTTATTTTTTTAACTAAAAATGTTTGTTTTGAAATATTCGTGAAGCTACGCAACCCTCTCCAGCTGCCACAACAATAACTTAGCATTTCGATTCGGATCGAATATTTCAACGTTCTCCTAAATTGTTTGCCAGCAATGAATGGCTTCAGGAATAAATAAGGGTTGGTTGAAACAAACGCGACATTTGTCTCACGTCACCTGAAGCAATTATCGTAGGCTTCGTTGTCGCGCGACAATGCCGCTCGTCGATCTTCTAGCATTACGAATATTTCGTGAAAAATAATTGTCGTGCTGACATCCAAGGTAAACGGGTCTGGTATTTTGATGCCGCCATCTTTTTAATTGTAGGTATCATTAAGATTTTTAATGATACCGTTAGTACCTATAGTAAGCGAGTTTACTCTCAAAAAGGACAGATCATATGCTTTTGAGGTCACACGTTAGACGGTATACCGCTTTATTAATAAATAATGCTGATACTTTTCAAATTAAACTACATACTTTTACCAATTACGCCGATTGTGACGAAGATCTTTAGCGAGACAGGCAAAACAGAACAACTACAACACAACATAAAAGCAAAGATTCTTATAACATTAACACTAACAACTCATCAATAAAAGAAATCACAAAGGTATTACGGCTCAATCAACCTGATTCCCGTCACAGGTCCTTTGATCATAATCAGCTATAAACATGGAATGCCAATGAATGGGATTGAATTAACCCGTGCACGACGCACGGAGCGCGGGGCGAGGGGCGAGAGACGCGGGGCGAGCAGGGAGGGGGGTGGATACAGACTGATTGTAGTAAACACGATGGAGTCACGTCGTTAGTTTCAATACGCCGGCTCTGATTGCACGCCTCGCCGACTTGGATGGGGTGACGACTAACAATGGACTTCGGGTAATTGTCCACCGTGGCTATGCAAGGGTTGCAAGTTCCAGACGGATAATTAAATAGTGCAGTCGTAATGATGAAGCTCGTGACTTAACGATAACAAAGATCGACCAGTGTGAGCGGTTGTGAGCGTTTTAACACGAGATAAAAGATATACGCTTCCAAAGTGGTAAAATGTGCCCCCCCTCTAACTTTTATCATAATGGAGTGAAAAAAAAAATATGCTGTAGATCTTAATGTAAACCAAAATTGGTTTGAACGAGATCGAGTCAGCAGTTTTTGAGATACAGCAATTTTTTAAAACCGCAAATATAACTTTGTAATTCATACAAACACTATGAAAAACAAAGTTATTTGGCGTAGTTACTACGGAAACCTTTATGAGCCAGTCTGACTCGCACTTGGCCAATTTTTTATATCTATGGCAGTCGTTATGGGTAGTCGGAAGCCAAGAAATCTGTCACCAGTTTTGCCGAGGAGGAGTCTGTTACCCATCTACTGGGCTGTGGAGGCATGGAGTGACTGCCTACCTCAGTAGGCAGTCACTCCATGCAAGGACTAGTACTGAGCTGCACCTGGTTAGACTGGAAGTCCATTTCAACTAGTTGGACAAAGGCTAAATAGATAATGAGTGCTTATGAGTCTAAATCTATATTGACTGACTGACATAGTGATCTATCAACGCACAGCCCAAACCACTGGACGAATCGGGCTGAAATTTGGTATGCATGTAGATGTTATGACGTAGGCATCCGCTAAAAAAGGATTTTGCGAAATTACCACGGGATCGGGATTTACACGGGAAAAACTTCCCACGCGGACGAAGCCGCTGGCACAAGCTAGTTGATACATATAACATTAAAATATACTGGTCATACTTGCAGTCTGAATCACAGTAATTTAATTATGTAATTTAAACAAGACAGAGAGCATATTTTTATTTCTTTTACAGGTATCTACTATCATATTCAGAAATAGCTCTCCTATAAAAAGTTTAGTTAAAAAACTAGCCTGACTTTATAATATATCAAACTTGTTATATAATGAACTTGTTTTGTGTTATTTTTTTTTGGTATAAAATCAAATATTGAGTAATGAGCTAAGAATTTCAATAACAAAACCTTGAAATGTAAGAATATGTAATGAGGGTTCCCCCCGGATTAATCAGAAGCAAAATAATGACCTATTTATATTCCAAACACTGATCAATGTGTAAATTTGTAGAAGTATACTTTTGGACTTTGGACTGATAACACGTTCAAGCGACAATAGCCTAATGGCTACGGTGTCAGACTTGTAATCGAGAGGTCGCAAGTTCGAACCTCACCCATTACACCGTAGACCCACTTCAGATACAAGCATAATTAGCTTAGTTGGAGGGGTTAACAAGATTGTACTGGTTCTGGTTCTCTTAAAATAAAATAAAAACACCAGCGGATTAATAAAGGAACCTGTAATGTTCTGCACTGAAAGGTTTGAGCAACTGTAGTCAAGAAACGAATTACTGAGGATCATGTAGTGTAGTTGTGAGGTTTTGTATGAATTGATTAAATAGTAGATGAATATAAATATATATGTAACTCGAGGTTCGGTGACAATTCCGGCATAACATGTAGCCTTTGTGTTATCCTATAACAGACCCTTTCTATCTTCCATTGAAAGTCATATTAAAGTCGGTTCACTCGTTCGAGTGATTTGCGTTTTGGTGTCGTGTAAATAATTATAAGCATTTGAGGCAAATTAGACACAGTTATATTGTAATGATAGACAGACACTTTAGATTAGAAGAAAAGATTAGAAGAAAGATCAGGAGTAGCATGAACGTTACATAAGTCATGCTTATTTCTATAGAAATATAAGATTTCATTGTGTGTACGGCTAAGGAGTGGAATTCCCTGCCGGAGTCTGTGTTTCCCGATAGCTATAACCTAGGGGTCTTAGGCCCGTATTAATAGATAGGTCTCAAACGTGATCCCAAGACCGGCATCAGTTGATAAGTTCTGAAGATGGGACCAGCATCTTAATGTCGACGCTAATTAATAAACCCATATCAACAGCATCTCAGATGATACCGAGTATAAGACCACGATCTTTGGATTCGTAATTCGACACCAAATGAAATCATGATCTTGAGACTTGCTACGTCACAGTGAACGAACTATTTCATCTTTTGTTGATATTACGCTTAGTACTTGCTTTGTAGAAGTATAATGTTCAACTCTGTTTGTGCACGAATACAATTTATTTATATTTATTTAAATGTTTATAATTCATACGTTTAATCTTTATACACTATAGAAAAAATTGGCTAAGTGTAATTACGGCAAATAACTTTGTTTCTCATAGTGTTTGTATGAATTACAAAGTTATATTTGCGGTTTTAGAAAATATGCTATATCTCACTGCTGACCCGATCTCGTTCAAACCAATTTTCTTTGAAAGTTTATATTAAGATCTAAAGCATAAAAGAGGAGCTCCCCATACATGGAACTGAAACTGAAAATATTTTTTTTTCATGAAACCTATGCATGTGTGGTATCGATAGACAGGTCTTTAAAAATGATATTAAGTTTTCTAAATCTACTTTTTCAAAAAATTAAACGTTTAAAAGATATACGCATACGCTTTGAAAATGGTAAAATATAATTATGTCCTCCCCCCCCCCCCTCTAACTTCTATAATAATCAAGTGAAAAATATATACTGTAGATTTTAATGTAAGCTTTCAACGGAAAATTGTTTGAACGAGAACAGTTTTTGAGATACAGCATATTTTCTGAAACCGCAAATATAACTTTGTAATTCATACAACTATGAAAAACAAAGTTATTTGGCGTAGTTACTACGGAACCCTTCATGGGCGAGTCTGGCTCGCACTTGGCCAGTTTTTTAAAGTTTTGCGGAGATAATTCGAAGGGATTTGTCGCGTTGCTTATATAAACTTTAGGTAATCGAATTTGAAAAGGCCAAAAAATATCATCATAATAGTCTTGTCCATATCGTAATAATTGACTTCGGAAATAATATTTTCGACGTCCATAGTTCCCGCCACTACAAGTTCACGATCTTAAGTCCCGGATCGACTGGACTCAACTATTATGATCTTGATAAGCATCTTAATACCACTGTTGAAACTCGAGATTTGTTTATTAAACAATACGATCTCAGGTGATGACAGAGTCTTAAACCGCATCTTAACTTTTGTTTATTAATAGGCCGGGATCTCAAACTAGCTCTTAAGATCTTACTCTTACGCTGATATCGGTTTATTAATACGGGTCTTAAAGTCAAGAGTGAATAGGTTACTTCTAGGTAATCGTGCTCCATCTTCGATCACATCATCACTTACCATCAGGTGAGATGGTGCTCAAACGCGAACCAATCATAAAAAAAAGATAAGGAGTAAATATAAACTATTCACCTTGAAGTAATATCAGATATTATTTAAGAATTAACTGTTATATGAACAAACATGCGTAAATTCACTATCACATATGCAACTTACTAGAATAACGAATAAAACTGTTCGTTGTAAAAATGTTAATTCAGTGATTTTTACACTTTTATCTGCAGCACGATTCCTGGAACACCAAAACTTAGACTAACTACTGACCTACCAGGGTTGCCCCGGAACTTGAGGGCAGCTGAAGGAGCAGGGTGGGTTTTTAGTCAGTAGAAGTCTGACACTCCCTTCCACTCCACCCACGGCGGGGGAAGTTATTCGATGATTTCCTCACCCGGAATAGAAAAGACTAACCACAGTCCATATTCCTCAAGCCTTATCCGAAAACCTTGTATACAACGACCGTACAGCCCCGGAAAAAAAATTATTGGTATTTTTGTGATTTATTTAAGCCTATCCCATCCTTAGTGAGATGTTATACCACCTCCATATCACCCCTTCGTTCCACCTCAGCAAGTTGACAGAATTATTTGAAGCATTATATCTAACATATGGCGTCTAGAGGCTATATGCTCGTTACTTGGATATTGTCATTAATAACCTCGCCGCGGAAGGTGCATTATTTTTAACAAGCTCAAGATGGCGGCTCAAAGGAGCGCCGTGAAATATGCTCTCCTTTGACAACGCTTCCTGACGCCCCGCCATCGTGGAAATTGCTCTGTGGCCGTAATCAACGGCCGGTGGGTAGGCAAAATGCCTAGACATTGAAGATGACGCGATTTACTGAACTAGTTAAATAGAAAAGCAATGGATACTATGCTGTTGACAAAGGCTCACTCACGATAATTTTAATAAGGACAATTAATGGTATTTCTAAAATGCCTGTATTAAATATTAGCCATCGATAAAAACAAAATCTCCTTCTTTTGAAATCAGATAAAAAAGTAAAAGTATATATTTCCTCAAGGTTCAAGCTACTTTTATAGCAAATTTCATCCAAATCCACCTAGTTCTTTCAAAGAAAAAATAGCGTTTAAAAACAAACACACCTTTCTGCTTTTTAATATTAGAATAGATAAAAATTTGCGTTATTTGTTTTTGAATGTTGTAACTAGACGAGCAACCGACCAATCAAGGTATCAGCATTAAATGTCTGCTTTAATTATTATTTTTCTTTTGCTAACACTACTCTGGTCATAAGTGTGACACAAACCAAGGATGATTAATAGTGGACATGGAAAGTTGAAGGGAGTACCACCGCACGGTGGGCGGGAGGCCCCGCTCGTGTACCTTATGTTAATACAGGACGATGAAGGCAAAATTGCACGCGGCGATGATAAATTGTGCGGTAAATAGAAATGGCGCATGCAACGCTTTTATATAACATGGTTTTCACGTCAGCGATCCTTATCGAGCTTTAAATTAGCCCGAACAGCCTCAGTTCACTAACTCCTACACAAGAGCGATGTGTGCCAGCCTTTTTAATGCCTATGATTTTTTTAAGTTTTACACAAATGTTTATTCAGAATTTACGGTTCAGTTTATTGAAGTGTTGACCGGTTATGTGCATTAATTGAATTCCCGTCGCTCAACGGATTATGCTATAGTTTTTATCTATTTGACGAATAAATTGCTCAACGGAACGTGTGCGCTCAATTGTATGACACACACTGTCGCTTCACTAAGCTATCCAATAAAGCATCGATACGATTACCATACGCGGCACGTAATGTACGGCGAGCGTGGCGAGTTTCACCACATAATAATGGAGTGGAAGGACCAAAGTTTATACTGGTGCATTACCCGCCCCCCAGCACCCTGGCACCCCCTCCCCGGCGGCCAGCCCTCCCTGATATCACTTCAAATGATATATTTGGGGCCAAGTCCGCCTTTTTTCTTTGTTTGCAGTGAATTTATCGCAGTGTAGGAGCAGATATGCTTCCTTCGGGACCCACGTGCGTTAGCCGCGGATAAAACCACTCAGGCTTTACCAAAGACGAAAATCTAATTCAGACTGGATGGATTTTTTTGTAGTAAATGGGCCGTGAGAAATTTAGAGACTTTATGGAGAGCGAGTCACGGATAGCCAGTAAGGGAGACACTTTAGCTTTTAGCTTTAAACCTTTATACTATTTAATGGTCTCCTTTTCTACTAAAATGTTATGGAAAATGTATAAAATTTTCTTCATAATGAGCAGAATTAGGTATAAACTAATTTCGTTAGTTAGGTATCTTTTCCGAGAACCTTACATTACTAGCGTCCATTTCGCTTGAAAGCATCGCCCGGATTTTCATTAATAAGCCGACTGAGTGCAGTCAGCATAACAAATAAAAGATCATTGTACGCAACTCAAAATGAAACAAAATAAATGCGAGCTCATTACTTTAGAAAATCAATCGGTTTCTTATATTTCCTTGATAAGCGGCTAAAGTTATATTTTACGTTCATTTAAATTTTCGTGAAAAAATCTGCGATTGAAATTGATTTATTATGAAAAGCCCCTTTTGTTTGGGTCAATGCTTTTAATTGGTTTTGGAACCCTTCCGTTTGTTTAAGAGCTTTAACTCGTATTTTCGCCAACGTTATAATAATTATCGCAAAGAGGTCGCTCGCTGTACATTACTGGAACAAAGAGGTTACTTACTTCCAGGATATTGTCGTAATATCGCGTTATGTGTGTATAGAACCACAATTATGTAATTACGTTTGAGTTGTTAAATTATGTTTCAATTTAGTTTATTAGTAACTTCGTCTACCATCGTCTCCTTGGATGTTATTTATTTTAACTAACATGTTTTCTTATTAATATTGAAATCTAGGTATTAATCTAGGTAGATTTAAATTAATTATTACTCCGCATTAGTACTAGGACTTTTTGTTGAAACTGGTGAGACCTTTCAACATGTACCATTTGTATTTTTATGTAAGTAATACAAAAAGTTTTTGCAGCGTACTCGATAAAAGCATATTTTTGATATTTTGTGTAGAATTATCTACATTTATGAGGAACAGATCAATGTTCAAACTACAATATAACTCATGTTGCTAGGTAATAATGTAGCTTTATATTAGTGAAAGAAATTTTGAAGTCAGTTCAGTGTTTTTGAGTTTATGCATTACAAACAATCAAAACCTTACTCCTCATAATAGCAGATTTAGAAAACACAACATTGACTTTATATTATTCATTACATCTAAAAAAGTGTCCAGAAGTACAGCTCGTAAACATTCGAAACAAACCGAACCGCAGCTTCTTTAAGCTAAATAAACAAGCAGCAGCTCAACATTTGCATAAACTCGTAGAACCAACATTTAGAAGCTTAAAAACTATCTCTAAAACTCAGCGGCGCGCACAAAGTCACGTAAATCGCGTTTTAAAAAGAACTCTGAAAAAAAACTCAATACAAATATCCGTTGGGGATCTCCGGAGTTCCGGAGGTCACGGGGCCGCCTAACTTCTAGAGTTCCCTAGAAAAGTTTGCACCAACGATCGGCCAGATTAAAAACTATCGGCTAACGAAGGTGGTTTAATTAAAACTTGCTACCTGCCTCTAAAGGCAGGGGCAGTCTGCCTGCCTGTGTAGGCAGGACCGGGCCACGTCGTACTGGCCGACGCAGATTCAGTAATTATACTCTCAACTCGCGTACTAGTTTATTGGAATGTTTATCACTTTGAGCTCAGATACTCGTTTAGGTGATGTTGAAATTGGTATTTTCATTAAATAACTCATACTTTAATAACTGGCAGTTGATCGGTTATTTGAGCAATATATGTTTGAGATATAAATGGCTGTACCAAATCAGCATGTGTGAGGTAGTACTGTGACCTTGAGCTCACCTAGCGTAGTTCACATTGAGGGAGACATATTGTCGAAAATAGTTTACAAAAATAATAGTTAACCCGTAGCTAGGCTAGAAGTAGTGGCGTAGTAGATATCCTATCAGCAAAATATTGGTACTATTTCACTAGAACTGAAACTCGGAAACATGTTCATTAATACCAGATGAGTACCTAGTCTACTCAAATTACTTTCTCAAATTCTCCCATTTTCAATATTCGAACTGAAATCTTCGTGTATACGAAAAGGCAATCCGAGTTTCTATTCAACACGTACAGTCAAAGAGACTTCGAAAACATTTCCGAGATATAATATTCTGCGAATGAAGCGGACGCTGCGCTTGTATCGTACACTCTGCAGCTAAGAGGTTGTGTTGCATTTGTATTCGCGTTAGCAGTTGCAAAGCACATAAGAAGCAACTGCCACTGACTGCGAACTTACTCCGCGACCGCAACCTCTCAGGCGTCACATTGTGAACTGCTCAGCAATTTTGTGAACCATGTCAGTTAGCACTTGCGTTTAATTACAGTTTTGTTCTATGTGAGTTTTGGATGCAATTTGAATTTGAAAAGTACCTGCATTTACTTTTGTATGTACGCATTATGCACACGTTTACAATTAAGGGACATGGTACTCTTATGGTCCTCGACTTAGAGCGTCGCTAGGGACAGGCTGGATCGGACAAGTATTTTCTTTCTTGTCTGCTTTTTACAAGTTATACGTCTGTGCGCGGCGCTATTTGTCACAATTGTTTGTTCTCAAGATTGTGTTAGTAAAATTGAAATTGACTAGGCGTTACACAATTTCCTTTTCATATTACAGTTACATTTTGTGAGTACTTCTCTACTAGTGCGCTAATGTGCTTACAGAACCTCCTCCTTCTTCGCGGAATGTACGTTTCTCCAACGTCACGTTTTTAGTGCATCGATTTTCATTTGTTTTGTTGATTAAGAAACCACTTTACTGGTTTAACTAAATTATCTTCTCGCGTGTACTCGCCATAAGCTGTGACTAAAGGTATTAGGACATGGCGTGTTCATAGGAGTGCAGCAAATGACATCGCACAGCAGCAACTTGAGCGCAGATTTGATCGCCAGCCGGCCGGCAAAATCCGCTTACTGGCCGCGCCGCGCCGAGCGAGTCGCCTCAGTGACGTAATGCGAGCTAACATGATAACTAGAGATCGTTAACATACTACAACACTGTAGATATGTTTGAGTAACAGAAAATGATTAATTTGGAGGAGAAAAACGAAATTGCGGACTTATTTCACAAGCAAATAGGTACGTAGGTAGAAAGATTGAAAATATTATTAATGTTTCATGATTGGAACAAATTATGCAATATGTATGGATAGATAGATATATTCTTTATACTATACCTGCTTGGAAAGTACCTTGATACTTTATCAAATTTACGGTAGAAAGTACGTCATTGCATATCGAACAAATACGCGGGGAGAAAACGCATCTGAGCGGGAGAGAAAAGTGTATGAAAATCCATTTCTTACGTGGTTTTTCTTTTTTAATTTTGGGTAAGACTATGCGCCGGTAACCTAAATATCAAAAGCCAAAAAGTTTTTACAGTGAGTTTTTATCTCCAAGTTCGCAAAATGACACTGGCCACTAGCTGTGTGTTGGATGGTGTCGGGCTGGCAGTGCGACCCTGCGGCGGCAGGATAAACAATTTGAAAAAAGAACATGTGAAAATTGCAGACGCCATTGGCGCCATTTGTGAAAACAGTGTTACATTAAGCTTCACTAACTGCAACAATTTCAATATAAATTTCAATTATTAAAGATTTAGTTTTTTATTTTGCTCATAGGTGTAGTATAAAGCACTATGTATCACGCGAGAGAAAGTGCGATTCCCGATCTCGGGTGTTTTAAAGCCCTCGCCTACGGCTCGGGCTTCAAACGACACCCTCGACGGTAATCAGTCACTTTCTCCTCTCGGTGAACAATGTACTATTACTGTACACCATAACAGTAAAAAAATAAGGAAAAGTCTTTATTTTTTTTACTGTTATGGTGTACAAAATACAACTAAAAACTACTACTATTTTTCAAAAGATACATACAGAATGTTCAAAATATTTCGATTGATCATATCACTTTTCAAATGAATAAAACTCAAAATAAAAATCTATTTATCCGTTTAAGAACTACAATTACAGAAAGACATGAAACCGTCCAACTCCAAAACTACCGTCTTTTTCGTGTCTAAAATTAAAAGAAAATATACGTAACTAATCATAAATAAATTAATAGTTTAAAAAACACTAGAAAAACACACTTTTATAAATGCACGTAAAAACAAAAAAAAAATGTTTAGAAAACCGATAACAGATTTTGGTTTGTTATAACTTTGAAACATGATCGTGTTCAAAATCCATTACGTGGCCTTTCTCACAAGTGCAAACACGACTATGATACGATATTCCATCATGGGATGCCAGTTCATCATCAGACCTTGAAACCTAAATTTGGTCAAAGTTCATTACAAGACTTTTCTAAGAAATCCAAAACATCTATGATACGATTTTCCATCATGAAGTTCCAGTTCATATTTTCCGGCTCCATCATCAGATCAGTTCGACAGTACCATATTATTATATTGTCATCAGAACTACATACAACTGCCAATTTTCATTATGCTACGACTCTTGGAAGATGGTTAAATTAGTTACCTTAGATTCCATTACATGGTTAGTTACATACAGGTCGACCTAATAAAAGCGTGTTAAAAAGAAACACCGCTATCAGTAAAGTGCACATCAAGAAAAGACTGTGAAAATCCATACAGGACACACCCATGTAGACTAGCACACATGGATGCACTGTGTGTGTGTGCGTGTGTTTGTCGGTGCACAGTGCACGGCAGCAAAATAAACAGATATTTAGTTGCTCTATACCGAGCACAGTGCCCACTTACAGTCGCGTCTCGGCGACAAATGTTGGGCAAAATGTTCACAATGCCACAAAATGTTCTAGAAAAGGCTCCAAACATTGGAACTGAAAAGATCGCGTCCACTCGTACGCAATTACGTTGTGATAAACAATGGTTGTATTAGTTGTTGCTTTTTGATTTGCAAATTGCTTTTCCGAGAATCACTGCTTCTAAAGTAGTATATAGCTACCACATAACATTATTACGCTTTTCCGTTTGCTATGATTTGGTTTAAAATGAAACAACTTACAGTTTGAGGCAGAAATGATTGTCGATTGCAAAAAGCTAATACATTATGAACACAAAAATTAATGATTCTGGCGTATTCCTGTCCTAAACAGCAGAATCTGGCAGCAGTGAATAGGTATTGTACATCATTACTGCGTCCATGGAGGAGTTGGAAGCCTTCCAAAAGCTATGCGAGACGTAACATACAATCTACCTGCTCAGTTCTCCGGAAGACTCCGTTATGAGGTGGAAGCCGAGTTACTTTAAGTGTATCAGTTTTATATTTACTGGTTAACGTTTTGTCACTAACGGTATAAAATTCTTCAATATTTCTGATGAGACTATTTATAAGGAACGCTGCTCTAATAAAATTAGTACTACGACGACATAGTTCAAAGCCAATAAAAACCAATGTAGAATTTTGGGAAAAATTTAATATGAAAGTTTTATCCAAAGCATACAAACTCACAGGCTGGAGCCCCTCAATCACTGCGCACCATTTTTCGGCACAGACAAATACGTTCTATAGAAATTCACTTTTCGTCTAAACACTAGGCAATATCGATAGCACATTTAGCATGCATACAGAACTAGTTCCGTGCGGACGATGCAACTGAAAATTGGCTCCTGTTCTAACGTTATCGATGGCGGCTATAAACTCGCAATGTTCCACACTAAAACTCTGTAAATTCGTGCTGGTTACGCGCTCATGACACGCTTGTGTCGTTCCGCTACACATGTGGGTTGATTCTACTGTTGACTTGTGTCTGAGCGTTTGTTGAGCGCAGTTTAATTTGGTATGACATCACATACCTTATTTTGTAAGGTCCTGAGTACTTAGTAAGGTAGCTGTGGTTTCTAAAACAAGTTGATTGTAATAAATAATGTTGATAGTAATTAAGAGCCTCGCGTGAGCCGTATCAACCATCATGCAGTTTGCAAACATTATAATTTTGTTGTTATATCAAATACAAAATTTATAGCTTTTCCAGGAACTTCGTAAACTACGAAAGATGTTATCGTAATCAGTGTTAGTTACATTGAAAGACAGCTGACAACGAAACTTTAAAAAATTAGGCTTGACCTGAATTCATGAAGGCGCACATTATATCCGACAATTTTATGTTAGAAATTATAACAAAGGGTTAACTTTAAAGGTTTATTTATTTATTTATTTACACTTTATGCACATAGGTACAAAGGCGGACTTAATGCCGTAGGCATTCTCTACCAGTCAACCATGAGTGGTGAAGAGATAGAGTGGAAGGTGCAATATGTACGTGAACATTATATTGGAAAAATAATTATAATAATAGTGATAAAACAAAAAAACCTAATATCATAAAATAGAAATCTACATAAATAATATATATGAATAAATATTTATATAAATACATATACATACATATATACTTTAGAGGTAATTGAAAATTAAATATAGAAATTCTGCTTATTGGTGAAGAAAGTGGATCCGCAATTTCTTTTTAAATGCGTAGCGATTGTCAGCCGTCCTGATCTCGAGAGGAAGCGCATTCCAGAGGAGAATGGACTGGATATGAAAAGAAGAATGAACAAAGTCAGAAGTATGAGAAGGACAGAGTAAGAGAAGATTATTTTACCGTGAAAGGTTAACAATAACAAGAAAAAAATATTTGAAGAGTTTCCATGACAGCTCAATTATAAATATCGGTAACTGTGGGATCTGCAAACTGCGGGCGGTACAAGTTGAACTCTAGTAAAGTAATTTTTAGTTAGACCGACCTCTGTGCAGTACGTACTCCGGTAAGACCTAACGAACAAATGCAGACGTGTATTCAATAACAAATGTATCCCATTACCTCGGAGCGGGCGCTTTGCCGGTCGACGAGCAGTATTCCTTAGTGTTTAAAGTTCAAATTGGATCGAATTGATCGCAATCGTTAGTTTGTACGAACAATGCTGGATCCCGGGAACGCTTCTTCCAGTTATTTACGAGGAAACTTGGGTGGACCCGACGCGAGCTCCCAGCGCCGAGCACCGAGCTCCCGGCCAGAGTCGAGAAACGCCCAGGTACTGTCTCGTGAACTCACGTTAAAAATCTTACTGTGAAATGAGGTAACAGATCTTAGACTTTATTCAGCTGTTCTTTGAATTTTTAAAAGTTAAAACGAAAGGTATTCTTAGGGGAATGGAGTTGAAGCTTTTCATTCTTTTAAAGAAAGACAATTCTGATGAAATGAGTTTATTTGTGAGTTCCAAACTTTGCGAGTGCAGAAATAGAGTGGGGCGGGTTTTGTTTACTTATTTTTTTTTCACTCTGTTTCTTTTGTTGTTTTTATATAAATTTGATATTTGTCTTACATAAAGGATTGAAACACTTATTCCAACAAAAACATCTTTGAACGAATTTACAACAAAAATGATATGAATATTTCTTCTACATGGGTCTCGTTTCTCGTCATCAAATTGGAAGTGAGATTCACAATCAGCAGGATCTAATTAGTTAATGTCTATTAATTCTCAAACGTACTGAGTTAACCTCGTTACATTCGTCTGTAAATCAGCTCTACCTTAATTGAAGTTGATTGATCAGCAATAATTCAGAGATGGAGCGCCTTTGATTACAACAGCGCTAACAGCTCCTCCGACAAAGAGCTTCTAGTGGCTCCCTTACCAACGAGAAAGTCACAAGCAAATTTTAACCTCAACCCTTCAAACGACTGATCAAAATACAATGTAAATTTAAATTTTGGATGAATTATCACAAAAAACCGTGATGAAATATGAACGAATGAAATAATTAATTTGTTTAAAACGAAAACAGTAGGTTGTATCGTGTTGACAATATGTTATAAGATATTTGACAAAAGTTTAAATTGTGCAAATATTTCAACAAAAGTATATTTTGAATAAATTGGATTTCAAAGAAGAGTTAACTACGTAAACGTCACTCAATAATAACATAGCATTGGTGGAGAGCAAATGAACCGCAGTTTACATGCGGCTTGCTCGCTCATCTCTTTGGGCTCTAGTGTACCTGTGTCCCTGACCAATAGTATCCGTGGCTGCTACATTGAAACTATTGTAGTGACACAATAAAATCACTTTCACGTTTGTAGTAATTTAGAACAGATTGACACTTTACACGACCGCGGTATTACGCCCGCGAACGCCACAAAACCGCATCGAAAATGATTCGCTTACAAATAAAATATGATACCAGATAGATTCGTGGAATATATTTCATCACAGTTATTATGAGGTTCACGCGAGGGTTGGCACTAATATCACGAAATATGAGCTTCATAAATTGCACAGTCTAAAATCCAATTATTAGAAAATAATTCATATCGGTCGTCGATACTAATAACATTTTTTGCCATCGCGCCACTCTGCCGGAGCTCTCGGCTTTTAAGTGATTGTTATTAATGTGGCCGATTAATCGTGGCGTGAAACAATTTTGTGGTTTGAGTTTCATGAGGTGTGGAATTAGTTTCCTTCCGTGATTCTGCTACTATCCTGGTGTTACCAGACCTTTGGTCTTAAAATGAAATTCGTTTACGGTACACATGACCTATATTCTGAAAGATAACATAACTTACTTGGCACACATGTTAGGCCGCACAAAAACTAATCAATTTTCATTTCCCAGAACACTATAAAAAAATCAGTACACAACCGGCAAAAAACTAGAAAAACGATCACGTTCGAGCGCATGCATCCATCTAGCGGCTAACTGCGACACCTGGCGGCCAATTTTTCTCCAAAATGGAGGCGTAAGATGGGATTGATAGGTGTGCCATTTAGAAAGTGTCCTCCGTTGCTCGCTTAATTAGTGCCAAGCGGCCTCGCAGGGACGTGACCGGATCGCCAATTACGTGGCACGATGCGACACAGCCACTGAACAGATTGGGGCAGAGAGTTGGCTCCATGGAGCGAGTGAGTCGCACGCACACATAGACTTGTCTAGGAATAGCGAGTGCAGGTGCACTTACACGCATCCCTTCATTGACACACATACATGTATTACGCGTGCGCCTGTTTTCGCCTCATCAGTGACGTAGATAGGCTTGGGAAAAGAAGGCTAACGCCCACGACCTCACATTTCAAGGGGCCAAGACTTAAGCAGATGACAGATAATAAAAGCTTTTTATGAATCTATGTACATGCTTTGCATGTAAAGCTTTATCTTATCTTACTTCTTACTAATATTATAAATGCGAAACATTGTGAGGATGGATGAATAGTATATGGATGTTTGTTACTTGCTTGCGCAAGTTTTATTTAGTTTGTAACTTTCTACTAACATATATCCGAACGTATCGCATATTAGAATACAGATTCATATTTTTACCTCGGTTTTTGAGTTGACCAGTCATATTCCTTCCTTCCTATACAATTCCCACGAATGAGAGAGGAGATGTTCGCCGCAAGCGCCGCTTATAGGCGTATTCAACGCCGACCAATCACCGTACAGATGCTGTGTTTTGGAGGGGTATAATTACCTCTACAATATGGTGTCTCGGAGTCTTCCAGAAGAAACCATCATGAAGTTATCACCCCGCGCCTTGCCCGCTTAGCAAGTTATCACCCTGCGTCGAGCCGAGATTAAATAAATACCGCTATATATCTATATATCTAAAACTATCAAAATATCCGTGTTGGCCATACACAAGTGTGACAAATAAAGACTAAAGTGAAGTGCTTAAACATCAGAAGAAGAAAGTGATTCATCCCACGTGCACCTCAAGATATCCAAGTAAGTCCCTCACAACCTTTCTTCATACCCTGGTCAGCTCATTACTGTGTGTGGTCAATATTTCACCCCCAAGTTAGACCCCGCCACGGTCCTTCGAGAATTTCCGCAACATAACTTTGGTCCAAACGAGCCGGATTCAAAGAATCAGCGATCTTCTATACTTTTTATAAGTTTACCGCAACATAATTATAGGTCTCATACCTAGGATTTAGGTCAAAATACCTAAAATACAAAGTTCGTATAAACGCCATATTGGACGCGTACATACCGTTCGGTGATTCGTACCTACCTACTTCCCCGCTAAATAAATAATTCATAGAAAATTACTGTATCAACTTAATATTTCTCCTATTGCATTGAAATAGCATAGGTAAATATTCTAACCGCTTATTATCGTGAGTAGGGCTTTCATCCCGGGAATCTCGGTCTAGAAAATTTCGAGAGTTTCGACGATTTTTTAGTATTTTCGAGACTCGAGACTAACATCTTCGGTCACGGGAATAACGAGACCTTTGAGACTTCAGTAACATAAAAACTGTATTAAATAATTTATTAAACCAACAGTCAATTTTTATTATTGTTATTATGGATATGGCAATGGCAGCACGATCGAGCATAGAGTAAAGCTTAGTATTATTTGTGGAGGCTGAATAACCTTATTGACAAATAACACAGATTTTGTCTACATATTATAAATGTAAATTGCTGTGCCCGAAAGGGTCCATGTGAGCTAATTATGATTGCAATATAGATTGAATTATGGAACTATTCTGATTAAATTGAAAGGGGTTCGAACTTTTTGTATGAAGACTGGCATGTCGACCCACCGCCATTTTGTTTTTGTTTTAAAAATTGTGTCGTATACTGAAAGTGGCATGTATGTAACAAAAAATATCAGTAACGTTCTACCTCAAAATGTCACATTACCGAGATATTTGAAGGTAAACATCGACATATGACTACAACGACAATCATTAAAAGTAGACTTATTACGTGCCTATAAGCATTTGATTGTATCTAAATAATCGTTCCCAGGTTGATTATGATTACTAATGTTTATTAAAAGAGAGTAGGTACATTACACGCTACTAGGACCACGAGAATACTACTACAAATAATTATTTATCCACTAAATCGCATCGCAATGAAACGCAGTCGACATGTCACTATCACGTGGCGGATCATGTGACATGTTACTCAGCTTGAAAACGTTTTTAAGCAGTAGTTAAACAAAAGGCAAAAGGTATGTCATTTACGTTAACATTTATTTATAACTGTAAGTATGATATCAAACATAAGTGAATGTTTACACTAAGATGTGACATTTTAAAAGATTTATAATATCGCACCTTTAAAGTAAAACCGTTAGAAACGAAATTTTTCACGAATTGAGTTATTTATACCATCAATCTAAAATATATGTAAACTACAGGTTAAACTTGTAATTATTCCATAATATCGTCTTTTTCGCCATCTAGCGTCAAATCATATCGTTACCAAACAAAATATAAATCTAAAAAATATTTATTGTAAGTAAATAAAGAAAAACTATTCTAAAGCACATGTATACAGTAAAGAGATATCTATCATATAAACTCATAAGAAATCATAAAGTACTTGTACTTAGACTTACCTAGACTAAATTAAGATACTGAACTGTTTCAAATATTGGCTCTCCTGTAAAGTTTGATAATTTCGTATAGTAACGGTTTTACTTTAAAGGTGCGATATATCTAACATGTATCATAAATACTGCTATACTACATAATCCATAAATTCAGCAGGAGGTTGGATAGGGGTTCTAGATGCCGAGCCTAATCCATGTACCAAAGAAAGACATGTACCAAAACACTTATTGTTCATTTTATAATACGGTGGGATGAAAGACAGCCAACACGCACGTGTGGAATTCTTTGACATGCGTTTTATTACGATGCGATGCGATTTAGTAGGCAAATAATTAATTATAGTAGCGGTTTTGTCGTACTGCTAGACTAATAAGCTAAATACTAGTAAGTGTATGGACGCGTAATGAGTCTATTTTAAATGATTTTTGTTGAAGTTATATGTCGATGTTTACCTTCAAACGTTTACGTGACACTTTGGGGTACCGGGTTACTGGATATTTTTTGTTCCTCTAGCCATGCATACCACACTTTCATTATGCACCACGATTAAAAAAGAAAACAAAATGGTGACGTAGATACACCAGATAGGTTCTATCCCCTTTCATTGTGAAAGCGCGAAGTGGTACTAAGTAGTATCCCTCTAGCGTACAAGCAGAAAGAGCTTTTTCTAATGCGGGTTCCTTTTGTAACAAAATTAGGGTTAAATGCCCTTTGTTTTTTACGTGCCCACTACAAAAATGAAAAAAAAAAAACTATAACAAATGTTTTTTTTTTTATTTGCATTTGTTTATGAAAGTAATTACTTGATTAAAATATCTTGATTTGACTCTCTAATTGCATAGCTTATAAATATGAAACCTAGTTTTGAAATAGTCTCGAAAGTCTCGTTTTTCCCGGGTATTTCGAGACCACACCTAGTCTCGTTTTTTTTTCCCGAGACTCAGTAATGCATCGAGACTGAAAGCCCTAATCGTGAGTTATCTCGGCTAACTTAACTACAAATTATATTCAACCGCATTCCTTTGTTTATACCCGCTTAAAATAATATTATTCTAATCTACCCGCTATACTTAATATTAATCTCCGATATTTTCTGTTAATATTCCAATAAGGACTACAGTTTAAAGAATTATCCAACATAGCCAAACAGTCTATTTCAGGCATCTTTGAATGCTGTGCTGTAGAAATAATAGCATATAAAATTGTTATTATTTGTATTTACAGAATCCCAAAACATAATTATGAAGTATTTTACGATAAATTGGATAACATTTTAAACAAGGTTTGTCTATCTTCGAATAAAAAAATTATTCTGTGTGGAGATTTCAATATTGATATTTTGAAAAGAAACAAAACTACCCTAGAACTAGAATGTTTCCTTATAAGGTATAATTTAAAACTAGCGCTTTATACTCCCACTAGATTAAAAAGTAACACCTGTATTGATAACTTTGCTCACAGTTATCGGAAAGAATGCCAAGCGGAAGTTGTGGATCTAGTCCTTTCAGACCACACTTCTCAAATACTTAAAGTACCTATAAAAAAAACCTGCAAACTTAAATACTGGAAAACGAAAAAGCAGGACCTATCCATGACAAACTTAATTATCTTTAAACGACATCTTAGCTCTCTATCTTTTAGGCAAGTATATGATGCTAAGGACGCAAATCAAGCTTTTGACAATTTTATGGATGATTTCTCCCTTATATACAGACTATGTTTTCCAGAAAAAATCATAACCATTAAAACTAGCAAGAAAACGAAATGGATATCTCACGGAATAAAAACATGCAGTAACAAGCAAAGGCAGTTACTCTGGGATTATAGATTAAACAAAGACTCAAAACGTAAATCAATTTTTAAAAATTACACCAAACTATACAAAAGAATAATTAATCTGACACAAAAAGCGCAAAACAATCATTTCATTAATACGGCTCAAAATAAATCAAAAGCAACCTGGCAAATAATAAATAATTCCAAATTTTGTCTGCCACCGGAGCCTATAATGTGCTTGAATAGAGATAATTTGACATTTACAGACCCAATGGACATTGCAAATGAATTTAATGATTATTTTATTGACACGATTGAGAATAATATTAAAACTGACATAACATTGAAAAATACCAATTTAAACAACCAAACATTAAATTCATTATTTATGCAACCGGTAACTGCGGAAGATATAATTAAAATAATCTGTAGTCTTAAAAATACTAATACTGTGGGATATGATGGAGTTTCGACAAAAGTATTAAAATTTACCAAAGAAATTGTAGCATCTCCATTAGCTCATATAATAAATTTATGCATAGCTGATGGAATATTTCCAAACGCGCTCAAAAAAGTTATAATAAAACCCCTTTATAAAAAAGATGACAAAACAAATTTAAAAAATTACAGGCCTATCGCAAAAATTCCAATAATATCAAAGATTGTTGAGAAAGTAATATATAACTCTTTATATACCTATTTCGAAAAGTTTAACTTGTTCTGCAAAGAACAAAAGGGTTTCAGAAAGAAGAGTACAATTAACATGGCACTATTTGACTTACTAGCTTGCATTATGTCATCTGTAGATAAAACAAATCCAGTCTGTGCAATCTACACTGACATGACCAAGGCTTTTGATTATGTGGACCATAAGATTCTGTTACATAAACTACAGAGTTATGGCATAAGAGGAAACATTTTAAAATTAATAGAATCATACCTAAGCAATAGGCTTCAATGCACAGAAGTTTCTAGGATTTCTCCAAAGACTAAACTAGAAACTATATATGTATCTACACTAAGGTATGTTAAATATGGCGTCCCACAGGGTAGCGTACTGGGTGCACCACTATTTTTGGTTTATATAAATGATCTCCCGAAAACAACATCTAACAAAATGGTTCTTTTTGCAGATGATAGTACAGCTATAATAAAATGTATTGATCCAAATAATTATAACAATGACATAAATGCTTGCTTAAATGACATTATAAATTGGCTCAGTAAT
The DNA here is from genome assembly GCA_943138885.2 of Tholera decimalis. Taxonomy (NCBI): domain Eukaryota; kingdom Metazoa; phylum Arthropoda; class Insecta; order Lepidoptera; family Noctuidae; genus Tholera; species Tholera decimalis. Next base: position 49,318,925 of record OW964550.2, on the reverse strand, counting down.
AATAATTTGGTTATAAACCTAAGTAAAACAAAAGTCATGCATTTTTATCAACGATCCCAAAAACCGCAGGTTAATATTTCTTACGAGGGTTGTGATATTGAAGAAGTACTTAGGGCTAAGTTTTTAGGTATCACAATTGATAATCAACTAACATAGAAACCTCATGTTGAAGAACTAAGTAAAAGACTTAGCAAATCCGCATATGCCCTTTTTCAACTTTCTAAGAAAGTCAACAGACATGCGCTTTTAATAGCCTACCATGGACTGGTAGCCTCTACTTTACGATATGGCATTATTTTTTGGGGGCACTCTACTGATAGGGAACTGGTATTTAGGTTGCAGAAGCGTTGCATCAGGTCTATGTGCGGTCTAAGGGTGACTGATAGCTGTGTTCCCTACTTTAAATCATTAAAAATATTAACTTTTCCTTCTTTATATATTTTGGAAACGGCTTTGTTTGTAAAATGGAATCCACATCTATTTCAAAAATTGTCAGAAGTCAGGAAAAATCCAATACGGACTCAATATAGCAATCAACTTTGTCAAGTAAAATGTAACACAGCACTAATGAGAAAATGTTTTTATGGTATGGCCCCACGAATATATAATAAAGTACCGAATGTTATTAAAAATATGACAGTATCAAAATTTAAACGGGCACTAAACGAATTTTTAATAAAAAAAACTTATTACAGTATTGATGATTTTCTTAATTATGATTCACTGACTGATTGATATGCTGACTTGTATGACATTGTGATTGACAATTTTAAGGCATTTCTTATGATTTTTTTTTTTCAAGTGTTCTGGCCTTAATTCATTTGACATTACTGATAAGACTTGGTAATTAAATATGAGTTGGCTAACATTTTTAATTACGTTACTTTTATTTTAATGTAACTCTAATTTCAATTGTGTTTGGAAAAATATCTGCATACCCAAATGAGGACAAAATATGGAGGTCTGTATTGTCTGTGGTGACGATTTTTTAAATGGTGAATTAATTTAGAATGACAACTAATGATATAGATATTTAGTAATATTGGCAAATTCATTTTTTTTTGACATTAAAATTAATTTTGACAAATTTAATCATTTAACATTTTAATATGCATTTGACAATTTGACATTTTTAATAATTCTTCATTTAAGTCTGACATCAGTTATTATCCAATTTAATTTATTTTTTATTTAATACCAAAATTATACATGATTTTGCAAATATTTTAGTAATTTTTTTGTGTAATGTATTTTTTCAGTAGATTTGCACAACATATTTGTACGCCTCCTGGCATAACATAGCGCTCTTTTTATTAATATAACACCTATAAATAATTATATCTACTTTACCTATGTTAACAAATAAATAAATTTGATTTGATTTGATTTGAAAAAAAAATTGATTTGATTTGATTTGATGGAAGATCTTAAAGTAAAAGTCAAATTACTTCAAGCTAAAAATCAAGCAATCTTTGAACGTTTATCGTCATTATATGAAACTTCTAAGAAAATAAATATTTCTAGTATTGAGCTTCGTTCCTCGGAATCATTCATGGTGGACACGGAGATTCTGTCAGTAACACGTCAAGAATTTAGTTCCAATTTAGATAAAATAAATACCTATTCGTTACAATTAAATCCTGATCATAAAATTGATTATAACAGTCTTATATCTTTCGACGGCGTTTACACGCGCGTGGAGTGAGTACGTTCTCTTATTACTACGCAATATTCAAGGTCATCGACCGAGTCAGCGTCGCATGATAAAGTAAAACAATATACAGGTGCGGTCAAGCTTCCCCCGATTCAAATTCCGTTCTTTGATGGTAAGATTGATAACTGGCCTGTTTTCTATGAATCATTTAAATCAAATATACATAGTAATTTGAACCTTACGGATTCTCAACGTGTGCAGTATCTGATCGGTAATCTAAAGGGAAATGCATTGCAAATTACCGCCGGAATTATTCCGTCAGGTGATAATTATACCACTATCTGGGACAGTTTAGTTAAAAAGTATCAGGATAAACGAGCATTAGGCT